>JABTTQ020000096.1:0-730052 GCA_016081115.2 Rehmannia glutinosa | reverse complement strand
TCTTTGGTGGTGCAACCTACTATGAGAGAGAAAATAAAAGCTCAACCTCGAGATAAATTTTTGAGCAAAATGAAAAATGAAGAAGCTCGTGAAGGAATGCAAAAGGTTTTTTTATAACAAATGATGGTACTTTGACTTATGAAGGGAGATTATGCGTTCCTAAAAAGAAGGGCTTAAAAGAAATTCTCGAAGAAAGCTCATCGCGCCGTACACAAACCACTCCTGAGGTACAAAAATGTATCGAGATTTAAGAGAAGTATTTTGGTGGCAAAGTATGAAAAGAGATATTAGAACTTTTGTGGAAAAATGTTTGATTTTATCGGCCAGTTAAAGCCGAAAACCAAAGACCATCCGATTTGCTCAAACGACTTGACATTCGAGAACGGAAATGGAGCACATAACAATGGATTTTGTGGTAGGGCTTCGCCATCAATCAAGGGAAACAAGGTTGTTTGGGTTGTAGTAGATCGGTTAACAAAGTTAGCTCATTTCTTACCCATTAAGATAACGTTCGAGATAAGCGATATGCACAAATTTATATTGAGGAGATAGTGAGACTTCGTGGAGTTCCCGTATCAATTGTTTGACAGATACACGTTTTACTTCTAAGTTTTGTAAAAGTCTACAAAGTGCTTTGGGAATAAAGCTAAACTTTAGTACAACTTATCACCCGCAAAAGATGGACAAATCAAAAGGACTATACAAATATTGAAGATATGTTGAGAGCATGTGTGCTCGACTGGGAAGAATTGGGAAACAATATTACCTTTGGTAGAATTCGCTTATAACAAATGGTTATCAAGCGACAATTGGGATGGCTCCATACGAGGCGTTGTATGGAAGAAAGTTTAGATCACCATTATATTGGAGCCGAAGTTGGTGAAGGGAAATATTCCGGGGCCGAATTAATTAAGAAAGCTGTTGAGAAGATAGCTATGATCAAGATCGAATAAAGATGGCTCAAGATAGACAAAATTCGTATCTTTGATAAGCAGAAAAACATATCTGATTTGGCGAAGGAGAAAAAGTATTTATAAAAGTAGCTCTATCAAAGGTGTTATTATTTGGCGAAAAGGAAAAGTTGAAACCAAGATATATCGGACCATTTGAAATCCTTACACGACTTGGAGATTTAGCTTATCGATTAGCATTACTCACATCATCAAGTGTGCACAATGTTTTTCACGTCTACATGCTACGAAAGTATGTTCATGATCCGAGATCACATCGTGAATTATAAGGATCTAACAATCAACAATGACTTAACTTATGAGGAAGCACTAGAAGTCATTTTGGAACGCAGATTCACCATTTGAGAAATAAAGATATTGCTCGATCAAAGTATAGTGAGAGACGTCATGGCGAAAATGAAGCTACTTAGGAGCGTGAAGAGAGATTCGTGTCAAGTACCCAAGTTTTGCAATTCCGGGTAATATATCTCAATTTCGAGGATGAAATTATATTTAAGGAGAAGAATGTGATAACCATTAATAAGTAGGGGTTAATTAGGGGTTATTTTTAGGGGACTTAGGGGTTATATATTTTAGGGCTAATTTTGGTTTAGGGGTTAGAATTAACTAGTATAAATATATCTAATTTCATACATAATTTTACACCACATTTCTAATAATTATAAGGTATATATATTTTTCTACATCAAGTTTGACACACACACACATATATATATATATATAGATTTTAATAATTCACAAGCCCTCTTTCAATATTTTACAAAAAATTCTTTCATTAATTAGTTTGATTTATTAAAATCACATATTAATTATAATTTTATTTAATGTAGAAAACGAAGGGGTCGAGGATTAGGACTTTTTCTTTATTCATTTTTCTACATCGAATATCTGCGATTATTAAGGCGTAGAGATTTTTATAGTATTTGCTTTATTTAATGTTCCATGATTATACTTCATTGATTGCAATATATATCAAGAGGAAATAAATTCATATAAGCTAGGGGCCATAAAAGGATCCGGATCAAACGTATCTTGAGGTGAACCCGCAATGCTATATCACGATGGCGGCCCGAGGAGGAAAAAGAGAAAATTAATGAATTTATTATTTGTAATTATGTTCATGTTTTTCATATGTTATATTAAATATTGACAGACATATCCCTCTTTGAGCGAGATGAAGCTCACCCTATTATTATCATGACTTTCGAGTTGAGGAATCGACTAAAGATATGATATTGTGGATGGTGGAATAAATCATGTTATATTTATATTTGAAATAATTATGATCGGACTAAATTTTGGATTTATGTCTTTAATTTTTCCGTTTATGCTTGGAATAATTGTTGGATATTTAATTCGGAAAATGTATTATTATTATTATTATATATTTTCTTTAAGAATTAAAAAAATTCTAAATCAACTTTTTGATAATTATTGGATCACTTTAATTTATAAATTTGTATTTTCTTAATAATATTTTTAGAATAGTTTAATTTCATAAAATTGAGTCGTTACAATATTTATATAACATACCACATCGAAATATCACGATAACAAAAATAAAAAATAAATTTAAAAAGAAATTAGATATACGGGATCTAACAAAGGAGAAAAAATAAAAAAAAATTAAGCTATACATTAGTTACTCATATTCTCATAAATGGACACTACAAAGGGAAAAATAATGAGTTGTTCATACCTACTTCCAATTTTTGGAATGAACATCTTAGATCAAATATTATGACTTTTCGCCAATGAGGTATTTTGAATCGGCCAACAAATCAATAGTTTGGAGCACGGTCATACCGTGGTTTATAGAAAAATATTTCAAACCAAAAAAATAAATTGTTGAAAAATAAAAACATTTTGACTGAAATTTTTTAGACGAAAATGAAGATGTAAAAATGGAAGTGGAACATAATTTTTCTAGGAGATTTATTGAAAATATTACAAAATAATCACAAATGAACATAAAAGTTAGAGTGTAGACAAGTTGTAGATGGTGAAAATGAGGTATTTTCCAACATAGATAGAAGCTTTTGAGAGAGAGAAGAGAATGAGCCAACAGGAGGCGGAAGAAAAACTAGAACCTAATCTGAAAATGAAAGTGATTTATATTAGGTAGGTTTTTTATTCTTATCGGGACCGTTGATATATGATGTGGTGTCTCAATCTTGTGCACTAACTCGACACGTGTGAGTATGCACGAGGCGGACGCACGTATACTTGGAGGGGCCATGCCCCCCAACATTCTCGCTCGCTTACCTTTTTTTTAATGTAATTTTGGTCGATTTTTTTGTAAATAAAAAGTAACTATGTCAATTTTAGACCTTAATTTTGTGGGTCCCATTTTGCTAATAAAAGTTAAAAATGTGTCAAGATTTTTAATTTTTAAAAATTTGGGGTTCTATGGATATATGGAGTGCTTGTTTGTGTGAATGATTTTTTCATCTCTTCCACTTTTTAATATTGTATTTGATGCAACAATATAATATATTCTAAATTTTATATGTGTAGATAGACTTTTTTAGCCATTTATGTTTTCAAAAGATTAAAAGTAAACATATTTTTTTCAAAACACGTTTTTAGCCATTTTAGCAAAAAATGGCAGCATTCCCTTTTTTATTCTTTGGTGAATTATTTAGCTAATTTGAAAAAATATCGATATAGTACAGAAATGCTTGAAATGATTCTCAATATCGAAAATGAAAAAAAGGCATAATGGACAATTGAACTGAAAATGATTAAAAATATATTTTTAAAAACACGTTTTTTATTATGGACAAATGGCCAAAAATCCATAAGACTCTTTTATTATTATATAAAATAAATATTTGATCTTCAAATTTTTGGCCCTCCTCACTATCGAAACTTGGTTCCGCCCCGAGTATGCATGATACACGTAACACCATAACCTGATAGTGTGCTTTGCAAATTGGGTTGTGAAAAAACAAATTTGGGGCCTGCAATATGAAAACTAGGATCACCGATTTTTTGTTTGTGGGCTTCCTTATATTTGCATAAACTAGAATGTATGGGCTTTGTGATAGTTATCATCAAAAATTAGATTTTATGGGCTACCTAATATTTTTGCAAGTGTGTTTTTAGAATTAAGATGTTTGACTTTTTTTTTTAATTCCGTCTGATGTAATAATAAAGTATTAGCTAGATTAGTTAGAAAAGTAATATGGGCTATCTTTTCAAATTAAAAACATTAAAATCCCATCTGAGTAATCTACCTAATGTTAGATAGATTTTTAATAGGCTACCTAATATTCTTTTTTAATAAAATTGTTGAAAAAATTAATGTAATAAATTGGTTTTTTTCAGAATAATATTTAAATACAAAGAGATAAGTATATCGTTTTATTTCAATATTTTTATATATTACATTCATTATTATATATTATAATTGTATTCAAAGTGAGAAAACAAATATTGTTAGATTTGTGTAAAAAAATTGTTTTGTTAATTTTATTAAAATACTATATTTTATCATTCCAGATTATTAAAAATGTGTCTATATATATTATTATTATCTTTTCAATTTATTTCAGATTATTCCTAGGTCATAAAGTTTTGATTCCGCGAATGATACTAACCCCTTCTTATCTCAAAATTCCTTCAAGTTCTAAACGAAGATAGTTTTCTCACGATCGTTTCGTATGACATAAAAATAAACAAAAGCCAAGGACAATCTCTCTCTCTCTCATGCGGCTTTACCTAAAGAATCCGGGTTTGATCGGGGCCAATTATTTGTTGTTGTTTCTCGAGTAACCAACCCTAGGGGGTTGAAAATATTAATTTGTAGTGATGATACATCTAACGGCAACCAAACAAATAATGTAGTGTACAACGAAGTATTCATTTGTAATTTTTATTTGTGGTGATAGAACATGGTTTTTTTCATATATGTATTATATTGTTTTATAGTATATGTATTTATTTTATATAACCCAACGCATTACATCCCGTGCATCGCACGGGTCAAAAACTAGTTTGCATAATAAAAAACTCCCCTCAATATTAATTACAACAAATAAGATACCAAATATGTCCCACCAATTAAAATAAAATTTTCTTTATTAAAAAAATAGAATAACACCTTTTATTAATTACAAAACCTTTTATTATTAAAGGAAATCAAAACCAACCTTAATGAAAACATTGAGATGAAACCTTCTGCTTCCTTCCAGTCCAATTCTATCATGTCTCCTCCTTTCTCACGTACTCCTCTCGCTAGCTCATCGACAACAGAGAAGGCAAAAGCCCCAATTTTGACTGCCACTGCTACTTTTTTTTACGTGAAAATTATCATTCAAAAGTAAAATCTAACATTTCAACTGGTTTTTAATTCCCAAATTTCATTTTTCTTCTTATGAAATAAATAGATTCTAGTTTTGATGCGAAATTGGATATCTGGTTCACAATTAGTAATCAATTTCATGGCTTGGAATTGAGTTTGTTAAGGAATTTTGTTAGAAATTCAACTAAAGGTTTCATTTCTTACACATTTTCACATTGCTCTGATCTAAATTATGTTGTCTGAATTGGAAACTATTGGATTTAAGTGATTCTTAATCCCGAACCATTTTACGGTAGCACCCATGACTAGGTTCTGATGTTGTTTCTTCTGGTAGTGGACTATATGTGAATTTACATGCTATATGGTTGATGGTCATTTTGGTAGCACCCATCCCGAACTAATAAAGTTGGACATAATGGTCCAACTTTTCATGAGCTATTGACTATATATCTTGAGTTCAATTGTGTCCTTGATAAATTCGCAGGGGAATTATTACATATGATAAATTCGAAACACATAATTAAGTGGAATAAAAAAAATTAAATTATTATTACAATTAAGTTTATCTTCGTCCAATTTATATACTGTGCTCCAATTTGGCAAATTGTACAACGGGAATTTATTATTTGTTATAACTTATCATGTTAAATTATTTCAGGAATGTTTTCTTAATCCCAAGATAGAATTATATCGTGAGACTACTTTGGACTACATGGGTGCGTTGTGGACAACATGGAGGTCATCTTTGAATGTAGATTACGTGAGACCTTGCAAAACAAAAACTAAGGTTTTAAACAATGTACCACCAGGGATGAATGCTAAAGATTGGGAATGGCTTGTAAATAATAAATTCTTGACTGACGAGTTTTAGGTATGATACTGTTCATTGTAAGCTTTAGAACAAATTATTTCATTCTTTAGTTAGTTAAATGTACTTATGACGATAAAGATTGTAATGTTGGTTCATGATTTATATAGAAAACCAAAGAATGTCGAGAATGCCAATAATCGGGTTAATGGAGTGATGCCTAATGGATATCTAAAGTTTCACCTAAAATCACTTCAATCACAATATCTAATCAATTAATCATTATTTTCCAAAAAAACAAAATCAACAACATATTAAAAATTAAATAAAAAATAAAACAACTAATTAATGCTAATGAGGACTTGGATAAAGTTTCATTGACCAATAATTATTAACTCATTAATTAATAATTACCCAATCAAAATATAAGAACATGTTGGAATTGACCCCATTTACTTATAAAAATGAGAAAATAAAAGATTATTAATTTATAAAATTTTATGTGTAGTACAAATTTTATATGCAAAATTATTAAACTTGAATAGAGATGAAAAAATATCCCGAACTTGACCGAGAACCCGGCCCCGCCCCACCCCAAAACCAATGGGTAATCCCCGCCCCATTGTTGTCAATGGGGCGGGAATGGGTTTAGATCACCCCGCCAACCTCGCCCCCGCTTTATATATATTAAGTATATTTTATATTTTATATATATTTATATGAAAATATTTATTTATAAAAAAATTTATCAAATAGTATTCATTTCTTTAGTATACAATATACTTGATGATAAGTTCTAAAAGTGTAACAAATATAACATATAAATCCAATAAAATATGTATATATTTTTTGTTAAAATATAAATATTGAGAAATAAAATATTACTTAGATTATTAAAATACAAATGGGGATCCTCGCTCTCGCCCAGCCCCTGATTTATCCCGCCCTGATAATGCCCCGATCCTTCGCCGAGCGGGGACGAGAATGGCAAAATTCAGCCCCGCCCCGCCACATTGCCACTTTTAAATTTGAATTTTTGGGCCTTTATCAATTGACAATATCTCTTTATACTAACTTGATGAGGCCCCCGTGAAATGAACGGGCTATTATAGTAATCATGTACTTGTGTTCGTATTAACCCATACTAAATAGTCTGTAATGATGGTGATCATTCGTACAAAATATTGCATCATTTAATAATGGATAAGTTGTATCGGCAATGGGTGTGAGGTTATTTCTGTATAAATATAATTGAATATAACATAAATATTGGACACAGTAAGATGTAGTACTAACGGTAAGCGGCAGATCATTCTTGTATACATAGATTTGTGTAAAACATAACAAACAATAGCCACATTAAGTTGTATCGACGGTGGGTTGGAGATCATCCCGTATATATAGATTTGTACATGACATAAACAATAAACACATTAAGTTATATCGATGGTGGGCGGAGATTATCCATATATATAGATTTGAATATAAAATTTAATATTTTTGCTAGAAAAAGTAATATAAATTTTTTATTAAAATATAATTTATTATTTAGAGAATACTAATTTCTTAATATTAACAATCTATCTTATCAAATCTTTTATATATGCATATCATATATATTTTTGTGATGTTAGAAATACATTTAGGATTTTATTAAAGCATTTTTTTAATCATTAATAATTTCACAGAATATATACAATTTTTATTAATAAAATATGATATCATATTTATGTTTTAACATATATATAAATTATATATAATCTTGTATAAGAGCTCGCTTCATCAACTATTATGGGCTTGTTTTCAGAAATACTTACTTTTATTATGATATATATATTGTTGGGAAATTATTTTGTAGATTTTGATTAATGCCATGTAAAACTTAGAATAGGAAGTTGGCACCCCATTTTTGTTATAAACTGCATTGTAATAGATAGGGCTGGTCGAGTGAGTTAAGTCGGCTATGCCCGAACATGCAAGAAACAATTTGGAGACTAGAAGGAAGACTCTGTGTGAGGCGGTGAGTATGGCAAAAGAAGAGAAGATAGGAACTCGATCAAGGTGCAAATGAGATGCAAATGAGTGAAGTATCGTCAAGTCAACTCAAGATAGCCAAGTCTCAAGTTGAAGTGAAAGAGTCATCCAATGATGGGAAGGCGACTCAAGTCACCTGGGGAAGGCAAGGAAATGCGGTCAAGTCGAAATAATCAAAGAGATCCATTGCACGAAATCAAGAGAATTACGTAAACAAGTAATACTTCCATACTACCTTTCTTAAAGTGCATAGTCCCGAAGCGTGCAAAAGGAATAAACCAATGGGAAGCACTTTGCACTGTGTCGGATCTCTGGAAAGTCAAGGATCATGTATACGAGAAAATGTCAATTCCAAGAATCGCAACAAGACAAGCCAACGACCACAAGTGACTTTCAAAAACAAGCCTATCTCTTCAACGGGCGATTTTTGAAAGACCACTATAAAAGGCCGAGGAGTTCATTTGAGAAAAGGTTACCTTGACCATCCGAGAATTGAATACAAGCAAGAAAGAAACATTTGTAACCCGAAATATTATCAAGTTATTAAACGCTCAATCCTCAAGCCTACATTACGAAGAAATCAATCCTACACTCACCTGTGAAGGAAAGACGACTTCAATCGATTGAAGAGAAAACATTTGAAGAATCAAGGGGTCTACATTCCACGAAGGATTGTAGAAAGGTTCAAGGTCGAACCATGCTTAAGTTATTTGGAGGGCTTCGTGATCAAATCCAAGGAACTTGAGCAAGTGGGCTGTAGTAGCAAAGCGTTTGCCCTGTGAAGAAGGCTGAGTCGTATGAGAAGCCAGTGTGTGTGACCAAGGCATCTCAGACCGAGTCCCAAAGGATCAAGTCACCAGTGTGATCAAGACTTGTATTCTGGTATTAACCACTCGTATATTGATCATTACTTAGTGGATTCCTCCAGGAGTTGGAGAAGAGAGGAGTAGAAGAATTACCCCATCGTCGAACCTCTATAAAAACTTATTGTGTCATTTACATTTCAACACTTTAATTTCTCGCATATTACATTTATATCTCACGATAAATTTGCTATCTAATTGATAATCAACAAAGTGCTAAAACCAAGTATTGAAACAAACTTAAACCAAAATCAAGGTGTTAAGTCTCCACTGAAAATATATCACAATCAAGTTAAGTCTTTAGTCAAAACAATTTGAGTTATTCTATCAACAACTCGGTTGAGTATGTTGAGTGACTAACTCCGTTGATTAACTAACTTAGTCATCCATCAAGGACTTAGGCGTGTAGTATTAACCCTGAATATTTAAAAGGACTAAGTTTGAAAAGTTGGTAAGGTTTATTCAACCCCCCTTCTAAACCTTACACTCACACCCCTTGGGACCTACAAGTGGTATTAGAGCGGTTGGTTCATTAAGCCTTCCGCACCGTTCTTGAACTAGATCTCCCAATCTTTCAATGATTGTTTCAAGATTGATCTTTCAAAACTCTTTTAATCAAAAAGTTATTATCATGGAAGCAAATTTGACACGCATCCCTATGTTCACTATTGAGGAATTTGATGATTGGAAAATTCGTATGCGAGCTCATCTATCAAAGCATTACGATGAAATGTGGATAGTGATAAAAGATGGGTTCTTTGCAAATTTTAAAAGTGAACACAAGCTGTAAGGAGAGTCTGCGGTGATGGTGAAGAGGATGTTGCTCCCGGACCCGGCTATGGTTGAAAAACCGAGAGCCGAATGGACAAATGATGACATGAAAAGATATAACTTGGACAATGTGGCCAAGGACATTCTTTACAAAACTTTGGACAAAGCCATGTTCAATAAAGTCAAATCATGCAAAACGGCTAAAGAAATGGGGGACAAGCTAACCTTGATTTGTGAAGGCTCGAAGCAAATCAAGGAAAATAAACTATTTGTTCTTTGTACAAAAATTTGAGAATTTTAAAATGCTTGCAGGAGAGACCTTGGATCAGTGGATGCTCGGTTCTCACGAAAATTACCAATGAGCTATCTGCACTTGGAAAAGAATATACACGAGAAGAAATGTGTATGAATATTCTAAGAAGTCTCCCCAAATTGAATGGGAAATGAAGGTCATGGCACCGAGGCATTCCATGGACCTATCCAAGACATTCAACCATGAGCTATTCTCGGATCTCAAGGCCTACGAATTTGAGCTGAGGAGAAGACCAAGAGGAGACAATTTGTGCCCAAAACAATTTGCTCTAATTGTTAAAGATGGCAAGAGAGCCGAGGTCAAAGAAGTCATTGACCAAGAGAAATAGCCCGATGGTTAAAAGGTTTAACAAGTTCTTCGATAAGAACTACAAGAGAGGCAAGGGTGAATCCTCCGAAGACACTCGGCTCCTCCAAGTCAAGGAAGATAGGCCAACCAAGAGAGCGAGCATCAAAAGTTGAATATCAAAGGACTGACAATCCAAGAATGGAAAGAAGCTGATCAAAAGGTTGAAAACCTATCTTTGGAAGCTAGACAACCAGGTCACTATGCCATTGATTGCCCATTTCCTGTAGTCAACAAATACAGAATGAAGAGGAAAGAAAAGTCTTGAGAGAAAGAAGACAAGAAAAAAAAAAGGCAATGTTGGGCTGCAGAGACTGGCCGAGACAGATCAAGTCAAAAGACACAAATGATTCGAGAGTAGTGAAGTTGACTACTCAAGTGACTCACGAAGAAGAAGCCTTGATCCGTTTAATGGCCAAGGAACAAGACCAACCTCACCAAGAAGATGAGGTACACTCTAACTCATCACACTCGGTTCTAGTGATAGTGATCAGACACACACACTTCATCACCCATTGATCTTTATGATTCATTAGGCAAAATGATGAAAGACTTTGAACACATTAAATCCTCACACACACTACTAAATGAGGAAAACAGCCTACTCAAGAGCAAAACTCTCGGTGACTAAGGAGTTGAGTACTCTAAGTCAAATAGCTATGAGAATAATCAAATAGTCGATGAGAATAAAAGTCCAAGGTGAAAATGCTAAGTTAATAGCGAGAAATAGTCTGCTATAGAAAAAAGGGTGAATGACCTCAAAAATGTGATTGCCTCATTCACTAAGGCATCTAAATCCTTGGATGACCTTATTATGAGTCAAAGAGAATGTGGAGACAAGACAGCTTAGGATTTAATTCCTCTGTGCTATGTCAAGCTCCAAAAGTGATTTTGGAAAAAGGATCTTCAAGTAATGAAGTATCTCAAAAATCCAAAACTCCAAATGGTGCACACACATTTATTCCAAAGCACAATCACAAGCAAACTGGCCTTATTTATAAAGGAAAAGGAAAGCAACTTGATTGAGTGTCTTTGAGAGACATTTGAGAAGAAATCCAAAGAGTTCCTCAAAAACTCCAAATAGGAAATACTCAGTAAAGAAAAACAGAGCTACCAAAAGTCCCAAAAATTCTATAAAAGAAATATATATGATGGGAATGGTAGAAACTACCCAAGCCAAGTGATTGGAATAATGTGAACTATCAAAAAGATCTATGGAATATAAACCTAAATGGCAAAGGCCTAAAACTCAACAAAGGCCATTCCAAAGGCATAAGAGCATCATCGACACACTTATGCACCTAGGCACTACACTCGAAAATATCACAACTACCCAAATATAGCAATTGCTAAAACACATTCACGAGGCATACGAGACAAAAAGAGACAAATGTATGAACCTAAACCCCAAGCAATTTGCTAAAGTTAATTATGATTATGGCACGATAGATGGCAACCTCTTAGAGTCAAATCATTTGGCTATAAAGGCTGTTGGATCATCTTATAATACTAACCCCTCGGGACCCAGGCAAGTATGGGTACCTAAAATCTAATTTCCTTGATTGCGGAGTTCAAGGAACATCCGAGTGCCAAAGAACCTGGTATATGTATAGTGGTCATTCCCGGACATATGACAGAAATAAGAAAAATCTGTCGAGAATTCAAGGAAGTCGAGAGGTGCAAAAGTCATATTTGGAGAAATGAAGCTCTAGGAGAAATAAGGGAGCCTTTGGATCCATCAAGAAAAATGGATTAGAAATCACGGATGTTGCATATGTTGAAGGACTCAACTTCAACTTGCTAAGCATCAGCCAACTTTGTGACAAGGGTTATAATGTTGGATTCAACATGGGTATATGCCAAATCAAGGACATCAATCCAATGAAGTTGTCTTTGCAAGGATACTGAGACAAAAGAACATGTATGTGGTAGATTGGTCAATGCAACACCAAACACTTTGTCATGCTTTAGCAAAGAGCACAACCAAATCTAGTTGGTTGTGGTACAAGAAGCTAAGTCACCTGAATTTCAAAACAATCAACAAGCTTGCCAGGAGCAATCTTGTAGAAGGACTTCCGACTCGGTGTACAAGAAGGAAAGTGTATGTGATGCATGTCGGATGGGAAAGCAAATCAAATCACCATTCAAAGAAAAGAAATGTCCATCTTCAACTAGAATATTGCACCTACTACATATGGATCTATTTGGTCCAGTTGAACCAAATAGCATAAGTGAGAAGAAATACACCTTGGTGGTAGTAGATGACTACTCAAGATATACATGGACAATATTCATGTGTAAGAAGAAAGAAACTCTGCGAGAAACTACCACAAATGATGAAAAGAATTCAAAATGAGGAGAGTCAAACCATTATCAAAATAAGATCGTGAGAGGAACCGAGTTTGTCAATGGCATAATCACTCAAGATCTTGTATTGAAAATGATATTGGTCATGAATTATCTGCGCAGCAAGGACTCCTCAACAAAATGGAGTTGCGAGAAAGAAGGAACAAAACTCTTAAAGGAGCAACAAGGACCATTTTAGGCAAGTAGGGCTACCTAAAAGATTTTGGGCTGAAGCAATAAACACAAGATGCTATACTCAAAATAGATGCATGATAAACATACAAATGACAAAGACTCCTATGAGATTTGGATGGGAGAAAGCCTAATGTTATATATTTTAGAATATTTGGATGCAAATGCTTCATCCATAACAATGGCAAAGATAATTTAAAGGCTTTTGATGCTAAAAGGCGATGAAGGTATCTTCTTGGGATACTCACCAAAGCAAAGCCTCTGAGTACTCAACAAGAGGACTATGGTTACGAAGAATTCATCCATGTGGTGTTCGATGAGCCCAATGTAAATGGAGAAGACATTGAAGAGTCACCGAAGTCAATCAACCAACCATGCGAGAAGAGTCCCTAAGTTGAAGTCAAGTTGGAATTATAAACCCGTAAGAAGATGAGGTAGCCGAGTCTCAAAAACAAATGGAAAATTTGCGCTAAGTGATGATGAGAGAGCTGATCAAAATAACACAAATCGCAAGACGATCAATCCAGCTAACTTACTCCAACCTGATGTAAGATGGTGAGAGACCATCCACCGTAACTAGTCATTGGAGATGTAAGAGAAGGTGTCAAAACTAGATCTAGAACTCAACAAGAAGCAATGTTCACATGCTTCATCTCACAAATAGAACAAAAAATGTGTCTCAAGCATTAGATGAGACACATTGGATTCAAGCTATGCAAGAAGAGTGAATCGGTTTGAAAGAAATAAAGTGTGGGAATTGGTTCAAAGACCTACCCATCAAAACGTTATTGGCACTAAATGGGTGTTCGTAAACAAGATGAATGAGGAAGGTTACGTGGTAAGAAACAAAGCAAGATTGGTAGCCAAAGGATATTGCCAAGAAGAAGGGATAGATTTTGATGAAACATTTGCTCCTGTGGCAAGATTGGAAGGCGATAATGATGTTTCTTGCCTATGCAGCTCACAAGAACTTTATTGTATATCAAATGGATGTAAAGAGTGCATTTCTTAATGGTTTATTGGAAGAAGAAGTGTATGTTGAACAACCTCCAGGGATTTGAGCGAAGACTCTTGGAGATAAAGTATACAAACTCAAGAAAGCTCTATATGGATTGAAACAGGCACCCGAGCATGGTATGATACATTGTCACAATTCTTGACGAGAACGGATTAAAAAGTGGACAAAACACTCTTCGAGAATTCAAGATAGGAAGAGTATCTTTGCTTGTTCAAATATATGTGGATGACATCATCTTTGGATCCACAAACAAAGAGTCATGTGTGATAAATTTTCAAATCTCATGCAAAGCAAATTCGAAATGAGCATGATGGGAGAGTGACATTCTTCCTTGGACTTCAAGTGAAACAAATGAAGGATGGAACCTTCATAAGTCGACAAAATACACCGAGAGATTTAATGAAGAAATTCGGTATGGAAGAGAAGTCTTCCTCGTGAAAATACCAATGAATACATCGATCAAAATGGATATGGATGCGGATGGCAAGCACATAGATCAAACAAGATACAGCACTTATTGGATCATTGCTCTCTCTCACAAAAAGCGTGCGGACATCACCTTTGTTTGTAGGTGTATGTGCAAGATTTCAATCTGCTCCAAAAGAAAGCCACATGATCACAGCCAAGAGAATTTTTAGATATTTGAAAGGAAGCCAAGAAGTTGGCTTATGGTATCCAAAGGAAGGTGGATTCAAGCTAATTGGTTATTCAGACTCGACTATCTTTGGATATAGAGTTGACAGAAGAGCACCTCGTAGGCACATGTCAAATGCTTGGAAATAGGCTAATTTCTGGTTTCAAAGAAGAAGCAAAATTCAATAGCTACCTCCACAAAACGCGAATACATAGGCTGCGGGCAAATTGTTGTGCCAAGTCTTATGGATGAGACAACAAATTGAGAGAGAATATGAGGTTGAGGAAAAAGAAATTCCAATTATGTGTGATAACACAAGTGCAATTGCAATCACTCAAAATCCTGTGTTGCATTCAAGAACAAAGCACATTGATGTCAGATATCACTTCATAAGAGATCATGTTGAAAAGAAGGACATCACCTTGGAATATATTTCAACTGATAAACAGTTGGCTGACATTTTCACAAAACCATTATGTGAGTCAAGATTTGAAGAACTCAAGCATGAACTAGGGTTAATTGAGCTGAGTTGACACTCAGAAGACTCAAAGAAAAAGGATGAAACATGAAAAGAGAAAAAAGAGTTTGAACTTGTAATTCACTAAGTGAATCACCAGTATCGGAAAGTCACCATGACTGAGTTAGGCGACAAAATTGAGTCACAAGGAGAATAGAGAGAAGAAGGATTGAATCAGCTAAGGAGTAAGCTGAGTCATTTATGAGCAAAGTGACAAAAACGCGGTCGTTTTTACTAAGCGGGAATGTTTTTAAGAATGACGTCAGCATAATTATGACGTGTATAGTCAAAAGCTGCATACCAAGCTTATGATTGGATATAAATGCTGCCGCATTAAATGCGAGAACTTAAATGCTAATCGGCGTGCAAGATCTAAGCCGTTGATCTTGATCAAATTTCAAAAACCACCCGCACGTCCTTTCATAAACCATACTTAAACCATTTCGTCCGTTTCTCACTCACTTTACCCAAAACTGTTCATCTCTCTCTCAAAAGCAAAAGCAAAAATTTTCTCTCAAAACCCTATCAATCCTCAGTTCAGTTTTCAAGTTTCGTTTGGTAAAACATCTCGAAATGGCATCTACTCATGATTTTATCAAGCTAGGAAAGCAAATCCACACCGGGTCTACTGTGGACTTCGATGGTATGGTTAAACAAGGGTCCGACGACATCCTCGTGAAGAAGATTCTTTGAAAACTGAAAAATCTAGATTAAGACCATTTTTGACGATGGAGTTCCCAATGACCTACGTAGAAGAGGTCGCACAGTTCTACGTGAACGCTGAGGTTCACGATGAGGGCATCAAGTCCTCTGTTCATGGAAAGGAGTTCACCATTACTGCCAAGGATCTGGCAGAACACTGCTTATTGCCGGTGGAAGGAGTGCCGGAAATTTATGAAGCTGATGTCGACCTGGCTGCTGCTTGGAAGGAAGTAGCCAAGTCCGACTGTGCTGCGAAAGTAGTCTATACGGCTAATAAGAGGCTGCTGAAGGAGGACTACCACAAATTGCTGGACATCGTTGCCAAATGCATAGACATCAAATTTGGGAGCATTGTGATGGCTGCGATCATTGAAGAGAAGAAAGTGAACTGGGCCGAGTTTGTATACGCAGACTCTGCGCGGAATGTTGGGAATAAATCCTTCAAGGAGGATGGTACATTTGGAGGTTCCCTCGGGATACGGCCGGTGATTGGCCGAATGATGGAAGTAAAGGAAGTCCTCTTCGACATGGAAAGGCGTTCCATGTCAACAGGAGGATGTTTCGATCAAACCTCTCGGCACACGAGAAGAGAGCCTACGCTAAGAGAGCGTCACAGTGAGGGAATCACCACCTGATGATACAAATGTCTCCCCTCCTCAAAAGAAGGCTGCTCCTGCAATGCCAAGAAAACTAACTGCCCACGCAAAGAAAGAAAAAGAAATATGCTCCTGCCCATACAAACCAAGTCACCGCTCCCCTGCAGCCGTGTCTCCCCCCGCCTCAAGAGAGCGGAGAAGGAATCTCAAATACCTTCTCCTAGTCAAGAAAATGAGAACCGATAAGCCACGACGGCCAGCTCCTCGAGAAGAAGACGATGGCACCGCCCCCACCGCCCGAGACTCGGAAGAAACCTTATCCGAACCAAGTCCCTCGGTACAAACAAAGAGAAGAAGAAGAATCTTCAAGTGTTCCGAGCACGAGAAACCGGGCTGAGTCACCACTCACCAAAACAGATCTGAGACTGAGAAGTAGAGTCTCGGATATTATTAATGAAACAACCAAGTCTCTGCTTTGAAGAAAGGCAATCAGAGAGGCAAATCAAGACACAAACGTAGTTCGACCACCGAGACACAAGAAAGTAGCCGAGAAAGCAAACTCACTGTTGACAGGGTTATATCCCCTCACAATGAGACGCACCGACGGTATGGAGCACCAAAGCTTGCTACCTTCTATCCCGAGAACGAGGGACAACAAGGAGAAGATGATAGAGATGATGATGATGTGATGATCCTATCCCCACCTTATCCGGACATCCAAAATCGTCTGCAGAGTGGAGGAAGTGGAAGTTGAGTCGATCCAGGAAACGATTCAAAGACCGGAGTTTATCGAAGAAGAAGAGGAATCTGTTGAACTTTCTTGGGGTGACCACTTTGTGGTCCAAACACCGGATGAAGAAAATCGCACGGATATCTTGCATCTTCAAGGACAAGGAGAAGGAGAGACAGAGAGAAGAAGGCGAGGCTCGTGAAAAGGCCGATCTTTGTCCTTTTATCGAACAATCAACATACACATCCTCATCTCGACATTTTCTCTCGGGAGTGAAGATGATGATCGGACCTGCTTCTTTCTGAGAAGAATTAGAGATGCAGCAAGCCATGCGGGAATCCGAGCCCTACATGAGCAAAGGATGTTGGAAGGACCGGGAGTCTTCCACATCACAATCGGAAGTTGATCCCATGGGAGTGGTGCGGCCGATTGCCACTCATTTGTTGCGCCACCACTTCCCTCATTCGGAGGAAGGTGTTAAGGAACTGGCGATGAAACCGGGATTGTGGGGACCCCAAAGCCAACCCCTAATGAAGGTGTCTTACCACCCGCCCCAACGGCTGCATACTCAATGGGAACAACCGAGTCCCAAGACGATTGACCCCATTCAAGTCACTCGGTGGTGTGCCGGGGGGAAACTCCTCCACCGCGGCAAGGTCGGATGATCTTTGCAGATGACTCCATAATGAATCTCGGAGGCGAAGTGGAGAAGGAACAACCACAAAATACACAAAGAAGTTGTCATCAACGAGGCTCGGATAGTTGAGACTGTCTCGGTGAGGTGCCAAGCTGCTCTGCTCTGAAATGACGCCGCTGCGATGCGATCGAGGCACAGAAAGAAGCGCCTGGGAGTTAACACTCAGGCACCGAAAGTGCAATCCATGGAGTTGAGACTCCGGTGGATGCCACCACGAAAGACCCCAAGACAACTAACACCGTGGAAGGGGATGTCAAACCCTCGCTGCGATTGAGACTGCAGAGGTAAATGAAGGCCACGGAGGTTGAGACTTCACGGGGTAAAGAGATTGAGGCACGAGAACATCCCTTCGCCATCATTGATTCATCGAGAAAAGGAGATAAGTGCTCTTCATGACTCCCAGGATAATCCTGATGTAACTTTTCTCGGGATCCGAAGGTGAAAATGAACCCGAGTCATCCCCTATGCGGATCCAAAAGACTCACCAGGATGTTCCAACCACGAGTAAGTCGACCTCAAGACTACTCGCCAAACATTCAACTTTGATGATGAGCCACCCATGGCAATCTCGTCATCGTCCGATGACGCTCGATAAGGCCGAGACCCGATCCAACTCATTTGGAAAAACCAAATTTGAGACCGACGGGCTGTTGAGACAGATTGAGGCTCGGCAAGTGGGTCGACTTCACAAGACCACAGTGAAAAAGAGTCCACTGCGTAGGCTCCCCAAGCAGCGAGTTCGACTCCACAGGGGACTTCACGAGCACCATTTATCATTGAACAATTCCGATTGCCCGTGATGATCCTTTTGTAGAATCATTTCCTTTCTCTCTGAGGTACCCGACCTCCCCCGAAGAATCGCCTAGAGATCGCGAGCGCTTCCACAGACCGACCACTGTTATTCCATCGACACCATTATTCCAAATGACTATGACTTTGACGCCGCTTGTCCGTCACCAAAACAGAGAGACAAGCGAAGTTCGGGAAGTTTTCAAAGCCTTATTTACGAGATTGGAAAGATGGAGAGGCACCAGGCCTCACCGGAGATGGGTGGATAACAGACGCCAACCTATCTGGCGATTTGCGAGCATAATAGTCGATCCGGGAGTGGTGGAAACAACAGAGCAATGCGTGTGGAATAACCTCGATATTTCGACATTGTTCAACAAGTTGCTAGTCGGCGGGCCGAGAATGCTTGAAAAAGACAAAATTGCAAGAGCACATCGAACAAATGCATGAATCTCACACCATCGAGATAAAGCTCTGCGTGAACACAATAAGAACGAGCTCTGCGGCGTGGAAGAGAATATGGATCGAAAATTGATCTTCTCATGGCCGAGATGAAATTAAGTAGTGCATGAATCCAACGCCACCCGCACCGAGTTCCGTGCAAAGATACTCCGCAGCCAGATTCGAAAGCGAGAACTCGGCTATCGCCAGAGACTAGACTTCTTGCTTGCTAGCTTGTTTCTAGGGTTCTTCTCTCCTTTGATGATGCCAAAAAGGGGAAGAGGAATACGTAAAGCGCGGGATCCGGCCGAGAAGGAGGAAGGAAGCAATGTGAAGGGAAAGACAAATGAGAAGTAATAAGAGAGAAGAAAGGGAAGTCATTGAGGGGGAAGGTTCGAAAGATGTGACCTTGATGATTGCTAAAACCCCTCAACAAGGTCTTGTCACACCGATATTATCGAAAACTCCAAGTGACTCGCCTTACTCCAACACTGCACCTATGGCCGAAAAAAGAAAAAGACAATTGAAGCGAGGGATGAAGGAAGTGGAAGGAAGGATGGATGCCCGAGTTATGGATATTCGAAACAACATGGAGGCATTCCAACGACAGAGACATCTATGCCATTTCGATCTTTGGAACCGAGCAAGATCTCGTTGATGAATTCAAAACGCTCGCATCAAGGTTACTTCGTAAATATGTCCACGCTCAAGCTCTGAGATTTGTCTTGGGAAAAAGGTCTCACACTATGTGAAGAAGAAGGACAGCGAGCGACGACTCTGCGGCTCTCTCTGGTCACTCTGCTAGTCACTCACCGGGAAAAAGAAGACCCCGATGCAAAGATACACGCCCGAGGAAAGAGGAAGAAGCGAGTGGAGGAAGAGGTTTGGACCTAGACTTACGCCCAAAAATATTGAGTATATAGATCCGTGGCAAGAAATGAGGGATCTATTGGGGTGATTTGACGAAGTAGCCAAACGCAAGTGGCTAAGAACAATCTTGAGTATGTGAAGAGAATTAAAGAGGAAAATAAAAGACAAACTCAGCTATGGGAGGAAAGACAAGAAAGATCGAGAAGAGATGAAGCTTCGAGGAAGGGCGTATGAAAAGAAGAAGGCGGTGAAGAGGAGAAAAAGAGAAGAAGGTCGAGAAGATGACAGAGTGAAGAAGATGAAAGAAGGGGCGAAGGAGATGAAGTGTTGTTGTCCACCCCTTCGTATTTTACTATGTAAATACATTTTTATGTAAGTCTTCCTCAGACATTGAATAAAATTGTACAATTTCTATACTTATGGAGATATAGAACAACATGGTTACTTTAAGGTCCATTTAAGCTCTGATACATTTTTTTTTTATTCAAGTTCTGATACACTTTGTAAACAACTATGTAAAGAACAAGAATGGTATGATCAATAAAAGATCGATTCTAAGCATACATTCTGTGATTCTACATTTTACTGTATGTATCTTTCTTTGTTTAATTATCGATGTATGTTTTAAGTTTTGGCATCATCAAAAAGGGGGAAATTGTTGGGAAATTATTTTGTAGATTTTGATGAATGCCATGTAAAACTTAGAATAGGAAGTTGGCACCCCATTTTTGTTATAAACTCGCATTGTAATAGATAGGGGCTGGTCGAGTTGAGTTAAGTCGCCTATGCCTGAACATGCAAGAAGAAAACCGGAGACTAGAAGGAAGACTCATTTGTGGCAAATTTTGAGTATGGCAAAGAAGAAAGATAGGAACTCGATCAAGGTGCAACGAGATGCAAACAGTGAAGTATCGATCAAGTCAACTCAAGATAGCCAAGTCTCAAGTTGAAGTGACAAAGAGTCATCCAATGATTGGAAGTCGACTCGAGTTACAGGAAGGCAAGGAAATGCGCAGTCAAGTCGAGATAACTAAAAGTAATACTTCCATACTACCTTTCTTAAAGTGCACAGTTCCGAAGAGTGCAAAAGGAATAAACCAATGGGAAGCACCGCACCGTGTCGATCTCGAAAAGTCAAGGATCATGTATACGAGGAAATGTCAATTCCAAGAACGCAACAAGACAAGCCAACGACCACAAATGACTTTCAAAAACAAGCCTATCTCTTCAACAGCAGATTTTTGAAAGACCACTATAAAAGGCCGAGGAGTTCATTTGAGAAAAGGTTACCTTGACCATCCGAGAATTGAATACAAGCAAGAAAGAAACATTTGTAACCCGAAATATTCTCAAGTTATTAAACACTCAATCCTCAAGCCTACATTACGAAGGAAATCAATCCTACACTCACCGTAGTAAAATCCAAGGAACTTGAGCAAGTGGGTTGTAGTAGCAAGGTAGTTGCCCTGTGAAGAAGGAACGAGTCGTATGAGAAGCCAATTGTGTGACCAAGGCATCTCCAGATCGAGTCCCAAAGGATCAAGTCACTTTGTGTGATCAAGACTTGTATCCTGGATTTGTTAACCACTCGTATATTGATCAATACTTAGTGGATTCGTCCAGAGTTGGAGAAGAGAGGAGTAGAAGAATTACCCCATCTTCGAACCTCTATAAAAACTTATTGTGTCATTCACATTTCAAAGACTTTAATTTCTCATATTACATTTATATCTCACGATAAATTTGCTATCTAATTGATAATCAACAAAGTGCTAAAACCATGTATTGAAACAAACTTAAACCAAAATCAAGGGTGTTAAGTCTTCCGCTGAAAATATATCACAGTCAAGTTAAGTCTTTAGTCAAAACAGTTGAGTTATTCTATCAACAGCTCAGTCGAGTCTGTTGAGTGACTAACTCCGCTGATTAACTAACTTAGCTCCATCAAGGACTTAGCCGTAGTATTAACTCAATATTTAAAAGGACTAAATTTGAAAAGTTGGTAAGGTTTATTCAACCCCCCTCCCCCCTTCTAAACCTTACACTCACACCCCTTGGGACCTACATATATCAATTGTGGACATTCACCTGCATGCTCCAATAGCTTATGACTTGCAAGAAATTTTACAAAGAAATGAAAAAGATTCATTCTCGTCAGCAGACTCTTGCCTTACAAATGCTTTTTGTAGTAGTTGTGCGAGAGCTTACAATATTAGTTAAATTGATTTGCAACTACTTCTATTGCATCAACGCCTATGCAATCAGGAGCTCTTGAAAACTACGAATAAAAGCTTCATTTTGGTTTGTAATTCATTCCGAAGTCAATGAAATTGCAGTTTCTCTCTATATCTCTTATATAATATTTACAGGCAGTTATATTATAACACATTATCAACACGAGTATTGCTCGAAGAAACGTTAGTATAATTGAAATTAAGGTTTTCTTTTATACTAATTATATTTATTTTGATGAAAATAAATTTAATTGAAAAATAAAAATTCCGATCCTCGATGTCAATAGCGAATTATTTATCATGGTACCTCGATATCAAATTACATCTTCAAGGGTTAGATCGCAAAACCATAAACTCTATAGATATCGAAAGGCAAATAAAAAAGATGAGGCAAATGCTACAATATTTAAGCGTCATCATCTATCCGAGGATCCGGAGGATGAATATATACAAATAGAAAGGCCCTCCGAGCTATGACATAATCTTAAGGAGAGATTTGATCACACTTGAACAATGGTACTACCACAATCACAATACGATTGGCGGTACTAAAAGGCCGCAAGACTTTAAGTCCTGTTGACGACTATAATTTGCCACTTTTCAAAATTGAATCCCGACGTTCTTTGAGGATAAAATTATCGAATATGATAAATTGGAGAAAACTTTCTCTACGATGCATATGTCTAATGTGGTGCTTCAAAGAAGAATATATAGACAACACAATTTAAGACGTATTCTAAATTAATTTATGTTCTTCTCACGACATACAAGACTAACGAGTTGCTATTGAAAAATCATGATTTGCGACCTTCCTGGGTCGCAAGCATAGCCTAAGCACATGTCAACTCTAATAGAGCAAAGGGCCAATTTAAAGGCCATGAATATAAACCCGGCGTGGTGCCCATAGGGGCAATGGACCTGGTGGTCCCAAAAAATACTTATAGAAATGACCATAGTGGAGGTAGTTATTCCCGCGCAATAATTATTCGGTCGACAAAAGCAAATGGTTCAAAGAAACCATGAAAATGGAAAAATGTATGTGGAAAGATCTAGGGATGATCTTTGTAACATATGTGGGATGTTTGGACACCGGGCTAAAGTTTATCGTCTTTGCCTAACACCTAGAAAATTTATATCGCATCAAAGAATAATACCGAAAGGGTGTTCGGGACACATGTGTTAGGAAATTTATTGTTTAGATTTTGATGAATGCCATGTAAAACTTAGAGTAGGAAGTTGGCACCCCAATTTTGTTGTAAAATGCATTGTAATAAATAGAGCCGGCCAAGCCGAGTTAAGTCGACTACGCCCTAACATGCAAGAAGACAATCAAGACTAGAAGGAAGACTCATTTGCGAGACAAATTTGAGTATGGCAAAGAAGAGTAGACGAACTCTCAAGAAGTAGGCGAGATGCAAAAGTGGAGATCGATCAAGTCAACTCGAGAAAAGCCAAGTCTCAAGTTGAAGTGATAGAAGAGTCATCCATGATTGGAAGTCGACTTAAGTCACCTGGGAAAGCAAAGAAATGCAATCAAGTCGAGATAATCAAAAAGATCCGTTGCACGTAAATCAAAAGAATTACTTAAACAAGTAATATCTCCACATCACCTTTCTCGAGTGCTCGACCCCGAAGCGTGCAAAAGGAATGAACCAATGGGAAGCACTACACCGTGTCGAACTCCGAAAGGTGAAAGAACAATTCATACGAGGAAATGGCAATTCCAAGGATCGCAACAAGACAAGCCAACGATCGCAAGTGACTTTCAAAAATAAGCCTATCTCTTCAACGGGCAAATTTTTGAAAGATCACTATAAAAGGCGAGGAGTTTATTTGAGAATGATAGACACGAGGGACACAACAGACACAAGTTACGACCAACCAAAGACGTTCAAGCAATTAGTAGAAAATCAAACATTCTCAATCCTCAAGCCTACAATACGAAGAACATCAATCCAACACTCACCCGTGAAGGAAAGATAACTTCAATCAGTTGAAGAGGAAAATACTTGAAAAATCAAGGGGTCTACATTCCACGAAGGATTGTAGGAAGGTTCAAGGTCGAACCAAGTCTTAAGCTTTTGGAGGGCTTCGTGATCAAATCCAAAAAGAGCTTGAGCAAGTGAGTCAGTAGTAGCAAGCGCAACCGCCCCTGAAGAAGCCGAGTCGTCGAGAAGCCACCGAGTGATCAAGGCGTCTCAGATCGAGTCCCAAAGGATCAAGTCACCGTGTGATCAAGACTTGTATCCGGACTATTACCACTTTGTATACGATCATTACCTAGTGGATTCCTCCAGAGTTGGAGAAGAGAGGAGTAGAAGAATTACCCCATCTCCGAACCTCTATAAAAATTTCATTGTGTCATTTACATTTCAAAGACTTTAATTCCTCGCATGTTAATTGCTTAAATCTGGCTGATAAATTTGCTATCCAATTGATAATTTATAAGTACTAAACCAAGCACTAAATTCTTGCTTAATCAAACTTAAGGGTGTTAAGTCTTCCTACTGAAAACAAAACCACAGCTTGAGTTAATTTAGAGCCAACAAAATGAGTGATTCCATCAACAAATTCGGTTGAGTCTGAGAGATTAACTCTCTTGAGTGACTAAATTGATCGGTCCATCAAGGACACAACCGTGGTAGTATCAACTCGTATATTTAAAAGGACTAAATCGAAAATTTGGTAAGGTTTATTCAACCCCCTTCTAAACCTTACACTTACACCCCTTGGGACCTACAAGTGGTATCAAAGCGGTTGGTTCATTGAACCCTCCGCACCGGTTCTTGAACTAGATCTCCAAACTTTTCAAAGTCCGCTTTAGTACTTAAACTCTCAAAACTCTTTTTATCATTAAAAGTTATTATCATGGAAGCAAATTTGACACGCATCCCTATGTTCACAATTGAAGAATTTGATGATTGGAAAATTCGTATGCGAGCTCATCTATCAAAGATTACATGATGAGATGTGGATAGTGATAGAAGATGGGCCACCGCAAATCTTAAAGGTGAACACAATCGTAAAGAAGAGCGAAGGAGAAGAGGATGTTGCTCCCGCACCACCATGGTTGAAAACCAAGAACCGAGTGGACAAATGATGACAAAAAAGATACAACCTGGACAATGTAGCCAAGGACATCCTTTACAAAACCTCGACAAAGCCATGTTCAATAAAGTCAAATCATGCAAAACGGCTAAAGAAATCAGGACAAGCTAACATTGATTTGTGAAGGCTCGTGAGCAAATCAAAGAAAACAAATTATCAAATGGGTCATGTACGAAATTTGAGAACTTCAAAATGATCTCGGGAGAAAACCTGGATCAATTGGATGCTCGATTCACGTAAATCACCAACGAGTTATCTGCACTTGGAAAGGAATATACATAAAAAGAAATGTGTATGAAAATCCTAAAAAGTCTTCCAAATGAATGGGAAATGAAGGTCATGGCACTAAGACATTCCATGGATCTATCAAAGACATCCAACCATGAATTATTCTCGCACCTCAAAGCCTACGAGTTTGAGCCGAGAAGAAAAGACCAGAAAAGACAGTTGTACCCAAAACAAATTGCTCTAATTGTTAAAGATGGGAAGAGAGCGAGGTCAAAGAAGTCATTGATCCGTAAGAAATAGCCCTGGTGGTTAAAAGATTCAACAAGTTCTTCAATAAGAACTACAAGAGAGGAAAGGGCGAATCTTCCGAAGACACTCGCTCCCTCCAAATCAAGGAAGATAGGCCACCAAGAGAACAGATCATCAAAAAGTCAATATCAAAGGGTGACAATCCAAGAATGGAAAGAGTGATCAAAAGGCTGAATATCTATCTTTGGAACTATAGACAACCAGTCACTATGCCATTGATCGCTCATATCCTGTAGTTAACAAATACAGAACGAAGAAGAAAGAAAGGTCTTGAGAGAAAGAAGACAAGAAAAGAAAAAGGCAATGATGGTCTGCAGAGATCTAGCTAAACAAATAAGTCAAGAGAGACAATGATTCGAGAGCAAGAAGAAGGACTACTCAAGTGACTCGAAGAAGAAGCCCTGATCCGCTTGATGGCCAAGGAACAAGATCAACTCCGACCAAGAAGATGAGGTACACTCTAACTCATCAAACTCGGACTACTCTAGTGATAGTGATCATGACACACACACTTCATCACCCACTCGATCTTTATGATTCATTAGGAAAAATGATGAAAGATTTTGAACACATTAAATCCTCACACACACTATTAAATGAGGAAAACAACCTACTCTAGAGTCAAAACTCCAAGTCGACTAAGAGCCGAGTACTCTAAGTCAAATAGGCGATGAGAATGAAAGTTTAAAGGCCGAAAATGCTAAATTAATAGCGAAAATTGTCGCTATAGAGAAGAGGAGAATGACCTCAAAAATGTTATTACCTCATTCACTAAGGCATCTAAATCATTGGATGATCTTATTATGAGTCAAAGAGAATGTGGAGACAAGACAAAGCTTAGGATTTAATTCCTCCGTGCTATGTCAAACCTCAAAAGTAATTTTGGAAAAAGGATCTTCAAGCCATGAAGAGTCCGAAAAATCCAAAACTCTAAATGTTGCACACACATTCACTCCAAAGCACAATAACAAGCAAACCTGCCTTGGTTATAAAGGAAAAGGAAAACAACCATTGAGTGCACCGAAAGGACAAATGACAAGAGATTCAAATGAGTTCCTCAAAGAAACTCCAAACGAAAATACTCAGAAAGAAGAAGCGAGCTACCAAAACCCCAGAAAATCTATAAGAGAAATACATATGATGGGAATGGTAGAAAATATCCAAGCCAAGTCGATTGGAATAACGAGAACTATCAAGATAGACTTATGGAATATAAGCCCAAATGGCAAAGGCCTAGAACTCAAGAAAGGCCATTCCAAAAGTATAAGAGCTTTCATCAAAGACACATATGCACCTAGGCACTACACTCGGGAATATCATAACTACCCAAATACAACAATTGCTAAAACACATTCACAGCATACGCACAACAGAGACATCCGTATGAACCTAGAACCCCCAAGCAATTTGCTAAAGTTAATTATGATTATGGCAATCGATAGATGGCAACCTCTTAGAGTAAAATCATTTGGCTATAAATGGGTCGGATCATCTTATAATACTAACCCCTCAGACCCAGGCAAGTATGGGTACCTAAAACTTAATTTCCTTGATTGCGAGTTCAAGGAACAACTGAGTGCCAAGGAACCTGGTACATGGATAGTGGTTGTTCCGGACACATGACAGAAACAAGAAAAATCTGTCAAAATTCAAGGAAGTAAAAGGAGCAAAAGTCATATTTGGAGGAAATGAAGCTCCTGGTGAAATAAGAGGCATTGGATCCATAAAGAGGAATGGATTAGAAATCACATGTTGCATATGTTGAAGGACTCAACTTCAACTCGCTAAGCATCACCAACTCGACAAGGGTACAATGTTGGATTTAACATGGGTATATGCCAAATCAAGGATATTGAATCGAATGAAGTTGTGTTGCAAGGATGCGCAGAAAGAACATGTATGTCGTGGATTGGTCAACAACAACACCCAAGACTGTCTACTAGCAAAAAGCGCAATTAATCAAGTTAGGTGTGTGGCACAAAAAGTCAGTCACCAATTTCAAAACGATTAACAAGCTTGCCGTATAATCTTGTGGAAGGACTTCCGCACTCAAGATACAAAAAGGAGAGTATATGTGACGCATGTCGAAGGGAAAACAAATCAAGTCATCATTCAAAGAAAAGACATGCTCATCTTCAACAAGAATATTGCATCTCGCTACACATGGATCTATTTGGCCAAAGGAACCAACCAAGATAAGTGGAAAGAAATACACCTTGCTGGTAGTAGATGACTACTCAAGATATACATGGACAATATTCATGTGTAAGAAGAAAGAAACTCTACAAAAACTACCACAAATGATGAAGAGGATTCAAAACGAGAAGAGCCAAACCATTATCAAAATAAGATCGGATAGAGGAACCGAGTTTGTCAATGGAATAATAACTCAAGATTGTATTGAAAATGGTATCGGTCATGAACTATCGCGGCAAGGACTCCACAAACAGAATGGAGTTGCGAGAAAGAAGGAAACGAACTCTCAAGGAAGCAGCAAGAGACCATGTTAGTCAAGGGTTACCAAAAAGATTTTGGGTCAAGCAATCAACACAACTTGCTACACTCAAAACAGATGTATGATAAACAGACAAAAAAAAGACTCCTAGAGATTTGGACTGAAGAAAACCAAATGTTGCATATTTCGAAATATTTGGATGTAAATGCTTCATCCACAACAATGGCAAAGACAATCTAAAGGCTTTTGATGCTAAAGTCGATGAAGGTATCTTCTTAGATACTCACCGAAAGCAAAGCCTACAGAGTACTCAACAAAAGGATCGTGGTTGCGGAAGAATCCATTCATGTGGTATTCGATGAGCCAAATGTAAATGGAGAAGACATTGAAGAGTCACCGGTGATAAGTGAATCATCCAACCATACGTAAGAGTCCCTATCTTTGAAGTCAAGCCGGAATTATAAACTCGAGAAGAAGATGAGATAGTCAATCTCAAAAATAGCCGGAAAACTTGCAGCTAAGTGATTACGAGAGAGTGAACACAAAGAACACAGTGCAAGACGATCGAATACAACTAACTTACTCCAACCTGATGTAAGATGGTGAGAGACCATCCACCGAAACTTGTCATTGGAGATATAAGAGAAGGTGTCAAAACAAGATCCGTAACAAGAAGCTATGTTCACATGCTTCATCTCGCAAATAGAGCCCAAAGATGTGTTACAAGCATTGGACGACGCACATTGATTCAAGCTATGCAAGAAGAGTCAATCAGTTTGAAAGAAATAAAGTATGAGAATTAGTTCAAAGACCCACACATCAAAATGTTATTGGCACTAAATGGGTGTTCGAAACAAGATGAACGAGGAAGGTTACGTGGTAAGAAACAAAGCAAGATTAGTAGCCAAAGGATATTGCCAAGAAGAAGGGATAGATTTTGATGAAACATTTGCCCTCGTAGCAAGATTGGAAGCTATAAGGATGTTTCTTGCCTATGCGACTCACAAGAATTTCATTGTATATCGATGGATGTAAAAAGTGCATTCCTAAATGGTTTATTGGAAGAAGAAGTGTATGTTGAACAACCTCCAGGATTTGAGCAGAAGACTCTTGGAGATAAAGTATACAAACTCAAGAAAGCTCTATATGGATTGAAACAGGCACCCAGAGCATGGTATGATACCTTGTCACAATTCCTAACCGAAAATGGATTCACAAAAGGAAAAGTAGATAAAACACTTTTCGAATTCAAGACAAAAAGAGTATCTTGCTTGTTCAAATATATGTGGATGACATCATTTTTGGATCCACAAACAAAGAGTTGTGTGAAAAGTTTTCAAACCTCATGCAAAGTAAATTTGAAATGAGCATGATGGGAGAGCTGACATTCTTCCTTGGACTCCAAGTGAAACAACTGAAGGATGGAACCTTCATAAGTCAAACAAAATACACCAGGGACTTAATGAAGAAATTTGGTATGGAGGAGAAGCCTTCGTGAAAATACCAATGAATACATCACCAAAATGGACATGGATGCGATGGCAAGCACTCAGATCAAACAAGATACTGAGCACTTATTGGGTCATTGCTCTATCTTACAAAGAAGCAGCGGACATCACCTTCACGTAGGTGTATGTGCAAGATTTCAATCTGCTCCAAAAGAGAGCCATATGACAAAGAAAGCTAAGAGAATATTGAGATACTTCAAAGGAAGCCAAGAAGTAGGCCTATGGTATCCAAAGGAAGGTGGATTCAAGCTAATTGGCTATTCAGATTCGACTATGCTTTGATGCAGAGTGGACAGGAAGAGCACTTCAGGCACATGTCAAATGCTAGGAAACAGTGATTTCTGGTTCAAAGAAGAAACAAAATTCAATAGCCACCTCTACACCGAAGCGAATACATAGGCTGCGCGGCAAACTGTTGTGCCCAAGTCCTATGGATGAGACAAAGAATGAGAGACTATGAAGTTGAGGAAAAAGAAATTCCAATCATGTGTGATAACACAAGTGCAATTGCCATTACTCAAAATCATGTGTTGCACTCTAGAACAAAGCATATCGATGTCGATATCACTTCATAAGAGATCATGTTGAAAAGAATGACATCATCTTGGAATATATCTCAACCGATAAACAATTGGTGACATCTTCACAAAACCTTTATGTGAGTCAAGATTTGAAAACTCAAACATGAGTTAGGGTTAATTGAGTGAGTGACACTCGGAAGAATCACGAAAAAAGAAATGGAACACAAAAATGAAAAAGAGTGAACACACAAATCATTTCAAAATCGGTGTATCGGAAAGACAATACACCGAGTCACCGATAGCTTTGAGTCACTAAGAGAACTGTGAGAAATAGAGTTAAATCGGCTAAGGGATAAGTTCGAGTCACTTATGAGCAAAGTGACAAAAACGCAGATCGTTTTGACTAAGCGGGAATGTTTTTAAGGAATACGTCAAAGATAATGATGATGTGTACGAGACATAAAGCCGCACACCAAGCTTATGATTGGATATAAATGCTTTGCCGCATTAAATACGAGACATTAAATGCTAAATAGGCGTGCAAAATCTAAGCCGTTGATTTCGATCACATTTCAAAAACCACCCGCATGTCCTTTCATAAACCATACTTAAATCATTTTCGTCCGTTTCTCTCTCACACTACCAAAACTGTTCATTTCTTTCTCTCAAAAGCAAAGGCAAAAATTCTCTCGAAACCTTATCTATCTTCAAATCAATCTCTAAGTTTTTCTTTGATAAAATCCTGAAAAATGGCACCAACCTATGATTTTACCAAGTTAGGAAAGCAAATCCACACCGGGTCTCTTGTGGATTTCGACGGCATGGTGAAACAGGGTCCGACGACACCCTAGTGAAGAAAATCGCCGAGAAATTAGAAACGACCGGCCGAAACCGTTTACGACGTTAGAATATCCGATGACCTATGTGGAGGAGGTCGCACAATTCTACGTGAATGCCGAGATTCACGATGATGGAATAAAGTCATCTGCTTCACTAAAGCAATGACTATCTCTCGCGAAGGATTTGGTGAACATTGCTCACTACCGAGGAAGGAGCATCGAAATTAACGAAGCCGATGTAAACTTGGCCGATGCTTGGAAAGAAATAGCCAAGCCCGACTATGCTTGATAAAATAGTGTACACAAAGAAACAAGAGATCACAAGGAGGATTATCACAAGTGTTGGACATAGTTGCCAAATGTATTGACATCAAATTTGGCGCTTTGACCAATCATTAAAAGCAAAGCTGATTGTAATGGTTGCAATCATCGCAAAAAAAAAAATAAATCTGGGCTGAGTTTGTCTACAAAGCAGACTCGCCGAGCGTAGGAACAAATCCTTCAAGGAAGATGGCACATTTGGAGGATCCCAGGATATGGCCTGGTGATTGGCCGGTGATGGAGGTGCAAGGAGTCCCTCTGCATGGGAAGGCATTCCATGTTAACAAGAGGATGTTCGAGCAAACCTCTCTCGCGCACGAGAAGAGAGCCTACGCCAAGAGAGTCGACACGAGTGAGGGGGAATCACCGACCACTCAAGATACAAAATGCTTCCTCTCCACCCAAGAAGAAAGTTGCCCCTAAATCGCTAAGAAGATCACGCTCTGCGCAAAAAGAAAGTCAAACATGCTCCTCCCCCGCAGCAGAGTCACCGCCCGCAGCCGTGTCTCCCGCCCAAAGAAAGCAGCTAGCGCGAGAAGGACTCTCAAATACCTTCTCCGATCGTCAAAAAGAGGAGATCGATAAGCCAAGACGGCCACTCCTCGAAAAGACACACAAAGACACGGCCCCCGCGCCAAGACTCGGTCGAACCCGTCTCTCGAACCGTAAAATCCCTCCGATACAAATTAGAAGACGAAGAAGAATCATCAAGCGATCCGAGCTTGAAAAACCGGCCGAGTCACCACTCACCGAACAAATACTTAAATCGCCGAAGCGTATGAGTCCCCGATGTAATTGATGAAACGCCAAGTCTCTGGAGGTGATCAAAGAGGCAACCTCAAGACACATCTCGTAGTCCACACAAAAAACACAAGAAGAAGGCGATAGAGCCGATAGTGATGTAATGATCCTATCTCCACCTTACCCGGACATCCAAAATCGTATGCGTGAGTGGAGGAAATGGAAGTTGAGTAAATCAAGGAACAGTTCCAACGGCCCGAGTTCATAGAAGAAGAAGAGGAACCTTAAACTTCCTCGACTAACCACTCGTGCTCCCAAAGATCGATGAAGACAATCGCACGCACATCCTGCAGATATTCAAGGACAAGGAGAAGGAAAGACAGACAGAGAAGAAGATGAGGCACGTGAGAAGGCCAAAGATCATCCGCCTCTATCTCCCACCCACAGAACATACACATCCTCTCCTTGATGTCTTCTCCGATGCGGTGATGAGGATCCTGAGAATGCTTCGCCGCCACGTAAGAGTTGCAAATGCAGCAAGCATTGCACGAATCCTTCACGAAAGCAAAGATTGATGGAGGGACCAGGAGAGTCCTCCGAACACAAACAAATTGATCCAATGGGAGTGGTTCAAGAAATCGCCATCGTTGTTGCTGCCACCACTTCCCCACCACTCGGAAGAAGGCAATAAGGGACTTGGCGATGAAATCGGGATAGTGGGGACCCCAATCGAGCCAACCCCTATTGAAGGTGTGTTACCACCGCCCCAACTACTGAACATTCAATCGAAACAGCCGGGAGTTTGGAGACGAGTGACCCCATTCCAAGTCACTCACCGGTGCGTGCGCCCCGAGGGGGAAACTCCCTCCGCCGCAAGCAAGGTCGGAGAATGCTTTGCGGATGACTCAACAACGAATCCAGGAGGCGAAGTAGAGAAAATACAAACACAAGAAGAACAAAGAAAGTTGTCACTAACGGCTCGCATGCTTGAGATCGTCTCACCGAGGTGCCAACCGCTCTGAAAACTAATGACGCCGCCGATGCAATCGAGGCACAGATGGAACGCCCCGGGAGTTAACACTGGGCGATGAAAGTGCAATCCATGAGGTTGAGACTCAATGGATGCCACCACAGAAGACCCTAAGACACTGACACTCGAAAGGGAGGACCAGGCCTCATTGCAATGAGACTCGCTGGAGGTAATGAAGGCCCACGGGAGGTTGAGACTTCCGGGGTAAAGAAGTCAAGTAGAGAACATCCCTTCCTGTTATCATCGACCCATCCGAAAAGGAGATAAGCGCTTCATGATTCCTAGGATAATCCCGATGTAACCTTTCCGGGATCGGAAGGCGAAGAAGAAGTCGAGTCATCCCCAATGACAGATCCAAAAGACTCACCATGCGGATGTTCCAAGCACGAGCAAGTCCGATCCCAAGACTACTCGTCAAACCTTTAATTTTGATGATGAGCCACAAATGGAAATCTCATCATCGTCCGATGACGCTTCGATAAGGCCGAGGACTAGTCAACTCAATTGGAGAAATCACCGAGACCAACGAAGCTGTTGAGACAATGAGGCTCGGCAAAGTCGGGTCCACTTCACAAAAGACCCCACCGAGACAGAGTCCACGCGCAGCTCCTCAAGCTGCAAAGCAGTTCGATTCCAAAAAGAACTTCACGCGCACCGCTCATCATCGAACAAATCCCGGTTGGCGGTGATGAATCCTTTATAGAATCTTTTCCTTTTTACCCGGAGGTACCCAACCTCCATGAAGAGTCGAGAACGAACGCGCAAGCTACCACAGACCAGCTCCCGTTTTTTTCATCGACACCATTGTTCCACCGATTATGATTTTGACGCCGCATGGCCATTAGCCGCAATCTTAGAATCACCAAGTCCGCAAAGTGTTCAAGGCATTATTCACGAGATTGAATGGATGGAGAGGCATCATGCCTCTATGGACATGCGATCGACAACAGAGATGCCAATCTTACTTTTGATTTAAGAGGCATAACAACAGATCGTGGAATGGTGGCAACAAAGAAGAAACAATGCGTGTGGAACAAGTTAGATACTTCAGACATTGTTCAACAAGTCACTGGTATGGAGAGCTGAAAATGCCGATGCAAAAACGAAGCCGAGAGAACATATTGAGCACATGCATGAAGCTCACATTGCCGAGATAAAGTCGCTGCGTGAGCAAAATAAGAGTGATCTACAGCGTTTGGAAGAAACCATGAATACAAAATTCAGCCTTCTCATGGCCGAGATGAAGCTTTCGATTTCAGAGTCCAACGCTACTCGATCCGAATTTCGTCCGCATACTGCAAAGAGACTCGAGACATAACTCTACCATCGTGAGGCTCGACTTCACTTTTGCCATGTTTCCAGTGTCCTCTCTTTTGATGATGCGAGAAAGGGGAAGAGGAATACCTTAAAGCACAAAAAGGATCCGAAGTTGAGAAGGAGGAGCAGCTACGAAGGGAAAGTCACCGAGGAAGTGTTGAAACAAAAGAAAGGAAAGTTTGTTGAGGGGAAGGATCGACGGATGTGACCTTGATGATTGCACAAACCCCCAACAAGGTCTTGTCACAAAATGACATTATCAAAAACTCCCCAGTGACTCGCCACTCCAACACTCTGCTATATCTATGGCTGAAAAGAGAAAAACAATTGAAGCGGGGATGAAGGAAGTGGAAGGAAGGATGGATGCCCGAGTTATGAACATCTTGAAAGAACATGGAGGCATTCCAAAGAGACAGAGACACTTATGCCATCTCGGATGTCCGGACAGAGCCACGATCGCTGATGAATTTAAAACGCCGCATCTCAAGGATACTTTGCAAATATGTCTATGGCTCAAGCTTGGGACTTGTACTTGGGAAAAGGGTCTCACGTTATGTGAAGAAGGCGACAGACAATGCAGACTATGGGCGATCACTCTGCTATTCACTCCGCCGGGTCACTCACCGGAAAGAAGAAGACCCGAGACAATACACGCCCGGGTAGAGGAAAAATAGTGGTGGAGGAAGAGGTTTGCCTGGCCTCGCCCAAAAATATTGAATACGTAGATCCAGGAAAGAAAGGAGGGATCTACTGGGTGGGCTTGACCAAATAGCAAATTTGCAAGTGGCTAAAAGTAACGCTAAGTATGCAAAAAGAATAGAAGAAGAAAACAAGAGACAAACTCAGCTATGGGAGGAAAGACAGAAAGATTAAGAAGAGATGAAGCTGCCAGGAAGGAATATGAAAAGAAAAAGAAGGCAAATGACGATGAGAAAAAGAGAAGAAGAGAAGAAGATGTTTGAACAAGATGAAAGAAGGAGACAAATAAGGAGATGAAGTGTTCTTGTCACCCACCCCTTCGTGTATTTTATTATGTAAATACATACAATGTAAGTCTTCCAAATAAAGCTATAAATTCTTTATTTTCTGTAGACAAATATGTGCTCTGATACACCTTGTAAACATTTGTGTAAAAGAACAAAAATGTTATGATCAATAAAAGGATTGATTCTCATGCATACATTCTATGTCAATACACTATCTCAGATGTATCTTTGCTATTTGCATTTTTGAATGGTTTAAGTTTTGGCATCATCAAAAAGGGGGAAATTGTTAGGAAATTTATTGTTTAGATTTTGATGAATGCCATGTAAAACTTAGAGTAGGAAGTTGGCACCCCAATTTTTGTTGTAAAATGCATTGTAATAAATAGAGTGCTGCCAAGTTAGTTAAGTCACCTACGCCCTAACATGCAAGAAGACAACTCAAGACTAGAAGGAAGACTCACGCGAGACAGACATTTGAGTATGGCAAAGAAGAGTAGACGGAACTCTCTTTGATCAGAAGATGGTGAGATGCGGTGAGTGGAGTATCGGTCAAGTCAACTCGAGAAAAGCCAAGTCTCAAGTTGAAGTGACAAAGAGTCATCCAATGATTGGAAGTGACTCTAAGTCACCTGGGGAAAGCAAAGAAATGCGAAATCAAGTCGAGATAATCGTAAAGATCCGTTGCACGACGAAATCAAAAGAATTACTTAAACAAGTAATATCTCCATATCACCTTTCTCGAGTGCTCAGTCCCCGAGCGTGCAAAAGGAATGAACCAATGGGAAGCACTACACCGTGTCGAACTCGAAAAGGTGAAAGAACAATTCATACAAGGAAATGGCAATTCCAAGGATCGCAACAAGACAAGCCAACGATCGCAAGTGACTTTCAAAAATAAGCCTATCTCTTCAATGGGCAAATTTTTGAAAGATCACTATAAAAGGCTGAGGAGTTTATTTGAGAATGATAGACACGAGGACACAACAGACACAAGTTCGTACTTGAACCAAAGACGTTCAAGCAATTAGTAGAAAATCAAAACATTCTCGGTCCTCAAGCCTACACTACGAAGAACATCAATCCAACACTCACCTGTGAAGGAAAGATAACTTCAATCGCTTGAAGAGGAAAATACTCGAAAAATCAAGGGGTCTACATTCCACGAAGGATTGTAGGAAGGTTCAAGGTCGAACCAAGTCTTAAGCTTTTGGAGGGCTTCGTGATCAAATCCAAAGAGCTTGAGCAAGTGAGTCAGTAGTAGCAAGGCAAACGCCTGTGAAGAAGGCGAGTCGTCGAGAAGCCACCGAGTGATCAAGGCGTCTCCGATCGAGTCCCAAAGGATCAAGTCACCGTGTGATCAAGACTTGTATCCGGACTGCTACCACTTTGTATACGATCATTACCTAGTGGATTCCTCCGGAGTTGGAGAAGAGAGGAGTAGAAGAATTACCCCATCTTCGAACCTCTATAAAAATTTCATTGTGTCATTTACATTTCAAAGACTTTAATTCCCGCATGTTAATTGCTTAAATCTGATAAATTTGCTATCCAATTGATAATTTATAAGTACTAAACCAAGCACTAAATTCTTGCTTAATCAAACTTAAGGGTGTTAAGTCTTCCGCAAAAAACAAAACCACGATTGAGTTAATTTAGAGCCAACAAACAGTGATTCCATCAACGGCTCGTTGAGTCATTGAGAGATTAACTCTACTTGAGTGACTAAATTGATCATCCATCAAGGACACAAATACAGTAGTATCAACTCGTATATTTAAAAGGACTAAATCGAAAATTTGGTAAGGTTTATTCAACCCCACCCCCTTCTAAACCTTACACTTACACCCCTTGGGACCTACAACATGCTCTTCGAGGCGCAAAAGGCCTCTCAATGCTATTGAAGCTAACACATCCGAAATCATGTGTGATTATAATTCTATTCAAGATTGTGAATCACTTGAACTTTCAAACTTCATTGGGGATCCCACCTACGAGGCACAAGATGCCGAATGGTGGAAGAATGCTCAAACTTAATGTTTTTGTAATGGCCAACATATACAATGTATGCAGTGTAGTTTATAGAATAATGGCAAACAAGGTTATATTCCTCGAGGATTCATATGTGAAATACTTAAGCTATAATAACATCGCATTCCAATTTTATTGAAGCGACCGAATATCAAATTATAATAAAAATCGAAAAATAAATAAATTTGCGAACCCCACAAGTATTTTTAACAACTACAGAGCAACCTTGAGCACATAATCTCAACATGTTTCTTCAATATTAAATCTAATTAAAGTTTCAATAACCAATTCATGCAATTCTATGGGTTCAATTCCTAAAATAGTTTATTCCCCCCTCCGGTGGCGCATAAATAGTAGATTAATAATAAATGAGGTCTCCGATCCATCATAACTATTATTAACTTCCAAAAGATCTTTGAATTGAAATACTTCCCACAAACAAGTAGTCTCCCGATACATTACCCTGTTTATGTCCGAATTCGATTTATCTTGTTAGAACTCACCTCCCTGGATTATGGACTCACAAGTATGACATGCAAATTATTAGCCAAATAATCGACAATTAAAAATAAGCACTCGAATTTATAAAATAGAACACAAGAATTAATTAAAAAAGCAATTAATCAAGATTTAACATGAATCCACGATTTCGATTATGCCCTTAAGATCCGAAAGATTAGCCAAACATTGATAACAAATTCATAGAAAAATTCAAAATCAACATTATGACATCGTTTAAGCACAGACAAGAGAGCTAGACATAGAAAGAAAACTCCTTCTTGTCGATGGATTCCCCTCCTAAGCCTTCGAAACTCTTGTGCTCCGTAGATGCGAAAGGCCTTGTGGTGTTCTTCGCATTCTAGCTTTCCTCACAAAAGACCTTGGATCTTGTGTTCTGTATAATTTGATGTGTTTTCTATGGTATGAATTGATTGAATTTCGTGCAAGCCTTGAGTCTCTTTTATAGATCTTTGAGATATCACTTGTAGAGTTCTCGTAGGATTAGGAGACCAATTCAACCCCGAAACGCCGCACGCCCGTGTCAACCCACATGGTCGGGTCGTGCGATTGGAATTTGCTCTGGGGTCTTCACAAAGGTTGTGTCCCTTTCTCTTAGACCAATCTTGCCATCTTTGAAACTGTAGCGCGTTTTGACATTTTTGAAAGAAATTTCCTTTTGTTCGACCGTCCATGCTTATTTCCTTCACATTTTTGCTCGTACCTTGTCTTTTGACATATTATTTGAAACATGATATCACCTTTTGTCCAATTTAGCTCAATTTTCTGCAAAATTCACAAAAGTACGCAGATCACGCCCAACAAAGGAAACCAAGTAAAACACACTAAATATACATGCAAATGCACCAATTATATATCAAAATAAGCTTGTAAGTCCAAGAGGCTACGATAATCTAGAGGGGTGAATAGGTTATCTCCATCGTTTCTGTTATGCCCTCTTTTTCGAATCAAATACGCCAAGACAATAATAAAGGTGCGGAAGTAAACAACACGCGTCGATTTATAGAGGTTCAACCCACCTAGGGCCTAATTCTCTACCATCCCAAGATTCCTGGATAGATTTCAAAAAGAAAAAAGATTTTATTAATTTCCAAATTTAATACAACACCTTACAACATCACCTTGAAGAGCACCACACTCTTCTTCAACACCACCTTTGAGATTACCACAATCTCTCTTGAAGATTACCACAATCTCCAACGGCACCTTGTGAAGATTACCAAAATCTTCAACCTTGAAGAATACCAAATTCTTCAATACCTCAAGAGCACCACACTCTTGAAACACCTATCACCTAGATCACCCAAGTGTATTCTTTCCACAAGAATACTCACAAGGATGTCTTGTGTTGAATGATGACAAAAATCAAGATTACAACTCAATAATGAATATTACAATTTGAGTGCAAGTGTAATCAAGAAATAAAGCCTAGACCTCAAGATGTGAAAGTGAAATACTTAGGCTATAAATACAACAAGAGTGTTGAATATGAAAGCTTGGAAATTTGCGATTTCTTTTTGTGTATTTGCTTGTGTTGTTCTACACTTGTGTCTTCAAATCATCCTCTATTTATAGGAGAGTCTTCATAGACATAGGCTCCTCCTTCTTCACTTTTGTCCACAAAAAGAGGATCACAAGATGTAGAAATATTGTACAAAATTATAAAGCAAAACTTGCTGATAGAATGTCCAACGGTACAAAATTTGGTGTCAAAAGATTACACAAATACCGGTCGCTTCTATAGAAAATTTCGAACGTTAGAAAGAAAACAAGGCGATCCAGGACAAAGTTGCGGGGATCCGACCGGTCAAGGGGGGAGTGCGACCGTCGCCCTCCCTTTTTTTCACGAATTACATTCTGCTTTCTTTCTCAGAATAATTTGGGCGTTCTTGGTGCCGGCCGACCATTTGCTCGGCCGTCTACCTCCAAAATGAAATGTTGTCCGATTTTTGACAAAAATAAACTTCAAGAAATACCCCAAAAAATTAGTAAAAACATTTTAAATTAATTAGGAGTATTTGGACAACATTTAAAACATTGTTTTGATGTAAAAACGCATTAACACAAGATCATCAAAAGTGTTGTCCAATATTTTAGTCGAAAATAAACTTGAATAAATACTCCGAAAATTAGCAAAAACATTTTAAATCAATTGGGAGTATTTGGACAATATTTATAAACATTGTTTTGGTATAAAAACACATTTAAACAAAATCATCAAAATCTTGATAAAAACATTTATCTAACAAACTCCCCCTTTTTGATGATTACAAACCAAAACAATTTTAGGAAGTTGATTTTAAAATAAAACAAATTTTCCTACAAAAACATCAATCCATTACAAGCAAGATTCATCATAAGTGAAACACACAAGAGTAGTGTGACGCCCGGGCTGAAGAGGGCGGGGAGTGATCGCCCAGGTGCAAGAAGGCACGGACAAGGAGCGGCTCTGGCAGCTTCTAGGAGGAGGGGAACATGAATGAACCGATTCCACACCCGAATAAGAGGATATTCTCGAGACTGTAGTAGGTATGGGACTATACAGTTGAGGAGAACTTAAAAGATTTGATAGGTACTACTCATATCAACAAGATGCATCTTCTTTTCTCGTGCTCATTTCATAAAAACTCCGGTTAAGCGTGCTTGGCCCGAGCAATTTTGGGGTGGGTGACCCCCTGGGAAGTCGCTCTCGGGTGCGCGTGAGTGAGGACAAAGCGCTACCGAAAGACTCGTGTTGGTTTGTGGGGATAGTCGTCGATCCGGAAGGCGGGCCATTACGGATGGTATCGAGCGAGACCTCTCCTAAGACGGTGTAGTTCGGGGACGAACCAAGCGGAAGTCGGTGGGCATGTGACGCCCGGGGTCAAAGAGGGCGGAGTGATCGCCAAGAAGGCACGGACAAGGAGCGGCTCCCCGGCAAAGCTTCTAGGTGGAGGGGAACATGAATGAACTGATTCCACACCCGAATAACAGAGAGATTCTCGAGATCGTGTAGGTATGGGACTATACAGATTGAGGAGAGCTTAAAAGATTTGATAGGTACTACTCATATCAACAAGATGCATCTTCTTTTCTCGTGCTCATCTCATAAAAACTCCGGTTAAGCATGCTTGGCCCGAGCAATTGTGGGTTGGGTGACCCCACGGGAAGTCGCTTTGCTCTCGGGTGCGCGTGAGTGAGGACAAAGCGCTACCGAAAGACTCGTGTTGGTTTGTGGGGACATCGTCGATCCGGAAGGCGGGCCGTTACAAGTAGGAGCAAAGATTTTTCAAAAACATTTTTGCACAAGCTCCCCCTATCAATATGCATATCAAGAACAAGTATAAGAGCAACCAACTAAAAGCTAAAAGCTTAGCTTTTACAAAATAAGCTTGAATTATTTGAGCTTAGAAGCTCCCCCTGTCACAAGACATCATTAGTCAAGCATAAAAGTCCATAATACATCACATGGACTAAGTATTATTCACAGCTTTTGGCTTTTAAGAGCCCTAGCTTATAGCTTTTCTTGCGAGCTTATTTTCGCTTCTTTGAGCGTATGAGCGTTTTTCCTGTTTCTCTCCCTTTGGAATCATCAAAAAGAATGTTAGCACGATAAAAACATCATACAATTATATCAAAGTGCGCAATTTAATCGATTTATCGAGCATTTTGAACATTGAAGCTTAAATTCTAAATTAAAAGGAAACAATTGCTCATTTGATTTGTAGAAGCTCATTTGATTGATAAAACATGATCTCTAGAAACTTATAAGACTTTTCAAAATAAGAGAATCATGTAGGTGATAAATTTTTCATAGAGACATTTTGTCGAACACTTGGCGTCGTCGAATAAAACAAGAGATATATAACACCTTTGTGATTCGTTTAAGCCAAAAATTTCATCACCAATTGCAATACAACTATATTCATTCATCAACAATCATCATATACAACATACTAATACAAAAATTTCATCAAAAGTGTTGTCCAATATTTTAGTCGAAAATAAATTTGAATAAATACTCCGAAAATTAGCAAAAACATTTTAAATCAATTGGGAGTATTTGGACAATATTTATAAACATTGTTTTGTATAAAAACACATTTAAACAAAATCATCAAAATCTTGATAAAAACATTTATCTAACAAACTCCCCTTTTTGATGATTACAAACCAAAACAATTTTAGGAAGTTGATTTTAAAATAAAACAAATTTTCCTGTCTAAAACATCAATCCATTACAAGCAAGATTCATCATAAGTGAAACACACAAGAGTAGTGTGACGCCCGGAAGAGGCGGGAGTGATCGCCGGTGCAAGAAGGCACGGACAAGGAGCGGCTCCCCGCAGTTTCAGGCGGAGGGGAACATGAATGAACTGATTCCACACCCGAATAAGAGGATATTCTCGAGACGTGTAGGTATGGGACTATACAATGAGGAGAGAGCTTAAAAGATTTGATAGGTACTACTCATATCAACAAGATGCATCTTCTTTTCTCGGTGCTCATCTCATAAAAACTCCAAGTTAAGCGTGCTTGGCCCGGAGCAATTGTGGGTTGGGTGACCCCCAGGAAGTCGCTCTCGGGTGCGCGTGAGTGAGGACAAAGCGCGCTACCGAAAGACTCGTGTTGGTTTGTGGGGACAGTCGTCGATCTAGAAGGCGGGCCGTTACAGATGGTATCGTAGCGGGATCTCTCCTAAGACGGTGTGGTTCGGGACGAACCAAGCGGAAGTCAGTGGATGACGCCCGGGGCAAGAGGGCGGGGAGTGATCGCCGGTGCAAGAAGGCACGGACAAGGAGCGGCTCTGGCGGCTTTTAGGCGGAGGGGAACATGAATGAACCGATTCCACACCCGAATAAGAGGATATTCTCGAGACCGTGTAGGTATGGGACTATACAAAATTGATTGAGAGAGCTTAAAAGATTTGATAGGTACTACTCATATCAACAAGATGCATCTTCTTTTCTCGCGCTCATCTCATAAAAACTCCAAGTTAATCGTGCTTGGCCCGAGCAATTGTGGGATGGGTGACCCCGGGAAGCGCTTCTCAGGGTGCGCGTGAGTGAGGACAAAGCACGCCGGAAAGACTCGTGTTGGTTTGTGGGGGACAGCTTCGATCCGGAAGGCGGGCGTTACAAGTAGGAGCAAAGATTTTCTCGAAAACATTTTTGCACAAGCTCCCCTATCAATTTGCATATCAAGAACAAGTATAAGAGCAACCAACTAAAAGCTAAAAGCTTAGCTTTTCTTGCGAGCTTATTTTCGCTTCTTTGAGCGTATGAGCGTTTTTCCTGTTTCTCCCCCTTTGGAATCATCAAAAAGAATGTTAGCACGATAAAAACAAAATACAATTATATCAAAGTGCGCAATTTAATCGATTTATCGAGCATTTTGAACATTGAAGGTTAAATTCTAAATTAAAAGGGAAACAATTGCTCATTTGATTTGTAGAAGCTCATTTGAATGATAAAACATGATCTCTAGAAACTTATAAGACTTTTCAAAATAAGAGAATCATGTAGGTGATAAATTTTTCATAGATACATTTTGTCGAACACTTGGCGTGCGTCGAGTAAAACAAGAGATATATAACACCTTTGTGATTCGTTTAAGCCAAAAACTTTCATCACCAATTGCAATACAACTATATTTATTCATCAACAATCATCATATACAACATACTAATACAAAAATTTCATCAAAATAGCAAGATATAAGCACATTCTCAAGGGTTCAACTCAATTGAGATTAAAAAGAGAAATTCTTACCATTTAATCGGTAAATATGAGCAATGATGATGATAATGGAGCCTCATGAAGTCTAAAATATAAAATGTATGCAATAAAACAAATTTGAAGTGAAATTTGTGTGCAAAGTGCGAAGGGACGAAAAATGAACACAAACGACCAAAATGACAAATGCCGAGAACATAAACAATTTTAACCAAGATTTGGCTATGGGCGGCCGGTTGTGGGCATGGGCGACGGTCGAAGGCATGGGCGACCGGTCGGCCTTGCCCGATCGGCCTAGTGGTTCATTTTGTTTTCCAAAATCCAAGTTTGAACCAAAAATCCCTAAGTTTTTGAAAACGTGCAAAATGCAAACATAGACCTCATTCAATATACATTATGTCATAATCAAGCTCGAAATGAGGTAAAGGACTCGGCGGTTAATGATTAAAAAAAAAACAATTGTCCGCGAGTTATCTTTGAAATGGAATTAACACATCTCAAGTTTTTGTTAAAAACGCAATCCCTAAAAAAAAAAAAAAGATATCAAATCTCAATATGTTTAGTTCGATTATGACGAACCATATTTTGAATAATTTTCACCGGTCTTGTTATCCCGAAAAATATAAAAGTTTTTAAAATATTGGATATACAAGTCATAAGGAGAAGTGCATTTCAAATATTTGAAAATTTCTTTTAAAGGCACTTTAATGAGATTCGTTGGGATAGTTTTAAAATTCGAGCATATAGACATAAGGTATAGAAAATGTCGAGTCTAAAGGAATAAGAAAAGTTAGTGAGCATACCTCGAATATGTTTGTCAATCAATATGCCTCCCTTAACCTTTGTCAAACTTTACATTGGTAGCCATAGTGTCGTGAGAATTTTCTAACCGCAAGTCTACGGTGTCAAGTTATAATATAGAGAAGTAAGGTTATCGAATCCACAGGGAATAATTATCAAATTATCGCTAAGTACTATATTATAGTAGTCTAACTTTATTTAGAAATTCAATAATTGATGGAGTTGATTATACTAAAAATATTACAAGTAAATTAAGACTATGAAAATATCAATGAATTTATCCAAATGATTAAATGAATTCTAGAGGTATGATGAATCTAGTTATCCTTTATGTTGTCAATATGGTTTATCAATCATCAATTATCAATTTATAAGTCAAGATTTCTACAATAATCATTCCCTTTCTCAAGTGCCAATTATTTTAGATTCAATTGGGAAATCAATATCTCTATAAAAATCACCAATCAAAATCTCAATAAAAGCTATGAATCTTGATAAATGACTTCAAAGGATTCACAAATCTCTCAATTCTATGAAATCCTAGGTTATGCTATTCCAAGGTCATGTATTCAATTACCTCTCTCAAGTGTCAAATCAAATACACCAAACAATCTAAATTATTGATCAAGTAATTTAGAAGCAATAGATCCAAATAGCACAAATAAATTGATAGATCTAGATTGACAAACCACAATCTCAAAACATAAGTTCAAACATAGATTACATCAATCCTCTAGAATTATAGTGTTTAGCTCATGATTGAAGAAAATGAATCCAAGAAAATACAACAATACATCTTACAAGATATGAAGAAAGCAACAAAATAAGAACAAGAGTTGAGGGATCTTCTCTATTTCTAGATGATAGAAGCCTCCAATCTTCTTCTCCAAATTCTTCTCAAAGTGCTCAAATCCTTCTTCCTTGTCTTGTAGCTGTTTTTATTGTCTTCCAAGGGTTCCAAGATGCCCCAATTTCAAGCCCCAAGGATGGTATTTATAGTACACAAAAGTCCAAGAATGGGGTAGGTGAACATAGGATTTTCCGCCCCGGCGCTGCGGCGCCCAAAGACAACATTGCAAGATTGTCGCCTGGCGCTGCAGCGCCGCTGGCGTTGCTGCAGCGCCCACTCGATTTTTTTCTGTTTCGGCGCTGCAGCAGCTGGTCTTGGGCGCTGCAGCGCCCGGCCGCTGTCCGGATTTCCGCTGTGCGCTGCAGCGTCTTTGTGGCGCTGTAGAGCCACCCAAACGTCCGAATTTGGTTTTCCGTGCTTCATCAAAGTTGTAGCCCTATCTCTTAGCTTTCTATAGCCACTTGAATCAGCTCAATATCAATTTTTTAGAGAGAGTTATGACCAAAATACGAAACTCTGCCAGTGCTAGAAATTCCAGACGCATTTGGACTTTTCTTCAAATCAATCTCTCGTTGTTTGTTCGTTCGTACTTCTTTTGATACATGATTCATTAATATGACTATAAACTCGATATAATTGGCTCTCAACATGGCTTGACCCCTCAAATGACTCAAACAATGGAAAATAATGCCTAAACTATGAGATATAACAAAAATGACTCAAAATACTCAAAAACAACACAAAACTCTAGTCTAGGAAACTCAAATCAATGGTATAAAACCAAATGAACAAATACCCCCAAACTTAGAATATTGCTTGTCCTCAAGCAATTACAACTCTAAAATGAAAAATATGAGACAAACAATACAAACAAACCGCAAAAATTCACAACCAAACTCATTCGTCAAATTTCGTTTCACTATCAATCAAGCGCGTATTTTCACAATGTGATCATGACGGTGGAATGTTCATGCCAACCCCGTTTTCATTATCCGGATAGATTCACGCAATCAAGTGTTTTCAAGATGATCCACTTTTTGAATATAGAGATGAGATGCTTACCCGGTCTCCATAGGCTTGTCTTTCACACTAATCTCCACTAATGTAGGCTAATGTAACACAAGGATCAATAGGACTTTTAAAGCTTGTAATGTGGGCTTAGGGTAAGGTAGGAAAATATAGGAATAAGTAGCTCAAATCACCCAAACACACAATTAACACTTCGAATTATCAATAGGCACTACCCTTCATTTTTTTTTTTTGACATCCCCAATGTTTATGAACTTTCAATCCCGTTGATTTGTTTTTTTCACATTTTTTTGGGAACCCCAAACTTATTCTTTTGCGTACATGGGGTTTCATCTTTTCTTTTCTTTTCGGCAACTTCATTCAATTAACCACATACCCTTCTCATCATCCCCTCCTCAACCTTCAATATTTTTCTATATTATGTGTGTACGCATATGAGTGATGGGTAATTAGAATTTTCACATTTAGGCTCGGGCATTCGATTGGTTGCCAAAGAAACGGGTTTATAAGGCTCAAAAGGGGACACTAGGAAAAATATAATACAAAGGTAGGCATTTTAGGCTTTAGCTTGTTCAAAGATGGCCTAAATCACTTCCTCATGGTTATTTCGCCAGATTTCGCCTCGACTAGTGATCGACAAGTTCTAGCATCCTGTGATCATAAAGGAACCACTCAATTGCATAAATCATCTCCAAATAAATCAAATGAGTTAAGCACATAGATGGAATTAATGGAAAGAAGATTAAATCACGTTCAAACACATGCTCTTTTGACCGCTCAACTCATATTCAACAAATTCACTTAGTCATGCAAATTTGGTTTCTTTTACAAACACCCCGACTCAACTCTAGACTCTTCTTTTTTTTTTTTTGAACTCAAGACCCGACTCGATGAATAAAAACAGATTGCACCCCCCAAACTTAAAACGACGTTGTCCCCAATGGAGAGGTGGGAAAAAGGACTTTCCTGGTAGCTGAGGAGCGAAGGCTCCTTAAGTCATGTGATACTACTACGTGTATGATGTGTCTCGTATAAGCTCACAATGCATCCTAGCGCACAAGCCCATGGGTATTGTATGCTCCGAGGTGTGGTCTTATTCTTCCATTTCGCCTTGGCCCGACCCCTTTTGGCTTCGCATCTTTGCAACCTAGCAAGATAGACAGAAAACAAAACTCATGGAACCAAGGAACTCGGTTATGGGTGAGAAATCGAAAATCACAAAGACATACATAATGCACCCAAGTAGAAAATATGGTGCCCTGTCATAAAAATAAACATGGAGATGCAAAATAGCACTAAACAATGTGAAACTGTCATTGGGGCATTTCATCAAACACCTCATATGCATGAATTTGGGCAAAGATAGTAAATGCAATGGATAACTCAATTCAATCCCAAAATTCAACACCAAACCTAAGTCTAACATGATCAACCAATCCACAATCCATACATCAACAACAATTATCCTAGCACTACTACAATCCAATCACACCAAAAATCACAAGATGGGGAAAACCATGGGGTGGGATTTGGAAGTTGCAAACTTACCAAATAATGAGTGAATGAGATGAAGATGGTGTGTGTGGTGTTAAAGTGCTCCTTTGTGACGACGAAGTGAGATATGTGGGATTTGCATAAATAAGAGGGGTGAAATGTGATGCAACTTACTACTAATAATGCAAAAACTCAGAAAAAAAAAAAAAAAATACTAAACTAAATTAAAACTAAGAAAGCAATAAAAGGGGCTTGGGTTGCCTCCCAAGAAGCGCTAAGTTTACAGTCTTCAGCCAGACTTTGTCAGATTCTCCTCAAGTTGGAGCTCCAATAGGCATGTTATCCACATTGCCCTTAGAAACTCCCCAACCTCCAATGTCTTCAGCTATATTCCCAACCATCCGCTACCATCATTTAATTCAAATTTTAGCATATTGGTTGGATGAATAGTGAATACAACTTTCTCCTGATTTACCCGCAGAGTTAGCTCCCCCATTTCTACATCGATCAAAGCTCGTGATGTAGCTAAAAATGGTCGCCCAAAGATGATAGGTATTTTCTTGTCCTCATTCGCATCCAACACTACAAAATCCACAGGAAAAACAAATTTATTAATTTTTACCAATACATCTTCAATGATTCCCCACGGATAGGCGATGGATCGATCGACAAAACCGCAAAGTGATATTGGACGGCTTCACCTCCCGAGCCCAAACTTCATCACATCGAAAGAGATATAAGATTCACACTGACCCAAGATCACAAAGTGGTTTCTCAAAGAAAACTTCTCCAATAGTACAAGGAATAGTGAAACTCCCCGATCCTTCATTTTTGAGGTAGTTTACTCGACTATTGCACTACATTCCTCTCACAAGTAGATGCAGTCTCAAATTCCTCCAACTTCATTTTCTTGGATTCCACTGGTTTCACATAAATGGGCGATTGTTCGGTGCAAGCTGAATTTCTACCTCCGATCTTACATAAATTGCATTGCAATGCTCCTCGATTAACCTCTCATTATCACTCGGAAATTTCCCTCTCTGCTGCAATGAATTCACTGTTGTTGCTAACTGCCCTACTTGTGTCACCAAGGAGTTGATGTGACCTTCTATTGTTGTAACTCTCGAGCTGAGCTTGTCCATGTTAGAATCAGTCATGTTCATCCTTGCTCGTGTTTCTACAAGGAATGAACTAAGTAATTCTTCCAAAGACGGATTTTGTTCTCCCACGTGTGTACTCGTACTTGCTTGGTTTTGAAATCCCGGAGGCGGTTGCAACACATTTCTCGTATTGCTATACGAGAAGTTTTCATGATTGCGAAGTCCCGGATGATAATGCGTCGGCAATTGATTCCCTCTATTGTTGAAACTCCGATTATTCACATAATTCGCTTGTTCCGTATCGGGATTCACAATTTCTTGACTTATCTCCATGACTGCCTCCGATTGTTGTTTTCCACCAACTTAGTGTAGCAATTTGCTTTGACAAGGCGGAAATTTGAGAGGCCAATGCGGACATAGTATCAAGTTCAAGAACACCGGCAACTTTTCTTGGCGTAGATCTTTCAGACGGCCATTGATAACTATTGGCAGCCATTTCTTCGAGTAAAAGCATGGCTTCACTTGGAGTTTTAGCCATCAATGTTCCTCCCGCTGCAGCATCTATAATAGTTCTTGAATGCCCATTCATACCATTGTAGAAATACTGAACTTTTTGCCAATCTGCGTACCCGTGTTGTGGACACCTCCTCAATAATTCTTTGAATCGCTCCCAAGCTTCGTAGAGTGGCTCAAAGTCGAGTTGATGAAATTGAGCAATCTCACTTTTAAGTTGAAGTGTCTTACTAGGTGGAAAGAATTTTGCCATGAATTTTTCAGTGAGATCATTCCAACTAGTGATACTTCCAGGTGGGAAAGTTTGAAGCCATTGTCTAGCTTTATCACGAAGTGAAAATGGAAATAACCTCAACCGAATAGCTTCACCGGAACCCCATTCATTTTGATAGTGTCACATATCTCAAGAAAAATAGCCAAATGAGCGTTCGGGTCATCTACGGCACTTCCCCCAAACTGATTCTGTTGCACCATGTTTATTAGGGCTGGCTTCAATTCAAAATTATTCGCATTGATAGGTTGGCGAACAATGCCCGAATAATTTTGATTCGTGGTTGGTCGAAAATAATCCCGAATGGCCCTTTCCGGTGGTACAATAATAGGTATGCGATTTTCCTCTTCCTCATTTCCTGCCATTTTTGTGAATTCGATTCTTCGTGCGACTCTAATCTTTCGGAGTGTTCGTTCAATTTCTGGATCAAATAAGATTAAATTAGCACTTTTATTTTTTCGCATCAACAAGAAAACACAAAAATGACAATGACCCTATTGTAACAAGAATCAATCTAAATTAAAGTAAAACTACTAAGTAATAATATTAGCGCAAATAAGATGAATTATTCCCGACAAGAATGGCGCCAAAAACTTGTTAGAGAATTTTCTAACCGCAAGTCTACGATGTCAAGTTTTAATATAGAGAAGTAAGGTTATCGAATCCACGGGAATAATTATCAAATTATCGCTAAGTACTATATTATAGTAGTCTAACTTTATTTAGAAATTCAATAATTGATGGAGTTGATTATACTAAAAATATTACAAGTAAATTAAGACTATGAAAATATCAATGAATTTATCCAAATGATTAAATGAATTCTAGAGGTATGATGAATCTAGTTATCCTTTATGTTGTCAATATGGTTTATCAATCATCAATTATCAATTTATAAGTCAAGATTTCTACAATAATCATTCCCTTTCTCAAGTGCCAATGATTTTAGATTCAATTGGGAAATCAATATCTCTATAAAAATCACCAATCAAAATCTCAATAAAAGCTATGAATCTTGATAAATGACTTCAAAGGATTCACAAATCTCTCAATTCTATGAAATCCTAGGTTATGCTATTCCAAGGTCATGTATTCAATTACCTCTCTCAAGTGTCAAATCAAATACACCAAACAATCTAAATTATTGATCAAGTAATTTAGAAGCAATAGATCCAAATAGCACAAATAAATTGATAGATCTAGATTGACAAACCACAATCTCAAAACATAAGTTCAAACATAGATTACATCAATCCTCTAGAATTATAGTGTTTAGCTCATGATTGAAGAAAATGAATCCAAGAAAATACAACAATACATCTTACAAGATATGAAGAAAGCAACAAAATAAGAACAAGAGTTGAGGGATCTTCTCTATTTCTAGATGATAGAAGCCTCCAATCTTCTTCTCCAAATTCTTCTCAAAGTGCTCAAATCCTTCTTCCTTGTCTTGTAGCTGTTTTTATTGTCTTCCAAGGGTTCCAAGATGCTCCAATTTCAAGCCCCAAGGATGGTATTTATAGTACACAAAAGTCCAAGAAGGGGGTAGGTGAACATAGGATTTTCCGCCCCCGGGCGCTGCGGCGCCCAGCACAACGTTGCAAGATTGTCGCCTGGGCGCTGCAGCGCCGGGCGTTGGGCGCTGCAGCGCCCAACTCGATTTTTTTTTTCTGTTCCGGGCGCTGCAGCGCCGGTCTTAGCGCTGCAGCGCCCGGCCGCTGTCCGGATTTCCGCTGTGCGCTGCAGCGCGTCTTTTTGGCGCTGTAGCGCCACCCAAACGTCCGAATTTGGTTTTCCGTTCTTCATCAAAGTTGTAGCCCTATCTCTTAGCTTTCTATAGCCACTTGAATCAGCTCAATATCAATTTTGTAGAGAGAGTTATGACCAAAATACGAAACCCTGCCAGTGCTAGAAATTCCGACGCATTTGGACTTTTCTTCAAATCAATCTCTCGTTGTTTGTTCGTTCGTACTTCTTTTGATACATGATTCATTAATATGACTATAAACTCGATATAATTGGCTCTCAACATGGCTTGACCCCTCAAATGACTCGAAACAATGGAAAATAATGCCTAAACTATGAGATATAACAAAAATGACTCAAAATACTCAAAAACAACACAAAACTCTAGTCTAGGAAACTCAAATCAATGGTATAAAACCTAATGAACACATAGAGGTTGAGATGATTCTTCCTTCTTCAATGCCTAACTTCTTCAAAAGCTCTCTTGTATATTTTGATTGTGAAATATAAATTCCTTCTTGGCATTGCTTAATTTGAAGTCCAAGGAAGAAGTTTAGCTCCACCATCATGCTCATTTCAAATTCACCTTGCATTAGCTTAGGAAATTTCTTGCACAAGGATTCATTAGTAGCACCAAAAATAATATTGTTGGGAAATTAATTTTTAGATTTTGATGAATGCCATGTAAAACTTAGAATAGAAAGTTGGCACCCCATTTTTGTTGTAAATTGCATTGTAATAGATAGGGCTGGTCGAGTGAGTTAAGTCGACTATGCCGAGAATATGCAAGAAGTCAACGGATACTAGAAGGAAGACTCACTGTGAAGCGGTTGAGTGTGGCAAAGAAGAGAAGACAGAACTCGATCAAGGTGCAAATGAGATGCAAATGAGTGAAGTGTCACAAGTCAACTCAAGATAGCCAAGTCTCAAGTTGAAGTGACGATGAGTCATCCAATGATTGGAAGTCGACTCAAGTCACCCGAGGAAGTCAAGGAAATGCGATCAAGTCGAGATAATCGAAGAGATCTTTGCCTGACGTTAAGAAAATTACTTAAACAAGTAATACTTCCATACTTGTCTTTCTTAAAGTGCTCGATCCCGAGGAAGCGTGCAAAAGGAATAAACCAATGGGAAGCTTTGCACTTGTGTCGAACTCGAAAAGTCAAGACTCATTCATACGAGGAAATGTCAATTCCAAGAACTCGCAACAAGATAAACCAACGACCACAAGTGTCTTTTGAAAATTAACCTATCTCTTCAACGGACAAATTTTCAAAAGAACACTATAAAAGGCCGAGGAATCTATTTGAGAAAAGGTGAACCTTGTTACCTGGAACTTTCAAGATATTATTCAAACTATAACCTACTCAAGTCATTAAAGTTCAATCCTCAAGCCTACATTACGACGGAAATCAATCCCATACTCACCTCGTGAAGGAAAGACGACTTCAATCTGTTGAAGAGGAAACATTTGAAGAATCAAGGGTCTACATTCCACAAAAGATTGTAGAAAGGTTCAAGGTCAAACCAGTCTCAAGTTTTTGGAGGGCTTCGTGATCAAATCCAAGAAGCTTGAGCAAGTGGGTTGTAGTAGCAAGGCACCGCCTCGTGAAGAAGGCCGAGTCATACGAGAAGCCACCGTGTGACCAAGGCATCTCCGGCCGAGTCCCAAAGGATCAAGTCACCGTGTGTGATCAAGACTTGCATCCGGGTGATAAGTGATAACCACTTTGTACATTGATCAATACTTAGTGGATTCCTCCAAGAGTTGGAGAAGAGAGGAGTAGAAGAATTACCCCATCTTCGAACCTCTATAAAATTTATTGTGTCATTCACATTTCATTTTAATTTCTGCATATTATTTCAATATTTGCTGATAAATTTGTTATCCAATTGATAATCAACAAAGTGCTAAAACCAAGTATTAAAACAAACTTAAACCAAATTCAAGGGTGTTAAGTCTTTCGCTGAAATCATATCACGCTCAAGTTAAGTTTTAGACTAAGCGGCTAAGTTATTCTATCAACAAATCGATCGAGTCATTTGAGTGCCTAACACTGCTATTTGGTTAACTAACTTAGTCCATCAAAGACTTAGCCGTGAAGTATTAACTCGAACTTTTAACAGACTAAATCGAAAAATTGGTAAGGTTTATTCAACCCCCCTTCTAAACCTTACACTCGCACCCCCTTGGGACCTACAAGTGGTATCGGAGCGGTTGGTTCATTGAGCCTTCCGCATTTGGTTATTGAACTAGATCTCCAATCTCTAAAAGCTTGCTTTAGCACTTGATCTTTCAAAACTATTTTATTCAAAAAGTTATTATCATGGAAGCAAATTTGACACGCATCCCTATGTTCACAATTGAGTAATTTGATGATTGGAAAATTCGTATGCAGAGCTCATCTATCAAAGATTACATGATGAAATGTGGATAGTAATAGAAGATGGGCCACGCAAATTTTAAAAGTAAACACAGATGCAAGGAGGATTACTGCAATGATGGAGAAGAGGATGTTGCTCCCGCACCGGCTATGGTTGAAAACCAAGAGCTGAATGGACAAATGATGACAGAAAAGATACAACTTGGACAATGTGGCCAAGGACATTCTTTACAAAACTCGACAAAGCCATGTTCAACAAAGTCAAATCGTGCAAGAAGACCGCAAAAGAAATGCAGGATAAGCTAACCCCGATTTGTGAAGGCTCGAGCAAATCAAGGAAAATAAACTATATGTTCTTTGTCAAAATTTGAAAATTTTAAGATGCTTGCAGGAGAAACCTTGGATCAATTGGATGCTCGGTTCACATAAATTACCAATGAGCTATCTGGCACTTGGAAAAGAATATACACAGAAGGAAATGTGTATAAAGATTCTAAGAAGTCTCCCAGCTGAGTGGGAAATGAAAGTCATGGCCTTGAGACACTCCATGGACCTATCAAAAATATCCAACCATGAGCTATTCTCAGATCTCAAAGCCTACGAATTTGAGTTGAGAAGAAAAGACCTAGAGGAGACAAATTGTGCCCAAAACACAATTTGCTCTAATAGTTAAGGATGGTAAAAGAACCGAGGTCAAGGAAGTCATTGACCAAGAGGAGATTGCCCCGATGGTTAAAAGGTTTAACAAATTCTTCAACAAGAATTACAAAAGAGGCAAAGGTGAATCCTCCGTAGAAGACACTCGGCTCCCCAAGTCAAGGAAGATAGGCCACCCAAAAGAACAGAGCATCAAAAGGTTGAGTATGAAAGAGCCGACAATCCAAGGATGGAAAGAATCGATCAAAAGGTTGAAAATTTATCTTTCAAACTGCAGGCAACCTGGTCACTATGCTATTGATTGCCCATATCCTGTAGTCAACAAATACAGAATGAAGAGGAAAGAAAAGTCTTGAGAGAAAGAAGACAAGAGAAGAAACAGCAAATGTTAGGCATGCAGAGACCTGAGACAGTCAAGTCAAAAGACACAAAGACTCGGAGAGTAGTGAAGCGACTACTCAAGTGACTCAAGAAGAAGCCTTGATCTGTCTAATGGCCAAAGAACAAGACCAACCTGACCAAGAAGATGAGGTACACTCTAACTCATCACACTCGTTCTAGTGATAGTGATTGTGACACACACATTTCATTACCCACTAATCTTTATTATTCATTAGACAAAATGATGAAAGACTTTGAACACATTAAATCCTCACACACACTACTAAATGAGGAAAACAACCTACTCAAAGTCAAAACTCACAAATGACTAAGGAGATGAGTACTCTAAGTCACATAGGCGATGAGAATAAAAGTTTAAAGGCCAAAATGCTAAGCTAATAAGCGAGAGATAGTCGCCACAAAAAAGAGGAAAATGACCTCAAAAATGTGATTTCCTCATTTACTAAGGCATCTAAATCTTTTGATGATCTTATTATGAGCCAAAGAGAATGTGGAGATAAGACATCTTAGGATTTAATTCCTCTATACCAAGTCAAGCACCAAAAGTAATTTTGGAAAAAGGATCTTAAAGTAATGAAGCATCTCAAAAATCCAAAACTCCAAATAGCGCACACACATCCATTCCAAAGCACAACCACAAGCAAACGGCCTTGGTTATAAAGGAAAAGGAAAACGGCCGAGTTGAGTGTCTTTGAGAGAGAGGACAAAGAGCCAAATGTTGCATATTTTAGAATATTTGGAAGAGTCCATCCATGTGGTGTTTGATGAGCCCAATGTAAATGGAGAAGACATTAAAGAGTCACCGATAAGTTTGAATCACCCTACCATGCGAAGAGTCCCTATGTTGAAGTCAAGTGGAATTATAAACCCGGATGAAGATGAGATAGTTGAGTCTCATAGGCAATTTGGAAAATCTGCGGCTAAGTGATGATGAGAGAGCCGATCAAAATAACACACACCGCAAGACGATCGAATCCACTAACTTACTCCAACTTTGATGTAAGATGGGTGAGAGACCATCCACCGAACTAATCATTGGAGATGTAAGAGAAGGTGTAAAACCAGATCGAGCTCAACAAGAAGCAATGTTCACATGCTTCATCTCACGAATAGAGCCAAAAGATGTGTCACAAGCATTGGATGACACACATTGGATTCAAGCCATGCAAGAGCTTAATCGGTTTGAAAGAAACAAAGTATGGGAATTGGTTCAAAGACCTACCCTTCAAAATGTTATTGGCACTAAATGGGTGTTCGAAACAAGATGAATGAGGAAGGTTACGTGGTAAGAAACAAAGCAAGATTGGTAGCCAAAGGGTATTGCCAAGAAGAAGGAATAGATTTTGATGAAACTTTTGCTCCTGTAGCAAGATTGGAAGCCATAAGAATGTTTCTTGCCTATCTTTGCTCACAAGAACTTCATTGTATATCAAATGGATGTAAAAAGTGCATTCCTTAATGGGTTATTGGAGGAAGAAGTGTATGTTGAACAACCTCCGAGGATTTGAGCGAAAGACTCTTGGAGATAAAGTATACAAACTCAAGAAAGATAGATATGGATTGAAACAGGCACCAAGAGCATGGTATGATACATTATCACAATTCCTGGCGAGAACGGATTCACAAAAGGCAAAGTGGATAGAACCTTCTTGAGAATTCAAGATGGGAAGAGTATCTTTGCTTGACCAAATATATGTGGATGACATCATCTTTGGATCCACAGACAAAGAGTGTGATAAATTCTCAAATCTCATGCAAAGCAAATTTGAAATGAGCATGATGGGAGAGGCTGATATTCTTCCTTGGACTCCAAGTAAAACAATTTGAATGATGGAACCTTCATAAGTCGGACAAAATACACCGAGATTTAATGAAGAAATTTGGTATGGAAGAGAAGTCTTCTCTGTTAAAATACCAATGAATACATCGATCAAAATGGATATGGATACGATGACAAGCATGTGGATCAAACAAGATCTTGAGCACTTATTGGATTATTGCTATATCTCACGGCAGCGAGCCGGACATCACCTTTGTCTTTGTAGGTGTACGTGCAAGATTTCAATCTGCTCCAAAAGAAAGCCACATGATGACCAAAAGAATCTTGAGATATTTGAAAGGAAACCAAGAAGTTGGCTTATGGTATCCTAAGGAAGGTGGATTCAAGCTAATTGGTTACTCGGACTCGACTATGTTGGATGTAGAGTTGACGGAAGAGTACCTCGGTACATGTCAAATGCTTGGAAATAGATTAATTTCTGGTTTATCAAAAAGAAAAATTCAATAGCCACCTCCACACGGTGACGAGAATACATAGTGGCACAAGCGCTGTTGTGCCCAAGTCTTATGGATGAGACAAAGAGAGACTATGAAGTTGAAGAAAAGGAAATTCCAATCATGTGTGACAACACAAGTGCAATTGCAATCACTCGAAATCTGTATTGCACTCAAGAACAAAGCACATTGATGTCGATATCACCTCATAAGAGATCATGTTGAAAAGAAGGACATCACCTTATAATATATCTCAACCGATAAACAAGGCGATATATTCACAAAACCATTATGTGAATCAAAATTTGAAGAACTCAAGCATGAATTAGGGTTAATTGAGCTGAGTTGACACTCAGAAGACTCAAAGAAAAGAGATGGAACACGAAAAGATAAAAAAGAGCTGAACTCTTGAATCAGCTAAGTGAATCACCAGACGTCGAGAATCAATTTGCATCAAGTTAGGCAGCTTGAGTACCTATGTGCAAAGAGAGAAGAGTTAAATCAGCTAAGGAATAAGCTGAGTCATTTATGAGCAAAGTGACAAAAACGCAATCGTTTTTACTAAGCGGGAATGGTTTTTTTAAGAATGACATCGGCATAATTATGACGTGTCTGATCAAAAGTTGCACACCAAGCTTATGATTGGATATAAATGCTTAAATGCAAGAAATTAAATTCTAATCGGCGTGCAAAATCTGAGCCGTTGATCTTGATCAAATTTCAAAAACCACCCGCACGTCCTTTCATAACCCATACATATACCATTTCGTCCGATTTTCTCTCACTTTACCAAAACTGTTCATCTCTCTCAAGAGCAAAGAAAGCATTTTTACTCTCAAAACCCTACAAATCTTCAAAGCTTATTTTTCAAAGATTCATTCGGTAAATCTTCGAGAAATGGCATTTACGTGCGACCGTTAAATTGGGAAAGCAAATCCACACGGGATCTACTGTGGATTTCGAGGGCATGATCAAACAAGGGTCAGACGAAACCCTTGTGAAGAAAATAGCAGAGAAGTTGGAGAAATCAGGACTGAAACCCTTTTTGTCGATGAAGTTTTAGATGACCTACGTGGAGTAGGTCGCACGATTCTATGTGAGCGGTGAAGTTCACGATGAGGGCATCAAGTCCTCTATTCACGAAAGATTTCACCATAATCGCGCAAGGATTTGGCGAACATTGTTTGTTGCGCGGAAGGAGTGTCAGAGATTTATGAAGCTGATATTAACTTGGCTGCTTCGTGGAAGGAATTGCCAAACCCGACTGTGCTGCGAAGGTTGTCTACACAGCTGACAAAAAGCTGTTGAAGGAGGACTACCACAAATCAATTGGACATTGTTGCCAAATGCATAGACATCAAATTTGGAAGCTTTAACCACCGTATCCAAAACTAAGCCGATCGTAATGGCCGCGATCATTGAAGAGAAGAAGGTGAACTGGGTTGAGTTTGTATACGGCCAGACTCGCCGAGGAATATTAGGAATAAATCCTTCAAGAAGGATGGTTCGTTTTGGAGGATCCCTGGGGTGCGGACTAGTGATTGGCGGATGATAGAAGTTAAAGGAGTCCTCTTCGACATGGAAAGGCGTTCCATGTTAACAAGAAAATGTTCGGTCTAACCTTTCCTGAACACGAGAAATGAGCATACGCCAAGAGGGCGTCACGAGTGAGGGGAATCACCTGGCCCTGAAGAAACAACTCCTCCTCCTCCCCCTGGAAAGAAGGTTGCCCCGGCTACAAAGAAGATGCGCCCTGCAAAAAAAAAAAGAAAACAAAAGATGCACATGCCCCTACAAAAAGAGTAACTCCGCCCCTACAACCGCAGCAGAGAAGGAACCTCAAATACCTTCTCCATTGTCAAGAAAAGAAGGACTCGACAAGTCTAGAAAGCCACTCCTCGAAAAAACAACAACACGCCCCCACCCAGGGACTCGGAGGAAATCGCATCCGAACCAGAAATTCCTCTCGTAAGGACCAAAAGGAGAGGACTTTTGAAGCGATCGAGCTTGAGAAAACAATGAGTCTGCCACTCACCGGAACAGATCAGCGAGACAACTGGAGAAGTAGAGTCTCCTGAAATTATTGATGAAACATCCAAGTCTGCCGAAGCCGATTGAAGACACATTTGTAGTCGAGCAATGAGACACAAGAAGTAGGCCGAGAAAGCAAACTCTCCTGTTGTGGGGTTGTATCCCCTCCCGCAACAGACGCTGGTGGTGTGGAGCACCAAAGTTTGCTACCTTCAATCCCCGAGAACGAGGTATAGCAAGGAGATAATGATGAAGAAGATGATGACGTGATGATCCTATCCCCACCATATCCGGACATCCAAAATCATCTGCGAGAATGGAGGAAGTGGAAGTCGAGTCGATCCAGGAAATTCCAAAGACCGGAGTTTATTGAAGAAGAAGAAGAAGCTGTTGAATTTTCTCGGATTGACCACTGTGGTCAAGCTAATCGATGAAGAAAAATCGCACGATATCTTGCGGATCTTCAAAGACAAGGAGAAGCGGTAGATCGCGAGGAAGTCAAGCTCGTGAGAAAGCCGTATATGCCCTCTAATCGGAAACCGGTGATCATACTCATCCATACCTTGATATCTTTGTCGAGAGCGATGATGATCGGACCTGCTTTGTTAAAAGAAGAATTGGAAATGTAGCAAGCCATGCGCAGAATCCAGGATCTTACATGAGCAAAAGCCGATGAAAGGACCAGGAGTCTTCCGGATCACAATTGGAACTTGACCCGATGGGAGTGGTGCGCATATTGCCATCTATTGTCACGCCACCACTTCCTCTCGCTCACTCGAAAGAAGGTGTTAAAGAACTGGCGATGAAACAGGGAATATGGGGACCCCGGTCGAGCCAACCCCTAATGAAAGTGTCTTACCACCGCCCCAATGGTGAATACTCAAAGGAACAGTCGAGTCGGAGACGAGTGACCCCATTCCAAGTCACTCGGTTGGTGTGCCACCGGGGGGAAACTCCCTCCACTACAAAAGGTCGGAGGATGTTGCGGTGACTCCACAACGAATCTTGGAGGCGAAGTGGAGAAGGAACAACAAATGGATACACAACAAGTTGTCACTGATGTGCTCGGGCGCTTAAGACTGCCTCGGATAAAGTGCCAAATCGCTCTGCGAGCCAATGACGCCGCTGGCGATGCGATCGAGGCACGAGGGAAGGCATCGCCCTAGAGTTAACACTGGGCAATAAAAGTGCAATCCATGGAGTCGAGACTCGGTGGATGCCACCTCGGGAAGACCCTAAGACAGTGACACCGAAGGGGATCGCCCAAGGCCTCATTGCCGATTGAGATTGCGGGAGGTAATGAAGGCCAACGGGAGGTTGAGACTTCCGGGGTAAAGAGATGGAAGCACGAACATCCCTCCTACTATCATTAATCCATCCGAAAAGGAGATAAGTGCTCTTCACGATTCCCAAGACAATCCCAATGTAACCTTTCTTGGATCTCAAGGTGAAGATGAAGTGAGTCATCCCCTATTGCCGATCCAAAAGACTCAGCTGAGGATGTTCTCCCAAGCATGAGTAAGACCGACCTTAAGGCTACTCGCCAAACCTTTAATTTTGATGATGAGCCACCCATGCAAATCTCATCATCGTCCGATGACGCTCGATATGGCCGGACCGCTTAACTCATATGGAAAAACCAACAGAGACGACAAAGTCATTGAGACAATGAGGCTCGGCCACTGGGTCAACTCCAAAACAGCAGACCCAACAGAAAGCAGTCAACTCGCACGGCTCCCAAGTGCGCGGGATTGACTCCACCGGGAACTTCACGAGCACAAGTTATCATTGAGCGATTCCGTTGCCCGTGATGATCCGTTTGAAGAATCGTTTCCCTTTTCTCTGGGGCTGCTGACCTTCTTGAAGAATCGGCTAGAGATCAAGAATGTTTCCATAAACTCCGATCCCATTATTCCAACAGACACCATCGTCCCAAGACTTTGACTTTGACGCTTGGCTTGCCGGTGAGCACGAGACAAGTGACAAATGAGGTTCGAGAAGTTTTCAAGGCCATATTTGCGAGAGATAGAGAAGATGGAGAGGCACCAGGCCTCACCGGACATGAGATGATAACCGAGACGCAAATCTTCTTGCCGATCTGCGAGGAATAATTGTCGATCCGGAATGGTGGCAACAACAAAGAGACAATGCGCGTAGAACACGTTTGATACTTTAGAACATTTTTCAATAAATTGCTAGTCCATGCGGTGAGAATCTTTGATATGAAGAGAAGAATGCAAGAAAACATCGATCGAATGCATGAATCTCACAACACATAGATCAAAATTCTGCGTGAATTTAATAAGAAAGAGCTTCACAGCGTGAGAGAACATGGAGAGGAAATTCGGACTCTCATGGCTGAAATGAAGGCCGGTGACAGTGAATCCAATGCCACCCACTCAAATTCCGTGCAAGATACTCCGCAGCGATTGAAGCATAACTCGGCTATCGACGCTTAGACTTCATGCGATTTCTAGCTTATTTCCAGGGTTCCTCTCTCCTTTGATGATGCCAAAAAGGGGGAAGATGAATACCTAAAAAAGGCGCTAAAAGTTAAAGTGAGAAGAAGGGCGCACCGTGAAGGAGAAGACAATCAAGAACTAAGAAGAGAGAAGAAGGGAAAATCTGTTGAGGGGAAGGTTCGAAAGATATGACCCCGATGATTGCTAAAACCCCCAACAAGGACTTGTCACACTGATATCATCAAAAACTCCCAATGACTCTGCGCTCCAACACTCCAGCACTGATACCAATGGTAAAAGCGAAAAATAGTAAAGCGAGGGATGAATGAGGTGGAAGGAAAGATGGATGCCCGAGTGACGGATATACTAAAATAATATGGAGGCATTCCTATGGAAGAGACACCGATGCCATTTTAGATGTCGGAGGCAACCGAGCCAAGATCTCGTTGATGAATTCAAGACACTCGCATCGGAGGGTTACTTCGCAAATATGTCCATGGCTCAAGCACAGGATTTGTATTGGGAAAAAGGCCTCAAGCTATGTGAAGAAGCTGACAGACGAGACTCTTCGGCGATCACTCTGCTGGGAAAAAGAAGGCCCCAAGATACAATACACGCCCAGAGCGAGAGGAAGAAGCGATGGAGGAGGAAGAGGTTTGAGACTGGAGACCTTTTCCCAAAACATTGAATATATAGATCCAGGCAAGAAAAGAGGGATCTATTGGGCTGGATTCGACGAAGTAGCCAACCCGCAAGTGGCCAAGAACAATGTTGAGTATGTGAAGAGAATCGAAAAAGAAAATAGAAGACAAACTCACCATGTGGGAAGAAAGACAAAAGAAAAAAAGAGATGAAGTCATGAAAAAAGCATATGTGAAAAAGAAAGCAAATTTGGTGAAGAAGAGAAGAAGAGAAATAGATCGAGAAGAAGACATAGCCGATGAGGAAAGAAGGAGGGTAATAAGGAGATGAAGTGTTGTTGTCCACCCTTCATGTATTTTACTATGTAAATGCATCTTTATGTAAGTCTTATGTACATCGAATAAAAAATTGTATAATTTCTATACTTGCGTAGATATAGAATAGCATGGTTACCTTAAGCTCGATACACTCTGTAAATAGGCGTGTAAAGAACAAGAATGTTATGATCAATAAAAGATTGATTCTACGCATACATTCGTGATTCTACATTGTCATGCGTATCATTCTTTGTTTAATTATTGTATGAATGTTTTAAGTTTTGGCATCATCAAAAGGGGAAATTATTGGGAAATTAATTTTTAGATTTTGATGAATGCCATGTAAAACTTAGAATAGAAAGTTGGCACCCCATTTTTGTTGTAAATTGCATTATAATAGATAGGGTTGGTCGAGCTAAGTTAAGTCAGCTATGCCAGAATATGCAAAAAGTGAACTGGAGAGTAGAAGGTAGACTCCGCTGTGAAGCAGCTGAGTGTGGCAAAGAAGAGAAGACAGAACTCGATCAAGGTGCAACCGAGATGCAATCGAGTGAAGTGTCAGTCAAGTCAACTCAAGATAGCCAAGTCTCAAGTTGAAGTGACAGATGAGTCATCCAATGATTGGAAGCTGACTCGAAGTCACCTGAGGAAGTCAAGGAAATGCAGTCAAGTCGAGATAACTGAAAGAGATCCGTTGCCTAAGTAAAGAAAATTACTTAAACAAGTAATACTTCCATCTTGTCTTTCTTAAAGTGTTGATCCCGAGCGTGCAAAATGAATAAACCATGGGAAGCTCGCACTGTGTCGAACTCGAAAAGTCAAGAATCATTCATATGAGGAAATGTCAATTCCAAGAAGCGCAACAAGACAAGCCAACGACCACAAGTGTCTTGTGAAAATTAACCTATCTCTTCAACGGGCAAATTTTCAAAAGAACACTATAAAAGGCCGAGGAATCTATTTGAGAAAAGGTGAACCTTGTTACCTGGAACTTTCAAGCTATTATTCAAACTATAACCTACTCAAGTCATTCAAGTTCAATCCTCAAGCCTACATTACGAAGGAAATCAATCCCACACTCACCTGTGAAGGAAAGACGACTTCAATCAGTTGAAGAGGAAACATTTGAAGAATCAAGGGGTCTACATTCCACAAAGGATTGTAGAAAGTGGGTTTAGTAGCAAGGCGGTTGCCTATGAAGAAGCCGAGTCGTCGAGAAGCCGCTTGTATGACCAATGCATCTCTGGCGAAAGTCACAAAGGATCAAGTCAATTGTGTGATCAAGACTTGCATCGGGTGATAAGTGATAACCACTTTGTACATTGATCAATACTTAGTGGATTCCTCCAGGAGTTGGAGAAGAGAGGAGTAGAAAAATTACCCCATCTTCGAACCTCTATAAAATTTATTGTGTCATTTACATTTCAAAGACTTTAATTTCTCGCATATTATTTCAATATTTGCTGATAAATTTGCTATCCAATTGATAATCAACAAAGTGCTAAAACCAAGTATTAAAACAAACTTAAACCAAATTCAAGGGTGTTAAGTCTTCCAATGAAATCATATCACGGTCAAGTTAAGTTTTAGACTAAGTAGGTGAGTTATTCTATCAACAAACTCGGTCAGTGCATTGAGTGCCTAACACTGCTTTGGTTAACTAACTTAGCTGTCCATCAAGGACTTAGGCATGAAGTATTAACTCGAACTTTTAACAGACTAAATCGAAAAATTGGTAAGGTTTATTCAACCCCCTTCTAAACCTTACACTCGCACCCCTTTGGGACCTACAAATATCATCAACATAAATTTGTACTAATAAGCAATCTTGTCTTTTAAAAAACAAAGAGAGTAGTATCAACTTTACCTCTTGTAAAACCATTTTGCAAAAGAAAAGAGCTAAGTCTATCATACCATGCACGGGTGCTTGTTTTAAACCATACAAGGCCTTTTATAAAAATCATTTGGCCTAGAAAAATTTTAAACCCCGGAGGTTTTACATAGACTTCTTCTTGAGTAAAACCATTTAGAAAAGTGGATTTAACATCCATTTGGTAAAGCTTGAAATTTTCTTAAAACAAGAATAGGCAAGCAAAATGTGAAAAACCACGGAAGCAAATGTATCATCAAAATCAATACCTTCTTCTTGATAATACCTTAGAGCTACTAACATTGCCTTGGTCATCAAGCTTGTTCCAAAATACCAAAAATTTCTGCAAAATCTTAACAAGATATCTTGCACAAGAGCATAGTAATATCGAATGATAGAAATACTATAATAAGCAACACATACTATGATTAAAAACAAATCATCAAGAGTTTCATATAACATGTAGGTTCAAATAAGCTTATAGAAAGCTATATAAGGTCTCTTTTGAAATATGAAAATCCAAGAGCATATAGTTGAGACCTCATTTAAAAGATGCATTTGAACAAAAGTTTTGACAAAAACGTATTTTTGAGCAAACAAATGCATAATTTTGAGATAATGATGAAAATCAAATGTTTTATCAAAACAAAATATAATCCTTTACAAGACTTGGTAAAACCAAGCTTTATCGACTAGTGCTTTTCAAAAATCGAAAAATCCTTTTAGTGGCACTTGTATGAGATACTTTGAAATATCTTGAAAAAAAAAAAAAAGCACATAGGCATATGGCAAAAATATATCGAGTCTAAGAATTGAATAGCAATGGTGAGCGTACCTCGATAGTTTATGTCACTCTTGTCAAATAATGAGTAGATAACCACTTTGAAGAGGATATATAAGTCCTACACAATTCTTAAAACACATATTGCCCAAAAACATAGCAATAAAAGTGTAAAGCTAAAGCAATAAAAGATATCACAAGTATATTATGTATAATGAGTCCATAAGAGATGATGAACATATACAAGACATTGTAAATACACAAGAGTTTTAAAAACATCATGCAAGGTCTTATTTTTCAAAGAATTTTAAAACCACAAATATATATATTGAAGACCTTAATTTAAAAAAATGAAAACTCATTTTGACAATTAATGCACAAATAAGAACATGCATAATAACAAAATAAAATGCATATTTAAATGGGGAGATACGATTTACCAATTTCACCATTTGCATGGATTGTGCCGTTCCCATTGTTGATGATATCTTCCTTTTGAAAATCATCTTGTTGATGATAGCTTCTCCGATTGCTCCATTTCCAAGGATTATGTCTTTCCCATTGTTGATAGTGTCTTTCTCTTGGAAATTCATTGTGGTGATGTCTTCTCCTTTGATCAAATGAGAAGGTCATTTGATGTCTTCTTGGCGGCATCAATTTTCCTTGATTATTATTCTGCCAGGTACCTAATACGACATTGTTTTGTGGTACCCTCAAGTGTTTGGGTCCTTTGGGATTAGCTTTGAGACTTTTAGGTCTCCAATGATAATTAGAGCTATTTCTAGCCCGACCAGTATTAGCCGTATGACCCTTTTTACCACAATAAAAACAAGTAATAATTCTAGTAGTATAATGACCAACATGCATAGAGACTTGATTCTTTTTCATATGATTGACAACATTGGGCTTATGATCAAGTTCTAGTTTCAAATTATCATAACTATGAACATCAACAATTTTGGTCATTTTATTGGTACTAAATTTGAATTTTGATAAATCCTTTTTCATGCAATTAATATCCTCAACAAGAGTACTATTTTCTATTTCAAGGTTTCCAACCTTGTCAAGTGTGGTGGTGTGAGCACATGATAGTGATTCATAAGAAAAAAATAGACTATCCTTATCATTTTTCAAAATATTGAATTCCTTTTTCAAATTTTTGTATTTAACAAGTAAGCTTTGGAATTCATTTTGAAGCTCATCAAAATCATTTTGCGAATCACTATAATCATTATGTAATTCATTATCATAGGAAGTAGAAGGTTTAGAGCTTACCTTGTTTTCTTGAAGCCCATAAGACAACGTTCGTTTTCATCGTCGTCGGAAGTTGTAGTAAGCTCATCCCATGTTGTTGGGTTTGATGTTGTACCCATTTGAGAAGTAGATGCTTTTGAGTTGCTCCTTTCATTTGCATATACTTTTTCTAACTTTCTCCATACTTCATGTGCCGATTTAATTCCTACAAGATGATCATATTCCAAAATGGTAAGTGAACAATAAATAATATTAAGGGCTTTACCATTTAAGGAGATGATTTTCTTCTCTTCATCATTGAGCTCCTTGAGGACTTTGGAGGTGTGTGGTGTATCTTTTATTGGAATAGATTCTCCATTGACGACCGTGTTCCAAATATTGAACCCGCAACCTTGTAGATAGCATTCCATTCTTTCTTTCCAAAACGTAAAATTTTGGAATCGAATAGTGGTGGCTTGGTGGTGGAGGCACCGTTGAGGTAGACTTCATTCGTAGCGGTGATCGTTCCTTTTTACTCGCGATGTGGAACGAGCTTGCCAAAGAGTTTGGCTCGATACCACTTGTAAGTCCAAGCGGCTACGATAATCTAGATGGGGGTGAATAGATTATCTCCATCTTTTCGATTATGCCCTCTTTTTCAAATCAAATACGCCAAGACAATAATAAAGGTGCGGGAAGTAAACAACACGCGTCAATTTATAGAGGTTCAACCCACCTAGAGCCTAATCCTCTACCACCCCAAAGATCTCGGGATGGATTTCAAAAAGAAAAAGATTTTATTAATTTCCAAAATTAATACAACACCTTACGACATCACCTTGAAGAGCACCACACTCTTCTTCAACACCACCTTTGAGATTACCACAATCTCTCTTGAAGATTACCACAATCTCCAACGGCACCTTGTGAAGATTACCACAATCTTCAACCTTGAAGAATACCAAATTCTTCAATACCTCAAGAGCACCACACTCTTGAAACACCTATCACCTAGATCACCCAAGTGTATTGTTTCCACAAGAATACTCACAAGGATGTCTTGTGTTGAATGATGACAAAAATCAAGATTACAACTCAATAATGAATATTACAATTTGAGTGCAAGTGTAATCAAGAAATAAAGCCTAAACCTCAAGATGTGAAAGTGAAATACTTAGGCTTATAAATACAACAAGAGTGTTGAATATGAAAGGTTGGAAATTTGCGAGATTTCTTCTTTGTGTATTTGCTTGTGTTGTTCTACACTTGTGTCTTCAAATCATCCTCTATTTATAGGAGAGTCTTCATTGACATAGGCTCCTCCTTCTTCACTTTTGTCTACAAAAAGAGGATCACAAGATGTAGAAATATTGTACCAAATTCTAAAGCAAATCTTGGCGATAGAATGTCCAATGGTACAAATTTTGGTGTCAAAAGATTACATAAGCGCGACCGGTCGCTCTATAGAAAATTTCGAACGTTAGAAAGAAAATAGTGCAATCCAGACAGGTTGCGGGGGTTCGACCGGTCAAGGGGGTGCGACCGGTCGGAGGGGTACGACCGGTCGCCCTCTCCCTTTTTTTTTTTCACGAATTACATTTTGTTTCTTTCTCAGTAACAATTAAGGCGTTCTTGATGGCCAACCTCCAAAATGAAATGTTGTCCGATTTTTGACAAAAATAAACTTCAAGAAATACTCCAAAAATTAGTAAAAATATTTTAAATCAATTAGGAGTATTTGGACAACATTTAAAAACATTGTTTTGATTTAAAAACGCATTAACACAAGATCATCAAAAGTGTTGTCCAATATTTTAGTCGAAAATAAACTTGAATAAATACTCCGAAAATTAGCAAAAACATTTTAAATTAATTGGGAGTATTTGGACAATATTTATAAACATTGTTTTGGTATAAAACACATTTAAACAAAATCATCAAAATCTTGATAAAAACATTTATCTAACAAACTCCCCTTTTTGATGATTACAAACCAAAACAATTTTAGGAAGTTGATTTTAAAATAAAACAAATTTTCCTAGGTCTAAAACATCAATCCATTACAAGCAAGATTCATCATAAGTGAAACACACAAGAGTAGGAGCAAAGATTTTTCAAAAACATTTTTGCACAAGCTCCCCTCTCAATATGCATATCAAGAACAAGTATAAGAGCAACCAACTAAAAGCTAAAAGCTTAGCTTTTACAAAATAAGCTTGAATTATTTGAGCTTAGAAGCTCCCCTGTCACAAGACATCATTAGTCAAGCGTAAAAAGTCCATTAATACATCACATTGACTAAGTATTATTCACGATTTTTGTCTTTTAAGAGGCCTAGCTTATAGCTTTTCTTGCGAGCTTATTTTCGCTTCTTTGAGCGTATGAGCATTTTCCTGTTTCTCCCCTTTGGAATCATCAAAAAGAATGTTAGCACGATAAAAACATCATACAATTATATCAAAGTGCGCAATTTAATCGATTTATCGAGCATTTTGAACATTGAAGCTTAAATTCTAAATTAAAAGGGAAAAAATTGCTGATATGATTTGTAGAAGCTCATTTGATTGATAAAACATGATCTCTAGAAAACTTATAAGACTTTTCAAAATAAGAGAATCATGTAGGTGATAAATTTTCATAGAGACATTTTGTCGAACACTTGGCGTCGTCGAATAAAGCAAGAGATATATAACACCTTTGTGATTCGTTTAAGCCAAAACTTTTCATCACCAATTGCAATACAACAATATTCATTCATCAACAATCATCATATACAACATACTAATACAAGAATTTCATCAAAATAGCAAGATATAAGCACATTCTCAAGGGTTCAACCCAATTGAGATTAAAAAGAGAAATTCTTATCATTTAATCGATAAAGATGAGCAACGATGATGATAATCGAGCCTCATGAAGTCTAAAATATAAAATGTATGCAATAAAATAAATTTGAAGTGAAATTTGTGTGCAAAGTGCGAAGGGGACGAAAAATGAACACAAACGACCAAAATGACAAATGCTGAGAACAGAAACAATTTTAACCAAGCTTTGGCTATGGGCGACCGTTGTGGGCATGGGCGGCCGTCGACGACATGGGCGGCGGTCGGCTTGCCCCGATCAGCCATGGTTTATTCTGTTTTCCAAAATCAAGTTTGAACCAAAAATCCGATTTTTCGTCCTAAGTTTTAAAAGTATGCAAAATGCAAACATAGACCTCATTCAATATACATTATGTCATAATCAAACTCGAAATGAAGTAAAGGACTCGGCGGTTAATGATTAAAAAAACAATTGTCCGCGAGTTATCTTTGAAACGGATTAAACACATCTCAAGTTTTTGTTAAAAACGCAATCCCTAAAAAAAAAAAAAAAAAAAAGATATCGAATCTCAATATGTTTAGCTCGATTATGACGAACCATATTTTGAATAATTTTCACCGGTCTTGTTATCCCAAAAAATATAAAAGTTTTAAAAATATTGGATATACAAGTCATAAGAAGAAGTGCCTTTCAAATATTTGAAAATTTCTTTTAACGGCACTTTAATGAGATTCGTTGGGATAGTTTTAAAATTCAAGCATATAGACATAAGACATAGAAAATGTCGAGTCTAAAGGAATAAGAAAAGTTAGTGAACATACCTCGAATATGTTTGTCAATCAATATGTCTTCCTCAACCTTTGTCAAACTTTACATTGGTAGCCATAGAGGTTGAGATGATTCTTCCTTCTTCAATGCCTAACTTCTTCAAAAGCTCTCTTGTATATTTTGATTGTGAAATATAAATTCCTTCTTGGCAATGCTTAATTTGAAGTCCAAGGAAGAAGTTGAGCTCCCCATCATGCTCATTTCAAATTCACCTTGCATTAGCTTAGAAAATTTCTTGCACAAGGATTCATTAGTAGCACTAAAAATAATATCATCAACATAAATTTGTACTAATAAGCAATCTTGTCCTTTTTCAAAAACAAAGAGAGTAGTATCAACTTTACCTCTTGTAAAACCATTTTGCAAAAGAAAAGAGCTAAGTCTATCATACCATGCACGGGGTGCTTGTTTTAAACCATACAAGGCCTTTTATAAAAATCATTTGGCATAGAAATATTTTAAACCCCGGAGGTATTACATAGACTTCTTCTTGAGTAAAACCATTTAGAAAAGTGGATTTAACATCCATTTGGTAAAGCTTGAAATTTTTAAAAAACAAGAATAGGCAAGCAAAATGTGAAAAACCACGGAAGCAAATGTATCATCAAAATCAATACCTTCTTCTTGATAATACCTTAGAGCTACAAACATTGCCTTGGTCATCAAGCTTGTTCCAAAATACCAAAAATTTCTGCAAAATCTTAACAAGATATCTTGCACAAGAGCATAATAATATCGAATGATAGAAATACTATAATAAGCAACACATACTATGATTAAAAACAAATCATCAAGAGTTTCATATAACATGTAGGTTCAAATAAGCTTATAGAAAGATATATAAGGTCTCTTTTGAAATATGAAAATCCAAGAGCATATAGTTGAGACCTCATTTAAAAGATGCATTTGAACAAAAGTTTTGACAAAAATGTATTTGAGTAAACAAATGCATAATTTTGAGATAGAGATGAAAATCAAATGTTTTATCAAAACAAAATATAATCCTTTACAAGACTTGGGTAAAACCAAGCTTTATCGACTAGTGCCTTTCAAAAATCGAAAAATCCTTTTAGTGGCACTTGTATGAGATACTTTGAAATATTTTGAAAAATAAGCACATATGCATATGGAAAAAATATATCGAGTCTAAGAATTGAATAGCAATGGTGAGCGTACCTCGATAGTTTATGTCACTCTTGTCAAATAATGAGTAGATAACCATTGAAGAGGATATATAAGTCCTACACAATTCTTAAAACACATATTGCCCAAAAACATAGCAATAAAAGTGTAGGCTAAAGCAATAAAAGATATCACAAGTGTATTATGTATAATAAGTCCATAAGAGATGATGAACATATACAAGACATTGTAAATACACAAGAGTTTTAAAAACATCATTCAAGGTCTTATTTTTCAAAGAATTTTAAAACCACAAATATATATATTGAAGACCTTAATTTAAAAAAAAATGAAAACTCATTTTGACAATTAATGCACAAATAAGAACATGCATAATAGCAAAATAAAATGTATATTTAAATGGGGAGATACGATTTACCAATTTCGCCATTTCCATGGGTTGTGTCATTCCCATTGTTGATGATATTGTTAGTCCAAGTGGCTACGATAATCTAGAGGGGGTGAATAGATTATGCCGATTTTTGCAAATCACCCTCTTTTTCGAAACAACGAGTAAATAACAAGAATGTAAATGCGAAAAATAAACAATACTCGTTGATTTAAAGAGGTTCAACCACCTAGGGCCTAATCATCTACCACCCCAAGATTCTCAGGGATGGATTTCAAAAAAAAAAAAAGATTTTATTAATTTACCAAAAATTAATACAACACCTTGAGGATTACCACAACCCTCTTTCACCACCTTGAGCATTACCACAACCCTCTTACAACACCTTTGAAGAATACCACAACCTTCAAACACCTATCACCTAGATCACCCAAGTGTATTTTTACCACAAGAATACTCACAAGGATGTCTTGTGTTGAATGATGACCAAAATCAAGATTACAACTCAATAAAGATTGAAACAATATGAGTACAAGTGTAATCAAGAATTGAAAGCCTAGACCTCAAATTTGTGCAAGTGAAAGTGCTTAGGCTAATACAACAAGATATATGAAAGTGTTTGCTCAATTGCTCTTTGCTTGTATAGAGTGTTGTGTCTTGTTGCTTGAATGAAGCCTCTATTTATAGGAGAGGTCTTGGCTTTCATTTCCGACATTGGCTCCTCCTTGGGGAGTGATTTGCTGCAAAAGAAACCATTTAAAATGATCAATATAGCTGTTAGAAATCAATCCCACAAAATAGGGAAAAGTTGTCCAAAACGCAACGAATAGTTTGGCGATAAACAAGGGGTTCGATCGATCGCGCAGAGATAAGATTGAAATTGAATTCTACGAATTTTTACAGGGAGACCGGTCGAAGGGGGTGCGACCGTCGCTTTAGCTGTGACCGGTTGCCCTTGAAGAATTTACGAAATAGAGAAGTCTGAACGAAAATCCAACTCCCAGTGCAGGTCGCCCACCGGTCGGCCGACCGGCCGACCGCAACGATCACCCACCTGGTCGATCGGTCGCCCTGCCCTATTTTTCTTACGCCCCATTTTCTGTTTCTCAGCTCGACTCAGGTACGGGTTGCCCTATAGGGCGACCGGTCGAGCCTGAAACAAATGTGTTGTCCAATTTTTTATTGAAAATAAACTCCAAGAAATACTCCGAAAAATAGTAAAAACATTTTAAGTTGATCGGAAGTATTTAGACAACATTTAGGGACATAGTTTTGGTTTAAACCTTATTTGAACAAAATCGAACATAATCATCAAAATCATGATAAAAACATTTATCTAACAAACTCCCCCTTTTTGATGATTACAAACCAAAACAATTTTCTTGAGGACGATTTGAAAGCCAAATAAAATTTTCCGGTTTTTCGAGTAAACTATCCGTTAGAAGTATTTCATACAAAGCTCCCCCTATTTATGAGCATATCAACAAACGATTATTATGAGTAAGAAGCACAAGCTATAACAAGCTTATATAGAATGCATCATGAGCTAAGGAGCTCCCCCTGTCACAAAACTTATAATCAATTTCATCCGAGTCCAAAATTCAAGCCATGGACTAGGTATTTGAGTCCATAATACTTATTATTGCGAGATTTTATTAGCTTTTCTTGAGCTAACGAGCCAATATCCTGTTTCTCCCCTTTGGAATCATCAAAAAGAATGTTAGAATGGTGAAAACACAATACAATAATATCAAAGTGCGCCAAAGGGACGGTGTATTAACCGTTGAGCAATTAAAGCATAATAATCCAAGGAAAATGGGAGAAATATAATATGAAGAGTTCATACGCTCGTTTTGTTTGTCAAATCATGATCTCAATAAGTATAGAAAACTTTTGAAAGCACGAGAATCATGTATAAGTTGAAATTTTCATTGCGACATTTCATCGAACACCTTGTGTGCGTTAAAAATAAAAGAGGTTGTATATAACCTTGGTAAATGGTTCAAGCCAAAATTTTCAACATCAATTCAAATCAATCATCATACATAACAACATAACAATCAAGCTCATCATGATCATACGAAAATTACATCAAAAATTTTCAAGAAACTCGAAAACTCAAGGTTCAACCCAATTGAGCAAAAGAAGAGAAATTCTTACCATTTGATCGGAAAGAGTGAGCCATAATGATGATGATCATGCTATATAATGTCCATGTTGTGTAAAATATGCATGAAATCCATTTTTGAATGAAATTTGAGTGAATTTGGCAAAGGGGACGAAAAATGGCCAAAAAAAAAATGTTAAAGTGAAGAATCAAAGGCGAACGTTTGAAAGCCAAAATATAGCTTAGGGCGACCGGTCGAGGTTGAGGGCAACCGGTCGAGGTTGAGGGCGACGGTTTCCCTCAACTCCTTGACTCATTGTCTTGTCGGTTTTACCAAAATCCGAATTTTCAACCAAAAATCCGATTTTTCGCCCCTAAGTTTTAAAAACGTGTAAAATGCAAACGTAAGCTTCATTCAATATGCATTATGCCTAACCGAGCTCGTATTGATGAAAAAGTCTCGGAAGATAGCGGTTTTGTAAAAATGTCCGCTAATTGATCTTGAGATGGTACAAAAGATATCTCAATTTTACGTTTTGAAACACAATCCCTTAGAAAATGATGTCGAATCTCAATATGTTTAAATGCGGTTATGATGAACCGGGTTTTGAGCAATATTTATAGCGGATATATTATCACAAAAGATAGGTACATTTTCAAAAGCGCATTTGTAATCCGCTAAGGTTTGTTTCATCCAAAGAAGTTGAGTACAATAAAATGCGCGGAAATGTATTCGGCTTTGGCCGTTGAAAGAGAAACACAATTTTGCTTCTTTGAAAACCAAGAAACTAGGCAATCGCCTAAAAATTGACATGATCCTAAGGAAGTACTTTTCCGATCATCAATATTTCCCGCATAATCCGAATCACTATAACCTTTAAGAGAAAAATTTTCATTCTTTGGATAAAATAAACCATATTGAATGGTGCCTTTCAAATATCGGAAAATCCTTTTAACGGCACTCATGTGAGATTCTTTGGGATTGCTTTGAAAAACGAGCACATAGGCATACGGCATGAAGAATGTCCGGTCTACTAGCGGTTAAATAAAGTAAACTACCAATCATACCTCGATACTTTGATTCATCCACGGACTTGCCTTTCTCATCTTTGTCAATTTTGACATTTGTTGCCATAGGAGTAGAGACGGTTCTTCCTTCTTCAATGCCGAACTTTTTCAAAAGTTCTTTTGTATACTTTGATTGTGAAATATAAATACCTTCTTGACATTGCTTAATTTGTAGTCCAAGAAAGAAGTTAAGCTCCCCCATCATACTCATCTCGAATTCTCCTTGCATTAACTTAGAAAATTTCTTGCACAAAGAATCATTAGTAGCACCAAAGATAATATCATCAACATATATTTGCACAAGTAAACAATCTTGCCCTTTTTCAAAAACGAATAGAGTTGTATCAACTTTACCTCTTATAAAACCATTTTGTAAAAGAAAAGAACTAAGTCTATCATACCATGCACGGGTGCTTATTTTAAACCATACAAGGCCTTTTTAAGTTTATAAACATCATTTGGCCTAGAGAAATTTTCAAACCCCTGAGGTTGTTTTACATAGACTTCTTCTTGAATAATACCATTTAAGAAAGCGGATTTAACATCCATTTGGTAAAGTTTGAAGTTTTAAAACAAGAATAGGCAAGTAAAATTCGAATAGCTTCTAAACGTGCTACGGTGCAAAAGTTTCATCATAGTAAATACCTTCTTCTTGACAATACCCTTGAGCTACTAACCTTGCCTTATTTCGAACAATATTGCCTTGATCATCAAGTTGTTCCTAATACCCATTTTGTACCAATAATGGTTTGAGAAGGAGGACAATGTACCAATTCCCATACATCATTTCTTTCAAATTGATTCAACTCCTCTTGCATCTCTAGGAACCAATCCTCATCCTCAATAGCCTCTTTAGCATTTTTAGGCTCTTTTTGAGAAATAAGAGCTTTCTCGGCAAATTTTCTCCGAGTCATCACTTTGTCAAGGGGATCACCAATAATAAGATCTTTTGGGTGATCTCCTTAAATTTCAATGCAACGGGAAGATCCGAGATATCACCTCTATCTTCTTGAGGACCATTTGAAGTGGACGGTTGATTATTTGATGTAGACGGTTGATCATCAATTTGAATAATTTGTTCAATAATATCCTCTTCATCACTTTCATCATTAGGAATTCTTTCAACTCCCAAGCTTCATTGAATTTAACATGGATGGACTCTTCAACAACTCCACTAGTCTTATTATAAACCCGATATGCTTTGCTTTTTGTTGAATATCCCATAAATATCCCTTCATCGGCCTTAGGATCAAGTTTGTCCAATTGATCCTTGGTATTCAAAATAAAGCATTTACAACCAAATATCTTGAAATAACTAATATTTGGAGTTCTACCTTTCCAAAGCTCATATGGAGTTTTATTCATTTTAGGACGAATATAAACTCGATTAATGACATAGCAAGCGGTACTTACGGCTTTGGCCCAAAAATATTTTGGAAGTGAAAATTCATTGAGCATGGACCGACTCATTTCTTGTAATGTCCGATTTTTCCGTTCGGCTACTCCATTTTGTTGAGGTGTCCTTGGAGCCGAGAAATTATGAGCATATCCTTTGGTTTCACAAAATACTCTAAATTCACCGTCAAATTCTCCACCTTGATCGCTTGAATAGACTTGATAGTATCTTCCTTTTCATTCTCAATAAGTCACACAACTTAACAAACTCATTAACGGCATCGCTTTTATTGGTAAGAAAAAGAGCCCAAGTATATCTTGAAAAATCATCGACTATAACAAAAGTGTAATGTTTTCCACTTAGACTAGCCGTACCAATGTCCCCGTACAAATCAAGGTGAAGCATTTGTAGGGGTTTGGTTGTGGAAATTTCATTTTTGGGCTTAAAACTACTCTTAACTAATTTGTTCTTTTGACAAGTGTCACATAAGCCAAGATTTTCAAAATTCAATTTGGGTAGTCCTTTCACATGTTGGTTTTTGTAAATATTTTTCAAATTCTTGTATCCAACATGTCCAAGTCGCCTATGCCATAAACTAGTTAAATCATTATTGGCGACCAAACAAGAAACATTTTGACTAACCAAATCACTTGGACAAATTTTGTAAAGATTGCCTTTTCTATTTGCTTCACAAATAATTTCACCATTTTTAAGTATAAGGCATTTTTCTTTATTAAATAAAACATCATATTTTGAATCACAAAGTTGGCTAACACTTATCAAATTAAACTTAAGCCCTTCAACTAATAGAACATTACTAAGAGAGAAAGAAGAGTTACCAATTTCTCCATTTCCAAGAATTTTTCCTTTGCCATTGCCGAACATGACCATACCCTCTTCTTAGAGCTTGATGTTGGTAAAAAGTTCTCTCCTCCCGGTCATATGGCATGAACATCCGCTGTCCACGAGCCATTTTGAATCTTCCATTGTGGTTATAGCCCCTATTACCTACAAAAGAATTTCTTTTAGGTACCCTATAATTTTGGGGTCCATGGGGGTTAGTCTTGAGACCTTTGGGTCTCCAAACATGTCTTGAGCTATTTCTCAATTTGCAATTATTAGCATAATGTCCAACTTTGCCACAATAAAAACAAGTAGGAGTATTATAATTATTAGCACGTACAAAAGTCGGACCTTGGTTATTTTTCTTAAAAATACTTTGAAATGGCTTATAACCAAGTCCCGATTTGGAATGCTCACCTCTTTGTGCATCTAAAATTTTTGTGACTTTATCCGTACTTATGTTGAAACGATGCACATCATTTTTCAAACATTCAATATCTTTTGTGAGCAATTCCTTTTTGGTTTCAAGAGAATGAATTCTAGTAAGAGTAAGAGCATGAGCTTTGTCAGAGATTCATAAGAGGTAAATAATTTTTCCTTTTCAACCTTAATCTCCTTATGCTCCTTTTTCAAATTTTTGTATTTAACGATTAAATTTTGAAACTCAATTTGCAATTCATCAAAATCACATTGCAAGTCATCAACTATGGAGGAAGTAGAAGAATTTGAGTGTACCTCATTGTTTTCATCGTCTATAGCCATGAGACCGTGTTCGGTTTCTCCTTCCTCATCGGTTGTTTCGAGTAGTTCATCCCATGTTTTGACTTCCGCATTTAGAGCCTTCTTTTTGTGAAAGGCTTCCTTTTCTTTTGCTCCTCTTCATCGAAGCTTGCACGTCGGCAATGAAGTGCCTGGGTTTTCCGCATTTAAAGCAAGCATTATCTCTTGGTTTTCTTGCTTTATTTTTATTCACAAATTTTGCAAATTTTCGAACAAGTGCGGTCGTCTCCTCATCATCATCATCATTATTATCATAGTATGCATTATTAGAAGAAGAAGTAAGACCTTTAGGAACAATTTGCATACCCGATTGATTTGTGGATGGTTTGGAATTTTTCCTCTCCTTGAGATAGACTTCATAGATGAGTAGATTTCCAATAAGCTCATCAAACTTGAGTCTCAAGATTTTGTGCCTCCGTGATTGTCGTTACTTTTTCGGACCATGAGCCGGGAAGTGCATTTAATACCTTGGTCACCTTGTCTTCTTCGGAGATGACTTTGCCGAGGGCCACAAGAGGATTGACAATATTGTCAAGCCTTTCCACCATCTTGGAGATGCTTTCGCCATCATACATGTTAAAGTTTTCGAAGTCTTTAACAAGCATGGTCTTTCTTGCTTGCTTGACTTTCTTAGTCCCTTCATAGATTGTCTCAATTTTTACCAAACCTCATGTACCGACCTTATGCCTCTTATGCGATTGTACTCGGTGGCGGTAAGAGAACAATGCAATATATTTAAGGCCTTATCGTTTAGAGAGAAAGCCTTTTTGTAGTTTTCATCAAACTCCTTGAAAGGTTTAGGAGCCAAGGTGCCATCCTCCGATTTCTTTGTTGGTTGATCAACTCCTTCAATGACCACATTCCAAATGTCGAACCCGCACCCTTGTAGGAAGCACTCCATACGGTCTTTCCAAAATGCGTAGTTGTTGGCGTCGAATAGTGGTGGCTTATTGGTGGAGGCGCCGGTGGTGAGATGAGCATCATTTGTAGCCATGGATCTTTCCTCTTTACTCGAACGAGCTAGCCAAAGAGTTTGGCCGATACCACTTGTTAGTCCAAGTGGCTACGATAATCTAGAGGGGTGAATAGATTATGCCGATTTTTGCAAATCACCCTCTTTTTGAAACAACGAGTAAATAACAAGAATGTAAATGCGGAAAATAAACAACACTCGTTGATTTAAAGAGGTTCAACCCACCTAGGGCCTAATCCTCTACCACCCCAAGATCTCCTGGGATGGATTCCAAAAAGAAAAAAGATTTTATTAATTTACCAAAAATTAATACAACACCTTGAGGATTACCACAACCCTCTTACAACACCTTTGAAGATTACCACAACCTTCAAACACCTATCACCTAGATCACCCAAGTGTATTTTTACCACAAGAATACTCACAAGGATGTCTTGTGTTGAATGATGACCAAAATCAAGATTACAACTCAATAAAGATTGAAACAATATGAGTACAAGTGTAATCAAGAATTGAAAGCCTAGACCTCAAATTTGTGCAAGTGAAAGTGCTTAGGCTAATACAACAAGATATATGAAAGTGTTTGCTCAATTGCTCTTTGCTTGTATAGAGTGTTGTGTCTTGTTGCTTGAATGAAGCCTCTATTTATAGGAGGGTCATGGCTTTCATTTCCAGACATTGGCTCCTCCTTGGGGAGTATTTTGCTGCAAAAGAAACCATTTAAAATGATCAATATAGCTGTTAGAAATCAATCCCACAAAATAGGAAAAGTTGTCCAAAACGCAACGGATAGTTCTTTGATAAACAAGGGGTTCGACCGGCCAGAGAGATAAGATTGAAATTGAATTCTCGCGAATTTTTACACAGAGGGGACCGGTCGAAGGGGGTGCGACCCGTCACCCTTAGTCATGGATCGGTTGCCCTTGAAGAATTTACGAACAGAGAAGTCTGAACGAAAATCCAACTCCCGTGCAATGTCGCCACGGTCGACGGCCGACCGCACCGCACTGCCGCCCACCTGGTCGACCGGTCGCCCGCCTATTTTTCTTACGCCCCATTTTCTGTTTCTCACTCGACTCAGTGCGGGTTGCCCTATAGGGCGGCCGGTCGAGCTGAAACAAATGTGTTGTCCAATTTTTTATTGAAAATAAACTCCAAGAAATACTCCAAAAAATAGTAAAAACATTTTAAGTTGAACGGAAGTATTTAGACAACATTTAGGGACATAGTTTTGGTTTAAACCTTATTTGAACAAAATCGAACATAATCATCAAAATCATGATAAAAACATTTATCTAACGATATCTTCCTTTTGAAAATCATCTTGTTGATGATAGTTTCTCCGATTTCTCCATTTCCAAGGATTATGTCTTTCCCATTGTTGATAGTGTCTTTCTCTTGAAATTCATTGTGGTGATGGCTTCTCCTTTGATCAAATGAGAAGGTCATTTGATGTCTTCTTAGCGGCATCAATTTTCCTTGATTATTATTATGCCGGTACCTAATACGACATTGTTTTGTGGTACCCTCAAGTGTTTGGGTCCTTTGGGTTTAGCTTTGAGACTTTTAGGTCTCCAATGATAATTAGAGCTATTTATAGCCCGACAAGTATTAGCCGTATGACCCTTTTTACCACAATAAAAACAAGTAATAATTCTAGGAGTATAATGACCAACATGCATAGTGTCTTGATTCTTTTTCATATGATTGACAACATTGGGCTTATGATCAAGTTCTAGTTTCAAATTATCATAACTATGAACATCAACAATTTTGGTCATTTTATTGGTACTCAAGTTGAATTTTAATAAATCCTTTTTCATGCAATTAATATCCTCAACAAGAGTACTATTTTCTTTTTCAAGGTTTCCAACCTTGTAAAGTGTGGTGGTGTGAGCACATGATAGTGATTCATAAGAAAAAAATAGACTATCCTTATCATTTTTCAAAATATTGAATTCCTTTTTCAAATTTTTGTATTTAACAAGTAAGCTTTGGAATTCATTTTGAATCTCATCAAAATCATTTTGCAAATCCTATAATCATTATGTAATTAATTATCATAGGAAGTAGAAGGTTTAGAGCTTACCTCGTTTTCTTGAAGCCCATAAGACAACGTTCGTTTTCATCGTCGTCGGAAGTTGCAGTAAGCTCATCCCATGTTGTTGGGTTTGATGTTGTACCCATTTGAGAAGTAGATGATTTTGAGTTGCTCCTTTCATTTGCATATACTTTTTCTAACTTTCTCCATACTCCATGTGCCGATTTAATTCCTACAAGATGATCATATTCCAAAATGGTAAGTGAACAATAAATAATATTAAGAGCTTTACCATTTAAGGAGATGATTTTCTTCTCTTCATCATGAGCTCCTTGAGGACTTTGGAGGTGTGTTGTGTCTATTTTATTGGAATAGCTCTCCATTGACGATCGTGTTCCAAATATCGAACCCGCAACCTTGTAGATAGCATTCCATTCTTTCTTTCCAAAATGTAAAATTTTTGGAATCGAATAGTGGTGGCTTGGTGGTGGAGGCGCCGGTGAGGTAGACTTCATTTGTAGCCTGGTGATCGTTCATTTTTACTCGCGATGTGGAACGAGCTTGCCAAAGAGTTTGGCTCGATACCACTTGTAAGTCCAAGCTACGATAATCTAGATGGGGGTGAATAGATTATCTCCATCTTTTGATTAGGCCCTCTTTTTCGAATCAAATACGCCAAGACAATAATAAAGGTGCAGAAGTAAACAACACGCATCGATTTATAGAGGTTCAACCCACCTAGGGCCTAATCCTCTACCACCCCAAGATCTCCTGGGATGGATTTCAAAAAGAAAAATTTTTTATTAATTTCCAAAATTAATACAACACCTTACAACATCACCTTGAAGAGCACCACACTCTTCTTCAACACCACCTTTGAGATTACCACAATCTCTCTTGAAGATTACCACAATCTCCAATCGGCACCTTGTGAAGATTACCACAATCTTCAACCTTGAAGAATACCAAATTCTTCAATACCTCAAGAGCACCACACTCTTGAAACACCTATCACCTAGATCACCCAAGTGTATTCTTTCCACAAGAATACTCACAAGGATGTCTTGTGTTGAATGATGACAAAAATCAAGATTACAACTCAATAATGAATATTACAATTTGAGTGCAAGTGTAATCAAGAAATAAAGCCTAGACCTCAAGATGTGAAAGTGAAATACTTAGGCTATAAATACAACAAGAGTGTTGAATATCAAAGGTTGGAAATTTGCAGATTTCTTGTTGTGTATTTGCTTGTGTTGTTCTACACTTGTGTCTTCAAATCATCCTCTATTTATAGGAGAGTCTTCATAGACATAGGCTCCTCCTTCTTCACTTTTGTCTACAAAAAGAGGATCACAAGATGTAGAAATATTGTACAAAATTATAAAGCAAATCTTGCTGATAGAATGTCCAACGGTACAAATTTTGGTGTCAAAAGATTACACAGCGCGACCGGTCGCTCTATAGAAAATTTCGAACGTTAGAAAGAAAATAGTGCGATCCAGGGGGCGGGTTGCGGGGGTCCGACCGGTCAAGGGGGGATGCGACCGGTCGGAGGGGGGTACGACCGGTCGCCCTCCCCCTTTTTTCACAGAATTACATTTTGTTTCTTTCTGTAACAATTTGGGCGTTTTTCATGTACCGGTCGACCATTTGCTCGACCGGTCAACCTCCAAAATGAAATGTTGTCCGATTTTTGACAAAAATAAACTTCAAGAAATACTCCAAAAAATTAGTAAAAATATTTTAAATCAATTAGGAGTATTTGGACAACATTTAAAAACATTGTTTTGATGTAAAAACGCATTAACACAAAATCATCAAAAGTGTTGTCCAATATTTTAGTCGAAAATAAACTTGAATAAATACTCCGAAAATTAGCAAAAACATTTTAAATCAATTAGGAGTATTTGGACAAATTTATAAACATTGTTTTGGTATAAAAACACATTTAAACAAAATCATCAAAATCTTGATAAAAACATTTATGTAACAAATAAGCCCTTAAATGCACGTATATTTTACACGTATCCGTGGTCCCTATGGAAATACTTATAGAAATGACCATAGGGAGGTAGTTATTCCCGCGTAATAATTATTCTCGACAAAAAGGCAGTGGGTTCAAAGAAAAGAAAAATGTATGTGGAAAGATCTAGGGATGATCGTTGTAATATATGTGGAATGTTTGGACATTGGGCTAAAGTTTGTCGTCTTGTCTAACACTGGTAAATTTATATCGTGGCATCAAAGAATAATACCTCGAAAGGGTGTTCGGATATATGTTACTGAAAGGCGAGAGGCCTCTCAATGCTATTGAAGCTAATATATTTGAAATCATGTGTGATTATAATTCTATTCAACATTGTGAATAACTTGAACTTTCAAACTTCATTGGGCTTATTTTAACTCCCTCGATGCTACAATTTCGAGGTTGAGCTTATTTTAACTTTTTGACTATGTACATGTACTCAATGACGGATCCGAGAATTATTTTACATGGGGACACAATATAAATATAGTTCTAACCTATATCAAGAATAATTAGCGTGGGCATACTTTATTTTGTTAACCTAATTAATATATATATACATATTAAAATATATAATAAATAGTTAAAAATGAAAACATAAAATAACTAAATATAAAATTGCACAATTTACTTTTTATAATGCACATCTATTTTTATCCCACCAAATTAAATATGAATTTTAGAAATAAATAATAAAAAAACTATGGGGCACTTGCCCCCATAGTGGGAAGGTAGATTCGTCCTTGCATGTACTTATCTCCTTGGATGATACATTCCCAAGGTTGAATTTTTTAACAAACTTGATTTAATATCATCATGATGTTTGTACAATATAAACTTCATATTGTTATATTAGGTGTACATGGAAACACCGAAAAATTAATATTGTCTACTTGATAGTGCAACAAAACATTCAATATTGACTGATAAAATATATATCTCGATTGTGACATTATGCAAGACATAAGTTAAAACCAAATCTGGTCTGGTTGAGATTATAGATGGCTCCGACAATGTAACAATGGTGTTGTCTAATAGTACCGCTCGCATATTGAAAATGCACTATAGTAGGTCAAAAAGACTGAGTTTTAAAGATGTGCACCGTAACGACTATCATATAGAGACACTAACTGAAAATAATAAAGAGTGTATGTGTATCACATCCTATAAAATGGATGAAAGGATCATCTATGAGAAATTTGAAGCAATATCTTCTGAACTGTATTGTGTCCCGATTCGAGCTTTCGAATCCTACGCCACCATGCCTTGGAAGCGGTGAATCCTAATTTGGACTATGGCATGATCGCCTTCGACACCTACAAATGACTATGATGCGTAGGATTGCAAAATATAATAGAGAACATCCATTAAAAGGCACAAAGATGCTGATGTGCAAAGATTATTATGTGAATCATATTCACAAGGAAAGCTCATAACTAGACCTTCCATGGAAAAGGTTGGTTATGAATCTCCATTATTTTTACAACGTATACATGGTGATATTTGTGGACCAATACACCCTGCAGGTGGAAAGAATATTAGAATGGATAATGACGGAGAATTTACATCAAAAAGTTTTGATGAATATTATGCAGAACTAGGAATTAATATTGAGCACCCAGTTGCATATCTTCACACTTAAAACAAATTGGTAGAATCCATGATTAGATGAGTTCGCACCATTGCTCGTACATTATTAATGAGGTCTAAGCTCACAATTGCAGCATGGGGTCATGCAATATTGCATGCATCATCACTTATAAGATTACGCCTCACTGCTTATCATATGTTATCTCCAATGCAATTAACCCTCGGTTTTGAACCAGATATATTGCATCTACGCACATTCGGGTGTGCAGTCCATGTGCCAATTCCACCTCATCATATGACAAAAATGTGTCCCCAATGCTGACTTGGAATATACATTGGGTTTGATTCCCCATCAATTATTCTATATTTGGAACCAAAGACAGGTGATTTATCTACTGCTCAATTTGCAGACTGTTTTTTCAATGAGACAGTGTTTCCATTGATTAAGGATATTAATGATAAACAAAAGGCAGTCGTTAATATCTCATGGAATACGCAAAATGTATCCCATTTAGACCGTGTACCTCAATGTGAGAATAAAGTGAATAGAATCATCCATCTATAAAATATCGCTAATAGACTTCCCGAGGCATTTAATGATACAAGTAAAGTCATGAAGTTTCGTATTCCATCTGTGGATGCTTCCATTAGATTGGTGTTCCCGATGAACATGCGAAAATATATGACAATGTACCACGCCAAAAACATGGTAGCCTATTGGATCAAATGACACTATTCCTCAAAAATGAAAGCGGAGAAATAATGGATCAACAAATCAAGTTGGTCCTAGTGAACATGCTCCGGATGAATCAGAGTGTGATATTATAGAAAATGCAAACATTAAAAATTTTGAGAATATCGAGAACCCCATGAACTATTGTAATGAAACATGGGATCAGAATGAGATAATCATTAATGATATTTTTGCATACTCGGTTGCTCAAAAAATTATGAATGATGATTTTGACAGTGAACCCATTCCATTATAGAATGTCGCCAGAGGCATGACTAGCAAGCAATAAAATCTGAGTTAGCTTTCCTAGAGAAACGGAATGTATTCGGACAAATTCCTCGAATCCCAGATAATATGAAACCTGTTGGATATAATTGGGTATTTGTTCGGAAAATAAATGAGAAAAATAAATTCGTGAGATATAAAGCCCGACTTGTAGCCCAAGGATTCTCTCAAAGGCGTGGGATTGATTATGATAAAACATATTCACCTGTAATGGATACAATCACTTTTTGTTTTCTTATAAATATGGCTTTCCACGAGGGTCGGAATATGCATCAAATGGACGTAGTAATCGCCTTATTTGTATGGATCATTGATTCAAACATTTATATGAAAATTCCGGAAAGATTTAAAATGCCAAGATCATACATTTCTCGTGAACTATACTCAACCAAATTACAAGGATCGGTGATGAATTAAAGTGATCCTGGTCGCATGTGGTATCATAGATTAAGTGAGTACTTAATTAGGAAAGGTTACAAAAATAACTATGTTTGCCCATGTGTTTTTATCAAAAGATTGGATAACGGATTTGCAATCATTGTTGTTTATGTCGATGATTGGCACTCCCAAAGAATTGGCCATTGTTGCTGAATATCTAAAGAGAGAGCTTGAGGTTAAAGATCTTGGAAGAACCAAACTCTGTCTTGGTCTTGAATTGGAGCATAAAAACCATTGAATACTTGTTCATTAATTTGCTTATACCAAGAGGTTACTCAATGGACATAAATTAATTTAGAATAATGGATTGCCCATGTGTTTTTATCAAAAGATTGGATAACGGATTTGCAATCATTGTTGTTTATGTCGATTATTGGCACTCCCAAGGAATTGGCCATTGTTGCTGAATATCTAAAGAGAGAGCTTGAGGTTAAAGATCTTGGAAGAACCAAACTCTGTCTTGGTCTTGAATTGGAGCATAAAAACCGTTGAATACTTGTTCATTAATTTGATTATACCAAGAGGTTTCTCAATGGACAAATCTCCTCCTTTAAGTACCCCAATGATTGTACACACTTTAGATCCCTAAGATAGATACTTTCCGACCAAAGGAACATCATGAGGAAATATTGGGTTCAGAAGTACCTTATCTAAATGCTATTGGAGCACTGATGTATTAACACAGTGCACTAGACCTGATATTGCTTTTTCAGTAGGTCTACTTGCAAGATACAATTTCGAGCCAACCCGAAAACACTGAAGTGGAGTCAAACACATTTTTCGTTATCTCGGTGGAACGATAGATTTAGGCTTATTCTATTCAAATGAAGCTACTAACTCAGGGTTAGTTACTTATGCTAATGCGGGTATAGATCTGATCCGCATAAAATTGGCTCACAAACAAAGTTACTTATTTTGTTATAACAACACAACTATCTCATGGAGATCTACTAAACAAACTTTTGTGGCAACATCTTCCAACCACTCTCTATGAAGCTGACAAAGAATATGTTTGGTTAAAGATCGATTATAGCACATATACAAAATTCTTGCCAATTAATACCAACTGCAAACATACCTTCTATCATTTATGAGGATAATGCAAAGATGCTTTGCGCAGTGAAAGGTGGATATATAAAGGGGATAAGACTAAGCATATTTCACAAATGTTTCCACACGCATGAGCTCTAGAATAATGGTGAGATAAATGTTCAAACAGATTCGCTCATGTCACAATCTTGCCGATCTACTTACAAAATCCTTGCCGACATCTACATTTGAGAAATTGGTATACGGCACTAGGATGAGAAAAGCTAATAAGAAGCAAGATAGAAAGCTCAATTCGAGCTTATATTCTTTGTTCTAGGGGTGTAGAATCATACAATGCCCGTTGTACTCTTTAATCCCTTATGTCTAGTTTTTTATCCATTTGGGTTTTTTACATGGTTCATTTGAGTTACGTAGGTTTTTCCATCTTAAAGGTGTTAATGAAGCATATTTTATAGTGAATATCCAAGTGGGGGTATTATGATATATATCAATTGTGGATATTCATCATCCTCGCTCCAACACCTATGACTTGCGTAATTTTTGCGCAAAGAATGAGCAAAGAATCTTGCTTCTCTTTGCCTTGCAAAATGCGTTTTGTAGTAAATGTGTGTTGGCAAAATTTGCAGCAAAGTTTATATAATCTGAAAAATCCAAACCGAATTGAATTACGTATCACGAATAAACAAAAATTGCCTAAATCGTGTGTTGAACACACTATTCTTAAAATAGATTCGTCCTCTATTCTAGAAGTATGTTTTCCTGGATAAGACGGGAAAACCGGATTATCTTTTACCCGACGAACTGAAGAAATGCTTAGAAACTTTCACCAAAATATGCAGGAGGCCAAGAGAAATATCATAACAATATGCAGAGAATTGCAAGAGTGCAGATGATGAGTGTGTTCTGATTGCTGGAAAAAATAGCTATTTATAGAGCTGATAAAAGACCAAAGGACCTGATGAGAAATTAATATTTCACTGTTACACAACAATTATTTCAGAATGATTTAAATTCAAAATTTAATCATCATGCATTTGTATTTGGAATTAAAGTTGTATCATTACAAAATTTTAAAATTCAAAATTTTAAAAAACAATTGTTACAACTTGTTTTTAAATTTCAAAATAATAAAACCCACATTTCAAAGAAGACAAACACATATGTTTTCTTCTTTCAAATTAATTCGATACACCACTTTAAGCTTTAATTTCTCCGTCATCCAAACACCATTTTGGACAAACAAATATTCAATTTAATGTTATCACAAAGTAGAACAAGAATCCACTTTTACTTTCGTCATTAGACAATCGAGGTCCTAAGAAAATCACACCCAAAGATGCAATTTCCTTCACTTTTTCAACAATCCCCCACATGACGGAAATTTCGAGGATACACAAATTCTCGTAATAAATTCCAACAAATGAACCCTGCATAGATAGGTAGGTGTTACCCTTTGAATCTTCCCTTATGAAAGTAGTTGATCAAAGAGACACGATGTCTTTAAATTGTTCTCGCTTTTTGTCTAAACAATGATATACCTCTCACGCCCACCCTTACTACTACATTACTAAGCAATATGAAAAGTGAAATTTGATAGTGTAAACCCTATACACTGTACATTTTTTTCTTTTCTCTCCCCGTGACATTTTAACAACAAACAAGCAAGATCATTTTACTTGTAAGAAAATGACAACCCATATCCACAAGCAAAGAGGTAACAAACCCCCGTTATTAAACACAAAGACACCCATCCGACCAAACACATAACCCACATCACCTAGTTATTTACATGTACATATTTACATAAGAGTTTTCAAAAGAGGGTACAATCCTAAACCAAAATATAATAAAGAACCAAAAAGAGAAAGTGACCCATCAACATAGCCCAACAGTGCGTCATCCATATCCATGACCCTCAAAACCTCGAAGGAACTCCAAAGATCGCCCAAGCCAAAAGCTCGGCATTCTTATGCTCACCGCAATGCATGAACTACATGAGCTAAAGCTCAAAGTAAAAATCATGCATGTCCAAAGAATAATGATGCTTTTCCAACGAATAATGCTAGCATGTCAAATCCATGAATCAAAATACTTTATTCAAAATCATTTTCTTTTATTTGAGCCCCCGACCCAACTACTATGCACCTAAAAGAGCTCGCACACACAATAATCAAATGGCCAATAATATCGAGATGGATCTACGTGTGGACCATCCTCCCGCGCCGCCCAAGGGTCCCCTACTTGCGTCCCATGTGTCCGCCAAGAAGTATCCCACCCCGCAGGCCACACATAGGTACTCACAGATGGACCATCCTCCTCGTGACCCACCAAGAGCCCATCTCCTATCCGCTCTGTGTTCACCAGAAGATCCCACCTACTATACCTAAACATATATCATAAGCACGCCCAACGTGCCTCGCACTAGCAGTGGTCAACAAACAACCATTTTCTTCCGTAAAATATTTTCGTGCATGCGAACATCCTCTTTGTAATATGCATGCACATGCAAATGATGTGAATGGCATGTTCAATAGCTCACCAAGCACCATATTGCAACATCATACAAGCCAATATGCATCATATAATATCCACGTATATTCAACAAGATACCACAATCACACATAATACAATCAATTCACACAATACTATGTTCATGCATTACGATTGCGATGGAATTTTACTTACCTCATGGGACGTACTTCATCGCATGATCATATATAATTGTAACCCTCCATCTTTAGGTGTGAACAATCTGTGTCGATACAAAGTATTAATTTCTAATATTCAAGATATACATATTAATTCTTCTTAATCTCTTAAAAGGCCTAAATTCTTAAACCTAACTAGTTAATCATTTAATCTTGAAGCATACACTTTAATTCCTGAAGCATATATCATTCTAATATTACATTAATTAAAGAACATCAGAAAGTCTAGCTAATGATTGAATAAATTTATTTAATTCAAAAACACTTATTAATTTTTATATAATCTTACTCAGTTTCTGTAGCCTCTCTAGCAAGATAAATAATCCTAATCATCATTTCCATTATTTCTACTAATTAAGTTTAATATACAATCCCATCATGATTATATAAAGGTATATAACTCAAATAAATTATCTTGTTGTAACTACAGTATCTAACTTACGTAAATACATCTATCTTTACTCTCTTAATTAACAAATAAATAAAGAAAAGAATATGCAAAATCACTTCTAAAGTTATGAAAATGCTCACCAATATATACTTGAGCCAATTTTTGATACCACTCTCTCCCCGTCACTTGTATATATATATTTTTTTTTCTTTTCCTTCCTTGCCCCGGTTTTTCGACTCGCTCTTGGTGTCTTTCTTATCTTTCTTATTTTTACTTACCCGTGTATGTGTTATTGTTCAAAACCAACAGATTTATCATTCCCTCGTTTAAGGCGGTGTGGTGTGTATATATTATATTATATATATTTCACCATATCTGTATTAGTAGGATAAGTTTTAATTTGCAGATATACATTAGCTATGTTACAACCCAAGTGTTGGGTACACGTGGGGTCATGTGTAGTTTATATGTGCAAATTATACATATAATAATTATACTTTATTATTATTACTATTGAATTATTATTATTGTTATTACTATTATTATTATTATTATTATTATTATTTTAATAAAACTATTATTCTTAAATAATATAAAATCTTACTATCGGGTTCTCGATCATAAATTATCTTAATCCGTTCAATCAAAGTGTTCGCCTTTTGTGTTTTTCGATACCCACATTATTGCCACTTTTCACCCCTAAGTTTACCACGTGTAATCTAGTAACTCTTTGAATAGCTACCACGTGTAACATAATAGCTAGCATGTAATAATCCGACAACTAAATACTTAATTTTTTTCCAATTACTTAAATTAGTAATCTAACGACTAATCACTATAAGTGAGTTCCAAAATTATAAAAGTAGCCATGTCATATAAAAAAATCACATTATGCAAATAGCACATAAATCACATGTAATGCACAGACTATATTGGACAGGTGAGTAGTGAGAGGCTCGGTATTACAACCTCACACAGAATTCTTCCTAACATACTTGATTCTCATTGTTATGTTCATTCATGACCAAAGATACGCCCGGTTCTCGCAATAGGTTCTAAGAATTGAGCCTCACGTAATTCTCCCATAGGTGATTTTTCTTTAAGAGTAGCCCGCACTACCCAGTTTTGGCGCACAAGAATCATTATAAGCCAAATGCTTATCCTTTTCCTCACGGGCTTCACTGTTGAGGAATAGGTAAGGGAAAATTCCCCCATAATGATCCTAGAGTCTTTTACAATTAGGTTGTCTCATTGGACCTAGATCTTGGGATCTCCAGTCAACTAGGTTAGGCTTCTATTGTATCAACTCATTTTTCTAGAGGCTTAAGTCCCATTCCTCTTGATGATTTTGCAACTAATTCTCGATTTAACCCTTTAGTTAACGAATCCGCTAAATTATCCTTTGACTTCACATAATCAATAGAGATAACACCAGTTGAGAGTAGTTATCTAATGGTATAGTGTTTACGATGTATGTGTCTAGACTTACCATTATATATATTGCTCTGTATTGACTATCATAATGTATACAAATTGTTGGCACATGCTTTGGCCATTTTGGAATATCTTATAAAAAGTTTTGGAGTCATTCAACTTCTTCACCACACTTGTCTAAAGCTATAAACTCAGACTCCATTGTGGATCTAGCTACAATCGTCTGCTTAGAAGATTTTCGTGAATTATTGCACTTCCTAAAGTGAATACAAATCCACTTGTAGACTTAAGAGTCTTTAATATCGATATCCAATTAGCATCGTTGTATCCTTCAATAACATCAGATATCTTTATACTCTGCTTTAAAATCACGAGTATATCTTAAATACCTTGGTATTCTCACTATACCTTTCAAAGTGGTCATGCGCTAGATTACTAGTGTATCTGCTCAATTTACTCACCGCATAAGCAATGTATGGTCTTGTACAACTCATTAAGTACATCAAACTTCCTATGACTTGTGAGCTTTCCAATTGAGACACAAAGGCTCACCTCTATCTTTTGATAAATGTTGACTCATGTCTATAGGAGTTCTAGCTAATGACATGTCATCCTTACTAAATGTTTCTAGAATCTTGTCCACATAATATGACTAATCAAGTGTCAATCCATTTGAAGTTCTAGAAATCTTTATTCTGAGGATCACGTAAGCTAAACCATATCTTTCATGTCAAACCTCGAGTTCAACATATCTTTTGTGGATTTAATTATTTTATCATTACTTCCAATGATAAGCATGTCGTCTATATAAATACACAAAATGACATAGCCATTTTGAGTCTCTTTAACATAAATATATTTATCACATTAATTTATTTTAAATCCATATTCTTTCATGGTATTATCTAATATCTCATGCCATTGTTTTAGTGCTGTTTCAAGCCATATAATGACTTGACCAATTTGGAAACCTTATTCTCTTGCCCAGGTGCAGAAAAACCCTCAGGTTGTTCCATATAAACCTCCTCTTCCGAATCTCCATTTAGAAAAGCAGTTTTTACGTCCATTTGATGTACTTCAAGATTTCACAATACAACAATCGCAAGTACCAATCTAAATGGAGGTTATTCTCGTAACTGGAGAATACATATCAAAGTAATTAAGGCCCTATTTTTGTATGTAACCTTTAATTATAAGTCTAGCCTTGTACTTATCAATTATTCCATCTCGCTTTCAATTTCTTCTTGAAAATTCATTTATAACCTAGTGGTTTACTTCCTTCAGGAAGATCCACTAGTTGCCAGGTATGGATTTGCAAGATGGAATCAATTTTACTTCTTATGGCCTCTTTCCATAATGATCCTTCCAAAGAATTTATAGCTTTTTTGTAGCTTTGAGGTTCACTTTTTCAAAGATGTAGGTTAGAAAATCTGGACCAAAAGATTTTTCTATCCTAGCTCATTTGATGCGTCTAAGTTCCACCTCTTCTTCTTTTTGTTTCCTTGCGCTTGTTCTATTGAATCATGTATTCGTTTAGAAGAGCTTGCTTCTTCTCTGATCTGCATGGAAATACATTTTCAAAGAACGAGACATTTCTCAATTCAATTATTGTTCTTGTGTATATCTTCAATTTTAGATTCATGCACCAGAAACCAATAAGCACTACAGTTATGTGCATATATCCAATAAATATGCAGTGAATAATTTTAGGACCTACCTTAGCAAGACACCCCCACACTCGTAAGTATTTGTAGGATGACATTCTTCCATGCCATAGATCATAAGGGCTTTTGTCTAATTTCTTACGGGGTACCTTATTTAAAAGGTAATTAGCTGTCAAAACAGCTTCCCCACATGTTTTGGGGCAAACCAGAACTTAATAACATGGCATTCATCATTTCTTTTAGTGTACGATTTTTCCATTTTGCAATACCATTTTGTTGAGGTGAATAAGGTGCTGTTGTTTCGTGTCTAATTCTATGTTGAGCACAAAAAAATCAAGAAACGGTGATTCATATTCACCTCCATGATCACTTCTTAGCCCCTTAATTTTCTTATTGAGTTGATTCTCAACTTCATTTTTATAGAGAATAAATTCTCTACAACTTCATCTTTACTTTTAAGAAGATACACATAACAAAACTTTGTGTTATCATCTATAAAAGTAATGAAGTACTTATTGCCACCACATGTTTGTGTTGATTTTAAATCACATACATCAATGTTAATTAAATCAAGTGGTTCATTATTTCTTTCAATATTTTTAAATGATGTCCTTGTTAACTTTGCTTCAACACAAGTTTCACACTTGTGCTTGGAATCAATGTGGAATGTTGGTATATAATTCAAGTTAATTAATTTGCGTAATGTATCATAACTGACATGTTCTAGTCTACCATGCCACAAATTGGAAGACTCAAGCAAATAAACAGAAGTGTTCTTCATTTTATTATCTTTTGGTTTCACCACCATTACACTGAGCTTAAAAAGTCCATCGATTTACATACCCTTTTTCCTACAAACATTCCATCTTTTAGTAAAGTTACAACATTTGACTCAAAGACAATACGAAAATCATGCTTAATTAAAAGCGATCCTGGACACAAAGTTTTTCCGGACATCCGAAACATATAACACATTCGTGAGAGTTAGCTCTTTTTGGATGTCATTTACGAAACCACATTCCTTGACCTTTGATGTCGAAGTGGCGAATTTCCCATATACGACTTCTCGCCATTCTCAATAGCCTCAAAGGTACTCGAACATCTCCTTATTGGAGCACACATGCAGTAGCGCCAGTGCCAATCCACCACTAGTTTTGGTTCGAACCCACCGATTCACCTCGAAATCACAAAGAATAAGATTCAAACCGGACACCTCCTAAGAAATATCATCAATCATGTTAGCTCCTGGTTCTTCTTTAGCTTCTTACAGTCTGAAGCCTTGTGACCCTTTCCGCCACAATTGAAGCATGTTCCTTTGAACTTTTCTTGGAATTGCCTCATTTTGGTCCCCAATTATTGAATCATTTTCCAGTTTTTCCGGATTTTCTTTTCCTTTGAAGCTTTCGTTATGCTCCACAATATTGGCTTTAGCATTTATAGGATTGAATATTTTCTTTTTCAGAACCTTCGTTATCTTCTTCAATGCGAAGCCTAACAATAAGTTCTTCAACATTCATCTCCTTTATTTTGTGCTTCAGATAGTTTTTGAAGTCTTTCCAAGATGGTGGTAATTTTTCAACTATTGCAGCCACTTAGAAAGATTCACTCAAAATCATTCCCGCAACATGAATTTCATGCAAGATCACCTAAAGTACTTGTACTTGACTTATTACAGATTTGAAATCAACCATTTTAAAGTCTAGAATCGCCAACAATAAATTTTTAGCCACTTATGGTCAAGAGACTCCCACAATTCTTTAGCAATTAGCTTAGAGCTATAAATATTATACAAATGGATTTGCTAATCCATTCATTTCATAATTCCTACAAAGGAAATCAAAGATGATTCCAAGCATCAACCGCATGGGCGACTTGAACATTTGTTTCATCCTCACTCAACTTGGGAGGATCTTCAGTCAAGAATCTTGCTAGGTTCAATGTAGTCAAGTAAAACAATATTTTTTGCTGCCAACGTTTGAAATCCAAGCCGTTGAATTTCTCCAGTTTCACAACATGATTCACCGGCACATTAACGGTAAGGTTAGCCACTATCCGAGGCACAACCGGGTTAACCACTGGATTAGGCACAACATGATTGGGTGTAGTTGTTGTCTCATTTGTGCCAATCGGAACTCCAGAATTCAAACCAGAAACCATTTCTGAAATACAAATCAAAGTTTAGTACTTCGATTAATCGGAACAAATCTCATAAGAACAAATTTTATCAAATTGTTCCACTTTTAATTTTTAGGTCCAAATTTCAATTTCCTTCCACTCCAAAATAGCAAAAAGTATTGATCTTTTAGTCCAAATAAATTATTCGAACCACTAAATGAATACAAAATGCAGGTTAGTACACCAAATAAACAAGTGCAAAATAAAATTGCATAATATCAAAAACAAGCACATGTTTGATTTTTTTCCCAGTATATTAGTAACAGAGAACAATTTTGTTAACCACAAAATGATAATTACAAATATACCAAACTGTATGCCATTCAAAATGAAAAAGCAAGTTTCAATTGAAACCTGATTCACGCCAACAGTGGCATATCAATTTCCTTTGTAAATGCTTGATGAAATCCCAAAAAGAAAATTGATATGTTTGTAAGGTAATATAAGTTACTGAATTAGAATCCCAACCTATACAGCAACAAGAAGAAAAAAATGATTTTGCTAGTTTTCTGCAATTCAAACATGTATTTGCTTATACAGAAAATACGGCAATAGGAAAATATTATGCAGATTCAATCCCAACCTTCAGGCAAAAATTGCAGAAAACTAGTAAAATAAATTGTACTCGAAAATATACAAGAATTTGTTTTCAATATAATTTAAGTTTGTTGTTAAAATTTGCAGCACAATTTATATAATCCTGAAAAATCCAAAATGAAATAGAATACAGAATATGAATAAACATAAATGGCCCGAATCATGTGTTGAACACACTATCCTAAAACAGATTCGTCCCATATTTTGGACGTTTATTTCCCAGGATACGACGGGGAAATTGGATTACCTTTTACTGAATAAATGCCTTGAAAATTTCACCAAAATATGCAGGAGACCAAGAGAATATCATAACAATATGCAAAGAATTGCAAGAGTGCAGATGACTATGTAGCTCGATTTCGGTGTGACATTCATGTACGCAGGTCGCGCTCGCACACAAGTCAGTGGTTCGAGGCCCAAACCGCACCGTGATTTGCACCCCCTCTGCAGGCGTGCGTGTAGAGAGAGCATCTATGCAATATAATCTTACACCTTAATAAAAGGTGGCATTATATATACTAGACTAAAAAGCCTTTGTTTTCCCATGTGGGACAAACCCACCTTTCAAAGAAGACAAACATATATGTTTTCTTCTTTCAAATTAATTTCAACAAACCACTTTAAGCTTTAATTCTCATTCATCGATATACCATTTTGACAAATAAATATTCGATTTTAATGTTCTAACGGAGTAGACAAGAATCCACTTTTACTTTTGTCCTTAGACAATCGAGGTCCTAAGAAAATCGCACCCGAAGATGCAATTTCCTTCACTTTTCCAACACTGTGTAGCAGCCTGCTTCATCAGTTAAATTGATTTACATCTACTTCTATTGCACAGCGCTTATGCAGCCAGGAGCTTTTGAAAACTATAAATAGGAGCTTCCTTTTGTTTTGTAATTCATTCAATAATCAATGAAATTTCTGTTTCTCTCTATATTTTTATATAATCTTTATACGCGGTTATTTTATAACAACTTTATATGATTAAGATTATTGTCACGCCCAAACGGGCCGCGAGCGATCCACAACTTAAATACAATAACCAAACAGGTCCGAGGCAATATCAACGAGAACCCAATGAGACAGAGTCTAAATAGCGGCGAATAATTAAATAACAAGTACAAGTACAACTTAAAGTCTACAATCCATCATCCAAATTACAACCCGAAAGTCAACAAAATATAGTAACTTAAAGTCAAAGGGTCCTACGCCTTTAGTTACAAAAACACGAATAGAAAGAAATACAATAGTCCAACAACAACAAGAAAAAGTAACGAATCCAACAAGCGTAGTACAAGGTCTCAATCCCGAGCGGGTTCCGCATCCTCAACGAAATCCTCATCTAAGGTTAGAAAATAGGTGGGGATGAGACAAAATCTCGGTGGATGGGGTGATCGTGTGCAAGTGTGGCGCAATATAGTTAATGTGAGAAAACAAAGATTATATGAAAACGCGCGTGAGTATGATGCATGGATCCACACACATTCGAAAGTGTCGTGATAAAATATTTAAATAATATACGTATACGATTTGAGAAAATAGTTCATGGTCACACAGCACTATGTGATTCGATCGAAGATAGGTAGGATTGCGTGCGGAAGTGTAACGCCAATCCCAATGCAAGGCAAATAATGGTTGCGTCACGGTTTGTAGCGCCAACCAATGCAAAATGAGTAGCGGTTGCGTTTTAAATGTAACGCCAACCAAAACAAAATAGGTAGCGGTTGCGTAAAATGTAACGCCAACCAAAATGGGTCCGATAACTCCGAATCGTGTGGATCGAGGCAATGATTCCTTCGTTCTTCCTTGTAACTCCCCAATCGGTATGGTCCAAGACCGCACCTTATCGCTCCGTAGGCAAAGACAAAATCCACGGTGGAGCTTGCAAGGCTCGGATCCGTCATAATCATGATTATACCTCGTAGTCTTATGACCCGCTTCCTCGGACAAACTTCGTCCCTCGGTTGCGGGATTAGGGCGATGGGGCCTAAGAGTGGAATAGCGGTAGCCGAGCTGCCTGTTCCATCCCCGACGTATCCATTCCGAGATTGTGAGCTCGACACACCAAGTTGACTCAGCAGAAAGTAATTACATGTACAGCAACAACCAGGCAATGAGTATTATTGATTCAGGGAAGCGGGTTTAGAAAAATTTTGAAAAACGCGAGTGGCAATTATGGCGTTGGTGGAGTATTTGGATGAAGATGATCATCCAAGGATAAGTAATCTTCGTTATCTTGAAAGATTAGGTGGAACATAAGTCCCGTTATAGATTCAAAATCGCAAGGCGAGGAAGTCGCTCATGATCGGGTATTAATCACCAAATTGATCCGATAAGTCAAGGGTTTTGAGAAAATAAAATACTTTAATTAAATCTCAAATTCAGAGGGTCCAGGGCTATTTTAGTAAAAGGGGAAATAATTTGAGTTAGGTCCTTTATAAAAGAGAAATTGTAATTTAGCCCCGTTTTGTAAAACTAACACTTTTGGGGTTAAAAATTTAATAAATAAATATCCCGACTTTGAAAAATTAAGAGGTCAGTTCCTAAATTCTCCAAATTGTCCAGAGATTCAAGTTTTTAAAATTTTGAAGTCGAGAGTTTGTAAAATTCTCATATTGGCCCCAAATTTGTAAAAATTGCCAATTCGGACCTTAAGTTTTAAAAATTCGGTACTCATAAACCGGAAGGGCTTTTAATGTGATTCTAGTTGGAAAATGTCACTAAGGTTAGTAGGATATTGGGACAAAAGCGGTTTTTAAAATAAATATGTGTAGGTCCTTTAACCTTTGAAAATATCATTTTTGTCCCATTTTGAAATAATTGTCTTTAAGGCTTTTAGGGGTCCAATTGTTATGAAATTTGAACCTTGAGTCCAAAATATAATTATGTTATAGTTATGTTAGTATTTCCAGGTGCATGGGCTGCATAAGTCCTGGAAATTTCATTTGGGTCCTCAAGTTTAGTATTTTACACATTAGTCCCTCAATTTTAGAAAAATTGTTTTCCAAGCCCTAACCACTTGGATTTTTGGAATACTTTTAAAATATGTAATTCCCAGTACCTTAAGAGTAAAAATTTCAAATTTTAAAGTTTAGGTCTGGTACAGTTTTAAAAATTGCAAAGTAACCCTTAAACTTTCAAAATTTTACAATCTAGCCCTTGGGCTTTTAAAGGTTGATTTTATTTATCTTAAAACTCTTAAAATTTTATTAAAATATCCAAAAGTCATTTTTGAACCTGAGTACAGTCCCAAATTTCGAAATTTGCAGAGGGGTCCTTTAACTTTTATTTTCTTGCAATTTAGTCCACCAACGTTCAATTTTTACATTTTTAAGTCCAAAATTAAAATTTAATCAATTATGCTCGACTTTTCCAGGTTATAAGGCATCCAAAACATAGATTTTAAAGATCATACACATGCATGTCTAATACATACAAGAATTCATCAAATAGAACATTAAATTGCACATGCATGCACCTAAAATTCAATAAATAATAATTTTGAGCAACTCTTGAGAATTTTCATGACTTGTTACATAAAACTAACATGCAATACATAGATTATATATATCTCATGGCTCATGATCAAATTTTCTACATGCATTTAATCAAAACACCTAAAAGTTGGAAAATATTTTTCCACCCACCTTAAAAATTGGAAATTGTGAAATAAAAGGATAATTTCACAATTTTTGGATGCGGCTTCTTAGGTCAGCCCTAAGTCAAGAAATATCAAAATTTTGAATTTAGAAAACTGAGAGAAAAATTAAGGAGAAAAAGAAGGAAATAAGGAAAAGAGAAGGACTATACTTTACCTTGTGTAGTAGGTGTTTGGAGACTAGTTGAAGCTTGAAAATTGGAAATTTTGGCTCAACTCCAAAATCACCTAAGGTCAGCCCCTATTTCTCAAAAATAAAAAAGGGGTGTTAAAAAGAAGAAAAAAATAGAAAGAAGAAGAAAGAAGGGGTCTAGTACTCAATTCTTACCTTGTAGTCCAAATTGCTCTACTAGTTTCTCTTCAAATTTGAAGTCCTTCTTCAAAAATGTTGTCAAGCTCTAATCTTCAAGTTCTTCTAAATGTACCTCCAAACCAAATTCAAACATAAGTTAAGAAGGTGGAAGAGATGAACAATGTGATATCAAAAATGGATTGAAGATAAAATTTCTTACCTTAGTATAGTTTGGTTCGATTTTTGTGAAGAATAGGGAGGAAAAATCTTGAAAATTTTCTAAGTATTGAAGAAGAAAGTGAGAGGAAGAATAGAGAGAAGTTGGGAGTTTTTAGAGATGAGGAGAATTGATTTTGGAAGATCAAATGTGTTGGTGAAATTTTTGATCCAAATTTTTGAAAAAATTGGCCTTGTGGCCGTGTACTAGGGAGAGAGAGAAGGAGAAAATTTTTCAAGCTTGTAATTTGCTTCTTGCATGGGAGACAAGGTGCAAGTCAAAGCATGGGCTTGAATGGTGTTGGGGAATATTGAGAAGAATGTTGGTAAAGTGGGAATAAGTTGGGAAAAATAGTAATAAAGAATTGGTGTATAAGATGATGTGTATAATGTTTGAATTAATGATATAATTATACACAAGATGACTAATATATGGTATAGGTGTATAAGAGTTGGATGATATTTTTACTCCAAAAATACCACCATGGCCGTCCACTATGAGGGCAAAATGGTAATTCTATATATTTTTTTTTGTCCCAAATTTGATGATAATAGATGAAATATATCAATCTCCAAAATATTTAGTGATTTCCTTGATCACTTGTAAGTCTCATGATCACTTAATCTAAATCAAAAATCTTAATTCTATAAGGTAAGGTCTCTAAAATAAATAGTCTCTTAAAATTCTAAGGTGGCTAATAAATACAAAAATAGTAATAATGATCAATCAAGTGATCATAAATGAGGAATAGAATTAATAAAGATCATGATCACAAGTAATTAAATAAAATGAAATAAAATACAAAATGTATATATTATTAATAATTACCCGTCAAAATGACGCGGTAAAATAGTCGATCAAAAGTATAAACGACAATAAGGATCAATTAATAGCTCGGAAAAATCGGGGCTTCACATCCTCCCTCCTTAAAAGAATTTGGTCCCCAAATTCTCTTGAATAGTTCGATATTGATTCCTCATGTCTTCTTCCATTTCCCATGTTGCGTCTTCGTCTCGGTTGTGGTTCTGCCACACCACTTTAACCATCGGGATTTCTCTCTTACGCAACTGTCTTATCTGCTGATCAATGATCCGGATCGGCCTCTCGGTGTAGGATAGATTTTCCATTAGAGGAGGAGTATCTCGAGTGATGATATGCTCGGGATCCGGTTGATATTTCTTCGCCTCTCGACACGTGGAATACATCGTGCATTCTCGCATATGGTGCTTGTAACTCAAGTCGGTAGGCTAACTTCCCGATCCTCTCGTAAAATCTTGTAAGGTCCAACATATCTCGAACTCAACTTGCCTCCTTTCTTCGGATTGATTAATCCTTTCCGTGGTGAGAGTCTCGAGAAATACTTCATCACCGACTTCAAATTCCAAATCCTTTCTTCTCTTGTCCGCGTAACTCTTTTGGCGGCTCTGGGTTGTGCGAACCGTTCCTTGATCGCTTGACCTTCTCCATGGCCTCCTCGAACTAAGTCGACCTTTGGAATTGAGGGCGACTTTCGTTTCTCTTTTGGAGTCCATTGGTCATCAATCTCCCAAAGTAGTGGGGATTTACATTTTCGCCCATACAATGCCTCGTAGGTGCCATCCCAATCGTGGTCGATAACTGTTATTGTAGGCGAACTCGGCTAATGGTAAGTGCGAATCCCAACTTCCTTGAAAATCCAGGTGCGGATTTCAAAGATATCTTCAAGGGTTTAAATTGTTCGCTCGGGATCCATCGGTTTGTGGATGTCTTCTTTGTCTTTGAAACTTAGTGAGGTACCCATTCCTCGTGCAAGCACTTCCAAAATCTGGAGACAAACCTCGGGTCTCTGTTTGGATACTAAATCGACCGTACTCCATGCAATCGAATGATTTCTGGATATATATTTGTGCAAGTTTACGCAAGCTATCGCTTTCTTGATGGGTAAAAAGTGTGCAAATTTCGTGAGTCGGTCTACAACTACCCAAATAGCATCATGGCCTCCTCTGGTCCTTGGTAGATCCGTCACGAAGTCCATCGTTATGTGTTCCCATTTCCACTCGGAATTCTCAACGGTTGTAGTAAACCGGATGGTCGTTGGTGTTCTGCTTTTACTTGTTGACAAGTTAAACATCTCGCAACAAACTCTGCTACCTGGTTTTCATGTTTACCCACCAATAACTCCTTTTCAAATCCTTATACATCTTGTTTCCTCCGGGATGTATAGTGTACTTTGAACGGTGTGCCTCTGCTAGATTCTATTCCTAATCTGCTTTCGCCATTCGGTACACATACTCGATTCCGAACCCGATAACTCCATCTTGGTACCGAGAATTCGATCTTTCTCCTTTAAGTATCTTCTCCTTCAGTTTTGAAGATGTGTATCTTTCTCTTGTGCTTCTTTGATCTCATTCAGCATTGGTGTAATCGAAATGTTAGCACATGAAATCTGGTATTGGTTCTCGTCGATTCCAATTGCTCGCTCTTTTAATGATTCCCACTCTCGAATCATAAGTCCGCTAAGCTCGCCTTTACTTTAGAGCGAAATGCCTTTCTGACGTTAGCTTTCCCGGGATGGTATTGAATATCAAAGTGATAGTCCTCAATCAACTCCATCCATCTCCGTTGCCTCCTCAGTTGAGGTCTTTCGAGAGAATAGGTACTTCAAGCTCTTATGGTCCGTGAAAACCGTGAAAGTTGCTCCGTAGAGATAGTGTCTCCATTTCTTCAACGCGAACACTATCGCCGCCAATTCCAAGTCATGCGTTGGATAATTGGCCTCATACGGCTTGAGCTTTCGTGATGCATAGCGATAACTTTTCCCTCCTCGCATGAGCACTTTGCTCCTAGTCCTTCTTTTGATGCATCACAGAGACGACAAAGTTTTTGGTTCCCTTTGGAAGGGCTAAGACCGAGTCGAGTAAGTCGTTTCTTGACTCTTGGAAGCTCGCCGCACTTGTCATTCCACTCAAACTTGACTTGCTTCCAGGTTAGTCGAGTGAGTGGTCCGCTATCTTGGAGAAGTCCTGGATAAATCTTCGATAATATCCAATAGTCCTAGAAAACTCCCGATTTATTCTGACTCGGTTGTTTCCATTCAACCACCGTTGTCATACCTTCAAGGATCTACTTGCAATCCCACTTGTCGGATACTATGTGTCCCAAGAACGCGACTTCACTAAGCTAAAATTCGCACTTGTCTGAATTTGGCATACGGCTTATGCTCTCGTAGTGTCTCTAAAATGATTTTCGATGACGTTCGTGCTCTTCTCTGCAGACTTAGAGTATACGAGTATGTCATCAATGAATATCACTACGAATTGATCCAAATAAGGTTGAAAGACTCGATGCATCAGTCCATAAATGCTTTGTTGGTGCATTCGTCGGACCGAAAGGCATTACTACAAACTCGTAGTGTCCATATCGGGTTTGAAACGCGCTTTGGAAATGTCTCCTTCATGGATCTTGATTGGTAATATCCTTGTTGTAAATCAAACTTGAGTACACCATTGCTCCTTGAAGTTGATCAAATAGTTCGTCTATCCTTGGGAGGGGATATTTGTTCTTGATGGTCACACTATTAAGACCACGATAATCTATACATAGTCTTAATGTGCCATCCTTCTTTTGACGAACAGACACAGTGCTCCCCACGGAGACGTGCTCGGTCGGATAAATCCCACATCCATTAGTTTTTGTAATTGCGTTTTCAACTCTTGTAACTCAAGAGGAGCCATTCTATACGGTGTTAAAATCGGGACAGTCCCCTGGCAACACCTCGATGGTGAACTCGACTTCCCTATCCGGAGGGGCAGGTGGTGAGTTCTTGTGGAAATACATCCAGTATATCTTTGATACTATAGGTACTTGGTTGATTTGTGTCTCAACCTTGGGTTTGTTAATTACAAACGCCAAGTACCCCGAGCCCCTCTAGTGATCGCCCTTCTCGCTTTCATTGCTTTGAAATGATTGGGGCAATCTTAACTCGTGCCCTTCCCAAAATCTCCACTTCGGGTTTTCCTGGGTTCACATAGCTTAATGGACTTGTTATGGCGTCCATTTGTGCATGGTGTGCGAGATAACTTGATTCATTCCCAATATCACGTCGTATTCGGATATAGGTAATAAGATCAAATCGGCAGAAAGTTTATCTCAACAATCTTAACTTCCATGCATTATAGATAATATTTGTTATCCGACTTGCACCCATAGGAGTTGACACTTCTAAGCATATAGGCATATGTTCCATGCATGCATGCGGTTTGTGTACAAAATGCGGTGCAACAAATGAATGCATTGATCCAGGGTCGAACAATATTTTAGCGTAGTGGTTAGATACTAGAAGCTTACCTTCCACCACATCTGTTGCCTCCGGAGCCTCCCCGTCCGGCTAGTGCAAAAGCTCGAGCGGGCATCCTTGCCCGATTACCCCGGCCATTTCCCGCCTGCGGCTGCGTCACTGTTTGGTTCGGTCATCGTGCCGGGCAATCTTGCGGTGGTGCCGACATTACTACCACAAAAACACCTTCCTTGTTTACGCCAACGCTTGTTGGTAGTATGTCCGGTTTCGGCGAGGTGCACACTCTTGACCCGCTTTCCTTGACCGGTCTCTTTCCTTTGTCTTTTATTAATTGGTCCCTTCAAAACTTAGCGGGCGGTTTAGATGGGTGTCCCACTGTTCCTCTTAAGATCGTTTGATGGCCTATTCTCTGAATCATCCAATACGGTTCACCCCCGACTCAATGCGGAGAGCCGCCTTTACCGCATGGAGTAGGTTGCCGTTCAACGATCAACAAGCTTTTCAAGTTCCAGTTTCAATCCTTGAGTGAACTTGTAAAGCTTATCCTCTTGATCTTGATTGTCCCAGAGCATACTTGGACAATCGGTGAAATTCGGACTCAAATCTTGAGCTATAGTCGATTCCCTTGCCTCAATTTGTGAAATTCATCTCGGCGTGCATCTTTCACAACCTGTGGGAATATACTTGTTCATTGAACTCGGCCAATAAATTTCCCCATGTTCGATTACCCGATCCTGTTCCCATCTCCTTTCAACCGCCCTCCACCATCTCTAGCGGCCCGATTCCGCATTTAAATACGGCGAGTGTGACTCTTTCGTCGGAGTATTGAAGAGCATTGAAGATATTCTCCACTTCTTTATCCATTCTTCGCTTTCACATCGTCCGGATCTCCAAAGAAGGTTGGTGGGTCGAACCGCATAAATCGCTCCAACGTGCGATCGTTCGCCTCTCTGGCGGGTTCGGGAGCACGGGGTTGAGGCTCGCCTGTTGCCTCATAAAAACCAAGATTTGTTGTAAGGCTTGTGCGGTCGATTGTCTCTGCGCAGCAGTGGAGGAGGTGGTGGTAATTCGGAGAGGGTACCCGATCCCTGGGTACATCATCGTCTCCTCGTGGAACGCGACAAGGTCTCCCACGCCTCGATGTTCGCCATTCTCAGTATCTTGAAGCGTTAGTTGCGATTCGCGAGTAAATGAATACAATAATTATTCGCGTAAAGCAAGGAATATCGCAGGAAAGTAACATCAAACACAAGACATCTGAATAAATAGCAAAAGGCATATCCATTAATGTAAAATTTGAATACACCCAAAGTACAACAAATAGAATACTAAGTTAGATACATCGAACCAAAATGCATCCGAATCTAGTACAAAAGAAAGTAAGGTACAACACTGGAATACACGGCTACAACAACTAAAGTACAAACTGACAATCACGCTAACTAATCGGTGAGATCGCCATCATCGCCGCCGCAGCTATATGTCATAATCGGCCGGTCGGCCGAGGTGGCGCCACAACCTCGGGCCAATCCACGAAGTCCAACCACCGCCGAATCCCCGAGCCTCATCGAGTGGAGCAAATCGAGTGCCTCCGGCTCTCCAATGTCGATGGATCCTCCTCGGGATCCTCCTCGGCATCGTGTGAACTCGCCTCGGGCGGGCAATGGCCGAGCATTAGGCGCTAAAGCACCTCTAGTGCGGCGTCTCTCTGGCTAGGGCCTGTGTAAGGTCCTCTATGATCATCTCCGCTTGATGAGGGTCTCTCAAGCGTTCGACGGTGCTACGGGATAGGTGGGCGTCAATCTCCCATTTCTCGCGGCCGTCACTAGTCCTCTTCATCTTCTCCCGCATGTTATCCAGCGTTCTTGATACTCAGTATTTGGTCCTCCCGCTCTTATGGTGTTATCGCGGTCCTTGATGATGACAGATCGCTCGTTCTTCTCATCTTGGCTCATCGCCAAGCGCCGAGTCAAGTCCTCTATCGCGTTGGCGCTCCCGAGCTAGTTCGTGGTCGCTGCGTTCACTTTCCCGGTGCCAATGAATCATCGATTGCCGGTAATATTCCCGCCAAAGACGCATGGAATACATCCCACCATGTAGGCGCGTCGGCTCCATCCCGATCAAACAAAACTAAGGCGGATCGACCAAAGGTAGAGGAAAGATAAGAAGAGAATAAGGAAAGAATGAATAAGGAAAATCACCAAGAATCAACTAAGTCAAGACAAGTATGACTATGAAATCTCAAAATATGCGTTCTAACTTAGTTCAAATATCAATAAGACGGTTCTATGCCAATTTGAAATCGATTTCACACTTAATTGGTCAAATCACGGTACTACCCAAAACACGGATCGAGGTCCTATCACCTGGGTCAGCTCGGTGTAAGTTTCCATCTTACTAATCGAGCTCGATACCAATCTAATCACACGCCCCAAACGGGCGCGACGAACGATCAACAACTTAAATACAATAACCAAACAAATCCAGGACAATATCAACGAAACCCAATGAGACAGAGTCTAAATAGCGGCGGAATAATTAAATAACAAGTACAAGTACAACTTAAAGTCTACAATCCATCATCCAAATTACAACCCGAAAGTCAACAAAATATAGTAACTTAAAGTCAAAGGGTCCTACGCCTTTTAGTTACAAACCCGAATAGAAAGAAATACAATAGTCCAACAACAACAAGAAAAAGTAACGAATCCAACAAACGTAGTACAAGGTCTCAATCCCGAGCTTCTGTTCCCGCATCCTCAACGAAATCCTCATCTAAGGTTAGAAAATAGGTGGGGATGAGACAGAAATCTCGGTGGATGGGGTGATCGTGTGCAAGTGTGGCGCAATATAGTTAATGTGAGAAAACAATTATATGAAAACGCGTGAGTATGATGCATGGATCCACACACGATTCATAAAGCGTCGTGATAAAATATTTAAATAATATACATATACGATTTGAGAAAACAATTCATGGTCACACAGCACTATGTGATTCATCAAGACAGTAGATTGCGTGCGGAAGTGTAACACCAATCCCAATGTAAGGCAAATAATGGTTGCATACGGATTTGTAGCGCCAACCAATGCAAAACAAGTAGCGGTTGCGTGCGGAAATGTAACGCCAACCAAAACAAAACAGAAGCGGTTGTGTACGGAAATGTAACGCCAACCAAAATGGGTCCGATAACTCCGGAATCGTGTGGATCGGACAATGATTCCTTCGTTCTTCCTTGTAACTCCCCGGTCCAAGATGGTCCAAGACCGGTACCTTATCGCTCCGTAGGCAAAGACAAAATCCACAGTGGAGCTTGCAAGGCTCGGATCCGTCATAATCATGATTATACCTCACAGTACTACGACCCGCTCCTCGACAAACTCCGTCCCTCGCTTGCGGGATTAGGGCGATGGGGCCAAGAGTGGAATAGCAGCCGAGCTACCCTTCCATCCCCCGACGTATCCATTCCGATGTGAGCTCGACACACCAAGTTGACTCAGCAGAAAGTAATTACATGTACAGCAAATCAACCAGCAATGAGTATTATTGATTCAGTGGAAGCGAGCTTTTAGAAAAATTTTGAAAAACGCGAGTGGCAATTATGGCGTTGGTGGAGTATTTGGATGAAGATGAACATCGGAAGGATAAGCCATCTTCGATATCTTGAAAGATTAGGTGGAACATAAGTCCCGTTATAGATTCAAAATCGCAAGGCGGGGAAGTCGCTCCGCGATCGGGTATTAATCGGTCAAATTGATCCGATAAGTCAAGGTTTTGAGAAAATAAAATACTTTAATTAAATCTCAAATTCAGAGGGTCCAGGGCTATTTTAGTAAAAGGGGAAATAATTTGAGTTAGGTCCTTTATAAAAGAGAAATTGTAATTTAGCCCCGTTTTGTAAAACTAACACTTTTGGGGTTAAAAATTGAATAAATAAATATCCCGACTTTGAAAAATTAAGAGGTTAGTTCCTAAATTCTCCAAATTGTCCAGAGATTCAGGTTTTTAAATTTTGAAGTCGATATTTTGTAAAATTCTCACATTGGCCCCAAATTTGTAAAAATTGTCAATTCGGACCTTAAGTTTTAAAAATCGGAACTCACAAACCGGAAGGGCTTTTAATGTGATTCCAGTTGGAAAATGTCACTAAGGTTAGTAGGATATTGGGACAAAAGCGGTTTTTAAAAGAAATATGTGTAGATCTTTTAACTTTTGAAAATATCATTTTTGTCCCATTTTGAAATAATTGCCTTTAAGGCTTTTTAGGAGTCCAATTGTTATGAAATTTGAACCTTGGGTACAAAATATAATTATGTTATAGTTAAGTTAGTATTTCCAGGTGCATGGGCTGCATAAGTCCTGGAAATTTCATTTGGGTCCTCAAGTTTAGTATTTTACACATTAGTCCCTCAATTTTAGAAAAATTGTTTTCCAAGCCCTAACCACTTGGATTTTTGGAATACTTTTAAAATATGTAATTCCCAGTACCTTAAGAGTAAAAATTTCAAATTTTAAAGTTTAGGTCTGGTACAGTTTTAAAAATTGCAAAGTAGCCCTTAAACTTTCAAAATTTTACAATCTAGTCCTTGGGCTTTTAAAGGTTGATTTTATTTGTCTTAAAACTCTTAAACTTTTATTAAAATGTCCAAAATTCATTTTTGAACCTGAGTACAGTCCCAAATTTCGAAATTTGCAGAGGGGTCCTTTAACTTTTATTTTCTTGCAATTTAGTCCACCAACTTTCCATTTTTACATTTTTAAGTCCAAAATTGAAATTTAATCAATTATGCTCGACTTTTCCAGGTTATAAGGCATCCAAAACATAGATTTTAAAGATCATACACATGCATGTCCAATACATACAAGAATTCATCAAATAGAACATTAAATTGCACATGCATGCACCTAAAATTCAATAAATAATAATTTTGAGCAACTCTTGAGAATTTTCATGACTTGTTACATAAAATTAACATGCAATACATAGACTATATATATCTCAAGGCTCATGATCAAATTTTCTACATGCATTTAATCAAAACACCTAAAAGTTGGAAAATATTTTTTCCACCCACCTTAAAAATTGGAAATTGTGAAATAAAAGGATAATTTCACAATTTTTGATGCGGCTTCTTAGGTCAGCCCCTAAGTCAAGAAATATCAAAAATTTGAAGTTAGAAAAATGAGAGAAAAATTAAGGAGAAAAAGAAGGAAATAAGGAAAAGAGAAGGACTACACTTTACCTTGTTTAGTAGGTGTTTGGAGACTAGTTGAAGCTTGAAAATTAGAAATTTTGGCTCAACTCCAAAATCACCTAAGGTCAGCCCCTATTTCTCAAAAATGAAAAAGGGGTGTTAAAAAGAAGAAAAATAGAAAGAAGAAGAAAGAAGAAGGGTCTAGTACTCAATTCTTACCTTGTAGTCCAAATTGCTCTACTAGTTTCTCTTCAAATTTGAAGTCCTTCTTCAAAAATGTTGTCAAGCTCTAATCTTCAAGTTCTTCTAAATGTACCTCCAAACCAAATTCAAACTTAAGTTAAGAAGGTGGAAGAGATGAAAAATGTGATATCAAAAATGGATTGAAGATAAAATTTCTTACCTTGGTATAGTTTGGTTCGATTTTTGTGAAGAATAGGGAGGAAAAATCTTGAAAATTTTCTAAGTATTGAAGAAGAAAGTGAGAGGAAGAATAGAGAGAAGTTGGGAGTTTTTAGAGAGGAGGAGAATTGATTTGGAAGATCAAATGTGTTGGTGAAATTTTTGATCCAAATTTTTGAAAAATTGGCCTTGTGGCCGTGTACTAGGGAGAGAGAGAAGGAGAAAATTTTTCAAGCTTGTAATTTGCTTCTTGCATGGGAGACAAGGTGCAAGTCAAAGCATGGGCTTGAATGGTGTTGGGGAATATTGAGAAGAATGTTGGTAAAGTGGGAATAAGTTGGGAAAAATAGTAATAAAGAATTGATGTATAAGATGATGTGTATAATGTTTGAATTAATGATATAATTATACACAAGATGACTAATATATGGTATAGGTGTACAAGAGTTGGATGATATTTTTACTCCAAAAATACCACCATGGCCGTCCACTATGAGGGCAAAATGGTAATTCTATATATTTTTTTGTCCCAAATTTGATGATAATAGATGAAATATATCAATCTCCAAAATATTTAGTGATTTTCTTGATCACTTGTAAGTCTCATGATCACTTAATCTAAATCAAAAATCTTAATTCTATAAGGTAAGGTCTCTAAAATAAATAGTCTCTTAAAATTCTAAGGTGACTAATAAATACAAAAATAGTAATAATGATCAATCAAGTGATCATAAATGAGGAATAGAATTAATAAAGATCATGATCACAAGTAATTAAATAAAATGAAATAAAATACAAAATGTATATATTATTAATAATTACCCGTCAAAATGACGCGTAAAATAGTCGATCAAAAGTATAAACGACAATAAGGATCAATTAATAGCTCGGAAAAATCGGGCTTCACAATTATATCTATCAATTTTTATATATGCGTATGATAGATTTTAAAAACTCTCAAATTGTTATTTCATATGAAATTTAATTTTCAAAAAAAAGATTAATGTATTTGAAAATTTAAAATAGAAAAATGACATAATATATATTTTTTCCTAAAAATAGGAAGTTACTATTATTTAAATAAGAAAGTAGAAGATCAATAAAAAATCAGTTTTCAGAAAAATAAGAAACATTTTGGTAAAGATTTGCGATTTAAAGAAAATAATTATTATTTAAGTTAAGAAAGTATAAAATCAGTAAATTCCAATTTTCAATAAATAAGATTTTAAAATTATTTATTTAAATTGAGAAAGTATAAATCAGTTGTCAATCCAAACTTTTAAAACTAAATATCAAAATACGTAGATACATATAAAAATAATTTCTTTAACATGAAAAGTATATTAATAAATATAAAATAATTTTATATATAAAAAAATTATAAATATATTTTCATATTAAATAAAAAATTTAATTGATTGTCACATAAACATATATTATGCTATGTATAGATATATGTGACGTAAATATATACTATTTGAATACATATTTTGAGATATATTTTATTCAATTAAAATATTTATTTTTCGACTTTAGTCAACTTAAATACAGTTCTATCTAATTATGAACAAATAGGCTAAGTTTAATAAAAAGACTATATATATATATATCACAAATCGCCCAAATATATGAATATACAAACTGATGTCCAATCCTTCCGAAGGCATAATTTTTAAAATTCATTACCATATTAAATTTTTGAGTAAATAGATTTTATATTTTATATTTTTCATGTTTATATTTTGTTTTATATATGCAATATAGGTGCATATTGTATTTCATAAAATGGTGATTGGTCAAAAACAGAGAGAACACAAAAAATATTAATAAATGTTAAAAAATAATAATAATAACAAAAATAATAATTGTTGTAGTACACATACAAATTTAGAAAGCTAATTTTTGTATATCTCTAATTTTAATCAAAAATTTATCAAGACACTAAATGTTATTTATTGCATCAAGATTAATACATCTTTTACCATAATATTATACTACTATATAAAGGATGTAGTTTAGACATGAAAATAATATTTAGAAATAGGTTTGTTATTTTATATATATATATATATATGTATATATGTATATAATATGGTTGGATCAAATGAGACCACATTCCTGGGGTAAGACAGTGGGGACCGATCCTCCGTTTATTTAATTTTTATAAAGGATGAGATTTAATTAATTTTTAAGCATTTTTTTATTCGAATAATTGTAGATTGGTCATTTGCCATATAATCGATTCCTTAATTCACGGTCCCCACATGTTTTTGTTTGACAATTTTAATATGCAAAGATAATAGTGTTAAATATGCAAAGAAATATGTGTTAAATATACAAAGATAATAATGAGTGTGATTCTCTCTCTCTCTCTCTCTCTCTCTCTATATATATATATATATATATATATATATATATATATAACTCGATTCCTTAATTCACTAATCCCCACATGTTTTTGTTTGACAATTTTAATATGCGCAAAGACATATACGTTAAATATGCAATATAATAGTGTTAAACACATGTTAAATATACAAAGATAATAATGAGCGTGATTCTCTCTCTCTCGTAATTGATGCCTTAATTCACCGGTCCCCACATGTTTTTGTGTGACAATTTTAATATGCAGACATATATGTTAAATATGCAAAGATAATAGTGTTAAATATGCAGAAATATATGTTAAATATACAAAGATAGTAATGAGTGTGATTCTCTCTCTCTCTCTCTCTCTCTCTCTATATATATATATATATATATATATATATATATATATATATATATATATATATATAATCGATTCCTTAATTCACGGTCCCCACATGTTTTTGTTTGACAATATTAATATGTAGTACATATATATTATACATGCAAAGATAATAGTGTTAAATATGCACTAAATATATGTTAAATATACTTTTGTATAATAATGAACGTAACTCTCTCTCTCTATATAACTCGATTCCTTAATTCACTACCCCCACATGTTTTGTTTTGACAATTTCTATATGCAGAACATGTATGTTAAACATGCAGTATAATAATGTTAAATAAATATATGTTAAATATGCAAAGATAATCATCGCAGAGCATATACACGAATCATATGCAATATATTTATATAATATATACATTATAATGACTCTAACTATGCAGTATATATATAGGATTTAGATCAGGTGAGTCCACATAACTTAGGTGAGTACACGAGACCAAATCTGAGTCAGTGATTTAATTTTTAAACGGTTGAGATTAATCAGGTTTTACCATTATTTAACATGTAACTTAATTAAAAAAAAAAAGGACATCTTGGTAATTTTAATTAAAATCAATTTTTGGGAGGGAAATTATTTTTGGTAGTGGGCTAAAAAATAGGAACCGTTTATGGACGTGTGTAATCTAAGATATTGCATATCTTATACTCTTTGGTAAACGAAGAGTCATAACCATCCTCGCAAAACCAGCTTCTTCATTTCTTCTCTCGCAAACCCGTCATCTTCCTTTCTTCTCTCGCAAACCTCCTCCTCTCAAAAGCACCGAAACTATCATGTTAAAGTGAGAAATAACCATCCCAAGTTTTATCCTTCAAGTGGTATTCTCCATTCTAGCCATCTCCAACTTAACCCTCGGTGAAAAAAACCCAAACACTCTGGCCGAAAAATCAAACTCCCGTCCGATCAACAAAATCTTTGCCGCAACAACAAGAAGTTGGACTCTCTCTATATATAATTGAATCTTTAATTCACGATAGCAACATGTGATTATCTCTCTCTCCATAACTCGATTCCATATTGACGGTCACCACATATTTTGATAGACAATTTTACCCTTATTGAAGATTTAATTAATTGGTTAATGTATTATTATCCTATATTAATCATAGCCTTTGATGCATATAGGGAATGGTCGAGATTAGTCCACACTGTCTCATCATAAAATATGGTCTCATTGGATCCCCCCTATATATATATATTGATGTATTTGTATGGCAGATATGCACCAAGTGTATGTACACCAGGTGTAACATCTACAAGACTGTGGGGTATTATCAATGCTACACCATGTGTAACATACTTGGTGCATGGATGACTCACAAGTGTCTCACTTTATATATATATATATATATATATATATATTGTTGACAAGTATTTTATTTATAAGAAGTGTGATACTTGTATGGTAGATGTACACCAAGTGTATGTACACCTGGTATAGCATCTACAAGATCGTGGGGTATTATCCATGCTACACTAGGTGTAGTATACTTGGTGCATGGATGAATCACAAGTGTCTCACTTTTTATATAGATTGTTGACAGATGTTCTAATTTATAAGAAGTGGGATACTTGTATGATAGATGTACATCAAGTGTATGTATACCAGTGTAGCATTTACGAGATCGCGGGTATTATCGATGCTACACCAGTGTAGTATACTTGGTCGATTCGTTCCTATGTTTTAAGGGCCCAATGCATGAAAAAAAAAGGCCCTTTCTACTCATATAAATAAAATTTAAAATAGTGGTCATAGGCCAAATTGGCCTTTTTGGCCTATGCTTTTAGAAAATGAAAAATACCTATGTTTTTCAAAAACATATGTTTTTAGTCATGTTCCCTGACGGTCATATCATTCGATGTTTTCGTGTGTTCTCTGGTGATGTACTTATCCATTTGTTAAAAAAATTGATGTGGTACATAACTCGGTATCGGTCCCCAAAAATGAGAAAAACGGCAAATTGGACATTTGAAATCAAAAATGGCTAAAAAAATATTTTTGAAATACATGGCTAAAAAGTATTTTTAGATATGGAGAAAAGACCAAAAATCTAATAGACTCGTTAAAATTCTAATTAATAAATGTTACGAAAAATAATTTCATTGATCGAAACATAAAATAATAAATATTATATTATCATTTCAACGTTTCCAATTTAATTAAAATAGTGATGCAAATTTGATGGGCTACTGTAAGAGTTATTTGAACCACATAGCCAATTTGTTTCTTAATAAAAAAAAAGTGATTTGGCCGAAATTTGGGGCAAGCCCTTTTTTGAGCTGTTTGGGAAGAGAAAGGACAAAAAATAGGAGGATTTGGCTGCAGCGGAGGGTCGAACGTCTTCTAGAAGCAAAAGAAGGGAAAGGAAAAAAAATAGAGGAGATTCAGTTGTAGCGGAGAGTCGAACTCCTGTCTTCAAGGACCAAGAGGAGAGAGCAAAACCACTAACACTATCATACAATATGTAGTCTTTGTTTTACATATCAGCTTATTCTATACTATTAAAATATAAAAAAAATCCCGGGGATGGGAGGCCCTCGCCGAAGGGGCTCCTGTGCGGCAATGCCGCCTCGACCGCCCCAGTGACGGCTCTGTACTTGGTGCATGGATGAATAACAAGTGTCCCACTTTTTATATAGATTGTTGACAATTGTTTTATTTGATAAGAAGTGAGATACTTGTATGGTAGATTGACACCAAGTGTATGTACACCAGTGTAGCATCTACAAGATCGTGGGGTATTATCCATGCTACATTAGATGTAGTATACTTGGTGCATGGATGAATCACAAGTGTCCCATTTTTTATATGGATTGTTGACAAATATTTTAATTTATAAGAAACGGGACACTTGTATGGTAGGTGTACACCAGGTGTATGTACACCAGTGTAGCATCTACAAGATCGCGTGGGTACTATCCATGCTACACCAGGTGTAGTATACTTGATGCATGGATGAATTACAAGTGTCCCACTTTTTATATGGATTATTGGCAAGTATTTTAATTTATAAGAGTGGGATAGTAGTGTGTTAGATGTACACCAAATGTATGTACACTAGATGTATCATCTACAATACCGTGAGGTATCATCCATCCTACACTAGGTGTAGTATACTTGATGCATAGATGAATCCCACTTTTTATATTCATTGTTGGCAAGTATTTTAATTTATAAGAAGTGAGATACTTGTATGGTAGATGTACACCAAGTGTATGTACACCGTGTGTAGCATCTATAAGATCGTGGTGTATTATCTATGCTACACCACGTGTAGCATCTATAAGACCGTGTCGTATTATCCATGCTATACCAGGTGTAGTATACTTGGTGCATGGATGAATCACAAGTGTCCCACTTTTTATATGGACTGTTGATAAGTGTTTTAATTTATAAGAAGTGAGATACTTATATGGTAAATGTAGTGTATGTACACCAGTGTAGATCTACAAGACAAATGGGGTATTATCCATGCCACTACAATATTTATGGAGAAATTATGGATTCTATACCCGTAACAAAAAACCAACGAGTCACACATTAAGCATAGCAATTATATCAAAAGGTCAATCCGGGAAAATTTGGCTAATTTTTTAATATGTTACATCCGCGATAATCTCATTTCTTTTTCTATGGAGAGAAGGCCCCCTTCTTATTTTCTACATCTAGATTCGACTTGTATCATGGATACTAATAGGACTCAACCACTATGGCAAGGAAAAGTTTGATTCGAGGGAGAAGAAGAGGCAAAAGTTGGAATAGAAATATCATTTGATTCGTCGATCCTCAAAAAGAAATAAGTAAAGTTCCATCATTGAGTGACAAATGGGGTGTAGTATACTTGGTGTATGGATGAATCACAAGTGTCCCACTTTTTATATGGATTGTTCACAAGTGTTTTAATATATAAGAAGCGAGATACTTGTATGGTAGATGTACACAAAGTGTATGTACACCAAATGTAGTATACTTAGTGCATGGATGAATGGATGAATCAAGATCCCACCTTTTATATGAACCGTGACAAGTGCTTTAATTTATAAGAAGTGTGATTTTTGTATGGTAGATGTATGCCAAATGTATACTGTGAAGATTTACAAGACCCTTTGTTGTGGATGAGTATGATATATACCTTAATAAACACTTGAACATTAGCGACAAATTTAACAAATCAAAACAAGTGAACCAGAATTCTAAGTTATTTATGATCTTGTAATTTATTTTTTGAAGTTCACCTGCAACTCAAAATTAGCCTGGAGACAAGGCATGGGCATTCTCAAGAATGAATAAGCATTGGACTTAAAGTTTTGTATATTTAACTCAAATAAGAAAAATGCTCAAAAATGAAGAATAAAAATCCCTTTTGCAAATACCATCGTGTTGATTTAAGAAACGGACATTATTTTTTCAAAAAATAATATTAAAAACCTATATCAACTATAGAACCATTAATAGAAAAATATACCATTTTCTAAATTTTATTTTCGGAAATTGAATCAGGCACACAAGAAAAACATTACGAGTTTTAAGACAATAAATAGTTTGGGAATCGTTAGTGGGTTAAGATTTCTCAAGCCCAGGCCGAGTTTGGGGTTCGATTCCCCCGTACTGCCTAGCTCCCTGCCCCTATCAGGATTTATTTATACTATTAAAAAGACAAAAATAGTTTATTTAAAAAGAAAAAAATAATAGTAAAAACAAAAATAACACCGTCACCTTCTTATTGACGGGTCCAAGTCCCTTCAGTTCCCATCTATCTCCACCAAACAAAGGCCTTCTCCAGTTTTCTCTACCCCTCTTCCACAGGAAGATATTACTCAAAACCCGAATCGTCAGGACCCGATCCGCATCCCAAGATGAACGACGCCGACGTTTCGAAGCAGATCCAGCAGATGGTCCGCTTCATCCGCCAAGAAGCTGAGGAGAAGGCCAACGAGATCTCCGTCTCTGCCGAAGAAGTACGATTTTCCGGTTACCTGATTTAAGCCCCGGAACCATCTGATTTACCTGTGTTTTTTTCGCACTTTTTACTCTGATTTCAATTTTCTTGTTGTAGGAATTCAATATCGAGAAGTTGCAGTTGGTTGAAGCCGAGAAGAAAAAGATCAGACAAGAGTATGAACGCAAAGAGAAACAAGTCCAAGTCCGCAAGAAAATGTAAAATTTAGGATTTTTTTGTTATTTGTTTATTCTTTCTGTGATTAATTTTCCGGTGCGTGTTAGTTTGAAGCCAGCGATTGAGTATTTTCTCACGAAATTGTTTAGAATTTTGTCATATAATATGATTATGGAACAAATTAAAATAAAATAACCAGTTCTCGGAAGTGGGCGTATCAATGCTGATCTGCTGAAGTGGTTGTGTTAATTTTCTGAGGAATTTCTTTATTATTCAAATTTTATTTTTTTTGGAGATCTGGATTGAAAAGTGCATCTAGAGGATATCTCAGAGTTCATTCGTCTGATCATGATTATAAGTTCTAACTAGTCATTACATGAGATTCGGTGTATTACCCCACACCTGGTATATTCTTTTTAGTATTTAAGTTTAAACGTTTTTGGGTTCTATTCCTATTGAAAGCCATTATTTATAGTGTTTATACCATGATCATCTGATTTTGGATGTCATCTGATCAAGATTTTTATGCAATTGGGTTGTTGTAGTGAGTACTCAATGCAACTGAATGCTTCTCGAATCAAGGTTCTTCAAGCACAAGATGATTTGGTCAATTCCATGAAGGAGGCTGCATCAAAGGAGCTTTTGAATGTTAGCCGTGACCATAATAACTATAAGCGCCTCCTGAAGGACCTCATTGTTCAGGTTCTGCAAACTGAGTCCTTGTACATTTTATATACCGCAGTTTGCATAAAAAGTTTAAACATGTTTGGTATTTTTCTCTTCATCGTCAATTTATTTCCCAGAATAAAATCAAATATACATCACGTTTTCTAGTATACTTCCCTCATAATGTACACATTCTTCTGGAATGCATTCTCCGAGAAACCGAAAAGAAGAAATTTTTATACCAAACAAAGCTTAAATAACTACTTTGATCAGAATGTTGGCCCTCTAAATATATCGTCATATATTAAGGCTGATATTGCATTGAAAAGTGAATTCACTTCTTCCATAGTATTAAAACCTTTAATTAATTGTTCCAAAGCTGTGGATGAGGCGTGATGTGAAGCGCGGGTAGAACATGTAGTGCATTTCGTTAGTTATACACCAATTTATTCATGTAAGTACTATTAAGGAAATGAACCTATTTACACATCTTGAATGAGAGTGGTATGATATTTTGCAAATTTTAGGTGCTAAAAAAAACTAGTTAGTACTCCCATTTGAAATAATTTATGTGTTTTCTAAAAAATATGTAGTAGAAAGAGACAGCAGATTTAAAAGTCTAGATCCAAATCTTTAATTGGGTCGGGATGGCGAGATCAGGCTCGACGGAGACCCACTATTTCCTTCTTCTTTATCCTTTACGATTATTCGACAGGAAGTTTAATTTGGACCATTTGAATCTCCTCCCTTTTCTTTGAAGAATGTCAATTTTCAGATTCATTTTATCTGGGCCGCAATCCGACCAATTTATTTATATTTCTTTGTTTGATATATGTTTGTTGTGCTTTACAGATTTTCCCTTACATAAAATTGAGTTGTCGTTTTCATTTTTGGTTTAGCCGCTTCAGACATTACTTGTTGCTATATAACCACACTCTGCTATTGTTAAAACAACATATATTTTCATTTCAGAGTTTGTTGAGGCTGAAAGAGCCATCTGTTTTGATGCGCTGTCGTAAAGAGGATTTACAATTAGTGGAGTCTGTCGTGGACTCAGCAAAGGCTGAGTATGCTGAGAAGGCAAAAGTTCATGCACCTGAGATCATAGTTGATAACATATACCTTCCACCTGCTCCTTCGCATCACAATGAACATGCTCTTTCCTGGTAATGAAACTTGACTAACTTACTAGTGCACTTTTATGGATATAGAACTTCTGAAAAATCAATCTGACTGCCACACAATTGAGTAAATGTGGACAATAATGCTCTATGATGATTTCTCTATCTTTTCTCTCTGAGTTTGATTACTTGAGCTCTAGATTTGATTGATTTTAAGTCTGGAAACTACAACAGAAGGCATAACTATGTTCTCTGTCTTGTATTTCTAGCTCTGGTGGCGTAGTGTTGGCTTCTCGGGATGGGAAAATTGTGTTTGAGAACACACTTGATGCTAGACTTGATGTTGTGTTCCGTAAGAAATTGCCGGAGGTACTCAACAACTAATTCTCTTCGATTTAATATTTTTTCCACTATGTGGAAATTTACTTCTGGTTGAAGGTTGCTAAACGTGAACTATGAATTGTAGTTTGTTTCCAGTTATGTCGCTTTACTATACACTTCAATGCTGCTTGCCTTCCTTTCCAATTTTTTTGTTTCGGCGCCTTTGTCATGCAAGATGTGCGTTTTCAATTAATACATGTCCGATTAGATATCACACGAGAACTGCTAATTGAAAAAGAAGGGGATAAAAAAGTGTTTGATTGATCTTGTTGTTAATTGGATTAGTGCTTCCCTGGGATCATTGGACACTTTCCAGCCGGGGACACTCAAGATTATCAGTATTACGAATATTGAGCTAGACTTATTTAGACGTATTATGGGGATTGAGTGCTTTATGTTTTCCTGAAAGCAAATGCTGAATACGAAGATTATAGATGTTTAGATTGTCTAGTATGGATAGGTAGTACTTGCATGTGTGCTTTTGCAGATGTGATTTAGAGACTTGATATAAGTAATGAGAAACAAAAAGAACTAAAGATTAGAAAGTGAATGTAACAACAAATAGAAAGGAAATAAATGTAAAGATTTATGCTGTGAAAAATTCTGGAACATATTGGTTTCATCCTTTGAACTATTCCAATCTGTTGAAGTAGTTTAAGATTCCTTATAATTGTTGCCCCTTTTTAATTTCTGTTTGACTGTACCACACGTCTTCAGATTGCTCGACAAGTTATTGTCCATGATCCTTGGCCTGACTAAATTTGAATTTGATTGATTGCAGATACGCAAGAGTCTGTTTGGTCAGATTGCTGTCTAATGGTTGACATCATCCTGTATCTATCATCTCATGTTTGTTTGAAGTTGTCCACCGACCTGGAAGATTATCGTCTGATGGCGTATTTTCCTACTGCATGTGCTTTCTTTCGTGTCTTGCTTCTTCGAGTGCCTTGCCTTTCCTCTGTTCATTATTTTCTGGGACTATGTTTCGTAAATTATACTTATAGAAGTTTTAGCTCGACGATACTATTTAATATTCATATTTAAACATGTGCAATATTTGTAAGTTGCTCGGACCTAGTTTTGTTTCCTCACGATAATAAATTGGATTGAGAGGTGATGCTCTTTACTTTGTTTATCGTACCGTAGTAGTTTTTTGGTACTATTAGCTGTTCATATAGGCTCTCCTGTTTCTTAAATGTTTCATTTTATATTTTAATTTACTAGGTAAAACATCATAGCATTTTATACACGGTCCTTCATTCTACGCAGTCTCCTGTTTTTTATACACTTGACATTCATTGACACTAGATGAAACTTAGTGATGAAACTTCTTAGTAAATAGGAGAACTAGACTTTTGTGCAAACCCAATGCATTTGGAATGAAGCATTTTGGATTTCATGCAACAATATGGAACTAAATATAGTAAAATCTCTATAAATTGATACTTCATACGTTAACCTCTAAAACAATAACTTATTTTTTGAGTTTCCAATTTGGGCCAGTTTAAAAATTAGTAATTTCGATAAATAATAAGATAATAATTTTTAGAAAGATCCATAGGGTAAATATATAATCCTACCAATATCTTATATTAATAATTCACTGAAACTACAAACGTAGCTAGTGTTATGGAACAACAATTTAAGAACACAAGAGAATTATTATAGAACTATCAAAATACTAAGAAATAAATATTAGAGAGAGAATAATATTGTAGAGAGAAAGTAATTCTTTCTATTTCTCTTTGATATTGTTGTGTGTAATTTACAAGTAAAATTATGGCATATTTATAGCCAAAATTCACCTACCAAATTTATGTAGTAGTTGCACATGTGAAAAGAATTTTCAACATTAGACTACAAATATTGTGCTAAAGTCCATATTGTACAAATTCAAATTGTACAATTTATTATAACACTCCCCTTGGGCGTAGCATCAGTAGTAAGTTGGATGAGTATACCTCATTAAAAACCTGGTTTTAAAAACCCTGTGTGGGAAAAATCGGACATAAGAGAAAAAAAAGTACATTCTCAAATCCTCGACTTGTGCAAAGTCGCCTCGTTAAAAACTTTAAGCTAGAGAAATCCAATGGGATAAAAACCGGACAAAAGGGAAAAAGAGTACAACGCACATTATATTCGCTCCCCTAAAATGTAGGATATTAGTCGCATAACTTGATCCATTAATCTTGCTTCATATTGACTCTTCTCATTCCAATGTCGTATACTAGTTTCTCGAATGTTAACGCTCGGCAAGGATTTTGTAAATAAATCGGCAAGATTATGGCGGGAGCGAGCGAATCATTGAATATCCACTTCTCCATTTTTCTAGAGTTCATGTGTATGGAAAAACTTTGGTGAAATATGCTTGGTCCTATCACCTTTATGTAACCTCCTCTTACTTGTGCTATACATGATGCATTATCCTCATAAATAATAATGGCAAGATTCAGAATCGGCTTCAATTGACAACTATTTCGAATATGAGATATAAATGGATCTTAACCAAACACATTTTTTGCCAGGTTCATGAAGAGCAATTATCTCGAGTGATTAGAAGAAGTAGCTACTAATGTTTGTTTGGTAGATCACCATGATATAGTACCATTATTATAGCGAAATACATAACCAGATTGTGACCTAGCTTTGTGCGGATCGATCTCATCATGCATCAAAGATAACCAACTAATCCAGAGTTAGTGGATTCCTCTCGAGTAGCCCCAAATCGATAGTACCACTGAGGTATCGAAAAATATGTTTAATACAATCCCAATGTCTTCTAGTTGGTTCAGAACTGTATCACGCAAGTAGATTGACAACAAAAGCGATATCTGGTCTGGTGCATTGTGCTAAATACATTAATGCTCCAATAGCATCGAAATAAGGTACTTTAGGACCTAAAATCTCTTCATCGGACTCCTTTGGTCGAAATGGATCTTTATTTGGATCTAAACTTCGTACGACCATAGGGGTACTCAAGGAATGAGTATTGTCCATATTAAACCGTTTGAGCAATCTTCTTGTATAAGCAGATTGGTGGACAAAAATTCCATTATCTTAATGATCTAGCTCAAGACCAAGGCAGAGTTTGGTTTCCCCAATATCTTTAACCTCAAACTCTTTCTTTAAATATTCAGCAATATTAGATAACTCTTCAGGAGTGCCAATCAAATTCATGTCATCGACATATACGGCTATGATAGCAAATCCGGTATCTGACCTTTTAATAAAAACACATGGACAAATATGATTATTTTTGTAACCTTCCCTAGAAAGGTATTCATTCACTATGATACCGCATGCGACCGTATTGCTTTAATCCATACAATGATCTTTGCGCTTTGATCGAGTATATCTCACGATGAATGTCGATTTTGGCATTTTATATCCATTAGGGATTTTCATATAAATATCAGAATCCAGTGAACCATATAGATATGTCGTTACTACGTCCATTAGATGCATATCCAAACTTTCATGGACAACCCTACCAATGAGAAAATGGAATGTGATTGTATCCATCACAAGTGAATGTGTCTCGTCATAATCTATCCCAGGTCTCTGAGAGAATCCTTGAGCTACGAGTCGTGCTTTATATCTCACGACCTCATTTTTCTCATTTCTTTTTCGAACAAATACTCATTTGTATCCTATGGCTTTACATGGTGCGAGTTCGAGTAATTTTCCCAAATACATTTCGTTTCTTCAGAAAGCTTACTCGGATTTTATTGCTTTCCTCCCACATAGGCCAATCGGGCCTCGGACGACATTCTATTATAGAATGTGGTTCACTATCATAATCATCATCAATGGTTTCTTGAGCAACCGAGAATGCAAATTTATCATCAATGATTATTTCATTTCGATCCCATGCCTCATTACAATAGCTCAAGGGGTTCTTGGTGCTATCAAAATTTTTAATCAATATTTTCTCGAGATATTAGGCTCTCTGATTTGAGGAACAATATCTTTTGAGCCAATAGGTCTACCACGCTTTTGTCGTGGGATATTATCATTCATTTTCTTATGTTCTTTAGGAACAATAATCCTGGGCCGAACATTCGCAATTAGGAATATGAGACTTCGTAACTTTACTAGCATCATTAAATGCATCGGGGAAGTCTATTGGCAATATTCTCAGAAACGAATGATTCTACTCACCTCACTTTCACATTTAGAGTGCGCGGTCCAAATAGGATAAACTTTGTTCATTCCAGGAGACATTCTCAATCGGCTTTTGTTTATCATTTTGCAATATATCTTTATCATTTCTCATTGACGGAAATGTTGTTTCATCAAAATGACAATCCACAAAACGAGCGGTAAATAAATCTCCCATCATTGGTTCCAAATATCGAATAATTGACGGAGAATCAAATCTAACGTATATACCAAGTCTACGTTGTGGACCCATTTTTGTCCTCTGAGGAGGTGGAATCGGCACCTGAACAACACACCTGAAAGTGCGTAGGTGTGAAATATTTGACTCAAAATCAAGAGTTAATTGCATAGGAGAATGCATATGATAAGCAGTAGGGCGTAATTTGATAAGTGTTGATGCATGTAATACTGCATGACCCCATGCTATACTAGTGAGCTTTGATCTCATTAATAATGTACGAGCAATGACTCCTCAACTTGTTTAATCGAGGATTCTCGCTATCCCATTTTGAGTATGAACATGTCTTTGCTGGATGTTCAACATTAATTCTCGATCTTTGCGCAATATTCATCAAAACTTTTTGATGTAAATTCTCCTAAGCATTATCCATTCTTATATTCTTAATAGGATAATCGAGAAATGTGCTCGAGTTTAATAATTTGCGCTAATAATCGAGGAAATGCAACATTTCTAGTAGATAATAAACATACGTGTGACCATCTCGCATGATGCATCTATTAAGACCAAAAATATCTAAATGGTCCACTTGCTTGGATGTATTGGTCCACAAATATCCCATAAATAAGTCAGAAAAATGATGGTGATTCATAACCAACCTTTTCCATTGAAGGTCTATTAATGAGTTTTCCTAGTGAACACAATTCACGAAATAATCTTTGGATATCAACATTTTTGTACCTTTCAATGGATGTCCATTGGTATGATCAACAATCCTATGCGTCATAGTAGTTCCTAGGTGTCATAGGTGATCATGCCATAACCTAAATATATCAGAGTTACCGCTTCCAAGGCATTGTAGCGTAGGATTCAAAGGCTTTAATTGGAATATAATACAATCCAAAATTGTTGCTTCAAATTTCTCATGGACATTCTTCTTGCCCATTTTATAGGATAAGATACATAGACACTCTTTATCATGGTCATTTAGTGTCTCTAAATGATATCCATTATCACGCACATCTTTAAAACGTAGTAGATTTTTTTTTTTGATCTACTAGATAATAATGCATTTTCAATCTGCAGGATTGTACCATTAGACAATATTAGTGTTGCATTCCCTGAGCCATCAATAATCTCAACGGGACCATATATAGTTGTAACTTCGCGCTTGCACGTTTTACACTCGAGAAATATGATTTACTCGTTAATATTGAGTGCGTTGTTGCACTGTCAAGTAGACAATAGTCTTTCTTCTCGGTGTTTCCCATATACATCTAATATAACATTATTGAATTAATATTATACAATTATGTTTATGATTTCATATATATAAAAAAAATTCGACCATTATGAAACAATTAAATAATAACACCGAGGCACAATAAAATTTAAAAATAAAAATTTATTCAACAACATAGACATACATAAGCATCTAACTATTACATGTTAAAAATAATTGCCCATGCTAACAAAGGAAAAACCATGAAGATGAAAAAATTAATCATAAGCCAAAAGTGCTCTGGAGGATATTCCCAAACAAAAAGTAGGATAATGTTCAAGAAGACCAACGTAATGAGATACACTACAATTAAGTTAACCATTTTTTCTTTTCTTTTCTTTTCTTTTCTTCTTTTTTTTTCAAATGAAAGAAATATGAAATTTTAGAAAGATGAGAGAATATGTGTGAATTTATTGAATAAAATGTTGGTATATTTATAGAATAAAAATCATTGTTCATAGCCAGGGACGAATCCAGAAATTTTGTATAGGGGCACACAATACATCAAAAATAAATTCTCTATTACTAAGTAATCTAGCATTTACAATTGAAATCTACGAATTTTCATAGATCAAATATTTGCATAATAGACTCATTATCAACACTATCAAAAACTTCTTTCTCAATGTACACAATCAAACTATCATTCATCCACTGATCTCCCATTCGATTGCATAGTCGATTCTTTATGATATTCATTGCGAGAAAATGCTCTTTCAATCAGAAATTGCAAGCGGAAGAACTAATGCAAGTGTTATAATCAAATAGACTAATGGATACACCTCGTGTTTTTTTTTGTCTCTACCATCTTTTGTGCAAGAGCTCCGATGCCTTTTAAACCTGCTAACTCCTTAGTAGAACGCATATCAAGAATATAAGTTTCAAGTTGATCACCAAGTGCCTCAATCTTTCTTTGCAGAGAAGTCTTCATGGTAAAATCTTGCAAGACGAATCAATTTTTGCTTATCAAAAGCCAAGAATGAATTATCTGGACATAAGCAAGCTACACAAAGTAACAATTCTATATTTGTCTCAGTGAAACGATCATTTAACTCCTGGAGTTGCATATCTATAATAGAATAGAATAAGTCAACTCGGAAATGATGTGGATTTGTCACTTCTGAGCTTTACGTCTTGACTGCATCGAGCTACAAATAAATCTTCCATCTTCGGGACATCGATATTTTCTTTCTCACAAAAGAAAGAAACTTGATCATAAAAGGAATCCCATCCTTCATCCCTCATCATTTGTAGTTTTTGCTTGGTTACATTTACCAAATTCATGGCATTGACAATATTTTGATCTTTCTTTTGTAATGCCTTTGACAATTCATTCGTAACTCTAGTATGACTTTCATCAAATGTAATGTAAAAATAAAATCAAATGATCGCACCAATCCTAGCAAGTTGTTGGCTTCACGCGTTTTGCTCAAAACTTACCCCATCCTCTACAATTATCTCAAGAAGCTCAATTGTAGAAGAGCTAATTAAAGTAATATAATGTGAGCTCTATTGTGTATCAACAGAGGGTTTGAAATTAGTTTCTCGATTCAAGCATCTTCGCTAAAAATTCACCATTGTTGAGAGCATTAAAAAATTTATTTGCTTGTTTTTTTTTATGAATAATGTCACACCGTTTAGAAGATGCCCCCGACAACACTTATTATACTAGCAACTCAAAAAAAGTGTTGTAACTTGGATATGTTTTTGCAAATGACCACGAGAGCAAGCTGAAGTTGATGAACAAAACAATGAATATAAAAAAGCACATGGATTCTCCTTCAAAATAAGTGCTTTTAAGCCATTAAACTCTCTCTGCATATTACTAGCCTAATCACAACCTTATCCCCGTAATCTAGAAATGCTAAAGTTATGTCTAGAAAATAAACAATCAATTGTTTCTTTTAACGCAAGAGTTGTGGTGCTAGTAACATGTTCAACATGCAACCATTCTTATTCACAAAACATAGCACAATTGCCATCTGCTCCTTCATTGAAATATCACGAGATTCATCAAGTAAAATAGAAAATAATGCATCTCATATTTCCTCCATGATGATATTAATGGTTTTTACCCAGAAACATTCACAATATCTTTCTCAATACTAGGTGATATCAATTTGAGATTTTCGGAGCATCACATGTAACATATTTAATATCATCATTATGATCAGCTAGAAACTTCAAAAGCTCTCGAAAGTTACCTTGATTCATTGAATTGTTTGATTCATCATCACCACGTAGAATGCAAGCCCTTGACGCAAAAAGAAATCGAATGCATTCAATCGATGCATTTAGTCACATTCGATACTCTCTTCGAGTTTGATCTGTCTGCTTATCAAAAGCATATTGAATATGTTGCTTCGATTTTTCAAAGCTTGATGAGCCCAAGCCTGATTATGAGCACTATTAGGACCCCAACATGTTCTTTAAGTTTTTCACTTTTTTCCAATTCCTAAACCCTTCACCAACAAAATTACCACTTGCTTGTTCCCCGATTTTGATTTAAAGAGATAACAACAAAGACAAAATGCAAAGATCCTTGGATATACTATATTCCAACCAATTAGCATATTGAGAAAACCAATCGAGTTGAAACGCGTCTTGATTTTTTCCAAATTTTGTAAAAGGACAATTATGGTTCAGGGTTGACAAGGGCCCTTCAATAAGTACGCCCTTCCGAACTTCATCTCGAATATTTGGATTATAATCCAAAATCGAAATTCTGAGCCCCGATCTGTTCAAAGTTCTTTTTGCGTCAAACTCGTTCCTACTTGATTTGGTGTTATCGCCCTTTTTCTCGGTAGGAAATGGTAGTTCTAATGCTCTTTTTGAAGTACCGCTCCATATCTTTTTGATTTGTTGAGTATTTTTTTTTCTTGAAATATTTTGTCTATATGCAATCGGGCAAGAGACGGCGAGATTTTGGAGGAAAACAGACAAGGCGACACTTCTTTTTGGTTATTTTAAATCCTAAACCTAACGAATATTGAATATATAATTTATAAAAGTTAAAAGCCGAATTTGGGCCTGGACTCGTGGACCGCTTTGGTAGTGTTTATGCCTTGGTTGGTTGTTTGATTGTTTCAAATTCACACGACCACATGTTACTTAATTTATAAAAACTAAAAGTTAAATATACATAATAATTAAAAAAAAAAAAAAAAATTTGGGGGGTGTGGCACGTGCCCCACCACTGAGGCTATCGTACGCCCGTCTCTGTTCATAGCCGTTAACTAGCCGTTGGGGGAGAAAATTTGAATGTGAAAATTGTGAATGATTTAGTAGAATTATAATGATATTTTGTGATTGAAATAATAAACACAAATATTGTGATAAAAATATCATTCATATAAAAAGTTTAACCCAGAAATATATCTTCCCGGAAAAATACATATAAGTACAATCAAAACATTCTTACTCCTACAATACCAATAGAATTACATGAAATATTTTAGAAACTAATTTAAAGAATATATATATCATTGCTTAAATATTTTTGTCCCCAATCAAGTGATCAATCCTTCCTTCTGGATGTTCAAAGAAATCAGCCACATCCAGATGTGTAATATCCACATTCAGGTCATCAAAATTATCATCTTCAGGATGATCAGAAGTGAAATTTACTTGAAAGATTTTTATCTTTCTTGCGAAGTGATGCTTGATAAAGCTCCACTAAATGTTTGGTATGCGACAAGTCGTGACCAATGACCTTTATTCGCATCGGTAACACTTCTCTCCACCATTCTCTGGATTTATCACTTTCTCTTTTCCTTTCTTATCATTTTTGTTCCACTTCGGATGGTGACTTGTATTTTCATGATTTGAATTATTCGACTACCACGATTATATGGAGTAAATCTTCCATGACCACGACCACGACCTCTCCCACGACCTCTAAAATTATTAATATTTTGAGCTCTAGTCGCATTCACTTCAGGAATGGAGTAGAACCAAGATGGGTTGGGATTCGTGATTTTTATCGATAATTCATTATTTTGTTCGCCACAAGAAAGCACGAAATCAAATCGAATACTTTGTGAAACCTTTTTCTCGATTATTCATTTGCGAGAGCAAACCCGAAGCATGAAAAGTAGAGAGCGTCTTTTCAATCATATTTCCATCTCGTAATACTTTCTTCACATAATTCAATTTTGAAGAAATTTTAAATAACATGGAATTATAGTCACCTACGGATTTGAAATCTTGAAACCGCAATTTTATCCAATCATATCGGGCCTTTGGAAGTATAACCAACTTCGGTGGTCATACCTTTCCTTGATTTTTCCAAAGGATAGATGGATCTTTTACCGTAAGGTATTCTATTTTTAAATTTTCATCTAGATGATGACGGAGAAAAATCATAGTATTAGCTTTATCTTGTGCGGATGCACTATTTCCTTCTTTGATAGTATCACCCAAACCTTTAGCGTCTAGATGAATTTCAAAGATCTAAAGCCCATGACATATAATTTTTTCCAAAGAATATCAAGAGCAATTAAATCGAGTTTTGCGAGGTTAGTCATAATGAAATTTCTAATTAAGAAAATAATAAAACTTACCACACTCACCAAAAACTTTAAAGATCGGCTAGAGACTCGTGCTGATAACGTGTTATGGAACAACAATTTAAGAACACAAGAGAATTATTATAGAACTATCAAAATACTAAGAAATAAATATTAGGGAGAGAATAATATTGTAGAGAGAAAGTAATTCTTTCTATTTCTCTTTGATATTGTTGTGTGTAATATACAAGTAAAATTGTGGCATATTTATAGCCAAAATTCACCTACCAAATTTATGTAGTAGTTGCACATGTGAAAAGAATTTTCAACATTAGACTACAAATATTGTGCTAAAGTCCATATTGTACAAATTCAAAATTGTACAATTTATTATAACAACTAGAACAATTTAGTAGAACATGTTTTTAATGAATTTTAAAATTTAGGTGTATTTCGTATTGTAACTAGAACTAGTCAAATTGGTATAATGAAAATTTGATGTCAAAGTTCCCAATCCCTTTTAAGTTCCATTTGGATTGATGCATTTGTAGTTATGAATTTTAAATCCATAATAACAAATACATTGAGTTTTTTGGATGGAGTAATTCTATAATGAATTTCAAATCCTTGTAAGTTATTTTTGAAGTCATTTAGAATTTCAAATTCATCTTAGATGGAGTTTGTTGGGAAATTTATTGTTTAGATTTTGATGAATGCCATGTAAAACTTAGAATAGGAAGTTGGCACCCCATTTTCGTTGTAAATCGCATTGTAAATAAATAGGGGCTGGTCAAGCCGAGTTAAGTCACTATGCCTAAACATGCAAGAAGACAACTCGGAGACTAGAAGGAAGACTCCGCAAGACACCGAGTATGGCAAAGAAGAGAAGAAGGAACTCGATTGAAGGAGCAAATGAGATGCGGTGAGTAGAGTATCACAAGTCAACTCAAGATAGCCAAGTCTCAAGTTGAAGTGACAAAGAGTCATCCAATGATTGGAAGTTGACTCTAAGTCACCTGGGGAAAGCAAGAAAATGCGGTCAAGTCGAGATAATCGAAGAGATCCGTTGCCGACGTAAATCAAGGAATTACTTAAACAAGTAATACCTCCATACTACCTTTCTCGAAGTGCTCGATCCGAAGCGTGCAAAGGAATAAACCAATGGGAAGCACGCACCATGTCGAACTCGAAAAGTCAAGAACAATTCATACGAGGAAGTGGCAATTCCAAGGATCGCAACAAGACAAGCCAACGACCACAAGTGACTTTCAAAAATAAGCCTATCTCTTCAAGAAGGTTACCTCGAGGAATGACTACGAGAGAAGGTTACTCAACCACGAACATTCAAGAAAACATTTGAATCAGAACCAAAAATATTCTCAAATCATTCAAGATTAATCCTCAAGCCTACATTACGAAGAAAATCAATCCAACACTCACCTGTGAAGGAAAGATAACTTCAATCGGTTGAAGAGGAAATTGTTGAAGAATCAAGGGGGTCTACATTCCACGGAGGATTGTAGGAAGGTTCAAGGTCGAACCGGTCTCAAGTTTTTGGAGGGCTTCGTGATCAAATCCAAAGAGCTTGAGCAAGTGGGCTGTAGTAGCAAGACAACTACTACAATGAAGAAGTTCGAGTCGTCGAGAAGCCAGTGCGTGACCAAGGCATCTCCCAGGATCGAGTCCCAAAGGATCAAGTCACCGTGTGATCAAGACTTGTATCGGGATCCTGACTTACCACTCAGTATCTTGATCAATACCTAGTGGATTCCTCCGGGAGTTGGAGAAGAGAGGAGTAGAAGAATTACCCCATCTTCGAACCTCTATAAAAACTTATCGTGTCATTTACATTTCAAAGACTTTAATTCCTCCATCTTATTTCTTTAACTCTGTTTGATAAATTTGCTATCCACTTGATAATCTCTAAGTACTAATCCAAATTTAAGGGTGTAAAGTCTTCCGTTGAAAACAAATCACGTCGAGTTAAGTCTTTAGTCAAAAACAAATGAGTTACTCTATCATCAACAGCTCGGTCAGTCTGAGTAACTAACTCTGCTGATTAACTAACTTAGTTGTCCATCAAGGACTCAACAGAAGTATTAACTCGATTATTTAAAAAGACTAAATCGAAAAGTTGGTAAGGTTTATTCAACCCCCACTTCTAAACCTTACACTCACACCCCTTGGGACCTACAAGTGGTATCGAGCGGTTGGTTCATTGAGCCTTCCGCATGACCGTTCTTGAACTATATCTCCAAATTTTTCAAAGTCTGTTTTAGTACTTAAGTTTTCAAAACTCTTTTTATCATCAAAAGTTATTATCATGGAAGCAAAAATCGACACGCATCCCTATGTTCACAATTGAAGAATTTGATGATTGGAAAATTCGTATGCGAGCTCATCTATCAAAGATTACATGATGAGATGTGGATAGTGATAGAGGATGGGCCACTACAAATTTTAAAAGTGAACACAACAAGTAAGGAGAGTGCGCATTTGAAGGTGAAAAGGATGTTGCTCCCGGACCGGTCATGGTTGAAAAACCAAGAGCCGAATGGACAAATGATGACAAAAAAGATATAACCTGGACAATGTGGCCAAGGACATTCTTTACAAAACCTTGGACAAAGCCACGTTCAATAAAGTCAAATCATGCAAAACGGCTAAAGAAATGGGGACAAGCTAACACCGATTTGTGAAGGCTCGAGCAAATCAAGGAAAATAAATTATCGGTGGTACGTATGACAAATTTGAAAATTTCAAAATGATCGCAGAGAGACCCTGGATCAACTAGATGCTCGGTTCACGAAATTACTAACGAGCTATCTCGCACTTGGAAAAGAATATACACGAGAAGGAAATGTGTATGAAGATTCTAAGAAGTCTCCCAACCGAGTGGGATATGAAAGTCATGGCCATGAGACACTCCATGGACCTATCCAAGACATCCAACCATGAGCTATTCTCGGATCTCAAAGCCTACGAATTTGAGTGAGAAGAAAAGACCAGAAGAGAGAGACAGGTTGTACAGAACAACTCGCTCTAATTGTTAAGGATGGCAAGAGAGCCGAGGTCAAAGAAGTCATTGACCAAGAAGAAATAGCCCTCATGGTTAAAAGGTTTAACAAGTTCTTCAATAAGAACTACAAGAGAGTGTAGGTCCCAGGGGTGTGAGTGTAAGGTTTAGAAGGGGGGTTGAATAAACCTTACCAAATTTTCGATTTAGTCCTTTTAAAAGTTCGAGTTGATACTACACAATTGTGTCTAGGTGGACAGCCAATTTAGTTAATCGAGAGTTAGTCACTCAAATGCACTGACTCGAGCCGTTGATAGAATAACTCAAATTGTTAAGACCTAATTAGCTCAACCGTGGTTTGTTTTTCATTGGAAGACTTAACACACTTAAGTTTAGTTTAGTAGAGATTTAAAGCTTGATTTAGTACTTAGAAATTATCTAATGGATAGCAAATATGTCAATGAAATTAAACAAATATGATGCGGGGAATTTAAAGTCTTTGAAATGTAAATGACACGATAAGTTTTTATAGAGGTTCGAAGATGGGGTAATTCTTCTACTCCTCTGTTCTCCAACTCCTAGAGGAATCCACTAGGTATTGATCGATATCAAAGTGGTAATGATCCGGATACAAGTCTTGATCACACAAACCGACTTGATCCTTTGGGACTCGATCTGAGACGCCTTGATCACTCACCAAGCTTCTCGTGACGACTCGGCTTCTTCACGGGCAACGCTTGCTACTACACCCACTTGCTCAAGCTCTTTGGATTTGATCACGAAGCCCTCCAAAAGCTCAAGACTTGGTTCGACCTTGAACCTTCCTACAATCCTTCGTGGAATGTAGACCCCTTGATTCTTCGATAATTTCCTCTTCAACCGATTGAAGTTATCTTTCCTTCACAGTGAGTGTTGGATTGATGTTCTTCGTAGTGTAGCTTGAGGATTGAGCGTTTAATAACTTGAGAATATTTGAGTTACAATTCTAATAATTGCTTGAATGTTTGTGGTTCGTAACTGCGTAATCTCTCTCTTTTTTCTCGAGTTATTCCTCGGCCTTTTATAGTGAGCTTTTCAAAAATCTGCCCCGTTGAAGAGATAGGCTTATTTTTGAAAGTCACTTGTGGTCGTTGGCTTGTCTTGTTGCGATCCTTAGAATTGCCATTTCCTCGTATGAATTGTTCTCCACCTTTTCGAGTTCGACACGGTGTAGTGCTTCCCATTGGTTTATTCCTTTTGCACGCTTCGACCGAGCACTTCGAGAAAGGTAGCATGGAGATATTACTTGTTTAAGTAATTCTCTTGATTTCGTAACGGATCTTTTTCCGTCATCTCGACTTGACTTGCATTTCCTTGCTTTCCCCAGGGTGACTTAGAGTCGACTTTCCAATCATTGGATGACTCTTCCGTCACTTCAACTTGAGACTTGGCTTTTCTTAAGTTGACTTGACGATACTCCACTCACCGCATCTCACCGCTCCTTCATAGAGTTCCCGTCTTCTCTTCTTTGCCATACTCACTGTCTTGCTTGCAAATGAGTCTTCCTTCTAGTCTTCGCTTGTCTTCTTGCATGTTTGGGCATAGTCGACTTAACTCGGCTTTGACCAGCCCTATTTATTACAATGCACTTTACAACAAAAATTGGGGTGCCAACTTCCTATTCTAAGTTTTACATGGCATTCATCAAAATCTAAACAATAAATTTCCCAACAATTTCCCCCTTTTTGATGATGCCAAAACTTAAAACATTCAAAATGTAAATAGCAAAGATACATACGAGATAATGCATTCACATAGAATGTATGCGTAGAATCAATTCTTTTATTGATCATAACATTCTTGTTCTTTTACACAATCAAGCATGAGGTGTATCGAGCAAACATTTGTCTACAATAAAATAAAGAATTTACTGACTTTATTGCGAAGACTTACATAGTATGTATTTACATAGTAAAATACATGAAGGGGTGGACATCAACACTTCATCTCCTTCATTTGTCTCCTTTTTCTTCTTCTTCAAAGATCTTCTCGCTCTTCTTCTCTTTTTCTCATCGTTAGCCGCCTTCTTGTTTCTTTTCATATGCCTTCCAGCGACATCATCTCTTCTTAATCTCTCTTATCTTTCCTCCCATAGCTGAGTTTGTCTCTTATTTTCTTCTTCTATTCTTTTCGCATACTCATTGCTTTTAGCCACTTGCAAATTGGCTACTTGGTCAAGACCACCCCAAGATATCCCTCATTTCTTGCCTGGATCTACGTACTCAATGTTTTTGGGCGAGAGGTCTAGGTCCAAGCCTCTTCCTTCACTATTTGCTTTTTCTCTACCTCTCCTCTCGGGCGTGTATTGTCTTGGGGTCTTCTTCTTCCCACTGAGTGACCGGCGGAGTGACCAGAGTGATCGCCGGTGGTCTGGCGCTGTCGGCCTCTTCACATAACGTGAGACCCTTTTCCCAAGACAAGTCCCAAGCTTGAGCCATAGACATTTTTGCAAAGTATCCTTGAGATGCGGCGTTTTAAATTCATCAATCGATCGTGGCTCGGTCCCGACATCGAGATGGCATAAGTGTCTCTGTCTCTTTGGAATGCCTCCATGTTGTTTCAAGATGTTCATAACTCGGGCATCCATTCTTCCTTCCACTTCCTCCATCCCCGCTTCAATTGTCTTTCTCTTTTCACCATAGATATAGCGAGTGTTGGAGTGGCAGAGTCATTGGGAGTTTGCCGATAATATCACCGTGTGACAAGACCTTGTTGGGGGTTTGTGCAATCATCAAGGTCACATCTTTCGATCCTTCCCCCTCAACGGACTTTCCTTTCTTTTGTTTTGACACTTCCTCACTGCCTTTTCCCTTCACGATTGCTTCCTCCTTTTCACCTTCCGAGATCTCTTTAGCGCTTTAAAGTATTCATCTTCCCCCTTTTTGGCATCATCAAAGGAGAGAGGAACACTGGAAACATACGGCAGCGGGAAGTCGAGCCTGATAGCCGAGTTTTGCCTCGAAGTCTGGCTGCGGTGTATGCGGCACGAAATTCGGAGCGAGTAGCGTTGGACTCTCTTGAAATTAGCTTCATCTCGGCCATGAGAAGGCTGAATTTTCTATCCATGTTTTCTTCCATACGCTGGAGATCACTCTTATTTTGCTCACGCAGCCAGCCTGTATCTCGGCGGTGTGAGCTTCATGCATGTGCTCAATGTGTTCTCTCAATTTCGTTTTTGCATCGATTCTCGGCTCTCCATACCAGCCTTGTTGAACAATGTCCTGAAGTATCTAACTTGTTCCACACGCATTGTTTCTTCTTTGTTGCCACCATTCCCGATCTCGATCATGTTATGCCTCTCAAGTCGTGATAAGGTTGGCATCTCTGTTGTCGATCGCATGTCCATAGAGGCCTGGTGCCTCTCCATCCATTCAATTTCAAAAATAATGCTTTGAACACCTCCCGAACTTTAGGCATTTTACGATGGCCATGCGGCGTCAAAGTCATAGTCACCGAACGATGGTATCGGACGGAATGACGAGCTGGTCTATGGAAGCGTGCGAGTTCGTTCTCGACTCTTCGGGAGGTCGGGTATCTCCAGAGAGAAAGGAAATGATTCTACAAAGGAATCATCACGGCCAACCGGGGATTTGTTCAATGATAAGAGGTGCGCGTGAAGTTCCTTTTGAGTCGAACCTGCTGCGGCTTGAGGAGCTGTGCGGTGGACTCTGTTTGGTGGGTCTTTTGTGAAGTGGACCCGACTTGCCGAGCCTCAACATTTGTCTCAACACCGTTGGTCTCACCGGTTTCTCCAATTGAGTTGGACCGTCCTCGGCCTTATCGGGAGCGTCATCGGACGATGATGAGATTTCCATTGGTGGCTCATCATCAAAATTGAAAGTTTGACGAGTAGTCTTGAGATCAAACTTGCTCGTCTTTGGGAACACCCGCAAATCGAGTCTTTTGGATCTCACACGGGGATGACTCGGCTTCTTCATCGCCTTCCGATCCCAAAAGGTTATATCGTGGATTATCCTGGGAATCATGAAACGCGCTTATCTCCTTTTTAGATGGATCAATGATAGTAGGAGGGATGTTCTCTACTACTTGACTTCTTTACCCCGAAGTCTCAACCTCCCGTGGCCTTCATTACCTCCTACAGTCTCAAATCTGCAGTGAGGCCTTGGACCTCCCTTTTCGACAATGTCAACTGTCTTAGGGTCTTCGTGGTGGCATCCATTGGAGTCTCAACCCCATGGATTGCACTTTCATCGCCAGTGTTAACTCCCGTGTTCCTTCCGTGCTTCGTTTGCATCGCCAGAAGATCATTAGCTGCAGAGCGATTGGCACCTCACCGAGACAGATCTCAATCGCCTCGAGCCGTTGATGACAACTTCTTTGTGGTACTTTGTGGTTGTTCCTTCTCCACTTCGCCTCCTAGATTTGTTGTGGAGTCATCTGCAGATTCTCCGACCTTGCCGCAGCCGTGGAGGGAGTTTCCCCCACCGGCGCATCACCGAGTGACTTGGAATGGGGTCACTGCGTCTCCAAACACCCTACTGTTTCTCTTGAGTGTTCAGTAGTTGGGGCGGTGGTAAGACACCTTCATTAGGGGTTGGCTCGACTAGGGTCCCCACTATCCTAGTTTCATCGCCATTTCCTTAATTCCTTCTTCCGAGTGAGTCAGGGAAGTGGTGGCGAGCAACAACGGTGGCGATTTGCAACCACTCCCATTGGATCAATTTCACCGTGTTTTGGAGGACTCTCCCGGTCCCTCCATCATGCTCTTCTCATGAAGAATTCGGATTCATGCATTGCTTGCTGCATTTGCAACTCTTCCCGTGGCGGCCAGCAGGTCCGTGATCAACATCACTTTCGATAGAATATCGAAGTGAGAATGTGTATGTTACGTGGTGCCGGTGAGAGGGCGCGATCTTTGGCCTTCTCTCTTGCCTCAGCTTCCTCTGCCCTCTCCTTCTCTTTATCCTTGAAATTTGCGGGATATCTCGTGCGATTTCTTCATCCATCTTTGAGATCACGAGGTTAGTCCAAGGAAGTTCGTGAGCCTCCTCTTCTTCTTCGATAAACTCGGGCCGTTGGAACCGTTTCCCTTGATCGACTCAATTTCCACTTCCTCCACTCACGCACGATTTTGGATGTCTGGGTAAAATGGGGATAGGATCATCACATCACTATCGGCTCTATCGGCTTCTTCTTGTGTCTCACCTACACGGACTACAACAGTGTCTTGATTTGCCTCTCTGACGCCTTCAAAGACTTAGTTGTTCATCAATTATATCCGAGACGCTTCTTCTCCCGGTAGTCTCCTGTATCTGCTCAATGAGTGGTGACTGTTGGTTTCTCAAGCTCGGAGTGCTTGATGATTCTTCTTCGTCTCCTAGTTTGTACTGAGGAATTTCTCGGTTCAGAGAGTTTCTTCGTGTCTTGGCGGCGGGGGCGTCTGCTGGTGTTTTTTGTGAGGAGGCGGCCGTCTTGGCTTATCGGATCTCCTCTTTTTGACGATCGGAGAAGGTATTTGAGAGTCCTTCTCGACACGCTCTGCCGGGCGGAGACACGGCTACGGGAGGCGGTGTGACTCGAGTGCAGGGGCGAGGAGCGAGTTTTGTTTTTCTTTCTGCGGGAGCGCGATCTTCTTAGCAAAATTGCGGGGCGACTTTCTTTTTGGTGGAGAGGAAAATTGTATCTTGAGTGGTCACCGATTCCCCTCACTCACTGTCGACTCTCTTGGCGTAGGCTCTCTTCTCAGTGCGCCCGAGAGGTTTGATCTGAACATTCTTTTGTTTACATGGAACGCCTTTCCATGTCTAAGAGGGACTCCTTTCACCTCCATCACCGGCCAACCACCAGGACATATCCTGGGATCCTCCAAATGCACCATCTTCCTTGAAGGATTTGTTCCCTACATTCTCGGCAGAGTCTGCTGTGACAAACTCAACCCGTTCATTTTCCTTTCTTCAATGATCGCAGCCATTATGATCAACTTTGCTTTTGACGGATTGGTCAAAGCCGCCAAATTTGATGTCTATGCATTTGGCAACTATGTCCAACAGTTTGTGGTAATCCTCCTTCAAAGAAATTTTTGTTTGTGTAGACTATTTTATCAAAGATAGTCGGGCTTGGCTATTTCTTCAAAGAAATTGCCAGGTTTACATCAAAGATCATTGATTTTCGATGCTCCTTCCGCTCGGTAGTGAGCGATGTTCACCACATCCTTGGCAGAGATGGTGAACTTCTTTCCGTGAATGCAGATGACTTTATCCCTTCATCGTGAACCTCGGCGTTCACGTAGAATCGTGCGACCTCCTCCACATAGGTCATCGTATATTCCAACATCGAAACGGTTTCACCCCAGGCGTTACCAATTTCTCAGCAATTTTCTTCACTAAGGTGTCGTCGGACCCTGTTTTTCACCATGACGTCGAAATCCACAAGAAACCCGGTGTGGATTTGCTTTCCTAACTTGACAAAATCATAGGTTGGTGCCATTTTTCAGATTTCACCAAGAAAACTTAGAGGTTGATTTGAAGATAGATAGGGTTTTGAGAGAGTTTTGCCTTTGCTTCTCGAGAGAAATGAACGGTTTTGGTAATATGAGAGAGAGAAGAAGGAAAGCTTAAGTATGGTTTATGAAAGGGCGTGCGGGTGGTTTTTGAAATATGATCAAAATCAATGACTTAGATTTTGCACGCGATTTAGCATTTAATGTCTCGTATTTAATGCGGCAAATTTATATCCAATCATAAGCTTGGTGTGCGGCTTTTGTCCATTAACATCATCATTATCTCGACGTCATTCTTAAAAACATTCCCGCTTAGTAAAACGATCGTTTTTGTCACTTTGCTCATAAATGACTCGAATTTTACCCTGGTGGTTTAACTCTTCTTCTCACGCTTCTCTTTGTGACTCAAAACACTCGGTATAGTTGTCTTTCCGATACGGTGATTTACTTAGGCGATTTGTGAGTTCACTCTTTTTCCTTTTTGTGTTCCATTTCTTTTCTTTGATTCTTCCGAGTGTCACTCACTCAATTAACCCTAACTCATGCTCGAGTTCTTCAAATCTTGACTCACATAATGGTTTTGTGAAGATGTCACCAATTGTTTATCGGTTGAGATATATTCCAAGATGATGTCCTTCTTTTCAACATGATCTCTTATGAAGTGATATCGACATCGATATGCTTTGTTCTTGAGTGCAACACAGATTTTGAGTGATTGCAATTGCACTTGTGTTATCACACATGATTGGAATTTCCTTTTCTTCAACTTCATAGTCTCTCACCTTTGTCTCATCCATAGGACTTGGGCCAAAGAGCTTTTGCAGCCTATGTATTCTGCTTCACTTGAGAGGGTGGCTATTGAATTTTACTTCTTGCTAAACTAGGAAATCAGCCTATTTCCTAGCATTTGACATGTGCCTGAGGTGCTTTTCATGTCAACTCGCATCAAGCATAGTCGAGTCTGAATAGCCAATTAGTTTGAATCCACCTTCCTTTGGATACCATAAGCCAACTTCTTGCTTCCTTTCAAGTATCTCAAGATTCTCTTAGCTTAGTCATATGGCTCTCTTTTGGAGCAGATTGAAATCTTGCACATACACCTACAACAAAGGTGATGTCTGGCCCGCTTTGTGAGATAGAGCAATGATCCAATAAGTGCTCAGTATCTTGTTTGATCTACAGCTTGCCATCTGCACCCATATCCATTTTGACTGATGTATTCATTGGTATTTTCACGTAAGACTTCTCCTCCATACCAAATTTCTTCATTAAATCTCTGTGTATTTTGTTTGAGTTATGAAGGTTCCATCCTTCAAATGTTTTACTTGGAGTCCAAGGAAGAATGTCGACTCTCCCATCATGCTCATTTCAAATTTACTTTGCATGAGGTTTGAAAATTTTTCACATGCTCTTTGTTTGTGGATCCAAAATGATGTCATCCACATATATTTGAACAAGCAAGATACTCTTCTTGTCTTGAATTAAAAAGTGTTCTATCTACTTTTCCTTTTGTGAATCCATTTTCGTTAGGAATTGTGACAAGGTATCATACTATGCTCTGGGTGCCTGTTTCAATCCATACAGAGCTTTCTTGAGTTTGTATACCTTATCTCCAAGAGTCTTCTGCTCAAATCCTGGAGGTTGTTCAACATACACTTCTTCTTCCAATAAACCATTTAGGAATGCACTTTTTACATCCATTTGATATACAATGAAATTCTTGTGAGTTGCATAGGCAAGAAACATCCTTATTGCTTCCAATCTTGCTACAGGAGCAAATGTTTCATCAAAATCTATTCCTTCTTCTTGGCAATATCCTTTGGCTACTAGTCTTGCTTTGTTTCTTACCACTGAACCTTCCTCGTTCATCTTGTTTCTAAACACCCATTTAGTACCAATAACGTTTTGATGGGTGGGTCTTTGAACTAATTCCCATACTTTATTTCTTTCAAACTGATTCAGCTCTTCTTGCATAGCTTGAATCCAATGTGTGTCATCCAATGCTTGTAACACATCTTTGGGCTCTATTTGCGAGATAAAGCATGTGAACATAACTTCTTGTTGAGTTCGATCTTGTTTTGACACCTTCTCTTATATCTCCAATGACAAGTTCTCGTGGATGGTCTTTCACCATCTTACATCCATTGAAGTAAGTTAGCTGGATTGATCGTCTAGCTACTGTGTTGCTTTGATCACTCTCTCGTAGTCACTTAGCTGCAAATTTTCCAAATGCTTTTGAGATTCAGACTATCTCATCTTCTTCTCGAGTTTATAATTCCAAAATTTCTTCAAAGATAGGACTCTTCTATATGGTTGGATGATTCACTTATCACCGAGTCTTCAATGTCTTCTCCATTTACATTTGGCTCATCGAATACCACATGAATGGATTCTTCCGCAACCATAGTCCTTTTGTTGAGTACTCAGTAGGCTTTGCTTTCAAATGAGTATCCCAAGAAGATACCTTCATCGCCTTTAGCATCGAAGGCCTTTAGATTGTCTTTGCCATTGTTGTGGATGAAGCATTTACATCTAAATATTCTAAAATATGCAACATTTGGTTTTCTTCCACCAAATCTCATAGGAGTCTTTGTCACCGCTCTATTTATCATACATCTGTTTTGAGTGTAGCAAGTCAGGTGGATTGCTTCACCAAAATCTTTTTGGTAACCCCGTCACTAACATGGTCCTTGCTACTTCCTTGAGAGTTCTATTCCTTCTTTCTCGCAACTCCATTCTCATTGTGGAGTCCTTGCCGCAGATAGTTCATGACCAATACCATTTTCAATACAATACGAGTTATTATTCCATTGACAAACTCGGTTCCTTCCGCCCGATCTTATTTTGATAATGGTTTGCTCTTCTCATTTTGAATCCTCTTCATCACCGTTTGTGGTAGTTTTTTAGAGAGTTTCTTTCTTCTTACACATGAATATTGTCCATGTATATCTTGAGTAGTCATCTACTACCACCAAGGTGTATTTCTTTCCACTTATGCTAGCCGGTTCCACCGGGCCAAATAGATCCATATGTAGCGGTGCAATATTCTTGTTGAAGATGGGCATGTCTTTTCTTTGAATGATGATTTGATTTGTTTTCCTTCGACATGCGTCACATATACTCTCCTTTTTGTATACCGAGTCCGGAAGTCCTTCCACAAGACTACTACGCAAGCTTGTTAATCGTTTTGAAATTCAGGTGACTCGGCTTTTTGTGCCACACCAACTTGATTCAAATATGCTTTTTGCTAGTAGACAGTCTTTGGGTGTAGCGGTTGACCAATCTACTACATACATGTTCTTTTGTCTCGCATCCTTGCAACACAACTTCATTCGATTCACCTCCTTGATTTGGCATATACCCATGTTAAATCCAACATTATAGCCCTTGTCACGAGTTGATCGATGCTTAGCAAGTTGAAGTTGAGTCCTTCAACATATGCAACATCTGTGATTTCTAATCCATTCTTCTTGATGGATCCAATGCCTCTTATTTCACCTGAGCTTCATTTCCTCCAAATATGACTTTTGCTCCTTTAACTTCCTTGAATTTTGACAGATTTTTCTTATTTCTGTCATATGTCCGGAAATGACCACTATCCATGTACCAGGTTCCTTGGCACTCACTTAAGCTCTTGAACCCGCAATCAAAGAAATTAAGTTTTAGGTACCCATACTTGTCCGGGTCCCGAGGGGTTAGAATTGTAAGATGATCCAACCAACTTATAGCCAAATGATTTGACTCTAAGGGGTTGCCATCTATCGATACCATAATCATAATTAATCTTGGCAAATTGCTTGGGGATTCTAGGTTCTTACAGTTGTCTCTTTTGTCTCAGTATGCTGTGTATATGTGTTTTGGCAATCGCCTTCTTCTTTGGGTAATTGTGGTGTCTCGAGTGTAGTGCCTAGGTGCATATGTGTGTCTGATGAAAGCTCTTATAATTTTGGAATGGCCTTTTGCCGAGTTCTAGGCCTTTGCCATTTGGGCTTATATTCCATAAGTCTATGCCGATAGTTCACATCATTCCAATCACTTGGCTTGGATATTTTCTACCATTCCCATCATATGTATTTCTTTTATAGATTTTCTAAGGGTTTTTGGTAGCTCGCTTCTTGTTTACTGAGTATTTTCTGTTTGGAGTTTGCTTTGAGAACTCGATCAATCTCTTCTCAAACTGCCCTTTCAAATAAGACTCAACTCGGCAAGTTTTCCTTTTCCTTTATAACCAAGGCCGCTTTCTTGTAATTGTGCTTTGGAGTGAATGTGTGTGCAACATTTAGAGTTTTGATTTTTAGACTCTTCATTGCTTGAAGATCCTTTTTCCAAAATTACTTTTGAAGTTTGACATATCACGGAGGAATTAAATCCTAAGCTTTGTCTTTGTCTCCACATTCTCTTTGACTCATAATAAGATCATCCAATGATTTAGATGCCTTAGTGAATGAGGCAATCACATTTTTGAGGTCATTCTCCCTCTTTTCTATGGCAGCTATTTCTCGCTTATTAGCTTGGCATTTTCAAATTTTAAACTTTTATTCTCATCGCCTATTTGACTTAGAGTACTCGGCTCCTTAGTCACCGTGAGTTTTGCTCTTAAGTAGGTTGTTTTCTTCATTTAGTAGTGTGTGTGAGGATTTAATGTGTTCAAAATCTTTCATCATTTTTGCCTAATGAATCATAAAGATCGATGGGTGATGAAGTGTGTGTGTCACACCACTATCACTAGAATCGAGTTTGATGAGTTAGAGTGTACCTCATCTTCTTGGTCGAGTTGATCTTGTTCCTTGGCCATCAAGCGGTCGGGCTTCTTCTTCGAGTCACTTGAGTAGTCAACTTCACCGCTCTCAATCACTGTCTCTTTTGACTTGGCTGTCATCTCAAAGAGCCTCTCGTAGCTAACATTGCCTTTTTCTTTTTTTTTCTTTTCTCCTCAAGACCTTTCTTTCTTCTTCATTCCTCGTATTTGTTGACTACAGGATATGGGCAATCAATGGCGTAGTGACCTGGTTGCCTACAGTTCCAAAAGATAGATATTCAACCTTTTGATCGCCTCTTTCCATTCTTGGATTGTCACTCTTTCTACTTTTTGATGATCTGTTCTCTTGGTTGGCCTATCTTCCCTTGATTTGGAGGGAGCCGAGTGTCTTCGGAGGATTCGCCCTTGCCTCTCTTGTAGTTCTTATTGAAGAACTTGTTGAACCTTTTTACTAGTAGGGCTATTTCTTCCGGGTCAATGACTTCTTTGACCTCGGCTCTCTTCCCATCTTTAATAATTAGAGCAAATTGTTTTGGGTATAGTCATCTCTTTCCTCGTCTTTTATTCTCGGCAAACTCGTAGGCTTTGAGGTCCGAGAATAGTTCATGGTTGGATGTCTTTGATAGGTCCATGGAATGTCTTAGTGCCATGACCTTCATTTCCCATTCACCGGGAGACGTTTTAGGATCTTCATACACATTTCCTTCGTATATTCCTTTACAAGTGCGATAGCTCGTTGGTGATTTCGTGAACCGAGCATCCAGCTTGATCCAGGTTTTCTCCTCGCGATCATTTTGAAATTCTCAAATTTTTGTACACCACCGATAATTTATTTTCTTTGATTTGCTCGAGCCTTCACAAATCAATGTTAGTTTGTCCTGATTTCTTTAGCCGTTTTGCATGATTTGACTTTATTGAACATGGCTTTGTCCAAGGTTTTGTAAAGAATGTCCTTGGCCACATTGTCCAAGTTATATCTTTTTCTCATCATCATTTGTCCATTCAAATCTTGGTTTTTCGATCATAGCCGGTCCGGGAGCAACATCCTCTTCACCTTCACCGCAGCTCTTTCTTACAAAAACTGTTTACTTTTAAGATTTGCAGTGGCCCATCCTCTATCACTATCCACATCTCATCATGTAATGTCTTTGATAGATGAGCCTCACATACGAATTTTCCAATCATCAAATTCTTCAATTGTGAACATAGGGATGCGTGTCAAATTTGCTTCCATGATAATAAATTTTAATGATAAAGAGAGTTTTGAAAGTTTAAGTACTAAAGCGGACTTTGAAAAATTTGGAGATCTAGTTCAAGAACTGATCGGAAGGCTCGGTGAACCAACCGCTCGATACCACTTGTAGGTCCCAAGGGGTGTGAGTGTAAGGTTTAGAAGGGGGGTTGAATAAACCTTACCAAATTTTCGATTTAGTCCTTTTAAAAGTTCGAGTTGATACTACACAATCGTGTCCTAGGTGGACAACCAATTTAGTTAATCAAGAGTTAGTCACTCAACAGTTCTGACCGAGCCGTTGATAGAATAACTCAAATTTGTTAAGACCGAATTAGCTCAATTGTGGTTTGTTTTCAAATGAAAGACTTAACACCCTTAAGTTTGGTTTAGTAGAGATTTAAAGCTTGATTTAGTACTTAGAAATTATCTAATGGATAGCAAATATGTCGTAGAATTAAACAAATATGATGCGGAATTTAAAGTCTTTGAAATGTAAATGACACGATAAGTTTTTATAGAGGTTCGGAGATGGGGTAATTCTTCTACTCCTCTCTTCTCCAACTCCCGGAGGAATCCACTAGGTATTGATCAAGATATACAAAGTGGTAATAAATCCAGGATACAAGTCTTGATCACACAAATTGACTTGATACTTTGGGACTCGATGCGAGACGCCTTGATCACTCACCGGCTTCTCGTGACGACTCGCCTTCTTCACAGGCAGGCGGTGCTTTGCTACTACAGCCCACTTGCTCAAGCTCTTTGGATTTGATCACGAAGCCCTCCAAAAGCTCAAGACTTGGTTCGACCTTGAACCTTCCTACAATCCTTCGTGGAATGTAGACCCCTTGATTCTTGATAATTTCCTCTTCAACCGATTAAAGTTATCTTTCCTTCACAGTGAGTGTTGGATTGATGTTCTTCGTAGTGTAGGCTTGAGGATTGAGCGTTTAATAACTTGAGAATATTTCAGTTACAATTCTAATAATTGCTTGAATGTTTGTGGTTCGGGTAACTGCGTAATCTCGGTCTCTTTTTTCTCGAGTTATTCCTCACCTTTTATAGTGAGCTTTTCAAAAATCGCCCCGTTGAAGAGATAGGCTTATTTTTGAAAGTCACTTGTGGTCGCTGGCTTGTCTTGTTGCGATCCTTAGAATTGCCATTTCCTCGTATGAATTGTTCTCCACCTTTTCGAGTTCGACACGGTGTAGTGCTTCCCATTGTTTATTCCTTTTGCACGCTTCGGGACCGAGCACTTCGAGAAAGGTAGCATGGAGATATTACTTGTTTAAGTAATTCTCTTGATTTCTCGTAAACGGATCTTTTTCATCATCTCGACTGACCGCATTTCCTTGCTTTCCCCAGGTGACTTAGAGTCAACTTCCAATCATTGGATGACTCTTCCGTCACTTCAACTTGAGACTTGGCTTTTCTTAAGTTGACTTGACCGATACTCCACTCACCGCATCTCGCCTACTCCTTCAAGAGAGTTCCCGTCTTCTCTTCTTTGCCATACTCACTGTCTTGCAATGAGTCTTCCTTCTAGTCTTCATTGTCTTCTTGCATGTTTGGGCATAGCCGACTTAACTCAAACTTGACCAGCCTATTTATTACAATGCAGTTTACAACAAAAATTGGGGTGCCAACTTCCTATTCTAAGTTTTACATGGCATTCATCAAAATCTAAACAATAAATTTCCCAACAAGAGGCAAGGGCGAATCCTCCGTAAAGACACTCGGCTCCTCCAAGTCAAGGGAAGATAGGCCAACCAAGAGAACAGAGCATCAAAAAGTCAATATCAAAGGGTTGAAAATCCAAGAATAGAAAGAGTTGATCAAAAGGTTGAAAATCTATGCTAGAATCGTAGGCAACCAGGTCACTATGCCATTGATTGCCCATATACTCGTAGTCAACAAATACAGAATGAAGAAGAAAGAAAGGTCTTGAGAGAAAGAAGACAAGAAAAGAAAAAGGCAATGTTGGTGCAGAGATCACCAAACAAATGTCAAGAGACACAATGGTGATTGAGAGTAGTGAAGTGACTACTCAAGTGACTCAAGAAGAAGCCTTGATCTGTTTGATGGCCAAGGAAAAGATCAACCTGACCAAGAAGATGAGGTACACTCTAACTCATCACACTCGTTTCTAGTGATAGTGATCGTGACACACACTTCATCACCCACTCGATCTTTATGATTCATTAGGCAAAATGATAAAAGATTTTGAACACATTAAATCCTCACACACACATCTAAATGAGGAAAACACCGCTTAAATGCCAAAACTCACAACCGACTAAGGAGCCGAGTACTCTAAGTCAAATAGCCGATGAGAATGAAAGTTTAAAGACGAAAATGCTAAACTAATAGCAGAAATAGTTGCTATAGAAAAGAGGGAAAATGACCTCAAAATGTGATTGCCTCATTCACTAAGGCATCTAAATCATTGGATGATCTTATTATGAGTCAAAGAGAATGTGGAGACAAGACAGGACTTAGGATTTAATTCCTCTGTCTATGTCAAGCTCCAAAAGTGATTTTGGAAAAAGAATCTTCTAGCAATGAAGTATCTCAAAATCCAAAACTCCAAATGGTGCACACACATTTATCCCAAAGCACAATTACAAACAAACTGGCCTTGGTTATAAAGGAAAAGGAAAAAATGACCGGTTGAGTGTCTTTGAGAGGACAGAGAAGAAATCCAAAGCGAGTTCCTCAAAGAAACTCCAAACAGAAATACTCAGAAAGAAGAAACAGAGCTACCAAAAACCCCAGGAAGTTCTATAAAAGAAATACATATGAAGGGAATGGTAGAAAATACCCAAGCCAAGCCGATTGGAATAATGTGAACTATCAAAGAAAGACCTATGGAATATAAGCCAAAATGGCAAAGGCCTAGAACTCAAGAAAAAGGCCATTCCAAAGGTATAAGAGCTTTCATCAAAGACACACATATGCACCTAGGCACTACACTCGAGATATCACAACTACCCAAAGAAGGCAATTGCTAAAACACATATACAGCATACGGACAAAAGAGACAAACAGTATGAGCCTAGAATCCCCAAGCAATTTGCCGAAATTAATTATGATTATGGCACCGATAGATGGCAACCCCTTAGAGTCAAACCATTTGGCTATAGGTTGGTTGGATCATCTTACAACACTAACCCCTCGACCCGGACAAGTATGGGTACTAAAACTTAATTTCCTTGTTTGCGGTTCAAGGAATGTAGTGAGTGCCAAGGAACCTGGTACATGGATAGTGGTCGCTTCCCAGGACATATGATAGGAAACAAGAAAAATCTGTCAAAATTCAAGGAAGTCAAAGGAGCAAAAGTCATATTTGGAGGAAATGAAGCTCCAGGAGAAATAAGAGGCATTGGATCCATCAAGAAAATGGATTAAAAATCACAAATGTTGCATATGTTGAAGGACTCAACTTCAACTTGCTAAGCATCGACCAACTCGCGTGACAAAGGCTATAATGTTGGATTCAACATGGGAATATGCCAAATCAAGGATACTAAATCAAATGAAGTTGTCTTTGCAAGGATGCGGATAAAAGAACATGTATGTCGTGGATTGGTCAATCGCAACACCCAACACCGGTTTCTACTAGCAAAGAGCACAAACAGTCAAGTCGGATGTGGCACAAGAAGCCGAGTCACCGAAGGACTTCCGGACTCAAGATATACAAGAAGGAGAGTATATGTGATGCATGTCGAAGGGAAAACAAATCAAATCATCATTCAAAGAAAAGACATGTCCATCTTCAACAAGAATATTGCATCCGCTACATATGGATCTATTTGGTCCAATTGAACCAGCTAGCATAAGTGGGAAGAAATACACCTCGGTGGTAGTAGATGACTACTTAAGATATACATGGACAATATTTATGTGTAAGAAGAAAGAAACTCTCGTAAAACTACCACAAACCGATGAAGAGGATTCAAAATGAGAAGAGCCAAACCATTATCAAAATAAGATCCGACGGAGAGCCGAGTTTGTCAATGGTATAATAACTCAATATTGTATAGAAAATGGTATTGGTCATGAATTATCTCGCAACAAGGACTCCACAAAGAGAATGGAGTTGCGAGAAAGAAGGAATAGAACTCCCAAAGAAGCAAAGAAGGACCATGTTAGTCAAGCGGGGCTACCTAAAAGATTTTGGGTCAAGCATAAACACAAAGATGCTACACTCAAAATAGATGCATGATAAAAGATAAACACAAAGACTCCCTATGAGATTTGGACAGAAGAAAACCAAATGTTGCATATTTTAGAATATTTGGATGTAAATGCTTCATCCATAACAATGGCAAAGATAATTTGAAGGCTTTTGATGCTAAAGTCGATGAAGGTATCTTCTAGGGATACTCACCGAAAGCAAAGCCTACAGAGTACTCAACAAGAGGACTATGGTTACGAGGAATCCATTCATGTGGTGTTTGATGAGCCAAATGTAAATGGAGAAGACATTGAAGAGTCACCGATAAAATTTGAATCAACCAACCATGCGAAGAGTCCTTATCTTTGGTCAAGTCGGAATTATAAACCCGGATGAAGATGAGATAGTCGAGTCTCAAAAACAAAATGAAAATCTGCGGCTAAAGTGATGACGAGAGAGCGATCAAAGCAACACAAACAAGTGCAAGACGATCAATCCAGGCTAACTTACTCCAACCCGATGTAAGATGGTGAGAGACCATCCACCGTAACTAGTCATTGGAGATATAAGAGAAGGTGTCAAAACAAGATCCGAACTCAACAAGAAGCTATGTTCACATGCTTTATCTCACAAATAGAGCCTAAAGATGTGTCACAAGCATTGGATGACACACATTGGATTCAAGCTATGCAAGAAGAGTGAATCGGTTTGAAAGAAATAAAGTATGGGAATTAGTTCAAAGACCAACCCATCAAAATGTTATTGGCACTAAATGGGTTTTCGAAACAAGATGAACGAGGAAGGTTATGTGGTAAGAAACAAAGCAAGATTAGTAGCCAAAGGATATTGCCAAGAAGAAGGGATAGATTTTGATGAAACATTTGCCCCTGTAGCAAGATTGGAAGCTATAAGGATGTTTCTTGCCTATGCAGCTCACAAGAATTTTATTGTATATCAGATGGATGTAAAGAGTGCATTCCTTAATGGTTTATTGGAAGAAGAAGTGTATGTTGAACAACCTCCAGGATTTGAGTAGAAGACTCTTGGAGATAAGGTATACAAACTCAAGAAAGCTCTATATGGATTGAAACAGGCACCCAGAGCATGGTATGATACTTTGTCACAATTCCTGACTGAGAACGGATTCACAAAAGGCAAAGTGGATAGAACACTCTTCAGAATTCAAGATGCGAAAAGTATATTGCTTGTTCAAATATATGTGGATGACATTATTTTTGGATTCACAAACAAAGAGCTCTGTGATAAATTTTCAAACCTCATGCAAAGCAAATTCGAAATGAGCATGATGGGAGAGTCGACATTCTTCCTTGGACTCCAAGTAAAACAAAAGGATGGAATCTTCATAAGTCGGACAAAATACACCGGAGATTTAATGAAGAAATTTGGTATGGAAGAGAAGTCTTCAGAAAATACCAATGAATAAATCGAAAAATGGATATGGATGCGGATGGGCAGGCAGTAGATCAAACAAGATACGAGCACTTATTGGATCATTGCTCTATCTCACAAAGAAGCGGGCCGGACATCACCTTTGCTTTAGGTGTATGTGCAAGATTTCAATCTGCTCCAAAAAAGAAAGCCACATGATCGCAACAAGAGAATCTTGAGATATTTGAAAGGAAGCCAAGAAGTTGGCTTATGGTATCCAAAGGAAGGTGGATTCAAGCTAATTGGCTATTCGGACTCGACTATCTTTGGATGTAGAGTTGATAGGAAAATCACCTCGGCACATGTCAAATGCTTGGAAACAAAGCAATTTCTGGTTTAGCAAAAAGCAAAATTCAATAGCCACCTCTACAAATTTGAAGCGAGAATACATAGTTGCGGGCAATTTGTTGCCCAAGTCCTATGGATGAGACAAAGAATGAGAGACTATGAAGTTGAAGAAAAGGAAATTCCAATCATGTGTGATAACATAAGTGCAATTGCAATCACTCAAAATCTGTGTTGCACTCAAGAACAAAGCATATCGATGTCGTATCACTTCATAAGAGATCATGTTGAAAAGAAGGACATCACCTTGGAATATATTTCAACCGATAAATAATTGGGCGACATATTCACAAAACCATTATGTGAGTCAAGATTTGAAGAACTCAAGCATGAGTTAGGGTTGATTGAGTGAGCCGACACTCGAAGACTCAAAGAAAAGAAATGAAACACAAAAAGGGAAAAAAGTCGAATTCTCAAATCGCCTAAATGAATCACCATATCGGAAAGACAGGTTGTACCGAGTTAGGCGACAACTAAGTCACTAGGAGAACTCGTGAGAAGAAGAGTTAAATCGGCTAAGGGATAAGTTTTGAGTCATTTATGAGCAAAGGGACAAAAACGCAGTCATTTTTACTAAGCGAGAATGTTTTTAAGAATGACGTCGATAATTATGGTGTACAGGGCAAAAGCTGCACACCAAGCTTATGATTGGATATAAATGTCACCGCATGAAATACGAGACATTAAATGCTAATCGGCGTGCAAAATCTAAGCCGTTGATTTCGATCGCATTTCAAAACCACCCGCACGCCCTTTCGGGAACCATACTTAAACCATTTTTGTCCGTTTCTCTCACATTACCAAAAACTGTTCACTTTTCTCTCTCAAAAGCAAAGGCAAAAACTCTCTCGAAAAACCTTATCAATCTTCAAATCATCTTCTAAGTTTCATTCGGTGAAATCTTTTTTGAAAAATGGCATCTACTCACGATTTTGTCAAGCTAGGAAAACCAATCCACACCGGGTCTCATCAGGATTTCGAGGTATGGTCAAACAAGGGTCCGATGATGCCCTCATAAAGAAGATCGCTGAAAAACTCGAAACGATCGGGAAAAACCATTTCGACTATGGACTTTCCTATGACCTATGTGGAAGAGGTCGCACGCTTCTACGTGAATGCCGAGATTCACGATGAGGGGATCAAATCCTCTATTCACGGGAAGGAGTTCATCATCACCGCCAAGGATTTGACAGAAACACCGCTCATTACCGGCGGAAGGAGCACTAGAAATCAACGAAGCTGATGTTGACTTGGCTCTTTGCTTGGAAGGAAATAGCCAAGACGGACTATCTTTGAAAAGATAGTTTACACAGCTAACAAGAGGCTCTGAAGGAGGACTACCACAAATTGTTGGACATCGTTGCCAAATGCATAGACATCAAATTTGACAGCTTTGACCAACTGTCAAAGCGAAATTGATCGTATTAGGCTGCGATCATTGAAGAAAAGAAAGTGAATCAAAATTTGAGTTTGTCTACACAGACAGACTGCTGCCCATGTAGGGAACAAATCCTTCAAGGAGAATGGAACATTTGGAGGATCCCTGGGATACGGTGCAGTGATTGGCCGGTGATGGAGGTAAAAGGAGTCCCTCTTCGACATGGAAAGGCGCTCCATGTAAACAAGAGGATGTTCGAGATCAAACCTCTCAGCGCACGAGAAGAGAGCCTACACTAAGAGAGCTGATACGAGTGAGGGGGAATCAATCGACCACAAGATACAATTGTCTCCTCTCCACCAAAGAAGAAAGGCCGCTGCCCGCAATGCTAAGAAGATCACGCTCCCGCAAAGAAAGAAAAACAAATCTACTCCCGCCCGCAGCCGAGTCACCCGCCCCCCGCAGTGTCTCCCGCCGCGCTCAGAAAGAGAAGGAATCCCGAATACCTTCTCCGATCATTAAGAAGAGGAGAACTGATAAGCCCAAGACGGCTCCTCGAAGAAAACAACAAAGACCGACCCCGCGCCAAGACTCGGAAGAAACCTTGTCGAACCGTAAATCCCTCCGGTTCAAACAAGAAGAAGGAGAAGAATTTTCAAGCGTTCCCGAGCTTGAGAAGTCGGGCCGAGTCTCGTCACTCACCGAAAAGATACCCCACTACCGGAGAAGTAGAGTCTCCGGACGTGATTGATGAAACGGCCAAGTCTCCCGCTAAGGCCGATCGATCCAGAGGCAACTCGATGACCAACAGAGAAATAAATGAGAACAAGGCACAACACGAGACAACCAAATCACCTATTGACAGGTTGTTTTTCCACCTATAACAGAGGGTCATTGAAGGTGTCGAAAAAGTCTGCTACCTTCAATACCGGAAACGAGGGCCAGCAAAGAAGATGATGAAGACGATTTAATCATGCACTCTCCATTGTATCCGTGATATCCAAAATCGCCTCACAGTGGAGAAAATGGAAGTTGAGCCTATCCGAGTGCGGTTTCAACATCCGCAGTTCATTGCCGAGACGAAGAACTCTTGATTTCTTGAGGTGGACACAAAGGCTTTTGCAAGCCCTTGACGAGATAATTGTATAAATATACTGAAATTCGAAAGAAAATGAACGGGCTAAAGCAAAATGGTGCACGCAGAGGCACGTGAGAAGGCCAACATCTCCCCTATCACCGCACCACGAGCATACACATCATCACCTTGACGTCCCCATCGTAAAGTGATGAGGACCTGCACCTCTTCTTTGCCACGTAAGAGTTGCAAATGCGGCAAGCAATGGAAGAATCCGAATCCTTCATGAGCAAAGAATGATGGAGGGACCACGAGAGTCCTCCAAAACACAATCGGAGATAGACCCAATGGGAGTGGTGCAACATATTGCCACCGTTGTTCTTGCCACCACTTCCCACTCACTCGGAAGAAGAATCGAGGAACTGGCGATGAACCGGGATAGTGGGGACCCCGGTCAAGCCAACCCCTAATGAAGGTATCTTACCACCGCCCCAACGGCTGAATACTCAATGGGAATGTCGAGTCCGGAGACGAGTGACCCCAATCCAAGTCACTCACCGGTGTGCCACCTGAGGGGAAACTCCTCCACCGCGGCAAGGTCGGAGGATGCTGCGGTGACTCCACAATGAATCTAGGAGGCGAAGTGGAGAAGGAACAAACACAAAGTACACAAAGAAGTTGTCATCGACGAGGCTCGCATGATTGAGACTGTCTCACCGAGGTGCCAACCGCTCCGAAGGCTAATGACGCCGCGATGCGGTAGAGGCACGAGGAAGGAACAACCCCGGGAGTTAACACTGGCGGCGAAAGTGCAATCCATGGAGTTGAGACTCCAATGGATGCCACCGCAGAAGACCCTAAGATAGCCGACATTTGTTGAAAGGGATGTCCATGGCCTCGCCATTGCATTTGAGACTGCAGAGGTAATGAAGGCCAACGGGAGGTTGAGACTTCCCTGGTAAAGAAGTTGAAGTACTGAGAACATCCCTCCCCGCCGTTATTGATCCAACGAAAAAGGAGATTAGTGCGCTTCACGATTCCCGAATAATCCTGATGTAACCTTTCCGGGATCGGAAGGAGACGATGAAGTTGAGTCATCCCCATGACTCGATCCAAAAGACTCACCAGGATGTTCTAACCACGAGTAAGTCGACCTCAAGTCTACTCGTCAAACTTTCAACTTTGATGAGCCACCCATGGAAATCTCATCATCGTCCGATGACGCTCCGATAAGGCCGAGGACCGGTGACTCACGTGGAAAAACTAGTCGAGACCAACGGCCGTTGAGACAAATGAGGCTCGGCAAGCTAGGTCAACTTCACAACAGCACCCCAACAAACAGTCCACTGCGCAGTTCCCCAAGTGCCGCAGCAGTTCGACTCCACAAGGAACTTCACGAGCACCACTAATCATTGAACAAATTCCGCTTGCTCGTGATGATCCCTTTGTAGAATCATTTCCCTTCTCTCTGAGATACCCGACCTCCCGAAGAGTCGAGAGAGATCTCGCGCGCTTCCACAAACCAGAGATCCTGTCATTCCATCGATACCATCGTTCAAATGACTATGATTTTGACATCGCTTGGCCGTCACCGCAACTTGAGGGAACAACTGGTTCGGGAGGTGTTCAAAGCATTATTTGCTGAAATTGAACGGATGGAGAGGCACCAGGCCTCGATGGACATGAGATCGATAACAGAGATGCCAACCTTATCACGACTTGAGAGGCATAATAGTCGAATCGGGAGTGGTGGCAACAAAGAAGAACAATGCGCGTGGAACAAGCTAGATATTTGAGAACATTGTTCAACAAGTCGTTGGTATGGCGAAAATGAGAATGCCGATGCAAAGACAAAATTGAGAGAACACATTGAGCACATGCATGAATCTCACACCGCCGAGATAAAGTCTGCTGCGTGAGCAAAATAAGAATGTGCTCTCGCGTATGGAAGAAAACATGGATCGAAAATTCAACCTTCTCATGGTTGAGATGAAGTTAATTACAAAATCCAATGCTACTCGCTCCGAGTTTTGCGCCGCATACTCCACAAACAGACTCGAAGCGAAACTTGACTATCGGCACAGACTTCGACTTCTTCTTGCTAGTTTGTTTCGGGGTTCCTCTCTCCTTTGATGATGCCAAAAAGGGGAAGAGGAATACCTAAAAGCAAAGAGATCTGAAGTTGAGAAGGAGGAGCACTTGTGAAGGGAAAGACAAATGAGGAAGTTTCAAGAGAAAAGAAAGGGAAATCGTTGAGGGGGAAGGATCGAGAAATGTGACCTTGATGATTGCACAAACCCCAATAAGGTCTTTTCACGGCCGATATTATCAAAACTCCCAATGACTCGCCACTCCAACACTCTGTAGTACCTATGGTCGACAAGAGAAAGACATTGAAGCGGGGATGGAGGAAGTGGAAGGAAGGATGAATGCCCGAGTTATGGATATTCAAACAACACGGAGGCATTCCAAAGAGATGAGACACTTATGCCATCTCGGATGCCGGAACCGAGCCGAGATCGCTTGATGAATTTAAAACGCCGCATCTCAAGGATACTTCGCAAACATGTCCATGGCTCAAGCCTGGGACTTGTACCTTGGGAAAAGGGTCTCACACTATGTGAAGAAGTTGACGACGTTGGACTACCGACGGAACTCTGCTGGTCACTCGCTAGTCACTCGGGGGAAGAAGAAGACCCCAAAGATAAATACACGCCTAGAGGAAGAGGTAGAGAAAGAAGCGTGTGGTGGAGGAAGAGGTTTGGACCTAGACCTCTGCCCAAAAACATTGAGTACATAGATCCAGGCAAGAAAGAAGGGATCTACTTGGGGCTGTTTTGACGAAGTAGCCAATCTGCAAGTGGCTAAGAATAATCTTGAGTATGTGAAAAGAATTGAAGAAGAAAATAAAAGACAAACTCAGCTATGGGAGGAGAGACAAGAAAGAATAAGAAGAGATGAAGCTGCCCGGAAGGCGTATGAAAAGAAGAAGAAAGGTGAAGATGAGAAAAAGAAAAAAGAAGACCGAGGAAGATGACAGAGTCAAGAAGAAGAAAGAAGGAGGAAGCGAAGGAGATGAAGTGTTGCTGTCCACCCCTTCATGTATTTTACTATGTAAATACATTTTATGTAAGTCTTCAGTAATAAATCTGTAAATTCTCTATTTTTGCGTAGACATAGATGTTTGCTCTGATACACTTTGTAAACAGTTGTGTAAAGGACAAGAATGTTATGATCAATAAAACGATTGATTCTACGCATACATTCTCTGTGAATGCACTATCTGTATGTATCTTTGCTATTTACATTTTGAATATTTTAAGTTTTGGCATCATCAAAAAGGGGAAAATTGTTGGGAAATTTATTGTTTAGATATTGATGAATGCCATGTAAAACTTAGAATAGGAAGTTGGCACCCCATTTTCGTTGTAAATCGCATTGTAATAAATAGGGCTGGTCAAGCTGAGTTAAGTCGCCTATGCCTAAACATGCAAGACAACCGGAGACTAGAAGGAAGACTCCGCCGCAAGACACCGAGTATGGCAAAGAAGAGAAGACGGGAACTCGATCAAGGAGCAAATGAGATGCATCCATGAGTAGAGTATCGATCAAGTCAACTCAAGATAGCCAAGTCTCAAGTTGAAGTGACAAGAGTCATCCAATGATTGGAAGTCGACTCACTAAGTCACCTGGGAAAAGCAAGGAAATGCGGTCAAGTCGAGATAATCGAAGAGATCCGTTGCCGCACGAAATCAAGGGAATTACTTAAACAAGTAATACCTCCATACTACCTTTCTCGAAGTGCTCGGTCCCGAGCGTGCAAAAGGAATAAACCAATGGGAAGCACTGCGCACCATGTCGAACTCGAAAAGTCAAGAACAATTCATACGAGGAAGTGGCAATTCCAAGGACTGCAACAAGACAAGCCAACGGCCACAAGTGACTTTCAAAAATAAGACTATCTCTTCAACGGGCAGATTTTTGAAAGATCACTATAAAAGGCCGAGGAATGACTGCGAGAGAAGGTTACTCAACCACGAACATTCAAGAAAACATTTGAATCGTAACCAAAAATATTCTCAAATCATTCAAGATTAATCCTCAAGCCTACATTACGAAGAAAATCAATCCAACACTCACTGTGAAGGAAAGATAACTTCAATCGGTTGAAGAGGAAATTGTTGAAGAATCAAGGGGTCTACATTCCACGGAGGATTGTAGGAAGGTTCAAGGTCGAACCGGTCTCAAGTTTTTGGAGGGCTTCGTGATCAAATCCAAAGAGCTTGAGCAAGTGGGTCAGTAGTAGCAAGGCACTACCCCGTGAAGAAGGCGAGTCGTGCGAGAAGCCACTGCGACGACAAGGCATCTCGGGCATCGAGTCCCAAAGGATCAAGTCACCGTGTGATTAAGACTTGTATCCGGGATCGTTACCACTCAGATCTTGATCAATACCTAGTGGATTCCTCCAGAGTTGGAGAAGAGAGGAGTAGAAGAATTACCCCATCTTCGAACCTCTATAAAAACTTATCGTGTCATTTACATTTCAAAGACTTTAATTCCTCCATCTTATTTATTTAACTCTGTTGATAAAATTGCTATTCACTTGATAATCTCTAAGTACTAAACCAAATTTAAGGGTGTAAAGTCTTCCAAAAACAAATCACAATCGAGTTAAATCTTTAGTCAAAATAGCTGAGTTACTCTATCAACAAATACTCGATCAGTCGTTGACTAACTAACTCTCCGATTAACTAACTTAGTTGTCCATCAAGGACTCACCGTGAAGTATTAACTCGATTATTTAAAAAGACTAAATCGAAAAGTTGGTAAGGTTTATTCAACCCCCTTCTAAACCTTACACTCACACCCCTTGGGACCTACGAGTTATTTGAAATCCTTTTCACAAATTCCCTCCCCAAATTCAAATCCGCCCGTCCAAATGCATCCATGGAATTGACTCCTTGATTTTGTTAGATACTCCAAATAAATTTTCTAGTTGGAAGGTTGATGCGGGTAGAAGCATGAACAAAGATACATCTCACCTCGCAGGTTGATTCTACACGAATACCGTAAAAGAGACAACAATTGAGAGAAACCTCTTGTTTTTATTAATATCAAAATTCAATTTCCTTAAAAATAATAACAAAACATGTATATATACGATTAAACTCCTACCACAATAAAACTCTTAACTATTGAAAACACTTAAAAGATAATAAAATAACTAACTAAATCTAATCTTAATAGAGAATAAAATTTTCTAAATCTTATCTCCATCAATAGTTGATTTCTTTTCATTCAATTAATGGCAGCCTGCCCTTTTTTGTCAATCTATAGTGAAATTGTTCGTCTAAAACTTAATATAAACTAATATATGCCCTATATATTAAAAGAAAAAATAAAGTTGACACAATCCATCACCTCATTAATGAGTAGGTCTCTTATAGGTCCGTCTTACGGATCCACATCCGTAATCCGTTCCTATCGGATCTCTTAATTTAAATTTTTTTCTCTCTCCTCCTTATTTTCCTCTCTTCCTCCACACACTCTCTCTATCTCTCCCTTTTTCCTCTTCTCCTCCCTCACGCTTTCTTTCATTCTCTCTCTCTCTCTCTCTCTCTCTCTCTCTCTCTCTCTCTCTCTCTCTCTCTCTCTCTCTCTCTCTCTCTCTCTCTCTCTCTCTCTTTCCTCCCCTCTCTCTCTCTCTCCTTTCTTATTTTTCTCTTTCTTCCCCTAATTTTTCAGATTGTGGTTGTAACACACATATCTCATCCTTTTTACGATTTGGATATGAATTTACGGATTTGGGATTCTATATTAAAACAAAATTGTAGAAACATATTTAGCAAAAAATATTATATTTTATCTCAATAAAGGAATACTTTTATTCATAAAAGTGTTACTTTAACTCCGTCATATTAATTTTCTCTAATCACTGTATTGGATTCTTTATATGTGACTGTATTAAAAAAAATCATGATACTTTATCTCAAAAAACAGATACTTTTACTCATAAAAGTTTTACTTTAACTCTATTCTACCAAATAAAACATGATGCTTTATCTCGCAAAATAGATAATTTTACTCATAAATGTGTTATTTTAACTCTGTCATATTTTATTTTTCCTTCTTCATTGTCCGAGTTCCTAATTATGACTGTATTAAAAAACATGATGCTTTATCTCAAACAACAGATACTTTTACACATAGAAGTGTTACTTTAACTCTTGTCAAATATATTTTTTCTTCTTAAATATATTGAATTCCTAATATGTGACTGTATTAAAAAACACGATACTTTATCTCAAAAACTGATACTTTTACTCATAAAAAGTATTACTTTAAATCTGTCATATTAATTTTCATTCTTTACTGTACTGAATTCCTAATTTATGACTGTATTAAAAACATGATACTTTGTCTCAAAAAAATAGATACTTTTACTCATAAAAGTGTTACTTTAACGGTGTCATATTAATATTTCCTTCTTCAATGTGCTGAATTTCTAATACGCGACTGTATTTAAAAAAACATGATACTTTATCTCAAAAAAATGGATACTTTTATTCATAAAATTGTTACTTTAACTATGTCATATTTATTTTTCTTTCGCCACTGTACCAAAATCCTAATTTGTGACTATTAAAAAATATGATACTTTATCTCAAAAAATAGAAACTTTTACCATAAAAGTGTTACTTTTAACTCTATCACATTTATTTTTTCTTGCAATTTGGAATGACAACTAAAGTACATAGCGAGTTTCAATTATCTGTTTTAATTATCTGAAAACAAGACAACAATTTAATATATGATTGATATATACTATGAACTCTTCTCCTTAGATCAAAGAAATCTCAATAAATAAAAGCATCCATTCTTAGTTAAAATTTCAAATACAATAACATCAAACTTTCATTCTCTTGTACAACAACATAATTTCATATATCCAAAATTATAGCGTAAATAGAAAATGGTTGCTTCCTCCGATTTTGATGTAATAAGAAACATCTATATTCCCTAGACAAGCATACACAATATATGCAAGAATTTCAAAGTACTTTTGCTTTAGGTGAGTGGACTTACGAATTGCTCGAAACAGTAAAATCAAAACTCATATGGTGTAATATTTAGTTTTCTTTAAGTAAAATTTTCCCAGAAGCATCAAAAGAGTAAAAATATTTTAGATTGAAACATAAAACTCCAATAATGGAGTTTCAAAGAACTCTAGAGGAGATGGTTCCTTATGCATGGAAATTATATATATATATATATATAGATAGATAGATAGAGAGAGAGAGATAGAGAGAGAGATTGTGTAGAGCAGAAGTGATGTGGAAGAGGATAGATCCGAAATGTGTGCGAGAGGAAAACCCAATAGAAAAAAAGAAGAAAGAAATCTGAACAAAATAACAAGTCGAATCGGATGGGTGGATCTGCGACAAAACAGGATCCGTAATGTTAGTCCAAGTGGCTACGATAATCTAGAGGGGTTAAATAGATTTTGCCGATTTTTGGATTTACGCCCTTTTTTCGAATGATGAAAAATGGAAGTGTGGAAAAATAAACTCGCACACGTTGATTTAGAGAAGTTCAACCCACCTAGGGCCTAATCTTCTACCACCCCGGTATATCCGAAGTGGATTTCGAAAAAGAAAAAAGAATTTTATTAATAGTACCAAACTATTACAACTTCACCTTGAAGAGCACCATACTCTTCTTATAACACCACCTTGAAGATTACTGCATACTTCTAACACCTATGAAGAGTACTACACTCTTCAACACCTAAAATCACCCAAGTGTGTTCTTACCACAAGAACACTAACAAGGATGTCTTGTTTTGGATGATTGAGAATTATAATCAAGATTACACTTTGTTTGAAAATATTACAACTCAAAAGTGCAAGTGTAATCAAGAAGGAAGCCTAATACTCAAGATGTGCAAGTGTAAAACTAGGCTTAAATTACAACAAGAAGTATGCTAAGAAAGAATGAGAATTTTGCTGTGAATTTCTTGTTGTTTGATAGCTTGTGTGTTGTACTTGATCTTTCAAAGCCTTCATGTATTTATAGGAGAGTTTTCAAGATTGGATCTCCAATATAGGCTCCTTCATCTTTACTTTTGTCTATAAAAAGAAGATCAAAAGATGTACAAATAATGTACAAAAATGATAAAGTGATAAAAGTAAATCTTGTTGTCTCCCACTCTCAAAATAATCGATTTTAGCCGATCGACCGGTAGGTCGGCCGATTGAACAATATAAAAGATTTGAAATAAGTCCATTGAGTTTGAATCACGCACGCAAGTCGACCGGGGTCAATCGGTCGACCAAAGGGAGTCGGCCGGTCGACCATCGGTCGACTGTCCCTCGCAACAATTCGAGGAAGGAGTTCATTTTGGCAAAAGAGGTGCGCACAGTCGACCAAGGGGATCAACCGACGACCAGGAAGTCGACTCGATCGACTACCTAGTTGACCTGTCCCTGGAACATTTTTGAAGAAGAAAAATCTTCACGAAAAACTCAGTGCACGGTCGACCTACAGGTTGGCCCATTAATTAGGACCTATTAGCCTATTTTGAGGGTGTTTCGGTCGTGAAAAATTCCGACTTAGTCTTTCGGGCTACATTTTACCTTGATGGTATTTGGTAATAGTTAAAAATACTTTAAAACATAAAAATCAAATTTTATATCGCCGGAAAGATTTGTTTTGAATAATCAAAAATATATTTCGGTGAAATCATCAAAATAAAAACTAGTTTCAATCTAAAACGTAAGACGGTCCTATATGAGAGTTTGCCCCATTAATTGTGGACATTTGTCAACTTATGATCCTCTCAATTCCACATGGCGGATCCTGTTTGCCTTATTGTTAGCTTCACCGCTAGTGTACGGTGCGGTTTATAGAATAGGGTTAGCAAGGTTGAATCCACGAGGGACTAATAAATTAATGTACTAATTCTTTGGATTATAATAGCCTTATTTTTATTTAGACTATCGATATTGAGAGGGATTGATTTTATAAACTAAAGCGTAAATTTATCCTAAAAGAAACAAAGCAAAGAGCGATTGAAAGATCAAGTATGAATGAATGGATTCTGGGTTATGGTTTCGATTAATATCCCCCTTTTATTACCATATTAATCAAACTAAAGTTAAGCGTATTCTTCTCTATAGACCAATCACCAAAGTAATTTACTCTCTCTCGAGATGTATGTAAAAGCGTTGATTGGAATATCTATGTTAGCATCTCTACTCAACATGAGATATCCAACGCCAAAAAGTTCAAAAGATTATAAGGTCTCACAAATATTCACGGACTTCTCAATCATGCAAGCTATTTGTGTCAAGTACTCAAGATCTAGTATTGAAATTCATCGGTTAGAATTATGAATCAATACATCAAACAAGTTTAAATCAATGGCCTTTTGATAAAACAAGAATTAAAGCAAAGTACTTGAATAGAGGAAGAAAACATTAACTTCAATTATCATTAATCATCAAATAAAAGGAGCAACTTGCGAATGGAGCATGTGCTTGTCTTTGTATGGCACGGGCCGCCCGTGCTATATGTCGAACCTTGAGACCTGAGGTTTGGGTTGAGCACGGGCTGTGCTAGGAGCACGCCGCCCGCCCGTGCTCACCAGTAGCAACTCGTACTTAGCCGTTTCTTCCATTTTTGCCCTTTAAATCGACTCCTTCTCGACTCGACTCCAAACTTCGTACTTCACATTAAATATTGGTGATTGCAATACTTTGAATTGTTGCCAAAATACTACAATTATCGATAAATTCCTACAAAACGAGCAAAGCGTAATCCTTTTCCACAAAACATGAATATAACCCTATTTACTCATATAATACATGCATATGAACACATTTTAGCCAAGATCAAGCCCAAAATACATGCAAAATACATGTCAATCGAGCCCATATATAAAATTAAAAGATAACAAACTTCATCAAGATTCTAAAAGATAAAATATAATCTCAAAAATAAAGTATTTGCTCACAATTAGTTTGGAAAAGTCCATGCTGATCAAATATATCCGAAGATATTTTTATTGAGAAATACTCTATTAGTTCATAATATATATTTTTGAATTTAAAAGATAAAAAATTTAAGAGATGACAAATATCCAAAAATCAAGTATTCTATCTATTATATCTTTTAAATTTGTGACACTAAAATTTTATAGAGAATTGTCTTTAAATTTATAAATTCAATTAGAAAAGTACTTATTTTAATTGCAAAAATGTATCAATATTTGTATCCAAATATTATATATTACATATATCCATACATAGCATTATATGTATTATGTAAGAATAAATTAGATTTAAAATAAAATTATATTCATAATAGTATTTTATATATAAAAATTATTTTTTATATTTATTAACGTACTTTTCATGTTAATAGATTTATCGACGTATTTTGATACTCGACTTTCAAAGTAGTATATTTGGACTATTAGATATGAATTTGCTTGTTTGATACTTTCTTTTAATAATTGTATATATATGTAAAAATAGTATAGTGTTTGTTTTCTTTTTTAAATATTTCATTCCCCCATGATTTTTTTTATATCTGCACATACACATATATACATAGAATAACTTTTTATCTACTTAAATACTTCATTCCACCTAAAATTATGTCTCTAAATATAAAACATGTTTTTTTAGTTTATATATATATATATGTAAAATGAGAAAGACACTTATAGATAGTATCTCAATTTTTTTCCTCCTAAACCATTCTCCAGTAATAGTAAAAATATAATTACAGCATGTAACGTCAATTTTGATAATTAGTAAAGTAATTCTAGAAAATATATGATCAATAATAAAACCATTTCTATTTTGATATTCGACTTTCAAAGTTGTATATTTGGACTATTAGATATGAATTGCTTGTTTGATACTTTCTTTTAATAATCGTATATATATAAATAAATAGTATATTTTTGTTTTTTTCAAATATTTCATTCCCCCATAATTTTTTATATCTCGTATATATACATATATATATATATATAAATAGAATAGTTTTTATTTTTTAAATACTTCATTCCCCAAAACTATGTCGCTAAATATAAAACATAACTTTTTTAGTATATATATATATATAAATAAATAAGAAAGCCACTTACAAATAGTATCTAAATTTTTTCCGCCTAAACCATCCTCCAGTAATAATAAAAATATAACTGCAGCATGTAACATTAATTTTGATAACTAGTGAAGTAATTCTAGAAAATATATTATCAATAATAAAACCAACACTTAGAGGCTCCAATCCAAAGTAATTTTGTTAAAATATTAATATTTAATTTTGAACAAATATTTTATATGGTAATATTTTTTTTATCTATTTTGACACTAACTATTTGATTTCCAATTAAATCGATACAAAACTAAAAGGAACCAATGAATAATTTATATCGAATTCAGTTAATCTAATGTTGATGAGTTTTTAATTTAAAATGGACCGTCTATGCGTAATTATAGTATTTGGATATACAAAACTCCCAAAAATATAACATGTAAATCTTGACAATAAGGAAAATTTACTACTACGCTAATTTTATACTCCATTAAAATGAATAATATATCATCTTCTCAAAAACTAAATTGAATTATCAAAAAGATGGATAGTTAAATCCGTAATTTAAAATAAAAATAATAGAAAAATAAAAAATTATTACACCATTCAACACCGAATTATTCATGAAACAAAAATATCACATAGCAAATATCAAAAAATAAAATCATCTAATAAGATTACAAAACGTAGCAAATAATGAGAATAACCATTTTCATTAATATGCCATTAGTTATCCTATAAAGAATTCAATTTTTCAGTCATGACCAATTATATGTTTACGAGTCACCAATCATTAGTGTTCGAAAATAAGTTTGTGGCAATGATATATCCGAAAACAAATAGACGAATAATATTGTGTGCAAAGAAGTATTCCAAAATTTACAAGTTTTTTTTTTTTGAGAAAGAAAATTTACAAGTTTTAGATGTAGTGACTTTAACTTGATTTATTTGAAATTTGTATTGTACATTTTTATATTCATTGACTCTTTAACTCTTATATGCATGTAATTTGCGTACTTTGACATAGCACACCCCATGCATTAAATGAGTAAAAGACTCGTTTGAATGTAATAGAAGAACAAAATCACAATAAACTTGTTAAGAAACTCATTTAATATTCAGGCTTTCATTCAAAAGACAATGAAAACATAACAAAATAAGGAAAAACATAAGATAAAATAAAGACCATGAACAAAAAGACAAGAAACCCAAAAATTCGAGCCGCATGCATAAAAACAAAATTTTATGTTCCACTATATTGAATGATGGACACATGTGCAGTTTATCTTTTAGATGTATATACATGTGTCGAGCATCCAATGGAATTGAATAGGAAGTCAAACATGAATGTAAACTGGAAATCTGAAACTTATTGCATGGTTGCTCAATGGTAACTCGAATTGGGGTTAGTCGATGCTACCCACTTGGGTAACTACCCAGTGGGTTCTATCTTACAGTGGGTTCTATACCCTTGGATCAATAGACACCCATGTAGATGTGTGTGTATGTATTGATCTAATGGTATAGAACCCACTTGAGTAGCTACCCAAGTGGGTATCATCGACTAGCCCCTCGAATTGACAGAGAGGATAAGTGGGATTCACGCAGATCCTGCGCAAAATACAGAACGCATGGAAAACATGGGAGCACGACATTCGTGTAGCTCGTGAATTGTTCTCCAAACTGTTATGCATATCGGACCACATTCATCGTCCAAATCTTCAAACCAAAATAATCATTGTCAATTGGAGGTTCCTCTAAAAGCTTCCATAAAATCCTAACACACCAATGTTGAGTGTTAAAATAAAAGGAATAAATGAGTCGAAAGACAAAAAGATAAGAATCTTGACACACTAAATGGCTAGGCTAAATTCACAAATGATGAGTGTTCATGAATTGTGTCTTGGGAATATTTTTCTTTTTAGTACGAGCCAATGAGCCGCTAACCCGTGGCGCTCATTGGGGCTATATATGTGTTGTCCCTTTCTCTCGTAAAAGTTAAGTTTTAAGAATATCCATTAATGGAAAACAATCTTTTATTTATGTAAAAGATTTTATTTCTAATGCTAATCCCGATTTTGTGATGCTTGTCATATAGGAAAATCCAAACACAAACATTATGGTTCTTCCCTTAATACAATCGAGAAACCTCTTGAAATAATTCACTCGACGTATGGGGTCCTTCTCCATTCTTTCTAAAGATGGTTTTCGTTATTATGTACACTTTATCGATGACTACACAAACTTTACTTGGATCTACCCTTTAAAACTAAAGTCAGAAGTTAGGGATACTTTCCTTCATTTCAAACGGTAGAACGAAAATTTGAAACAAAAATAAAAACTCTTCAATCCGATTGGGGAGGCGAGTATCGCAGTCTAGCACCCATTTTGCAATCTATGGGAATTCACTTTCGACACCCATGCCCACACACACACCCTCAAAATGGAAAATCCGAACGCAAACATCGACATATTGTCGAAATGGGACTTACCTTGCTCACTCAAGCATCAATGCCACTTCATTACTGGTGGGAAGCTTTTAATACCGCTGCATTCTTAATCAATCACCTATCTACACCAACCTTAAATCACAAATCACCCATTGAGGCCTTACTCAATTTGAAACCGAATTTTGATTTCTTAAAAGTCTTCGGAAGTGCCTATTTTCCTCATCTCGAGAGATTATAATAATTACAAACTAGATTTTCGATCAACCAAATGTGTCTTTATTGGGTATAGCCCCAATCACAAGGGCTACAAATGTCTTCATCCATCCGGGAAAATTTATATAGCTCAAAGTGTCACATTCAATGAGTTTGAATTTCCCTTCTCCACTAATTTTCGCACACATCTCTCTCATAATCCTGATACACACTCTCAGTCAACCACCATCCATCATAGCCATTGGCTTCCCTTCCTATCTACCTCTCTGCAGGATCAAGGAGATGATTTTTCTCAAGTCAATACAAGTTGTGCTCCCACTCCAGCACCCCTCAGCAACTCCTCTACTGACTCACCTTCCTGCATGCCTCAAGGTATAATCTCTTCTTCCCCAACTCCCATCCCTCCCTCTCCTAACTCTTCACCCACACATATCAGTCCTTCTTCTTCCTTTTCGCCAAATCAGCACTCACACTCTCCTCCTCTCCTGCCCACTCCAACTGCATCTCCAATCCCAAGACACCACAAACCCATTGCTCCCTCTCATCCTATGATAACCCGCTCTAAACTTGGCATCTTTAAACCAAAAACATATCTCTCCTCTCTTCTCAAGAATCCTACTGCTGCTGCCTACACGGTCACCACTCCCGAATCTGTTCTTCAAGCATTATCTAGTCCTGATTGGAAAAAGGCCATGGATGCTGAATATAGTGCCTTGGTTCGTAATCAAACCTGGGAACTTGTTCCTCGCCAACCTCACATGAATGTTGTTGACAATAAATGGGTCTTTCGAATTAAATATAATTCTGATGGATCCATTCAACGTCACAAAGCTCGGCTTGTCGCTAAAGGGTTCCAACAACAACCGGGAATCGATTTTTTTGAGACTTTCAGCCCCGTTGTAAAGCCAACTACCATCCGTGTCATGCTCACTCTTGCTGTCACTTACAATTGGGACATTCAACAAATTGATATCGATAACGCCTTCTTAAATGGCTCAATTGATGAAGAAGTATTTATGGAACAACCTTCTGGTTATGTTGATCCCAAAAATCCATCTGCCGTTTGTAAACTTACCAAAGCACTTTACGGGCTTAAACAAGCCCCTCGCGCCTGGTTTGCCAAACTTCGTCACTCGTTACTATCCCTTGGCTTCAAGAATTCCACATCTGATACATCTCTGTTTTTCTACACCAAAGGGGATGCTATACTTCTTGCTCTTGTGTACGTCGACGATATCTTATTAACCGGAAACAACTCTCAACATGTTTTAGATATCATCTCTCATCTTCGCACTCAGTTTTCTCTCAAGACTCTTGGTTCAGTCACTTACTTTCTTGGTTTTGAGACAACTAGGGGGCCTGATGGTATACACTTGTCTCAAACCAAGTACACCATTGATCTGCTTAAGAAAACAAATATGTTAGAGGCGCATCCTTGTCCAACACCCATGAATCAAAGCAATAAACTCCATCTCCAAGACAGTGAACCCTTTGAGCATGCCACATTGTACAGAAGTGTCATTGGAGCACTTCAGTACCTTACTCTGAGTCGCCCTGACATAGCATTTTCTGTAAATAAGTTAAGCCAATTCCTACAATTCCCAACTCAAAATCATTGGCAAGCTTGCAAACGAATTTTAAGATATCTAGCTGGCTCCATTGGTGAAGGAATTAAATTCACTCGTGCTCCTACTCTATCCATTGAAAGCTTCTGCGACTCAGACTGGGCAAGTTCATTAGATGACCGAAAGTCAACTTCTGGGTACTGTGTATACTTTGGAGGAAATCTTGTTAGTTGGAGTTCAAGAAAACAGAAATCCGTAGCCCGATCTAGCACAGAAGCTGAGTACCGTGCTCTTGCTCAAGCAAGTACAGAAATCATTTGGCTCAAATCCCTACTTTCTGAAATTGGAATAATAAATCACGAACCATCAATCATTTGGTGTGATAACTCGGAGCAAGACAACTCGCAAAGAAATCCGAGTTTTCATTCGAGAACAAAGCACATCGAAATCGACATTCACTATATTCGTGACAAGGTTCTAAGCAAAGAAATAGAAGTTAGATACATTCCATCCGAAGAACAAGTTGCCGATATCCTTACAAAACCGCTCACCATTTCTCGGTTTCACAAACTTAAAAACAAGTCAACCATTATTCATTCACCACAAAGACATCTTGAGGGGGCATGTTAAAATGAAAGGAATAAATGAGTCGGCACAAAAAGATAAGAATCTTTGACACACTAAACGGCTAGGCTAAATTCACAAATGATGAGTTGTTCATGAATTGTGTCTTGGGAATATTTTTCTGTTTTAGTGCGAGCAATGAGCCGCCAACTGTGGCGGTCATTGGGGCTATATATGTGTTGTCCCTTTCTCTATAAAAGTTAAGTTTTAAGAATATCCATTAATGGAAAACAATCTTTCTTTTCCTTATTGAGGAAAAAATGCGATGCATTCATCCAACGGCCATTGGTTGTTGTTTTCTACATGATCCTCACACTATTTATGATAATCTTAAGGGGCGGTTTTCCACTTTCTTATATGTATATACATGTAGAATGTCGAATTATTCGGCAATGTCAAATAATCGGGGTATGATTTTGTCCAGGTTTTCAAACTTGGATGACCATGTTTGATCCGCGGAAAGAGAGACGATCTAGATGTTTTCGAGGCGAAAGGGTCCGTATTTCGAGGGTTTGGATCATGTTGGATATGATATCATATGTTTTTGGCCTATGTGGGTCGAGAGAATTGTCTGTCGTGGATGTTGGGGTTTTTTTTTTGTACAGTCCGAGTGAAATATTGTGGTTGGATGCTTCGTCCGAGGTTCGTGGGGCCATGATAAACGCCGCTTGAAACACCAAATTTGAAGAAGAACATCACCTGGTTTTGCTTTCTTGGAGGCCTTGGAATTGCAAACACACACAGACGCAACTTTATTTAGTTGGGAAATGATCCTTTCCTAATTGGGGTAGTGTGTGGCTGATTATATGATTACGGTGTAGTTCCAATTTCATTTTTTTGTGGGTCTTACATTGAAATATCAACAAATTATGAACTTGAACTAAACCTCTCCTACTATCCGATATCCACAATGGTAAGTTCGGTTCATGGTACAAAATAGATCCTATTGTCAAATTATTTTTTAATATGTATTTTATGTTTTTTTGTATATTATTTTCAATAAAATCACTAAAGTAATCATATATTTAATATAGTTTTATATATATGAGACTAATAAATAACATATGGCTAGTAAAATTATTATTAAAATTAGAAATACGGCGACATATTGAGGCATTGGGAGAGAATTCAGAATATGGACGAATATGAGACTTTGGAGAATAGTTTGGTAAAATTAAAAAACTCATAAATTATCTTTATGATTTTCATTTATTATGATAAAAATTGTAATAAATATCTTTTGAAAGAATTTCAATAATTTGTACTCAACAATTTGTAGAGAAAGAAAAAAAGGGGCGAATGATATATTTATAGGTGATGAACAAAAAGTTAAAAAATGGTAAACGAAAAAAATATGACCGTTGAAATCAAAACATTAAATAAAAAAATTACAATTGTGAAAAAGGGTCAAAAACAATATTTCCAAATAATTACAAATTTGCCAAAGTAAATTGATATAAATTAAAGAGATATAAATAATAAAATAAAAAAGAGTTGGTATGACATGGCCCAGCCCACCCGAGCATCTCACTCGCCTTTTGAGCGCATGTAATGTACACGCCCGTCCACCTCTTGGCATAAATAATAAAAGATACTATTATATGTCCCTTTTGTGATACTACACGAGCTCGCCATCATGTGCTACATAAGCTCCCCATCATGTGCCCATCATCATTTGTTACTAGATTTCTTTTGTCCCCAAATAGTTTATTGTTAAACACATATTCCCTACATCCAATAGAATGGCATCACCATCCATTATACATTATTCTACGGATGTGTGTTTGTGTGTGTGAGCATCCCTATGTATCAGACATATAATGAGTTTTTACAATCGTCAATACAATTCCTTCATTTGGTTTTTTACTTGTGTTTATCTTCTTCGGGGCTATTTTAATTTTGTTTTCTGGTATCAGAGCTGGATAAGTTCCCGATACGTCCCTTTTGTTTTATTTCATTTTTCACTCTTCCTTATGGATGCTAAAATGGATGCTGGAATTAATAATCCAACAGGTATTCAAGTCATCCAATTACAGGGACAACTTATTAGTATTAAACTTTCTGAAAACAAATTTTTGATGTGGAACCAACAAATTATTGCTGCTATTCTTGGGTATGGTTTGGGAGGTTACCTTGATGGAACTCTGCTACCACCTGAGAAGTATAGTGTTAGTAAAGAGAATAAAAAAATTCATTAATCCAACATTCTTAAATTTGATTAAACAAGATCAACTACTCATGCCATGGTTGTTATCATCTCAAAAAATGTCTAGAAAGCTTTAACTATTAGCTTTGCTACCAAAATGGAGCTAAGGTAATGCAATATAAGTTGCATGTAGACACACTCAAAAAGGGGTCTATGCAAATGAGAAATTACCTTAATAAGGTAAAATCGTGTGTGATTTACTTGCCTCGATTGGACACAATATTGATGACTCCGACCAAATTTTGCATGTTTTATCCGGTCTAGGAGCTAAGTACAACCCAATCATTAACTTCTAGACATGAGCCATATAATTTAAGAGAAGCACATGCCATTTTACTTAGCTATGAAAATATACTGGAAGTCAGTGACAATAATAATAATGCTAGTGAAAGTTTCTCTATAAATCTTGCTACACATCATGTACCAGGATCTACATTTCATAGGAATGGAAGTAACCAAGACCACATTAGCGTAAACTTCTATCAGAATAAATTTCAGGGAAATAGAGGAAGAGCTGGTGGTAGAAATGACACATTTAGAGAAAGAGGAGTTCGTTTTGGAAATGAACCTAGATGTTAGATTTGTTACTACAATGGACACATGATGAGACAAATGTTTTTACTGAAACCGATTTAAATTTTGTTCCGAGGAAGCAACATGAGCAGTTCCCATCAAAGATAAAATACCAACAGTGGATATGGAAATGCCAACTATGGGAATTCACAAATATTTCCTCATCATGCCAATATTTCCAGGCTTCTCTCTGTTGAACCAACACAAGACACGAGTATCCCGATGGTGGAGCTACCAACCACATAACATTCAACATGGGAAACTTGAATATTGCATTAGACTATAAAGGGGGACCGAAAGGGTTCGGACAACCAATGGATCGACTATGGACATGTTCCTCAAATCACTAAAAGTCTTTTAATTATTTCTTAATTTGCTAGAGACAATAATGTTTTTTTTTAATTTCACCCCATGTTGTATTGTGAAGAATATTACCATGACAATACTCCTCAAAAGAACTCTTAAGGATGGTATTTACAAATTCAATCTCACCAACTCAAGCCCACTAGACACTTCTCCGGATACTCCTAAAGTTTTTCATCCGCCTTATTCCATAACTCCCGTGTCAACTCTGCTGCGATGAGAACAAGATTGATTTAGAGATTAGGCGCTATAGATTAGGACATGCTTCCTATGATGTAGTTTAAAAGGCCCTTCAAGGTTGTAAAATACCTTTTGATGTTAACAAAAATCAGTTGCTATGTCATTCATGTATGAAATCTAAATTTCATAAGCTTCTTTTTGTTAATTCTAAACACAGAAGGATATAAGCCTCTTGATCTTAGTCATACTAATCTTTGGGGCCAAGCCCTATAAAATCTTTCCTTGGTTTCAATTATTATGTTAGTTTTGTTGATCAAGCCACTAGATACACATGGATTTATTTGTTAAAACAAGTCTAACACTACACAAGCTTTTGTGCATTTTAAGAATCTGATTGAAACACAATATGATAGGAAAATAAAATGCATTCAAAGTGATGGGGGAGGTGAGTTTATTGGATTATCTCATTATCTTACCAAACAGGGTATATCACATAGATTCTCTTGCTCTTATACACCTCAACAAAATGGTCTTATAAAGGAAAACATAAACACATTCTCCAGGTTGCTCTTGCTCTCATAAACCGACAAATGTTCCTCAATATCTTTGGGATGATCTTTGTTACAGTGTAGTGTTCTTAATCAATAGAACCCCTTGTAAGCTCATTGATTATAAGACTCCTTCGAACTCATAACAGGACAAAAGCCTTGATTATCATTTTCTAAAAGCTTTGGTTGTCTGTATTTTCCATATATGAAACCATACAATAAACACAAACTCAACCTCGAGCGTAGCACCATTTTTATAGGATATAGCCCCAAACATAAGGGGTACAAAGTTCTTCTCTTTGATAAAAGGATTATCATCACAAGACATGTTCTTTTTGATGAAAAAGTATCTCCTTCCTATCACATTTTGATAACAATCCTTCAAGAACCAACAACACACCTCGGTCATTTTCTAGTCCATTTTTCTCTAATATTCCTCCCTCGCATAATGTGTTTTTTTGGCAGTACTCATACAAATGCCCCTGACACACCCCATACACCTCTTAGTCCTCTCAATCATTACTCCAATTCTGAAAGTCATGCTCCTCAACCCGAATCTCATCATGAACATATCACCCATAGTGAACCAGACCATATTACATCATCTAAATCTTCTATGGTTCCAATTGTAGGAGGACGCCTTATTTTAGATTTACCAATTGAATATGATCATATTCTTAACACTGCTTCTAACCATCTTAATGAGTCATTGCGGATGGTCATCATATGATAACTAGATCTAAGGGTGGGATTTTCAAGCTTAAGATTTTAGCACTGTCACTGATATTCTTCAGGAGCCAAGAAACTACAAAGATGCTCAGTCCATTCCAGAATGGAAGGCAACAATGCAAAGAGAATATGATGCATTAATCAAGAACAACACTAAGGACACTCTGTGCATTACCCATAATAAGCGGTTTATATGATGCAAATGGGTGGTTAAGGCTAAAACTAATGATGATGGAACCTTGGGTAAATACAAGGCAAGACTTGTAGCCAAGGGATATACTCAAGCCCCCATATTTGACTACTAAGAAACTTACGAGTCCGTTGTGATATCAACAAGTGTTAGAGTTATTTTATCCCTAGCTTTGTCAAAGGGATGGAAAATCAAACAATTATATGTGGATAATGTATTCCTCAATGGTGATATTGACAATGAAATTTACATGGAGCAATCTCCGGGTTTTGAACAACACATTGACCATCTTTAGTCCACATACTATGTAAATCCTTTACGGGTTGAAGCAATCCTCACGAGCTTGGTCTAGTAAGCTTGGAAGTGCTTTGCACATGCTTGGAATTTGTACATCTAAGGTTGATCCTTCCATCGTTTTCAAACACGGTTGGGATTCTTCTATATTCATTCTTGCCTACGTTGATGACATATTGGTCTCCGGGAACAATGATACTGATCCCTTATTCCTCATCTTAACAAATACTTTTTCTCAAAGATTTGGGCATTCTTCATTATTTTCTTGGAATTGAGTTTAAACAAACAAATTCGGGCATATTTCTTAGTCAATGGAAATATATCCAAGATCTTCTCTGTAAAGCATGAATGAAGAATGTTAAAGGTCTATATTCTCCCAGATTACTAATCCACCCTTGTCCAAGTGTTAGATCAATGTTTTTATCGTAATTTTGATGATTTCATATAAATGAGTTTTATACCCAAAAATGTCCCTAAATGTTGTCCAAATACTTCAAAACATTTGCAATGCTTTTTACTAAGAGTTTCAAGTATATTTCTTGAACTTTATTTTTGACAAAATTAGGACAACTTCTCTCAGACTTTAGGTCGACGATCGCCTATAGGGTAACCCGTGAGTGAAAGTTGGACAAAGACATAGAACAAACAGTGGGACTTCGGCAAGAAGAGCAACCGGTCGACCCCCTGGTTGACCCTGGGTTGCTATTTTTCTTGATATTGGTCCCTGTTCAAGGGGACCGGTCCAACCATAAGGGGACGATTCAATCCCCTAGGCGATCGGTATTCCTATGCGGTGGACCAATCCAACCCCAAGGGCAACTCGTATTAAAATATTTCCAACGTCTTTTTACTTTTCGAATTTGTTAGAGGCGATCGGTCGCCTAAGGTTTTATCAAGAAACTATCCATTATAGCAGATAACATTTCCTTAATTTGTGGCTTTGCTTCTAACAATTATAAATCTTTGATTGTTTGGCATTTCTATTGCAGATTTCACTCATTTAGGAGGAGCCTATATTGGTGATTAAATCAAGATGCTCTCCTATAAATACATGAAGGCTTGAAGGATCAAAGATAACACAATAAAACACACAAGCATACAAAACAACAAGAAAAATCAGCAACTTTCTTATTCTTCTTTGTTAACACTCTTGTTGTATTTAGCCTAAGATTTACACTTGCATATATTGATTATTGGGCTTCCTTCTTGATTACACTTGCACTTCAAAGTTGTATACTTCATTTGAGTTGTAATCTTGATTGGTTCAAATCATCCAAAACAAGACATACTTGTTAAGTGTTCTTGTGGTAAGAACACGCTTGGTTGATTCTAGGTGTTGGAGAGTTTGGTGCTCTTCATTGTTGTGAGAAGATTGTGGTGATCTTAATAGGTGGTGTTGTAATAAGAGTGTGGTACTCTTCAAGGTAAAGGTCGTCTATTAATAAACTTTTTCCTTTTCGAAATCTATTTGGACATACCGGGTGGTAATGGATTAGGCCTTAGGTTGGTTGAACCACTCAATCATTGTGTGTTGATTTAATTCTGCACTCTATCTCTTTACAATATTTATATTCGAAAAGAGGGCGTAGATTGGAAAATCGGGAAAATCTATTCACCCTCCTCTAGATTTTCGTAGCCACTTGGACTAACACGAGTTTCATGGCCAACATGTTGTATAAGTTAATTTATATAGAAACATCGTTGGGGTTCTTCATTATGTCACCGTGACTAGACCAAAAATCGGTTTTAGTGTCAATAGGGTCAGCCAATTCATGTAATCTCCTCTCGGATACTCACTTTGGAAGGTCATGAAATGAATACTATAATACCTAGCAGGAACTATAAATCTTGGTTTGCATTTTACTCACTTTGATTCTCTTAATTTAACTGTATTCTCTAATGTGGATTGGGGATCACATCCTGATGATAAGAGATCTACTTCAAGGATGTGTATATTTATGGGAAAGAATTTAATATCATGGAATGCTAAGAAGCAAACATTAGTATCTCGTTCTAGCACCGAAGCTGAATACAGGAATTTAGCTCATGATGTTTATGATCTCATGTGGCTTCTATCTCTATTCAAGGAATTACAAATTTCTCAACAAAGAAGTCTTATCATATGGGTCGATAATCAAAGTGCTATATCTCTTGCTAAGAATCCCATTCATCATTCGAGAACAAAACATTTTAGTTGGAGTTGTATTTCATACGAGAGAAAGTACTTCATAAGGTTGTTCATGTCCAACATGTGCCTTCACTAGACCAAATTGCGACATATTTACGAAACCTCTATCCGGGCCGAGTCTTTAATTGTCTACGGAACAAACTAAACATTGTTCATGATCCGTTTCGAATTGAGGGGGGATAACGGACATTATTTTATGTCATTTCGTAATACTACATGATCTCCCCATCATGTGCTACATAAGCTCCCCATCATGTGGCCATCATCATTCGTTACATGATTCCTTTTGTCCCTAAATAGTTTATTGTTAAACACATATTCCCCTACATCCAATAGAATGGCTTCACCATCCATTATACATTATTCTACGGATGTGTGTGTATATATATATGTGTGTGTATGTGTGTGTGTGAGCATCCCTATGTATCACACATAGAATGAGTTTTACAATCATCAATACAATTCCTTCATTTGGCTTTTTAGTGTGTTTATCTTCTTCATGGCTATTTTAATTTTGTTTTATGACACGCACCAAAGCTAAAATTTTAAGTGTGTTTTCTATGTAGATGTTGAATCATGTTCAATATGTTGAACCCAATCCTTGAACTTGCAACTATGGAATCTCCGAGTGGCAATATTCAAGTTCAAGTTCAAAACTTGAATTTGAACGCCCATTGTGGGTGCTCTAATACTCTATCTTTGTAGGAACAAAATATACGCAACATCTCGCATGGCTACTATGCCTACCCCTAGGAATGAGCTTTGATTCGATCCAACTTATTTTACTAGGTGCATGGACCTCTCTTCAACTGACTGTATTTTACCAACACTCGAATGAGGAAAATGGACATTGAAACTCATTTTCCGAGTTTATTCTCGACGCATTTGATCTAGTAGAATTAGTACACGACTTTGAATGTAGAGTAAGAAAAGATTTTGTGTTTTTTGTTGACCAATTAAATTTGATTACATGTTATTGATTTGCATCTAATCCGTAGTTGAATTTTATTTCATCAATAACATTATCTCTCGATCTCTGTTACTACATATGGTTAATCAAAAGTTGACCATACTTTCAATTTCAATTCAAAATAATTCACTTAAAGAATGAACGATTAATCAATTATTAATTTAGCTTGTTTACTAAGATAAATCATCCTAACCGAACTAAATGTCTTCTTTTTTGCTTGCATGGCGGAGATGAAGAGCGGAACTTGGAGGAGACGAAGGAAATTTACAGCAAAGGTGATTATTCTAAGAATAAGCAATTAAAGGTAGTGATCAGAGTTAATTGTGCCTCGTGAAAAGGTTTAATTAATTGTAAAATTGGTCATGTAACTTTAGGGCGAGTTATATTTTGGATTTTATTTTTTAATTTGCTTATAATTTTAAAAAAATAGTATATTAATGGTCTAATTGTTGACGTGACTGTCACTTAACCACCCCAAATTAGAGATTTTACTTATACTCGTTAGTTGATAATTATTAATTCGTAAAATAATAACTGTCAATTTCTTTACTCATTAAATAGGTCATTGATTGATTCATATTTAAATTCTTATTAAACTATATTCATAAGGTTAATAATAAATTCAAAATATAAAATAATTTCATAATGAATAATTTATTTCAATTATTTTTATTATTTTGTGAATTGTTATTTAACAAAGAAAAAATATAAGAAATGACATGTAAATGTTAATCAATTACATTCCAAATATGCATGCCATAATCCAAAAAATTTAAAATCTCCAATTTGGGGCGGTATTGTGGCAGCCGTGTCAACAATCTGGCCAAGATTGTCCTCAATGTGCTAATTTTTTTAAATTAAAGTTCCACATTATAACTTGCAAAAATAAAAGTTCTGAAATACCACCGCCCTAATGTTACAGGACAATTTTGCAACTAAGCCCTCAACAAAATAAATCAACATGGGGCAAGCAGGGAAGAAATCAGGATTCGACATTAGCGGGGCCAAATGCTGAAAGATCAAATATTTATTTTATATAATAATAAAATTTAAAATATATTATATAATTACATTAGTATAAAGGTTCATCATTAAGCACCCCAGAATACACAATTACAGTCCCAATATATTAAAATTTAGAACATCTCTCTTGCATCACGAAAATCATCTATAAGTGAATCTATACAAAATTTTTGTGCATTTTTTTTTTCATTATATACTAGCAAACAATCTATAAGAAATTTATCTTCCATCTTGTTTCGAAGTATTGTCTTGACTATATTCACAACAGAAAAAGATCGCTCTATAGTAGTTGTAGACACTGGAAGAGTGAAAATAAGAGTAATCACTCTAAACACAAGAGGATAGATTTCTAATTTCATAGTTATCACCAACCACTGGCATAAATCAGAAATAGTTGTCAATGTTCCAAAATCAGGAAGTTACCGCACATAATCAAAATTCTTAAATTGCATTCTTAAATGTAGCATCTCATGTTACGCAAAGTATTTCGGATAAAACTTTTTACCAACTTGCAAATATCATCAATCTGAATGACATGAGCATCTCTCTTGGATCTAGTGCCGAGCTAAGTATAACCAACTCCACTGTGTTTTCATTGAATTTGCTATTCAATTTTTGCAATTGAGAGTTTATCATTACATTGAAAATATCAACTCTATAATGATACTTAACTGTAATTTCATCCTATTGATGGGGGCCTCCTCTTCTTGCAATATATTAAGCATCAAGATCCGACACATGTATATCTCGGATTACGACGAGCAACTTCGTAGATGATACAAGATGTATTGCATTCAAAATATCTTGAGATTGAAGTTGCAAAGCTTGACAAAGCATATTAGAAATCTCCAAGATTTTTTCATAAGATGCAAAATAAAAATAAATTCAAATGTTAGCATCTCATAAGATGCATCAAAGATCTCCATGTTGAGCGAGATATAGTTCCATCTGCAATAATATTCAACAACACTTCACATGTTACACTAAACAACTTTCTCGGGCTAGATATATAAATCTCAAATGAGAACTCCAACGAGTATGTAAGGAACCAATTGGATTAAATTATTTTCCACTTTCAAGCTCATTAATGCTAAGTAAATGAGCAATATTCGATCATGAGCAACTTACAATTGGTCACTACACTTATATGAGGCACCAACAATATTGATAATGGAATTCTACTTAGTAAAAAACTGATGGACATGGATAACTTTCTTTGATGTAGCAACTAGTGTCAATTGCAAGAGATGTGCAAAACAATGAACATAATAAGCATAAGGACATTCGTCTAAAATTAAAGTCCGCAATCCATTCCATTCCCCACGCATGTTACTTGCATCATCATAACTTTATCTCCAAATATTTTGAACATCAAGGGCATGACGTGATAAGACGAGAAAAAAATACATTCTTTTAATGTTGATGCAACAATGTCTTTAACATGAACAAGCCCAAAAAAAACGCTATTGTACATAGTCATTATTGTCGAAAAATCTCAATACAATTGATATTTGCTCCTTTTTAGATTCATCTGAAGCTTCATCCACAATGATACTGAATTTTGCTTCGCCTATTTCTTCTCGAATGGCATTCTTGACTTTAGTTTCGAAGATGCAAAACACTTTGCACGACGATTCTCAGAGTTTATAGGATCAATATTTGTGGATGGATGTGATTGGGATGCTGAAATTTCAGCATTCTTTCTTCTGAAAAATGTGTCAATTTTTTGTGTCTTCATATAAAAATAAAACAAAAGATTAAATATAGTATAGTCCAATCAAAAGTTTTCCCTAAAGTTACTTCAATCTCATTATCTAATTAATAATCTGTTGTTAATAGTAATAAAATATTATTATTGAAATGAATGTTGCAAGCAAGTTTATAAAATTTTACCTTCCTTAAAGCTTTCCCCCCATTGAACAGACTCATTAACTTCTTCTAAATATTGCACATCTCATAAGTGATTTTTTTTTGTTTGGTCTTTGGGATACAATCTCAAACTATTATATGTTGTAAGTGGAGTCAACTCTTCTATATATCTTACAACAAAGACATTACCTCATTTCTAAATCAATTTCGGTATTCTCCATTAATTCAAAGAATTATTAACCAAGAAAAACGTCAATCCAAGATCCACTATTTGGCGTAAAATCAATAAGTATGCTTACAATCATCACTTGTATCATCATTTAATTTGTATTTGATTTAGATAAACTAAAAAAAAATAGGGCTAAGAATTTACACACATCAAATAACACATTCATGAGAATATTGAGGAAGATATAAAGCAATAATAGAAAAAGGACAAATCACTAACCGAGAAATGAGAAATTATTTGCTCAAATCTCCAATAGTTGAAAAGGCTTGAGATAGTTGAGATGATTTGAGATTTCCCGTTCAAACCAATGTTCGTAAAGTGTGTTGTGTGCGTGAGGATTTTGCGAGAATTGAGAGAAGAACTTTGCTTTTTGCAAATTTTTAATACAAGTGAGTTGGAATTGTTTTGAAGTAGTGGGTTGTAGGCCCATAAACTTTAAAAACAAATGTAATGGATTAGTTTAATTTTTTACCATTAAATTAAGTCACACAACAAAGATTAATTAAGTTCTAAAATAACATATACATATATCTGAATATATATATGAAAATTTTGAAATGTTGGGGCCGGCCAAGGCCTCCTTCCCCAATATGTACGTCCGCCCTAAGAGTATTGAAGTAGCTTGGTCCCTCCATGCGGTAGATAATTTGGAAATGGAATAATTACAAGCTTATAAAGTTACTATTAACATGAAATGTACATAGTGAAAGTTAATAATCTTCGTCTTTTACCATTCTTCTTGTGTTCTTCATTGTACAAATGTTGAAACTCGAAGCAATACAAAAATGGACTTCAAACAAATGCAAGTAACTCTCTGTAATAAATTTGGCTAGATTTTATATCTATATATACATTTGAGATTTCATATAGCTTAAGGTCGGGATCACGTGTATAACCTACCGGAGTATCTAATGCTTCTTCCAGTTGTATGTTTGCTTCCAATATCTTAAGATTTCCAATTGTATACTCCTCATACTGCAGTTATTGAAATGTCACACTAGCTACCTCTTCAATAATAATACAATCTTGGTTGACACATAACACACATACATGAAGTATGGAACCAAATGACATGCATCCAATGGTAAACACTTGGATAAAAGTTCAATCTTGGTTGGCACGAAACACATACTTTAGTAGGGATTATAGGGAACCAAATGACACATGCATCCAATGGTAAACGCTAGAATAAAAATCATTATTACCAAAATATCGATCCTTTCCATATTTTAGCATAGTTCAACAAGGAAAAGGTAAATATTTCCAATTATGTGGGATATTCACTACAAATCAACCAAGAGGCTAAGTATGACTTTTAAGAAAAATAACTGAAAAAGCGATAATTGCAAAGAAACCATGAGGGTTGGGCTAATTACAAAAAAACCAAGAGGTTTTTGAAAATTGCAAAACACGAATGAATTAAGTTTGATATTGTCTTACTTATTCCTAGTTCATGCAAACAAACATTTGAAAGCCCCCTCATATTTATAGAAATATTACGGTTACCCCCTTAAATTTAATACAAAATCAAACATGAGCGTTTTTTTTTGTAATATTGAAACATCTCTATTTTTGGCTTTGGTAATTAGCCCAAGCCTGAAAGGTGATTTTGTAATTATCCCTCTAAAAATTAAAAAAAAAATAAAGGAGCCAAAGGAAAAGAATGCATACCCAGTTTCTATATGTCTTCTCTTTTTGAGTTTTTTGGTATTTGCTCTCAAACTACTTTCCATATTCAACCACTCTTCTAAAAGCATTGCTTTTTTTCTCTTCCAATTCGGGGTAGATGTTAGGAAATAGTTAAGGTCTTTCAAACACGATGATGAACATAAGGAAAATTGTGAGAACAATTGGTGCGGGAGTATGAAAATGCAAAAAAGGCACAATATGTAGGATTTTATTTTCTTACCTCTAGCACGCACGACATTTTTCCTTTTGTTCATAATTACTTTCGAGACAATTGAGGCCTCAAACTTGGCATAATCGATCCACACCTTTAAGTCTTTTGTGCGGTCCAAAAGGCTCTCTTAAGGAGCTCTCGCTCTTTCATATTCGGACTCAGGATACTTCAAAGTTGATATATGACTTCCACAAAAGCTCTGGCATGTTTAATGTTGGTTGATCAACTGCAAGCTCAAAAATAGCTCTGGCTCGTTCGGTTTCTGCCAATGATATCTCCAACTCGGCAAATTTTATCCATGCATAGCAGTTTTGAGGTGACCACTCCAAGTACTTTTCGTACAGTTTTCTGCATCGGTCCATATTGCCATGTTTTAGCTCTATTTTGATGTACGTCTTGAAAATCTGTTTGTGACATGATATGTTTAAGGTACGGTTCAAGAAAGGGAACGAGTAATAAAAATCAAATAACAAAACAAAGTTGTTACCTTATCTTTGGGAGCCATGCCAATTGCTGATCCCAAAATTCGTCGTGCCCTATCAATATTCGACTGACGTATTTCGAGCTGCGCATCCATCAGCCATATCTTTGCAAATGAAATTTTTTCATGAGGGATCGTCTTTAGACACTTGCTGTTCAATTTCAGAGTAAATCAAGATAGCTTAGTTAGAATCAGTTCATGAGGGAAAAAATTATACTTGACACAATTAAGCAACAAAGAATGAAATTGAGACAAAATGATTGCTAGAGGAAGCATATAATGGCTATCCATAGAATTTCTTAGAGAATCAGACATACACAGTTATTTCTAAGAATATACTACAGAAAACAACATAATTTCACATAGATATCTAACACGGAAAAAGATTTTCCACCAAATATTGGTTTGATAAAATTCATCAAATGATGAATAACGCCTGTAGGTATAGTGGCATTTTCATTTGGAACACTCCAAAATGACATTAAAATGTAGTCTTGCGAGATAAAATATTTACTTTTTTGATCAATCTAATGTGCGAACGCAACTATAATGCAAGTTCAACCCCTACCTCCCCACAAATATAATGGGAAGTTCTTTTATAATTGATCATGACATAAGTAATGGTTCAATGTTTCTTTCATCGATAAAGTTTTGGAAAAACCAAAAAAACAAACACTCAAAAGATATGTGGAAAATTTGGAAAAAGAAAACAAGATCAATAAAAGGAGCCGAAACTCATGATAGAAGCCCACATTCGTTAGTGAATATTCGACACGTCAAAAGATGTATCGCGGACCTCCCTTTCCTTCGGAACTCTCTTAGTGCCTTTCTTCTTTGTCCCGTTGTAGCTGGTGGTGATCAAAAAGAGTGTGTCGAAGTTCCTTCCATCATTGTTTAGTAACAAAAAGATTGAAAAAATAAAGGGATTTAAAGAAAATAGTCCGTTTCACATTTATCCTCATTCAATTTCATTTCGGTGCAAGCACACCCAAGCTTTGAACCATGATGATACCATTGCATTATGAAATTAGACGACAACTAATTCAACATTATCATTAATGTATTAAATTATGCATGATATACGATAAGGCAAAAAAACCTATATAATCTAGATAAATTTATTTCATATTAGCTAATATCATTATCTCATGCGAATACATAGCGAAATAATCACCCACACGATAAATAGTTAATTATCTAAAATTGTTCAAAGTCATCTTACTGTATATATCTCTTGCGCGATCCACATCCTGGCATCAAGCTCCTCATATAAAGCATAATTGATCGTGATGATAACACAAATTCAACCAAGAAGCTAAATATCAAATAAAATATGGACAAAATAAATTCTAATCAACGGCCAATACAAACATCATCACACAAAGAGTCAACCATCAAGCTTACCACAAGTATATATACCTCTGCCAAAACCGTTTCTCTGAGAAGGAGGGATATTCACAATAACTCTCTCATTCACATTCTCAATCCTTTGTCTATCCCCACTACTCTCTTATAACCGGATGTAATCGAACCACACGTCGTAACTAATTGGTTTCTTCCCAAATAGCGGACTGCTTGGAGATTTGGGGGTACACAATCGAAAAAAAAATTATTTTAAAAAATAATATTAATAATACTTTTGTACCCCTAATCTTTACATAAAATGATATTTTTAACAATTAAAATTCTAAAAGGTCAAAATATCTTACCTACTTTTGACACAATCTCCCACATTTCCTTCCCCCCACAAACACTTTGTTCCCAAAAAACAATTGTAGGACCCAACTCACCCACCAATGCCCAAGCAATTTGCTCTTCTCCTTGCTGCAAAAAAGGCCAAACCAGGTAGGTTTTTTTCCCCAAATCCAATTATGATTTAATATTTTTAATTAGTTTAATTAATGTTTATCATTTAAATAAAATATAAACAAAATCCAAATAGCTTAACGTTTAATTTGCAGTAGGAATGAAAAAATCAAATTAACAAGATGAATGAGTTTATTGTATTAGTGAATGAATAAAAAAAATTTTGTTAATCCAATAAATGATTTGTTTTGATGTTGTGAAAAAAATTATGTTTTATCATTTTGGTTTAATTGTTGGGTGATTTTTTATTAGGTTTAATTGCACTAAGTATGCCATTGTTGTCCAGATATGGATGCTCATTATATTCCATAGGGAAGATCAAGGCGTTTTGTTCAACAAGCGACAAACCTTCATCATTTTTGGGTTGATTTTTTTAGGAGTGATTGATTTACAACTTCAAGAACTAATTAATAATCGATTTGATGAGGTTAATATGGAATTGCTTACATGGGGATACAAAAGTATTATTAATATTATTTTTTAAAATAATTTTTTTTTTCAAATTGTACCCCCAAATCTCCAAGTGGATCCGCCACTGAACTTAATATATTCATTGAAGATATGCAAAGAGATGGCAAGTTTCGAAATTTGCATGATCTTGGTTCTCTTTTGAAGATGCTTGTTGAAACAAAAAAACATGTGACTTATCTGGCAATTTATTTGCTTATCAAGTTGATGTTGATTCTCCCAGTCGCCACGACAAGTGTAGAAAGAGTGTTTTCCGGAATGACTTGTGTCAAAAATAGGTTGCGAAATAGCATGGGTTATCAATTACTAAATGATTGTTTGGTCACTTTTGTTGAGAAGAATATATTTCTATAAGTTTCAGATGATCGTATTGTAGACCGCTTTCAGAAAATGAAGACGCGTCGAACCCAATTACAATTGTAATTTATATTGTTAATAGTATGTATTTTCTATTTTATTTCAATGTTTTGGGATGTACAACTTAAATACTAAATACCGTTTATGCCCATGTTTCCATTTTTTAATTTCTGGATCCGCCACTGATTCTTCCTAATTTTATCCTCGTATTGAACCCTCATGTTTCCAACGGTAGCATCCACGATTCCTCCTCTATCGCCATATTGCTTCTCAAATGCAATATGATTCAATGCATACATATTAATGCATTTTGCCCTCTCTGTTTCATTGAATTTCTTCTCAAACTCTACAAAAGCCGCAAATAACCCCTCATCATCCCCAAACTTATCTACAACCCTCTCATAACAATTCCTAGGACGTGCTATCTCTCCGTTTTTCATCTCAAATTTTGCAAACCTAATCCAAGCCCTAACATTTGGGTGACAATCCACAAAGCATTCAAAAATTGCTCTGGCCCTTTCAACCTCATTATACCTCAGTCCAAATTTTACTTACGACAGCCATACTTCCTGATTAAGCATCCACCTCATCCACCGCTCGGAAATTTGCCTCGAACCACCCACATTTCCTAGCATCTCTTCCATATGAATATACTTGTACCAACATTGACCACTCTAGCCAACAATCCGTCGCACGATCCAACACAATCCTTGTGTGATTAACAAATTTATTCTTCATCTCAAAATCGGCATACTTCAACCACAATGTAAGGTCCCTATAATCCACCTCAAGAGTGCGCTCCTACACTGACCTCGCGCGAACAAAATCATTCTGAGATTCTTCCCACTTAATGTACTTCACCCAAATGCTTTTATTCGGCCGATCTCTTCGGATTAAATCTTCGAATTCTTTGTGCTTGCGGAGGCGATAATCTCCGAGCTCGGTAGAGTCGATTATTTTCTGAAGGTGGCCAGATTGCAGATTCTCCACATTTGCGAGCTTCACGGAGGATTTGGACGGTGGTGATTTGGATTGCAGCGGGGCACTTGTTCTTGACACATCGGGAAAGCTTCGCACTAGACATGGATTTTCGCCGAGCATATGATTTTGAGAAGGATGAGGTTATTGATTTTTAGTACGACCTATATGAACTTTCTTTGGTTTGGTACACGATATTTCCGAGTTACCGATTTAGTACTTATACTTCATTTTTTTATAAATTGGTACCTATTCACTTTTAATGACGAAAATGCCCCAAATTTTTAACTTTTGTTAAAAAGTTAAGTTTTAATTAGATTATTAAATTTAAAAAATAAATTTGACTACGAAATAACTTATTTTAATTTAAATTATATTATTAAATTCTTAATTGTAAAAAAACAATTATTTTTTAAATTTTGATTAATAAACTAATTAAAAATTAATATATCAATAAATAAAATTATAATTTTTTTATTTACTATCTTAATTTTAATTTCAAATTATTTAATTTTCAGTTTAAATTTTAAATTTAATTAACTAAACTAATTTTTCTTTTTGATTAATTAAATTTTAATATATGTTTATTAATTTATAAATTTAATGTAATAATTTTTTTTTCTAAAAATTCATTAATATTTTTAGAAACTTGTTATTTTTATTAAGTAAATTAATTAAAATTTTAGTTGATTTTATAATTTAAATAAGTATACTTGATTTTTTTTAGTATACTTATGTTTTTTGGGAGCATTTTCACCCTTAAATGTGAATATGTTACAATTTATAAAAAAAATCTGAAATATGGGTACTAAATCGGTAACTTAGAAATGTCAGGTACCAAACCAACAAAGTGCCTCCAAGTCACGTACTAAAAATCTATAACCTCGTATTAAATATCTTCTTACGAGTTGTATAAGTGTGTGTTTTTCTTCTTCTTTGTGTGTGGGAAAAGTCCAAAAAAGTGTAGTATATATAGAGAGATTTGTAATGCTTTGTACGAGTTTAGTAGAAGTTGGATTCGGACTATGAGTAGGAACAACCGAACAGGGTTGGGAACGCAAGCGACCTACCAATTTCAATACAAATATTATTTCCTAAATTATAATTTTTTTATGGGATGCTCTAAAATAATATTTATTTCCTAAGATTTTCAACTCTTAGCTAAAATTATGTGTAAATTCGGTTGTAAGCTCTAATTTTTTAAAAGAAAGGAGTGTAACAAAGAATAAAATTGGTAAGTTCTTTCAAGCAATCTCAATTTTAGGTTTTTTTTTTTTTTTGCTCTACACCATACAGGTAAAAAAAAAAACTTTTTATAGAGGCAGGTAAAATAAGAATTGACTTATAATAATTTAGAAAATATGATTTTGTATTTTGAAATGAGTCAAAATTAATTCTAATTTGATTGTTTCATAGTAATCGTTACTCGCTATCTATTTTTGGATTCATTGGCTTATTTCTTGTAGATTATCACGGGCAATAATTTGCATGTTTCATTTGTTAGTTCATAATTAGGGGATGAATTCTAACATTAGATAACGGATTCATAACATAAACGAGTATAGTTGGGAGGCTTAGAATGTTTGTTGGGGTTTACTTTAATTCTCTATGCTTTTAGGAGTTGATACGATTGTTGAGTAGTGATGCTAGCAATTCAATCTTTGATGTACGGGGAATTAAACTATAGATACAGGGAAACCGGTTATTGTGAAATGCTAATTGGAATTAATATTGATACTTCTTGTTTACAATCGCCTCAATAAAATTGGACTACGAGTTTGCTATACTTTATGTGCTTCAAATCAATCCCCGAAGATTACGACATTGATTGTCACTATCTATAAACTACAATGTACACTTGTGGTTTAGCGTAAAAGATTATAGCGATCATCCCAAGATCCCCCATCAAAATGGTGTGGCTGAGAGAATAACAATTCTTGAAATGGCGAGATGCATGCTCAAAAGCAAAAGCCTGCCAAAAGAGTTTTGGGCTGAAGTAGTAGCATATGCGGTCTATCTGTCAAATCGCTCAGCGACCAGAAGTGTGTGGGAAAAACACCACATGAAGCTTGGAGTGGAAGAAAACCAAGTATTTATATTCTCATATAAAAGTATTTGGAAGCAAAACATATGCACACGTACTAGACGAGAGAAGAAGTAAGCTCGATGACAAAAGTGAGGCATTCATCTTCATCGGGTATGACTCAAACTCCAAAGGCTACAAGTTATATAATCCAAACACTAAGAAGCTTGTGATAAGTCGCGATGTGGAGTTTGACGAAGAATCGAGAATGGGATTTTGGCTCTCAAAACGACTTCAACTTCTTTCCTAATTTTGAAAAAAATGAGTCAAGAATGATCAAGCCAACTATAGAGGCCCAACAAGAGCCAACTACTCCATCTATTTCATAATCAACGCTTGATGAAGACTTGCCACCATCATTTCTAAATGAAAGAGGCACAACACGTGCAAGGAGTCTAGAAGATCTTTATGAGAATACATAGAGGATAGACGATGTCACACTATTCTATCTATCTATCTGATTGTGAACCCATGAAGAAGTAGTCCAAAATAAAAGATGGAGAGATGTTATGGATGATAAGATATGAGCTATCATGAAGAATGACACATGGGGGCTTACCTCATTTCCAAATGGGCATAAGGCTATCGACGTCAAGTGGATTTATAAAATAAAAAAGAATGCCAAAGAAGAAATTAAAAGATATAAGACAAGATCCATTGCAAAAGGTTATAGTCAATGAAGCAAGTATATTGACATTCGCTACCACAACATACAAAAATTCATTTCAAGAAAGGATGTACAAGTGGAGATTGTGAAGTCTCAAGATCGAATTGCGGACATCTTCATGAAATCACTCAAAGATAAAGACTTCATCAAACTTAGAAGCTTTCTCGGAATGACAAATCAAGTTTAAGGGGTGGTGTTGGAATATAAACTTGATTTGAGTCCAAATAATATTGGGCTTGAAAACATATTTTTGAGTTAAAAGATAAAATAAGAGTCCAAGCCCAAAATCCCAAGTTCTAGAAAGTCTCTTGAAATGTGTTGAGAAAATATCTTAGATATTAGTTGAAGAAATCTTGTAGAAACTTCTAGGTAGCTAGATATTTTAGAAGATAATTCTAGTATATGAATAATAGTCATTAGATCAAATAAATCCTAGCCATTGGTTAGGAAGTTGTCTTAGTATAAATAGGAGTGTGTCGATCATTTTGTAACAAGCGAAAAATTGAGAACAATCAATAGAAACAGTATTCTTCCACTAAAAGCTCTTTTTTTTTTCTTAGCCTAAATAACCTCCTCTTCCTACAAAGAAAAATAATCCCTCTTCCAACTTCCAATTTCTAAATAACCCCATTCTTAACTAAATTGAGATAACCCTCCTCCAACAAGGAGAGGGAGGTTGGTTGTGTGTGTTTTCTCTTTTTTACTCTGTTTTGTTAACTAACCCGTGAATGGTTGCCGAATGGCAATGTTCAAAAAAGCCATTGGTTATTTACCTGGGAATGGACATAATGTCGCTCGACATCCACGTCTTGTATTTGATGTCTCCTCCAACGAACGCGACCATAGGCCGAGAATATTTTCATCATGCTCAATCAAGGCCACCCCGATTATGTCACCTTCAAACTTGCGCAACTTGTTTCATCCATCGCACGGGACCTTAAAGGCACGTACCATGGCCTCCATCATCCTTCGGGAGCAATTAACTCGAGGTAATAAGCTATACAATTGGTAAACCCGTAAGGCCATAAAAAAACATGTTATTATCCTCGCATACTCAACGAGGAGTCTAAAAGAATCTTTAGAAAGCTCTCAATATCGGAGGCATCGTCATCGCTAAGCAAAAATGAGTGGCGAACTATTACCTTTGTATTTTTATGCGCAACTTCATGTTCCCCAACACTGCGGGAATTTGGATTCCTAATGTTGTCCCATACTCAAATTATTAGGGTCAATTTGCTACAATACGTCATTCGTCTACATCTTTGGGTTATTTGATGCGTTAGATTGTCACTCCTATCCAAGAATAAAATTTAGACAAAATGATTGCTAGAGGAAGCATATAATGTCTATCCATAGAATTTCTTAGAGAATCGGACATACACAGTTATTTCAAGGATATACTACAAAAACAACATCATTTCACATAGATATCTAACACGGAAAAAGATTTTCCACCAAATATTGGTTTGGTAAAATTCATCAAATGATGAATAACGTCTGTAGGTATAGTGGCATTTTCATTTGAAACACTCCAAAATGGCATTAAAATGTAGTCAAAAGTGTGAGGATAAAAATTTACTTTTTTGATCAATCTAATGTGCACAACGCAACTATAATGCTAGTTCAACCCCTACCTCCTCACAAATATAATGGGAAGTTCTTTTATAATTGATCATGACATAAGTAATGGTTCAAAGTTTCTTTCATCGATAAAGTTTTGGAAAAACAAAAAAATAAACAAACACTAAAAAGATATGTGGAAATTTTTGAAAAAGAAAACAAGATCAATAAAAGGAGTCAAACTCATGATAAAGCCCACATTCGTTAGTGAATATTCGACACGTCAAAAGATGTATCGAGACCTCCCTTTCCTTCGAACTCTCTTAGTGCCTTTCTTAATGTCCTTGTAGCAAGTGGTGGTCAAAAAGAATGTGTCGAAGTTCCTTCCATCATTGTTTAGTAACAAAAAAGATTGAAAAATAAAGGGATTTAAAGAAAATAGTTTGTTTCACATTTCTCCTCATTCAATTTCATTTCATTGGAAGCACACCCAAGCTTTGAACCATGATGATACCATTGCATTATGAAATTAGACGACAACTAATTCAACATTATCATCAATGTGTTAAAATAATGCAAGTTATACAAGAACGCAAAAAAAAAAGCCTCTATAATCTAGATAAATTTATTTCATGTTAGCTAATATCATTATCTGTGAATACATAAGCGAACAATCACCCACACGATAAATAGTTAAGTATCTAAAATTGCTCAAATTCATCTTACCTGTATATATCTCTTGCGCGATCCACATCCTGGGCATCAAACTCCTCATATAAAGCATAATTGGTGATGATAACACAAATTCAACCAAGAAGTAAAATATCAAATAAAATATGGACAAAATAAATGCTAATCAACACCAACACAACATTATCACACAAAGAGTCAACCATCAAGCTTACCACAAGTATATATACCTCTAAAACCGTTTCTCCTTAGAAAGAGGGATATTCGCAATAACTCTCTCATACACATTCCCCACTACTCTCTTATAACCGGATGTAATTGAACCACATCGTAACTAAGTGGTTTCTTCCCGATGGCGGACCCGGAGATTTGGGGGTACACAATTTGAAAAAAAAATACTTCAAAAATAATATTAATAATACTTTTAACAATTAAAATTCTAAAAGGTCAAAATATCATACCTACTTTTGACACAATCTCCCACATTTCCTTCCCCCACAAACACTTTGTTCCCAAAACTATTACCTTTCTATTTTTGATGCGCAACTTCATGTTCCCAACATCTGAAATTTGGATTCCTAATGTTGTCCCATACTCAAATTATTAGGGTCAATTTGCTACAATACGTCATTCGGCTACATATCGTGTTATTTGATGCGTTAGATTGTCACTCCTATCCAAGTCTAAAGATTGATACATTCTCTTCCATCATTAGACTTATATGAATTTTTTGAACTATTATCAAAGTTTCCAAGATTTTTACCCGTGTATTATGTGGACATCCACCAGTGTTGAGCAATGGGTTGAAAGAAATCGAGAGAAAGCCTTAAAGCTAATAATCGACTTGGCGGGACACATGTAACCTTTTTTTAGGAGGCTGATTGCACATATTATGTGGTCAATGCTACAAATTATGGAGATTGAAGATTTAAATTAAGGCACTCGGCTACTAACCCTTGAATTGATTATCACATTCTCGGAATATGGGAGTAGATCCCCGGTTAAGGGTCGGGCTTCTTTGAATGCCTGTTTGGTAATATAGTGAAAATACTACTTGATGTGGAGGATGAGGATCATTACAACGTCTGAGAGGATTTGACACATTGTGTGTTGTGTTCGGGAATACTTTCATTCCGCCGCTTGAAAGGAGCAATTTCCCGCATATCTGTTGGGTAATACGGGTGTAAATATATAAATATAAAAATATGAGAGAGGTAAAAAATGGAGGCTAAAAATATATGAATTACTACAACAATAATTTGAAGAATACAACAAACTCTCAATTTTGCTCACAAATCGTTGCGGATAAGTTCTTGTACTTTTTCCCTCACTCTATTGCTTACACTTAAGTTGTTTTGTATTGATTTTCTCTTAGATGATTAATTCTGTAGATTACATGCCTATTTATAGGCCAAAACATATAATAAATAATTCACATCTAATAATGCACTAAGTAATGGGTTTGTTGAGACTAATTCCAAGACATTCATTTTGAGTGGGTTTGTTGAAGTTTGTCCCACTCCAACATTTGCATTGCTGGAAGATTCCAGCAGAATTATAAATTTCCATTTTAACACCCCTTCTTAATTTGTAATTCGAGTATTCTTTCAAAGTTGCTCTAACTATTCTAGGCTCCACTGCTTCGGTGAAACAATCTGCCAATTGCTCTTTTGTGTTTACGAACTCTAATTAAATTTTTATTATTGACAAGACTTACGATGAAATGGTGTTAGAGTTCAATGTGCTTCATAAAATTTGTTTTTTTGTCATTGCAATTGTTGAAATTGTCACAAAAGATGGTTGTGGGAGTCTCTTGCTTTTCTTAAACATCAGTCAAGATTATTCTTCATAAAATTGCTTCATAGGCTGCGTCAGTAGCTACGATATATTCAACTTCAGCTGTTGAGAGTGATACTGTCTTATGCTTCTTAGATGGCTGAAAAATTATTTTAGAACGTAAACAAAAAATATAATTAGATCTGCTTTTTCGATCATCGAGTGACCCAGCCTAATCACTGTTGGCGTATCCAACAAGCATATTTTTCTTTTTTCTTGACATATTTAATGCCAAGTTTTTTGGTACCTTGAAGATATCGATGAATTCTTTTTGTTGTTGCATAATGTAGCTTGTATGGATCGTGTATGAATCGTGGTATCAAGCTGACTGGATAGACAATATCAGACCTTCTATTCATCAAGTAGATCAAAGATCCGGCTAGGCTTCGATACATTTTTGCATCAACTTTGACTGCACCATCATTCATTTGTAATTTTTCATTGACTGCAAGTGGAGTTGAGATTGGCCTACAGTTGTTCATTTGAAATTTCATCAACAACGTTTCAAGATATTTTCTTGAAAAATAAAAAATTTTCCTTTAGATTGACGAACTTGGATCCCAAGAAAATACTTCATAATACCTAAGTCATCATCTCATGCTCCTTCATCATTGCTTCTTTGAATTCTTGCACCAATCTTTGGACTAATCCTTGTATAGATCAAATCATCTATGTAAAGACAAATAATTAGAAAATCTTGTGCACCTTCTTTCTTTACGTAAAATGATGGTTCACTTTGACTTATTTGAAATCCATTTCTTTGATTGTTGTTCCGGACTCTTGGTGCTTGTTTCAATCCATATAGAGCTTTTCCGAGTTGGTAGACTTTCTCTTCTTTAGCATTGATGGCATAATCTTCTCAAGTTGCTCCATGTAAACTTCTTCTTCTACATCGCCATTGAGAAATGTTGATTTAATATCCAATTGATAGACTATTAGTTCCAATTGTCTTTGATAAGGCTAGGACAATTCGTATTGTCTCCATTCGAGCAACAACTTCAAATGTTTCGTTGAAATTAATTCCAGGTTGTTGAGAATATCCCTTTGCAACAAGTCGGGCTTTGTGTTTATGGATTGTGCATTTTCTTTGAACTTGGTCTTGAAGATCCATTTGACTCCAATGACACTTTTTCCTTTGGGAAGGTCTATGAGATCCCAAGTATTATTCTTCTCAATGCTTGCAATTTCTTCGTCCATTGCCATTTGCCAAACTTTTTTCTTTAGCGACTTCTTCATAATTGAGGCTCACAAGCAAAAAGTGCAACATCACAAGTTTCATACATTTCTCTTAAACTTCTTACCCTTCTAATTGGACTTTTCGATTCGGATAGAATTCTTCAGATGTGCCTAGTGAACTCGAGTTTGAACTGGAACTTGAGTTGGTGCTTGGTTGATCTCCATGACTTGTTAAAGTAGGCTATGTTCCGTATTATTATACAATTTTTGTTTTTATTTTTTTATTTTCATTCCAATTCCATCATTGCATTTCATCAAAATATGAATTCTCGAGGAAAAATAAGTTTATTTGTCTTTGGGTTTAGTAAACGATATGCTTTGGATTCATCACTATAACCAACAAAGATCATTTTTCTCCTTTTTCTTAAATTTATTTCTCTTTGTTGAGATGGAATATGAAAATAAGCAATGCTTTTTGCCATAAAATGCAAATGGTTTACCTGTGGCTTTCTTTGGTGCCACGCTTCATACGACGTTTTATTTGGAACTCGCAGCTTGTTGGTGTTCAAAATATAGATCGCCGTGCATTTGCCACTTCTACCAAGACAGCTTTTGGAAGTCCTCCGCCTATCATCATGCTCCAAGCCATCTTGACTATTGTGCAATTTTTTTCACTCTACAACACCATTTTGTTGAAGATATCGATGAATTCTTTTTGTTGTTGCATAATGTAGCTTGTATGGATCGTGTATGAACCGTGGTATCAAGTCGATCGGATAGACAATATCGGACCTTCTATTCATCAAGTAGATCAAAGATCCTAGGCTAGGCTTCGATACATTTTTGCATCAACTTTGACTCGCACCATCATTCATTTGTAATTTTTCATTATCGCAAGTGGAGTTGAGATTGGCCTACGCTTGTTCATTTGAAATTTCATCAACAATGTTTCAAGATATTTTCTTGAAAAATAAAAATTTTCCTTTAGATTGACGAACTTGGATCCCAAGAAAATACTTCATAATACCCAAGTCATCATCTCATGCTCCTTCATCATCTTCTTTGAATTCTTGCACCAATGCTTTGGACTAATCCTTGTATAGATCAAATCATCTATGTAAAGACAAATAATTAGAAAATCTTGTGCACCTTCTTTCTTTACGTAAAATGATGGTTCACTTTGACTTATTTGAAATCCATTTCTTTGATTGTTGTTCCGGACTCTTGGTGCTTGTTTCAATCCATATAGAGCTTTTCCGAGTTGGTAGACTTTCTCTTTTTTAGCATTGATGGCATAATCTTCCTCAGTTGCTCCATGTAAACTTCTTCTTCTACATCGCCATTGAGAAATGTTGATTTAATATCCAATTGATAGACTATTAGTTCCAATTGTCTTTGATAAGGCTAGGACAATTCGTATTGTCTCCATTCGAGCAACAACTTCAAATGTTTCGTTGAAATTAATTCCAGGTTGTTGAGAATATCCCTTTGCAACAAGTCGGGCTTTGTGTTTATGGATTGTGCATCTTCTTTGAACTTGGTCTTGAAGATCCATTTGACTCAATGACACTTTTTCCTTTGGGAAGGTCTATGAGATCCCAAGTATTATTCTTCTCAATGCTTGCAATTTCTTCGTCCATTGCCATTTGCCAAACTTTTTCTTTAGCGGCCTTCTTCATAATTCGAGGCTCACAAGCAAAAGTGCAACATCACAAGTTTCATACATTTCTCTTAAACTTCTTACCCTTCTAATTGGACTTTTCGATTCTGGATAGAATTCTTCGGATGTGCCTAGTGAACTCGAGTTTGAACTGGAACTTGAGTTGGTGCTTGGTTGATCTCCATGACTTGTTAAAGTAGGCTATGTTCCGTATTATTATACAATTTTTGTTTTTATTTTTTTATTTTCATTCCAATTCCATTATTGCATTTCATCAAAATATGAATTCTCGAGAAAAATAAGTTTATTTGTCTTTGGGTTTAGTAAACGATATGCTTTGGATTCATCACTATAACCAACAAAGATCATTTTTCTCCTTTTTCTTAAATTTATTTCTCTTTGTTGAGATGGAATATGAAAATAAGCAATGCCGCCATAAAATCAAATGGTTTACCTGTGCTTTCTTTGGTGCCACGCTTCATACGACGTTTTATTTGGAACTCGAGCTTGTTGGTGTTCAAAATATAGATCGGCCGTGATTTGCCACTTCTACCAAGACAGCTTTTTGGAAGTCCTCCGCCTATCATCATGCTCCAAGCCATCTTGACTATTGTGCAATTTTTTCACTCTACAACACCATTTTGTTGAAGATATCGATGAATTCTTTTTGTTGTTGCATAATGTAGCTTGTATGGATCGTGTATGAACCGTGGTATCAAGTTGACTGGATAGACAATATCGGACCTTCTATTCATCAAGTAGATCAAAGATCCTACTGAAAGCTTCGATACATTTTTGCATCAACTTTGATCGCACCATCATTCATTTGTAATTTTTCATTGATTTGCAAGTGGAGTTGAGATTGGCTACATTGTTCATTTGAAATTTCATCAACAATGTTTCAAGATATTTTCTTGAAAAATAAAAAATTTCCTTTAGATTGACGAACTTGGATCCCAAGAAAATACTTCATAATACCCAAGTCGGTCATCTCATGCTCCTTCATCATTGCTTCTTTGAATTCTTGCACCAATCTTTGACTAATCCTTGTATAGATCAAATCATCTATGTAAAGACAAATAATTAGAAAATCTTGTGCACCTTCTTTCTTTACGTATAATGATGGTTCACTTTGACTTATTTGAAATCCATTTCTTTGATTGTTGTTCCGGACTCTTGGTGCTTGTTTCAATCCATATAGAGCTTTTCTGAGTTGGTAGACTTTCTCTTCTTTAGCATTGATGGCATAATCTTCTGGTTGCTCCATGTAAACTTCTTCTTCTACATCGCCATTGAGAAATGTTGATTTAATATCCAATTGATAGACTATTAGCTCCAATTGTCTTTGATAAGGCTAGGACAATTCGTATTGTCTCCATTCGAGCAACAAGTGCAAATGTTTCGTTGAAATTAATTCCAGGTTGTTGAGAATATCCCTTGCAACAAGTCGGGCTTTGTGTTTATGGATTGTGCATCTTCTTTGAACTTGGTCTTGAAGATCCATTTGACTCAATGACACTTTTTCCTATGGGAAGGTCTATGAGATCCCAAGTATTATTCTTCTCAATGCTTGCAATTTCTTCGTCCATTGCCATTTGCCAAACTTTTTTTCTTTAGCAAACTTCTTCATAATTCGAGAGGCTCACAAGCAAAAAGTGCAACATCACAAGTTTCATACATTTCTCTTAAACTTCTTACCCTTCTAATTGGACTTTTCGATTCTCGATAGAATTCTTCGGATGTGCCTAGTGAACTCGAGCTTGAACTGAACTTGAGTTGGTGCTTGGTTGATCTCCATGACTTGTTAAAGTAGGCTATGTTCCGTATTATTATACAATTTTTGTTTTTATTTTTTATTTTCATTCCAATTCCATTATTGCATTTCATCAAAATATGAATTCTCGAAAAAATAAGTTTATTTGTCTTTAGGGTTTAGTAAACGATATGCTTTGGATTCATCACTATAACCAACAAAGATCATTTTTCTCCTTTTTCTTAAATTTATTTCTCTTTGTTGAGATGGAATATGAAAATAAGCAATCCGCCATAAAATGCAAAATGGTTTACCCGGCTTTCTTTGGTGCCACGCTTCATACGACGCTTTTATTTGGAACTCGCAGCTTGTTGGTGCTCAAAATATAGATCGCCGCATTTGCCACTTCTACCAAGACATTTTTTGAAGTCCTCTCGCCTATCATCATGCTCGTGCCATCTTGATTATTGTGCAATTTTTTTCACTCGCAACACCATTTTGTTATGTATTGTAGCGAATCGTGTTGTTCGTGGATTCCTTTGTCTTTGCAATAATCCAAGAAGGATTTTCCGATGAATTCTCCTTTCCACTAGTTTTCACCCTATCAAATCAAGCCGAGCGATGAATGCCCCAACATTAGGCACCACCTAGTTCTCGAGGCCATACACCATAAATAAATAACTCATCAAGACGAATCACCCCTATCTATCTTATCTATCGAACACCATTTTAAATGTGCGCTGCACATATTAGAAAATGGGATTCCTAATACTCGAATCCTTCGAGGTACCCTTATATATATTCTATGCCCCATTATTTCTTTCCAAAACACAACAATATCAACCTCATCATTTTCTTAAACTCCATAAGTTTGGAGTTTGATATATTGCATTTAATTAATCAATTGAAAGCTCTCTTGCTCATTCGCCATCCTAAACCTTATCCCTATCAAATTTCTTTTTCTAATAACCAATTCAAAACTACTCAAAAATTTTAGAGCGAATATCACATACGTTGGCCAATTGGCATTCAACAATGCATCACAATCAATTTGCCCACATAAAGCACGAAAATCATTCAAAAATCTCAAATTAGTGAGACAATTTTCATCGGCATACCTTGTTGAAATTAAATTCTCTTAGAGATTTTATTTCTTAATATCTTTCCAACGTGATTTCAATGGATAGAGATATTCTCTTTCTAGAACTCTTCCATGTATATCTAGTTTGATTTGGTTAGGAAAATATTTTATCTTGACAAGGAATAATTTTGTTGGATATAGATTAGGAAATATTTTGGTTAATCTTGTTTCCTTGTTTATAAAATTTGATATTGATGTGATATACATAAGGTAGGATTCTTCGAGATACTTATCTATTTTTCAAACTTAAAGAGTTTTATTCCTTCTATACTTGTATTTGTTATGTTTCCATATTCTTGTATGACTCTTGGGACTCAAGGAAACCAACCTATATAAAGAGGAGAACGTCCTCTCATCCCACACAAGTCATACACACGAAATTGAGAGAGAAAAAGCAAGAGAGATTCATTCATAGAAGCAAGAAGACGTCCGAGCTTCGAAAGAAAAATACTGAAGTAGATGTTACATGAAGTGTCGTTTCAAATGTCGTTGACATACGGAATAACATCCAGTCCAAATTGACGTCTTGTTGTGTTTTTCATCCATATTAGTTTATCTTTGAATGTACAAGAGTTCATACACTTGTTTTGTTGGATGAGCTGATTTGCAAAACTACGATCTACTCGATAGGAGTTTGTTTTACTAGACTAGTTGATACTTTGAGATTTGAGTTGTAAACAGTACAAATTCAACTAGTGATTTTGTCATATTGACACTTCTACAAGTTATTTATAACATGTAGATAAATTTTACATCGTGTGTTATTTTTCCGCTACATGTTATATGAAGTGTTTTAGGAAGTGTTACCACATCCGGTTTTACACTGTCTCTCGACATCCCGATAAAACGAACGTTTAGGGACATTAAAAACTTTCAAATTCTTTGTGAAGAGATTCTCCCAATGGGCTCGGTGTGTTTCGTCCGTGAGAACAATGTTAGAGTATTGCAGTTGGTTCATCTGGTATTCGGGCTTGGGTTCCAGAGTTGGCTCCCTTCTTCTTCTAGTATTCCTCCTAGCCCCACCTTCACTTCCTCTTGAAGCCATGGATGTGAAACTCAAGTTCTTGAAAAATCTGAAAACTTCAAAATCCCCCAAACTTGAAGAAGAAGTGAAGGTGGAGAATTGGAAGAAATTTGTGGTGAGTTTCTTAAAAGAGTGAAGTATAAGAACTCTTGCTTGAAGATTTGAAGTTTATATTGAAGAATTTTGAAGTGGGAAGGGTGTATTTGTAGGATAAATTTTGGACCTAGTGTTTGATAGGGTAAGAAGTGGAATAAATTTGGAGTGTTTGAAGTTAAAAAGGAAAGAAAAATTGGTCCTCGATCATAATACATGGTCCGTGGATTAATACACGGTTGGACCATGTTTTTTGTCTGTTGCTCTTTGTTCTCTATCGAACAAAATACACGGCCGTGTAATATACACGGGCTGCCAGCCCGTGTAATTCGTCTCTGTTTGGAAAAATACACGATCAGATATTTTTCACACGGTCCGTGAAATTATTTTTTTTTAGAAAACCCCGGAGTATGTCGTGACGCCTCCTACACAATAACTCACAAAAACCACAAAAAACTAAAAATTAAGTTAGTAAATCAAAATCAAATTGAACAAAGGTGATTAAAAATTTCGGTTAACTCCCGAACGCGATAAGTTTTACGTCTTCAGCTAGACGTCCAATTCTCTTACTGCTTCCACCGAATCGATTACTTTCTTTGGGCCCTTGTATTCGCACCATTCCTCAGATGAACGGCATTGCATTGTTCTGCGTGTTAATTTCCGTACGCTTTGGAATTTGCCTTGTTGATGTTGGCTTGCCACTGCTGTTGCGATTTGAGCCACTAGCAACTCCAAAGATTTGTATCCAACTGAGCAACCTGTTCTTCGACTCTATCTATCTTTGCCTCATCGTTGTTAAATCTTGCTTGTGTCTCATTAATGAATGAGGCTAATATCTCTTCCAGAGATGACTTCTTGCATCCATTGTCTTAATTGTTGATGAACGTGTAATCATGCACTACCTTGCACTCAACAAGACAATGTTAAAATCAAAACAAAAATAAAAATAATGCTTCAATTAAGATTGAACTATTTATTACTATATTTATGTAGAATCTTTCAATCCCCGGCAATGGCGCTAAAAAACTTGATCGTGAAAATATTTTCACTAAATTGCAAGTGTACATCGTAGCTAGCAAAGCGGGGAGTAAGGTCGCATTCCTCGTGGATTGAATACGAAACACGTAAAGTACAATAATCTCATATTATAATTTTATTGAAGCATTTGAAAATTAAGAGTTGTTATTTAAACTAATCCTAATTTATCAAATAAAAATTTAGGTATTGTTAAAAACTCAAACTTCACAAAAATTTAAACAAATACGAAAAATTAACCCTAATAATATAATCTCAAAATGCTTCATCAAAATTAATTCCAATAATCGTTTCATTAAAACCAGCTTTTGTGTATCTATGGGTTCAATTCCTAAAGTAGTTTATTCCCTCTCCCGAGTGGCGCATAAACAACTAACTAATAAGAATTGCAGGTTTCCTACTCAACAATTAATATTAACTCCCAAAAGTTCTTTGAATTGAAGTAAACCCCACAAACATTTCCGACTCAATCCCCGATTATGTTATGAATTCATTTTTCGTAAGTTAGACCTCATTTCCCGAATTTTGAACTAACAAATAAGACATGCAATTATTGTCGATAATCTACAAGAAATAAGCACTCAAATTCATAAATAGAACACAAGAAATCAATTAAACAAAACAATCAAATTAGAATTAACATGAATCCACAATTTTGATCATGCCCTAGAATCAAGAAGTTTAGCCTAACATATTTGAAAACAAATTCATAGAAAAACTTGAAATCAAATAGGTTGACATCGAATTAAGTACAAAACAAAAGATCTAAACTATGATTATAGAACCCTTCTTGTGAGGATGAATCCTTCTTCAAAGTCTTGAACTCATGTGTCTTTGTAGATGCGAAAGGTCTCGTGTCATTCTCCGTTGTATTGTGTTTCTCTTTTTAAAAATTCTTGTGTAATGTATATGGAATTGTGTCTCGACTTTAGGGCTTGGTCTTCCTTTTATATGTGCTTTGAGAGATCCCCTGGTAGAGTCCTCGACGAAATTAGAAATGAATCAGCAGCAGGACAAAATATAGGTCGTATTAATACATGGGTAGACCGTGTAAGTTTTTTTCTTCTCTATTTTTGTCCGGATCAAAATACACGACCGTGTATTAATACACGGTGGGCCATGTATTACGTCTCTAAAATTATTCCCTCAAACAAATCACACGAACGTGTAAAATCACACGAATGCAAAGTGTACGACATCGTGTAAAAATACACGGGCTGACCGTGTTTTCTTGTTCTTCGTCGTTTTTCACGTATTTGATCATCTCTTGGCATTTGGTATTTTTGTCCGGTCATCCTACGATATCTTTGCAAATAAAACTTCATTTCTATCAAAATCACAAGAATACATAGTATCACGCCCAACAAAGGAAACCAAATCGTTCGTAACCTTCTCTCAAATGATTCCTCACCTTTTATAGTGCACGTTTGCAAATATGTCCGTTGAAGAGATAGACACAATTTTCAAACCACACTTTGTAGGTTGTTGGCTTGTCTTATCTTGCAAAGATTGATGGAGACCGTACACTTTGAATTTAATTCTCTACACCTTTCCTTACCCTCTTCGCACTTTCGGTACATCCCATTGGTTCCTTGCTTTTTTGCACTCTTTAGCAAAACAACTTTATTCTTTGGCGCCGACACATGCTTATTTCAAAAAAACCTTGACTTTGCTTGACAACCGATCTCTTTCACCTTTCTTGACTCATGTCCGCTGATACCCCTTTGACATTCAATTCTAATCATTTTGGAATGACTTTGATGTCGGGCCACCGACCGAGATGACTTTTTTCGCACTTGATTGAACCGCTCACTCCACTTCACTTAGCTACCACACAATTAGGTATTCTTCTTCAATCTTCAAATGAGTCTTGTAATCTTCAACTTGGTTGCCTTCGACTCCTTATAGAATCATATCCATTACAAGTTGAATTACATTTGAAATGGGGTCCCAACTTCCTAATCTAAGTTTTACATGGTATCATCAAAATCTATACACAAATTTTTTCCAACAATTTCCCCCTTTTGATGATGCCAAAACTTAAATAAAAAATAGCATAAGTAAATAGTGCAAAGAATAAGGAATGAATGTATAGAATATGTCATTTTATTGAACATATTATTCTTGCACTTTACAAAGCACTTTACAAAGCTTTTACAATGTATGACTAAATACAAAGTATCGTAGAATTACATATCCCAGAGTATATACAGAGTACTTACAAATGTGTGTATTTACAATAAAGTACAATACAACATGAAAGGGTTCAATCTGTCTTCAACACCGATCGCTTCTTCTTCTCTCAAAGATCCTCCTCCTCCGCTTCTTCTCCTTTTCTATCTTCCTCCTCTTTTTCTTATTTTCGTAGGCTCTTTTGGTAGTTGGGTCTTCCTCCTCTACCTTTATTCCCATTCTCGAGTGAGCCTAGCATTTTCTTCCTCTTGCCTCCTCCTTGCCTCTTCTTCATTCTTCCCCGATCACCTCTCTGTTGGATAGTTGATCCAAATTTCAACCTAGTAGATCACCTTTCTTCGAGGATCTACATAATGAACATCTTTTAGCTTTGGGCCGTGGTAGAGTACCGCCTCTTCCACCATCACCAAGCCTTCCGCTTCCCCTTCCGACTCTGCGCCTTCTCTCCGGGAGTGTCTTTGCACGAGTTGTGCCCTCGAAGTCTACTCCTTCTTGCCTAATTGACATAGCCCTAAACCCTTCCCCGCGACAAATCCCACGCCCGAGGTAGAGTCATATTTTTGGAAAATCCTTTCAATGCTGAGTTTGAAATTCCTCTAATGATCTAGGATTAGATCCTCGCATCGTGACAACTAATTCCCGGGGGCTTCACAAACTAGGAGTTCTTCAATAATCCTGTTGAGGACCTTCGAACTTTGCTTTAAGGCGACCTTGAGAAGACGGGGCTAAGTCTCGCCACTCGCCTAGAAAAGGAAGACGAGACTCGCTAGAAATCAAGAAGAAAGCGCTCTCCAAAAGTGATTGATGAAACCACCAAATCGTCTAGCGATGATGATAAGCGGATATCGATCAAGACCCAAATGCAAAAACAAATGAGTAGAGTGAAGCAACAAAGACAACCAAGCCTTCATTAAAGGTTGTCTCTCCCCCGCAATATATGCTTTGCAAATCCGAGGAAGAGCCAGTCTCTTGCTCTAATTCAATAAATCGAAAAGAAGGAGATGATGATGATGACATAATCATGAACTCCCCGCTTTGTCCAGGACATCCAGCGCCATTTACGAGAATGGAGGGCATGGAAGGATCACTCAAGGGTACAATTCACTAACCCCGAGTTTATAGATGAAGAAGAGGAATTGTTGTGATTCCTTGGCGTTGACACTATTCGACCAGTGCCCTTGATGAAGAAAAATTGTATGGACATCATTCGAATCATCAAGGAGGAAAAAATGAAAAAGCAAATGAGGAAACCCGAGCATTAGAGAAATCTAGATGTGTGAGTTCACCGAACTCATGAGCACACTCACCCATATCTTGATGTACTCTCGGAGAGTGACGAAGACATGGATCCCATTGCTACAAACCGAGAAGTTCACTATACAAAGGACTCTAAGAGAATCTAGATAAAAGCACAAGCGGAATCACTCGAAGCGCCAGGAGAATTGTCTCAATCTCTCCTTCAAACCGACCTCTTGGAGTAGCACAACATTCTCGCCTCGCTTGTTGCCGCAGCCCACGCCCCATGTACACTCGGAGGATGGAACCAAGGGCACTCGGCGATGAAACATGGAAATCGGGCACCCAAGTTGAGCCAACCCCAAAGAAGGTGTGTTACACCCGCCCCCTGTACTCAAAGGAAAAAGCCGTGAGTCGAGCCGAGTGACCCCACCGTCGCCACTCACCGGTAAGCCACCGAGGGGAAGTTCCCTCCACCACAAAGCAGGTTGGAGGTTGTTGTGGAAGACTCAACCATGAAGCAACGACGCCAAGTAGAAAAAGAAAAAGAACCTCGTGAGGGGGACATTGACGGCTCGGAAAATTGAGTCTATCCCAAACCAAGTGTCACCGCTTTAAAGGCCAATGACACCGCTCTAACAATGAGGCACATGATGGTAATGCCTTGGGTGTTAACACTGGGCGGTGAAAGTGCAATCCAAGGAGTTGAGACTCCTATGGATGCCATGGTCGAAGACCCTAAGGCAAAACCGCGATCGTCGAAGGGAACGTAGAAGACCCAAAGACAGTTGAGACTGTCGAAGGAACACCAAGGCCTCGCAGAGCTGAGTCTAGTGGGGGTATTGAAGGCCCAAGGAGGTTGAGACTTCCCCAGGTGCGGGTCAAGAAGCTCGAACATTCCTCCTCTAAACAAAGGCTTTGATGCGAACAGGAAATAAGTGCACTTCATGATTCCTAGGAAAACTTAGACATATATTTCTTGGGATCCGAGATGAAGCCGAGTCTACTCCTACCAAAGAGGATGTTCAAATATCTAAGAGCCAAATCAAAATGTGAGAAAGCGGCTCGCCAAAAGTTCAACTTTGATGATGAGCCAACTCCACAAGTCTTATCATCATTCGATGATGATACATCGAGGAACAGTAATTCATTTAGAAGAATCTCAGAGATCGAGGAAGTCAAGGCAGACAAATGGTGCTCGATCACCAGGCAACACATTCCACAATCCACAAATGAACCAAGTCATCTCAGGCAGCTCCCACGATTGCAGAAAGAATAACTACACCACTCCATCGCAGGCTCCTTGTAGGTCCCAAGGGTGTAAGTAAGGTTTAGAAGGGGGTTAAATAAACCTTACCAAATTTTCGATTTTAGTCTTCTTAAAATATTACAGAGTTAACACAAACAAATAAGTTCTTGAGGGACATCTTAGTTGGTTATTCAAATAGAGTTAGCCACTCAACGTGACTGATAGAGTTTGATAGAATAACTCAACCGCTTAACCTGTTTAACCCGAAACTTAACTTGGGCCGTTTGAGTTTTTCAAAATGGAAGACTTAACACCCTTTGATTTCTTTTTAAACTTATTTTAACACTTGATTTTAGCACTTAGTTATTAATCAATTAGATAGCAATTTATCAGAGATATAAATAAGTATGAGAGATGAAAGTGTTGAAATGTAAATGACACAAAATAATTTTTATAGAGGTTCGAAGATGGGGTAATTCTTCTAATCCTCTCTTCTCCAACTCCCGGAGGAATCTACTAAGTAATGATCGAGTTCACAAAGTAGTTATCGCCCAGAGACAAGTCTTGATCACACAAACCGACTTGCACCTTGGACTCGCCTAGAGATGCCTTGGTCACACAAATGGCTTCTCGTCCGACTCGACTTTCTTCACAGGCGGCAACTTTGCTACTTGACTCACTTTCTCAAGATTCTTGGATTTGATCATGAAGCCCTCCAATAACTTGATATTGGTTTGATCTTGAACCTTCCTACAATCCTCCTTGAATGTAGACCCTTTTGATTCTTCAAAAGTTTCCTCTTCAACATTTGAAGTTATCTTTCCTTCACAACTTTGTGTTGGATTGATGTCCTTCGAGATTTAGGCTTGAGGATTTTGCTTGAATATCTTGAGAATATTTTTCGTGTTACTGTTTGAATAATGTTTGCTCGTTCGTGGTTCGAGTAACCTTTTCTCAATGAGATTCCTCACCTTTTTTATAGTGAACTTTCAAAAATCTGCCCGTTGAAGAGATAGCCGATTTTCAAAAGACATTTGTGTTCGTTGGCTTGTCTTTTATTGGTCTTCAATCTTGAGATGTAGACCTTTCCTCGTATTAAATGAATGTTCAAATTTTTCGTGTTCGACACGAGGTGCGCATTTCCCATTGGTTTATTCCTTTTGCACGCTTCTCGGGACCAGCGTTTTAAGACTCTGGCATCATTGAAGTATTGCTTATTTAACACTACAACGTAAATGACATTAGTTAACACTTATAAAATGTTACCTAATGGCCATAAAATGTTACTATAGACAATAGGTAGCACTTTTATGGTGCTGCGCACTTGCCTGCCCGTGCTCACGATAGTCTAAGGTATTACTTTTATTAACTTTTTGTAACACTTTTTCTAAGTGTTACATTAAGTTTTCTATTGGTAACACTTTGAAGCAATATTTCTAAAGTGTTACATATGAATCTTATGTAACACTTTTTTGTAACACGTTTTATATTTGTAACACTTTAAAAAATACTTCTAAAGTGTTACATATGAATCTTATGTAACACTTTTTTTTTGTAGCACTTCGTAGAAATACTATTTTTGCCACCATGTAGATTCGAACCCACGACATGTTATGTATGGAAGTGGCAATTTGCCATTAAGCTAAGTTGATTTTTATTACAACTTTTGCTTTGTTTTATATATACACATACACATACACACACACATATATATATTATATGTATATATAATATATTTTATATAATAAAGATTATATTTTATAATATATGTAATAAATTATATTATACACTCGTATTGTATCAAATTTTATATTGTATAATATATAGTTTGAAAATCATATTATATTATATATTAAAGGACACAACAAATTAAAAAAATATATAAAATAAATTTATCGATCGATAAATATTCAATCGTAAAAATAAAAATATATAAAAATATAAAATTAATTTACCGACAGATAAAAAAGTTCTAATAAAAAAAAAGTAATAAAGAAAATAACGAAAAATAATTTACCGACGGCAAAAAATTCCTAAATAATACCGACAACATCAATTTTTCGTTGATAATTTTTTTAAAAAAAAAAAAAAGTAAAAAAAAGGTTAACAATGAATTGGTTTTAGTTAGTAAAAAATAAAAATAAATAAATAATATATATATATATATGCGTATTTTTCAAATCAGTATTAAGACGTAAATAATTGCCTTCGTAAAAAAAAAAAAAAGCAAAACTAAAATACTTTGTAAAAAGAAAACAAAAATTCAGTTAAAAAAAGCAGTACATGATGTCTACAATTTTTAGGTTTGGTGACATCAATTAATTAAATGGATCTTTGACATGATTTAATGATAGTTATATAATTTTGTGTTACTAAAATACGACTTAAAAAGTGTTACAATAAATAAAATATAGTGTTGGCACGAGTGCTTCTTAAATAGAGTGATACCTATTTGCGTTACAAAAGAAATAACAAAAACAAAGTGATACTTAAAAAGTGTTACTTTTATAAAAGTGTTACATATAAACGTTACATATTGATAAAAAGTGTTACCTATTTGCGGTACAAAAAAAAATAACAAAAAGGTGATACTTAAAAAGTGTTACTTATATAAAAGTGTTACATATAAGTGTTACATATTGATAAAGTGCTACAAAAGTGTTACATAAATATTGTAATATAAAAAGTGTTACAAACATGTGTTACATATGTACCTTATGTAAAAAGTGCTACAAAATTTGTGTTACCTAATGTCATTTATATTGTAGTGTAAGTAAATTTCTTTACTTACGTAACGAATTATTTTCAATTGACTTCTCTTGGCTTGGTCCGCTAATTCCCCGTGTGACTTGAGTTTGCTCCAATCATTTGAAGACTCAATTGTCACTTTCAACTTGTGACTTGCTTCTTGAGATGACTTAGACTAACACTTCACACAACCTGTTCCTCACCGACACATCTTGATCAAGTTCTTGATCTACCTTCTTGGCATACTCGGTTGTTCCACAACGGAGTCTTCACTTCGATCTTGATTGACTTCTTGTATTTCCGGCTTAGTGACTCGACTTCGGCTTTTCCAAATTTCTATCTATTACAAAGAAAATTACAAGGAAAATGGGGTGTCAACTTTCTAGTTTAAGTTTTACAAGGCATTCATCAAAATCTACAAAATAAATTTCCCAACAATTTCCCCCTTTTTGATGATGCCAAAACTTAAAAACATTAAACAACAAGAAACAACAAGGATACATACAGACAATGCAATAACAAAGAATGTATGCGTAGAATCAATCATTTTATTGATCATAACATTATTGTCCTTTACACAATCAATTTACAAAGTGTATCGAGCATATTTAAATCTAAGCAAATTACAAGCGTCTATCTTTGAGATACAAATACAAAATATTTTATTGAAAGTACAGATGACTTACACAACAATGTATTTACAAAAGTAAAATACATGAAGGGTTCACAACACTTCATCTCCTTCGCTTCCTCCTCCTCCTTTCATATTCACTCTGTCATCATCCTGGTTCCTTTCTTTTTCTTTCATCTTCAAATGCTTTTTCTTTTCATAAGCTCCCTTCGCAACATCTTTTCTCTTCATTTCTTCCCATAGGTCTTGTCTTCTGTTTTCCTCTTCTATTCTTTTCACATAATCAAGATTCTTTCTAACCACTTCCGCATTTGCTACTTCATCGTATTAAATTGCCCACCAAAAGAGATCCTTCCCTTCTTACCTGGATCTACAAATTGATATTTTTTGGGTAGAGGTCTAGGTCGAAAACCTCTTCCTCCACCACCTTTTCCTCCTCCTCCTGGGTGTATATTGTATATGAGTCTTACGCTTACAAATTTGAATGGATCTTTGGTAGTCTCTTTGCTATCGCCTTTTTCGCATAACATCGAGACCCTTCTCCTAGTATGCATCCCGGCTTGGGCTACCGACATATTCTTAAAATAGCCTTCGGATTCGAGCGTCTTAAATTCTTCAACAGATCTTGCTCGGATCCATCATCCGAATAGCATCTTGATCCTTCTCTCACGCGAATGCCACCGAATTGTTTCATCACCGCTTTAGTGTGGGCATCCGTATTTTTATCGAACTCTAACTAATCTGCTACTTACAATCTTTCTTTTCTCTCGACATGGGCACAACAGTGTGTTCAATTGCGTAGTTCTTCGAAGTTTGTTGATTAATGAGGCTATGACATGACCTTGCCGAGGGTTTCAAGAATCATTAGTGTCAAATCCTTTGACTTTTACCCTCAACTTTTTTCCCTTCTTCTTCTCAACACCGCTTCTTCCTTTTCCTTCTCAACTGTTTCTTCCTTCACTTTCCTCGATACTCCTCTTCCCCTTTTTGGCATCAAAGAAAGGAGAGAGGAACCCCCGAAACATTTCGCAAGCATGAAGTCCACCGAGAGCCGAGTTCGCTTGAGTCTGCTGCGGCATGTCTTTGTTCAAATTCGAACGAGTGGACTTTGATTCACCGCAACCACTTTCATTTCAGCCATGAGAAGGTTGAACTTTGTATTCATGTTCTCCTCAACACGCAAAATTTCTTTTCGATGAAATTCACACAACTCCATTTCATTGTATGGGAGGCATGCAATCTTTGCATATACGCCCACATCCTCTCGCTTCATATCGCATTGTCATCACTCCAAACAAGTATCTTATTGTACAATGCCTTAAAATATCGAACTTGTTTGAATTGCATTGCACTCTCTGCCGACACCACTCCCCTGATCCAATCCTCGTATGTCCTGCTATGAGGTTGGCATCTCTAGTGTCCATACGTAGATCTAATGAGGCTTGATGATGTTCTATATTCTCAATCTCTCCACAGATTTTCTTGAAGACTTCACGGATCTCACCGTCACACTGATTTAGTGGCGACCATTCAAAGAATGAAGTCAAAGTCTGGCACAATGGAGTCGGTAGGGATAATCGGATCTTCTTGGATGGTGTATCGGTGTTGCTCTTTTAGCTGTCTTCTCTCTTCTAGCTACCGCGTACTCAAGTGAAAAGGGAAATAATTGCTCAAAGGCATCATCTCGCACATATGGGATTGACTATGCTGACAGCTCGTGATGTCTCTCGGTTGAGTCGGCCTCGCCGCAACTTTGGGAGTCCAGTGCAGATGACTCGATTCACTGGGACTTATTGAGTGGGTTGGCCGATCGAGCCTCACTGCCTTAATGACCTTCTTCGACCTCGATGAGATTTTTCTAAGTGAATTGCCTATTCCTCACCGCAACATCAGCGTCGTCGAAAGATGATAAAACCTGGGGCTTGGTTCATCATCGGTTGAAAGTTTGACGAAAGCACTTTAAAACTCGACTAACTCGTCTATGGGAGAACATCCTCACCGGGTCCTTTTAATGTTCAACGGTGTGGACTCGGCTTCATCTTCGGACCCCGAAATGATATGTCGATTTTCGAGTGTATTTGGGGATATAGTTGCAACTATAATCGGCAATCTGTTGCACTACTCTTAGTGGTCTATCTGCAAGAAAGATTGTGAGAACTCTCCCTGGTCCTTCAAACATGTGTTGCTCATGCAACATCCTGATTCCCTCATAGCTTCTCGCTGCATGTCCGACTTCTCCTTCGCAGCAACATGATCCATATCTTCATCACTCTCTTCTTGTCCTTGCTATTCGGAATGGAAGGTAGCATGCTCTGTTGCTCTTCTCCTCAAGCGTCAGTAGCGGGCGGAGAGGCAACTTTTTCAACTAAAGATTCGGTTGTCTCAATCGCTTTTTTCCTTAGTTGTCCTCTCCACAATCCCAGGTCTTCTTGGGGCCTCTGCGATCACCCTCGGCAGACTTGGTTGTTTCATCAACTACTTCAGAGACTCGCACTTCCCGAGTGTCGCGAGCCTCAAAAGCTTTCTCCACGGTGAGTGGCGGACTCGCTTGTCCTTTCACGCTCCGAAAGCTTAACTATCCTTCTTCTTTTGGTTTTAACCAAAGGAATGTCTCGATTCTGTTTCCTCCGGTTCTTCAAAGTAAAGGCCTTCGAGTTTCCTTAGAGGTAGCTGCCCTTCTCATTTTGGCAGTCCTCTTCTTCCTTATAGCTAGAGAAAGTATTCGTGCTTCCTTCTCAACCTCCTACCGCTTGGGCGGTGACTCTACCAAGGGCAGTGCATCCTGTTTCTTTTTTGCACAGGGAAACCTTCTTCTTTGCAGCTTTCTTGTTAGGAGGGGAGGTTACGAGATGTGTCCTCGGGTCACCGATTCCCCTCACTTGTATCCGCCCTCTTCGCATGGGCTCTCTTCCGGCTCCCAAAGATTAGCCCGAACATTTTCTTGTTTACATGAAAAGGCTTTCCATGTTGAAGGAAATGCCCTTTACTTCCATCGATGGCCAATTACCAGGCCATATCCGAAAGTGATCCTCCAAAGGATCCATCTTCCATGTACGATTTGTTCCCAACATTCTCGGCAGGTTCGCTATACACGAACTCAACCGAGTTCACTTTCTTTCCCCGCATGATCGCAGCCATGACGATCCGCTTAGTCGCTGGATGTACCGATTGAAGCCGCCAAACTTCATGTCTACACACTTTGTAATGACATCCATCAACTTGTGATAGTCGCCCTTCAAAGAGCTTTCTTCGCTTGTGTAGACTACCTTCGCAACACACTCCGGTTTGACTACTTTTTCCATGCAAAGCAGCCAAGTTAACATTAGCTTCGTTTATTTCTGTCATAACCTCGGGGGCAAGAAGCGTGTGCTCGCAAGGTCCTTAGCAGAATCATGATGTCCTTGTGGTGGACGGGGACTTGATTCCTTCGTCCCCGCACCTCGGCGTTTACATAACTCGCGCCACCTCTTCAAGGTAGGTGAGCGAGTACTCCAAAGCAAGAAAAGGCCTAAGATCGACTTTTCCAAAGATATCACTATCTTCTTTACTAGGGTTTCATCTCAACCCCGCTTTATCATCCCTTCAAAATCCACGGTTGATCTAGAGTGGATTTGCATTGATAGCTTAACAAAATTGAACTTTGGTGCCATTTACGAGTGTTACCGAATAAAGCTTGATAGACTTGCTTTAGAACTCGTAGGGTTTGCGAGAGAGAAATGAATTTGCTTTGAAGATGAACAATTTTCAGTAAAGTGTGAGAGAGAAGACTGAAAACCATATATAAGGGTTATGAAAGGACGAGTTTTTGATTTTTTAAATTTGATCAAGATCAACGGCTCAGATTTAGCACGTTAAACCGCATTTAATTCCTCGCATTTAATGCGCAGAATTTATATCCAATTATATGCTTATCAGGCACTTTTTGATCGTACCCGTCATTATTACGTTGACGTCATCCTTAAAAACATTCCCGCTCATTTAAAAAGACTGCGTTTTTGTCACTTAGCTCATAAATGACTCAACTTATTTCACAAATGACTTAACTCTTCTTCTCTCTTTTCATTAAGCGACTCAGCTGTCAACTAACTCGATAGATCTAACTTTCCGATATGGTCATTTCACTTAGGCGATGTGAAAACTTGTTCATTTCTCACTTTCTATCTTCCATCTCTTCTCGATTGAGTCTTCCGAGTGTTAACTCAGCTCAATTAAGCCTAACTCATGTTTAAGCTCTTCAAATCTTGATTCACATAAGGGCTTGGTGATATGTCACTAATCGCTTATCAATTGAGATATATTCCAAAGAGATGTCTTTCTTTTCAACATGATCTCTTATAAAATGATATCGACATCAATGTGCTTTGTTCTTGAGTGCAACACAGATTCGAGTGATTGCAATAGCACTTGTGTTATCACACATAATTGGAATTTCTTTTTCTTCAATTTCATAATCTTTCAATTTGTTGTCTCATCCACAAGACTTGGGCACAACAAATGCACGCAACTATGTACTCTACTTCAACGGTGGATGTGGCTATTGAGTTTTTCTCCTTTCTAAACCAGAAACCAATCTGTTTCCAAGCATTTGACATGTACTTGAAGTACTCTTCCGTCAACTCTACATCCAAAGATAGTCCGAGTCCGAGTAACCAATAAGCTTCAATCCACCTTCCTTTGGATACCATAAGCCAACTTCATGGCATCCCTTCGGATATCTTAGGATTCTCTTAGTGCATCATATGGCTCTTCTTTGTTGCATTGAAATCTTGCACATACACCTACAAAGAAAGGTGATGTCCGTCTCTGGTTATTAAATAGAAGCAGTGATCCAATGAGTGCTATGTATCTTGTTTGATCTACAGCCTTACCATCTCGCATCCATGTCCATCTTGGACCGATGTGTTCATTGGTATTTTCACGAGAAGACTTCTCTTCCATCCTTCAATTTCTTAACTTGAAGTCCTAGGAAGAAAGTCGGCTCTCCCATCATGCTCCTTTCAAATTTGCTTGGGGTCTTTAGGTTCATGCACTATCTCTTTTGTCTCGTATGCATGTATGTGTGTTTTAGCAATTGCCTTCTTTGGGTGGTTGTGATATTTCCGAGTGTAGTGCCTGGGTGTATATGTGTACGATAATAGCTCTTTTGCCTTTGGAATGACCTTTCTTTGTGTCTAGGTCTTTGCCATCTGTGGTTTGTATTCCATTGGACTTTCTTTGATATTTCACATTATTCCAATCACTTGCTCGGGTAATTTCTACCATTCCCATCATATGTGTTTCTTTGATAAAACTTCTGGGGTTTTTGGTAGCTCTGTTTATTCTTCACAGTACTTCCTATTTGGAGTTTGCTTTGAGGAACTCACGATTTCTTCTCGCTTGTCCTCTTAGTATACTCAATCGGCTATTTTCCTTTCCTTTATATCCAAGGCCAACTTGTATGTGATTGTGCTTTAGAATGAATGTTAGTGCAACATTTGGTGTCTTAGATTTTTGAGATGCTTCATTACTTGAAGATCCTTTTTTCCAAAATCACTCTACGAGTTTGACTATGCACAAAGGGATTGAATCTATGCCCGTCTTATCTCCACATTCTTTTTGGCTCATAATAAGGTCATCCAATGATTTAGATGCCTTTGTAAATGAGGCAATCACATTTTTGAGATCATTTTCCCTCTTTTCAATAGCAACTATCTCTCGCTATTAGTTTAGCATTCTCTCGGCCTTGACTCCTTGTTCTCACCACTATATGTGACTTAGAGTACTCGGCTCCTTTGTCACCGTGAGTTTTGGCTTTTGAGCTGGCTATTTTCCTCATTTAATAGTGTGTGTGAGGATTTAATGTGCTCAAAGTCTTTCATCATTTTGCCTAATGAATCATAAAGATCAGTGGGTGATGAAGTGTGTGTATCACAATCACTATCACTAGAATCTGAGTGAGATGAGTTAGAGTGTACCTCATCTTCTTGGTCTGGTTGATCTTGTTCTTTAGCCATTAGACAAATCATTGCTTCTTCTTCTGAATCACTTGAGTAGTCAGCTTCACTACTCTCTGAGTCTGCTGCTTCTTTCGACTTAGCTGTCTCAGCAGTCTCAGCAGCCAACATGGCTTTCTTCTTTTCCTGTCTTCTTTCTCTGAAGACTTTTCTTTCTTCTTCATCCCTGTACTTGTTGACTGGTGGATAGGAACAGTCAATTGCAAAATGTCCTGGTTGTCTCGCAATTCCAACACAGTTCTCGCTCTTTGATCGACTCTTTTCTGTCCTTGGGTTATTAGCTCTCTCGATACTCAACTCTTTGGTGCCTGATTCTCTTGGGTGGCCTGTCTTCCCTTGACTTGGAAGGAGCTGAATGTCTCCTGGAGGATTCACTCTTGTTTCTTTTATAGTTCTTATTGAAGAACTTGTAGAATCTTTTAACCATCAGGGCAATCTCCTCCTGGTTTATGGATTCCTTGACTTCATCTTTCTTTCCATCCTTGACTATCGGTCACGGTGTCTTAGGTATAGCTATCTCCTCCTCGCTCCTTTCTTCTCGGCTCAAACTCATAAGCTTTGAGATCCGAGAACACTCATGATTGGATGTTGTTGTGAGGTTCATTGAATGTCTCGTGAGCCATGACTTTCATTTCCCATTCACCGGGAGGCTTCTAATCTTCATACACATTTCCTTTTGTGTATATTCTTTCCTGTCTTTGATAGCTCATTTGTGATTTCAAGTGAACCGCATCCAAATCCAAGGTTTCACCTGCAAGCATTTTAAAATTTTCAAATTTTTGTACAACTACGATAATTTATTTTCTTTAATTTGCTCGATCCTTCACAAACTAAAGTTAATTTATCCCATATTTTTTTGGCAGATTTGCAAGATTTGACTTTATTGAATATTGCTTTGTCCAATGTCTTGTATGTAAATGTCCTTGGCCACATTATCCAAGTTGTATCTCTTTTCTCACATCATTGGTCCACTCAGTCCTTGGTTTCTCAACCATGGGCTGGTCTTGCCTCACCTACATGCCTTCATCTCTCTTCAGTCAAATGCTCTTCTTGGTGTGTTCACTTTTAGTATTTGCGCGGGCCCATCCTCTATCACTAGCCACATTTCATCATGTAAAGCGAGATAGATGAGCCTGCATACGAATTTTCCAAATCATCAAACTCCTCAATAGTGAACATAGGAATGCGTGTCGATTTGCTTCCATGATAACAACTTTTGCTAAGATCGAAAGATTTTTAAAATACAAGTGTTAAAAATCTTTTAGAAAAGATAGAGATCTAGTTTAGTAACCAAAGGTGCGGAAGGCTCAATGAACCAACCGCTCGATACCACTTGTAGGTCCCAAGGGTGTAAGTAAGGTTTAGAAGGGGTTGAATAAACCTTACCAATTAATCGATTTTAGTCTTTTTGAAATATTACGAGTTAACCCAAACAAAGCTAAGTCCTTGAGGGACAGCTAAGTTGGTTATTCAAGAGATTAGCCACTCAATAGACTCGATAGAGCTGTTGATAGAATAACTCAACTGTTTAACCCGAAACTTAACTTAGTTGTCTTTGAGTTTTTCAAATGGAAGACTTAACACCCTTTGATTTGTTTTAAACTTGTTTTAACACTTGATTTTAGCACTTAGTTATTAATCAATTAGATAGCAATTTATCAACAGATATAAATAAGTATGCAGAGATGAAAGTCTTTGAAATGTAAATGACACGAATAATTTTTATAGAGGTTTGAAGATGGGGTAATTCTTCTAATCCTCTCTTCTCCAACTCCCGGGGAATCCACTAAGTAATGATCGATTCACAAAGTGGTTATCGTCTATAGACAAGTCTTTATCACACAGTTGACTTGCTCCTTGGACTCGATCCAGAGATGCATTGATCACACATTTGGCTTGTTATCCGACTCGCTTCTTCACAGGCGCAAATGCCTTTGCTACTTCACTTTCTTCTCAAGCTTCTTGGATTTGATCACGAAGCCCTCAATAACTTGATCTTAGTTCGACCTTGAACCTTCCTACAATCCTCCTTGAAAGTAGACCCTTTTGATTCTTCAAAAGTTTTCTCTTCAACAGTTTGAAGTTATCTTTCCTTCACAAGTTTGTGTTGGATTGATGTCCTTCGAGATTTAGGCTTGAGGATTTTGCTTGAATATCTTGAGAATATTTTGCAGTTACGAGTTTGAATAATGCTTGCTCGTTCGTGGTTCAAGTAACATTTTCTCAATGAGATTCCTCGGCCTTTTATAGTCAACTTTCAAAAATCGCCCGTTGAAGAGATAGGTTGATTTTCAAAAGACACACTTGTGTTCGTTGGCTTGTCTTTTCTTGGTCTTCAATCTTGAGATGTAGACCATTCCTCGTATTAAATGAATGTTCACTTTTCGTGTTCGACACGAGTTGCGTGTGTCTCCCATTGGTTTATTCCTTTTGCACGCTTCGGGAAGAGCGCTTTAAGACTGGCAAAGATAGAAGTATTACTTATTTAAGTAAAGTTCTTGACTTACAGCAACGGATTATTTTCGATTGAAATCTCTTGGCGCTACCTAATTCCCCCAGGTGACTTGAGTTTGCTCCAATCATTTGAAGACTCAACCGTCACTTTCAACTTGTGACTTGGCTTCTTGAGATGACTTAGATCGACACTTCACACAAATTGCTCACCGATACATCTTCGATCAAGTTCTTGATCTACCTTTCTTGGTTATACTCAAATGTTTCACAAATGAGTCTTCACTACAAGATTCATTGACTTTTTTGTATTTCCAGGCTTAATGACTCGACTCGGCTTTTCCAAATCTATCTATTACAAAGAAAATTACAAGGAAAATGGGGTGCCAACTTTCTAGTTTAAGTTTTACATGACATTCATCAAAATCTACAAAATACATTTCCCAAAACTCCTACAACTGTGAAAGATGCGAATGAAGCTCCCGCAAAAGAGGCAAAACTAAGCCGAGTCATCGCAGGCACAAACCTCGCAGACCATCCCTTATGTGCGCGATGATGCCTTTCAAGAGATGTTTCCTTTTACCAAAATCCTGCCAGAGTTGGAAGAAGAGACAGTTCTTTGAACAAATAAGGTTCACTATCCGAGAAGATCCCACTATTCCTACCGACACTATTCTACCTAAGATTTTTACTTCGATGCAGAATGGCCCGCACTGAATCAAAGTGAGACAATGAGATCCGTGAGGTGTTCAAGAAGATATGTGAGGAGATTGAGAAGATCGAACGACAACAGGCCTCACTGGACTTAACATCGTATAATAGGGATGCCACTCTCACAAGAGACTTGAGAGGGATCGTGGTATGGATCCGCGAGTGGTCCTAACAAAGGCAGATGCCATGTGACTTGAGCAAGTTCGTTATTTCAAGGCACTATATGGCGAATGCTTGTCCGGAGTGATGATAACACCTTGATCAAGCAACGGATGCGAGGAATATATCGAAAGGTTACATGAGTCTCACAAAACGGAAATGGAGCTATCATGAAATTTTCAACAGAAAGAAATTCGCAACTTGGGACTGCTATGAATGATAAATTCAACTTACTCATGGCTGAGATGAAGTTAGTGACAGCCCGGTCTAAGGAAACTCACTCCGAATTTCGAAAAAGATATGACACAACCGACTCCAAACAAAACTCACTATAAGGAGATGGATTTCATGCTCGCAGCATGTTCCTAGAGTCCCTCACACCTTTGATGATGCCAAAAAGGAGGAAGAAGAGCTCTCAAGGAATCAATAGAAGAACAGTGAAGAAAGACGCAATGAGAAAGACGCATTGTGAAGAAGGGTAAAGTAGGCGAGGGGAAAGTTCGAAGGATTTGACGCCGATGTTAGTCGAAACCCCAAAGCAAGGTCATGTTATCTTCCATCATCAAAAAACTCCCGAACCCTACCCATTGAGCACTGATGTGCCAATGTCGGAGAAAAGAAAAATCATTCAAGCGGGGTTTAAGGAGCTCTATAAAAAGCGGGTTGCCCGTGTTCGGAAGTCTTTGAAACAAGATGGTGGTCTTCCAGTTGGAAAAGATCGGATGTGATTCCTGATAATGGATCTGATCTAGATAGGTTGAAGAGTTCAAAACCCTTGAATCAAAAGGCTATTTCAAGGAATGACACTAGCCCAAGCCTGGATTTGTATCTTTGGGAGAAAGGTCTAGCATTGTGTGAAGAAGTTGAAAAGCGGCAGATCTTCTAGCGAGTCACTCACGGTGTAAGCGAAGACTCCCATGCACACACCCGAGGCGAGAGGAAGAAGTGGTGGTGGAAGAGGTTCCCGACCTTGACCAAAACCCAAGGATGTTGAATATGTAGGTCCCGACAAGAAATGGATGATCTCTTGAAATGGGTATGATGAATTGCCAACTGGAAGTGGCAAGAAAGAACGCGGAGGCGATAAGAAGACAAATAGAAGATAACAAAAGGCAAACAAGACAATGGCTTGAGAGGAAGCAAACTTTTGTATATACACTCATGTAAGTCGTCTATAATGTACTTAGTGAAGTTTTTAAATTTTTCACTCAGATGTATTCTTGCATCTTAGCTTAGATGCATGTATTTTGCTCTGTTAAGAATTGCTCTTATACCAAATGTAAACAACTATGTAAAGGATAAGAATGCTATGATCAATAAAACAATCTATTTCAAGCATACATTCATTGTTACTTTATTGTCTGTATGTATCTTTGTCGCTTATATTTTCTTGAATGTTTTTAGGTTTTCGCATCATCACAAAGGGGGAAATTGTTGGGATATTTATTAAGTAGATTTGGATGATACCATGTAAAACTTAAACTAGGAAGTTGGCACCTCATTTTCCTTGTAATTTGTATTGTAATAGATAGGGCGGGAAAAGGCTGGTTAAGACAAATGACTACGCCAAGAAATACAAGAAGTCAATCGGGACGGATTGAAGACTCTCTTTGCGTGTCACCGAGTATGGCCATGAAGGAAGTCAAGGACTCGATCAAGGTGTGTCGGTTGAGGAACATCTCAAGAAGTGCCGGTCAAGTTAGCTCAAGGAGCCAAGTCTCAAAGTTGAAGTGATAGTTGAGTCATCTAATGACTTGAAGTCGACTCAAGTCACACCTGGGGTAAAGACAACAGTCTAGTCAAGATAACTTGACTTAGATCCGATTGATTAAAAGTCAAGAATGTTACTCGAATAGTAACATGTCAAAGCTCTGTCAGTGTAAAGTGTTAGTCCTGGTGTGCAAAAGGAATAAACCAATGGGAAGAAGCTCGCAGTGTGTGTCGAAAGTCTAAAATGATGCAAGACATTTAATACGAGGAAATGTCAACATCAAGGATCGCATACAAGACAAGCTAACGAACACAAGTGACTTTTGAAATTAGCCTATCTCTTCAACGGATAAAATTTCAAAAGTGCACTATAAAAGGCCGAGGAATTTCTTGAGAAAATGTTACTCGAACCACGAACAAGCAAGCAATATTCAAGCAATTAACTCCGCAATATTCTCAAGTATTCAAGCAAATAGTCAAGCACGAAACTCAAAGGAAATCGATCCAACACAAGCCGTGAAGGAAAGACAACTTCAAATCATGTTGAAGAAGAAACTTTTGAAGAATCGGCTTATGGAGAACATCCTCACTGGGTCCTTTTAATGTTCAACGGTGTGGACTCGGACTTCATCTTCGGACTTTAAAATGATATGTCGATTTTCGAGTGTACTGGGATATAGTTGCAACTATAATCGTGACAATCTGTTGCACTACTCTTAGTGGGTCTATCTGCAAGAAAGATTGTGAGAACTCTCCCGTCCTTCAAACATGTGTTGCTCATGCAACATCCTCGATTCCCTCATAGCTTGTTGCATGTCCGACTTCTCCTTCGCAGCAACATGATCCATATCTTCATCACTCTCTTCTTGTCCTTGCTATTCGGAATGGAAGGTAGCATGCTCTGTTGCTCTTCTCCAAGCAGCGTCGTAGCAAAGTGAGAGGCAACTTTTTTCAATCAAGATTCGGTTGTCTCAATCGCTTTTTTTTCCTTAGTTGTCCTCTCCACAATCGGGTCTTCTTGGGGCCTCTGCGATCACCTCGGCAGACTTGGCTGTTTCATCAACTACTTCAGAGATCACTTCCCGAGTGTCGGCCAGCCTCAAAAGCTTTCTCCAGCTGAGTGGCGGACACAGCTGTCCTTTCACGCTCTGAAAGCTTAACTATCCTTCTTCTTTTGGTTTTAACCAGAGGAATGTCTGATTCTGTTTCCTCCGGTTCTTCAAAGTAAAGGCCTTCTTGAGTTTCCTTAGAGGCAGCTGCCCTTCTCATTTTGGCAGTCCTCTTCTTCCTTATAGGGAGAAAGTATTTGTGCTTCTTTCTCACCTCGGCTGCTTGGCGGTGACTCGGCTGCAGGGGCGTGTGCATCCTATTTCTTTTGTTGCAGGGGCAACCTTCTTCTTTGCAGCTTTCTTCTTGGAGGGGAGGTTACAGCTGTGTCCTCGGGGTCAGCTGATTCCCCCTCACTTGTATCCGCCCTCTTCGCATGGGCTCTCTTCTGGGCTCCTGAAAGATTAGCCCTGAACATTTTCTTGTTTACATGAAAAGGCTTTCCATGTTGAAGGAAATGCCCTTTACTTCCATCGATGGCCAATTACTGGCCATATCCAAGTGATCCTCCAAAGGATCCATCTTCCATGTACGATTTGTTCCCAACATTCTCGGCGGGTTACGCTATACACGAACTCAACCGAGTTCACTTTCTTTCCCGCATGATCGCAGGCCATGACGATCCGCTTAGTGGTTGACGGTGATTGAAGCCGCCAAACTTCATGTCTACACACTTTGTAATGACATCCATCAACTTGTGATAGTCGCCCTTCAGCCAGCTTTCTTCTCGATTGTGTAGACTACCTTCGCAACACACTCCGGTTTGACTACTTCTTTCCATGCAAAGCAGCCAAGTTAACATTAGCTTCGTTTATTTCTCATATAACCTCGACGGCAAAAGAAGCGAAGGCTCGCAAGGTCCTTAGCAGAGAATCATGATGTCCTTGTGGTGGACGGGGACTTGATTCCTTCGTCCCCCGCACTCCCGGCGTTTACATAGAATCTGCGCCACCTCTTCAAGGTAGGTGAGCGAGTACTCCAAAGCAAGAAAAGGCCTAAGATCGGACTTTTCGGATATCGACTATCTTCTTTACTAGGGTTTCATCTCGAACCTCGCTTTATCATCCCTTCAAAATCCACGGTTGATCTAGAGTGGATTTGCATTGATAGCTTAACAAAATTGAACTTTGGTGCCATTTACAGAGTGTTACCGAATAAAGCTTGATAGACTTGCTTTAGAACTCGTAGGGTTTGCGAGAGAGAAATGAATTTGCTTTGAAGATGAATAGTTTTCATAAAGTGTGAGAGAGAAGACCAAAAACCATATATAAGGGTTATGAAAGGACGAGTTTTTGATTTTTTAAATTTGATCAAGATCAACGGCTCAGTTTAGCACGTCAAACCGCATTTAATTCCTCGCATTTAATGCGCGAATTTATATCCAATTATATGCTTATTGTGCAACTTTTTGACTGCACCGTCATTATTACGTTGACGTCATCCTTAAAAACATTCCCGCTCATTTAAAAAGATCGCGTTTTTGTCACTTAGCTCATAAATGACTCAACTTATTTCACAAATGACTTAACTCTTCTTCTCTCTTTTCATTAAGCGACTCACCACAACTAACTCGATAGATCTAACTTTCCGATATGGTCGTTTCACTTAGGCCGATGTGAAAAACTTGTTCATTTCTCACTTTCTATATTCCATCTCTTCGATTGAGTCTTCCGAGTGTTAACTCAGCTCAATTAAGCTTTAGCTCATGTTTAAGCTCTTCAAATCTTGATTCACATAAGGGCTTGGTGATATGTCGCCTAACTACTTATCAATTGAGATATATTCCAAAGAGATGTCTTTCTTTTCAACATGATCTCTTATAAAATGATATCGACATCAATGTGCTTTGTTCTTGAATGCAACACGGATTCTCGAGTGATTGCAATAGCACTTGTTTATCACACATAATTGGAATTTCTTTTTCTTCAATTTCATAATCTTTCAAATTGTCTCATCCACAAGACTTGGGCACAACAATTTGCACGCAACTATGTACTCTACTTCACGGTGGATGTGGCTATTGAGTTTTTCTCCTTTCTAAACCAGAAACCAATATATTTCCAAGCATTTGACATGTACTTGAAGTACTCTTCCCGTCAACTCTACATCCAAAGATAGTCTCGAGTCCGAGTAACCAATAAGCTTCAATCCACCTTCCTTTGGATACCATAAGCCAACTTCATGGCATCCCTTCGATATCTTAGGATTCTCTTAGTCATCATATATGGCTCTTCTTTGTTGCGATTGAAATCTTGCACATACACCTACAAAGAAAGGTGATGTCCGGTCTGCTTGGTTATTAAATAGAGCGGATCCAATGAGTGCTATGTATCTTGTTTGATCTGACAAAATACCATCCGCATCCATGTCCATCTTGACGATGTGTTCATTTGTATTTTCACGAAGACTTCTCTTCCATACCAAATTTCTTCATTAAATATCTGTGTACGTTGTTTGACTTATGAAAGTTCCATCCTTCAATTTCTTAACTTGAAGTCCTAGGAGGGAAAGTCGGCTCTCCCATCATGCTCCTTTCAAATTTGTCTTCCATGAGGTTTGAGAACTTATCACAAAGCTCTTTATTTGTGGATCCAAAAATGATATCATCCACATATATTTGAACAAGCAAAGATATACTTTCTCCATCTTAAATTTAAGAAGAGTGTTCTCATTCCATTTTGCCTTTGGTGAATCCAATGTCATTTAGAAAATTGGGACAATATATCATACCATGCTCTTGGTGCCTGCTTGATCCATATAATGCTTTCGCTCAAAGCCGGAGGTTGCTCAACATAGATTTCTTCTTCTAACTGTCCATTTAAAAATGCACTTTTCACATCTATTTGATATACAATGAAGTTCTTGTGTGCGGCGTAGGCAAGAAACATCCTTATTGCTTCTAGTCTTGCAACAGAGCAAATGTTTCATCAAAATCTATTCCCCCTTCTTGGCAATACCCTTTGGCTACCAATCTTGCTTTGTTTCTTACCACAGATCCTTCCTCATTCATCTTGTTTCGAAAACCCATGTTGTGCCAATAACATTCGATGGGTTGGTCTCTCGCACCAATTCTCATACTTTATTTCATTCAAATTGATTGATTCTTCTTGCATGGCTTGAATCCAATGTGTGTCATCCAATGCTTGAGACACATCTTTTGGTTCTATTTGGGAAATAAAACAAGTGAACATTGCTTCTTCTTTGAGCTCGGATCTGTTCTTACACCATCTCTCACATCTCCAATAACTAGCTCGGTGGATGGTCTCTCAGCCATCTCACATCAGGTTGAAGCAAATCAGCTGGGTTCAGCTGTCTCGCAGCTGTGTTGACTTGAGCAGCTCTTTCATTATCATTCAGCTGCAGTTTTTCTAGTTGTCTTTGAGATTCAACTATCTCATCTTCATCTTGATTGATTACTCTTGCTTCAACCTCAACATAAGGACTCTTCGCATAGTTGGTTGATTCAAATATGAGCTAATTTTTCAATGTCTTCTCCATTCACATTAGGTTCATCAAAACAACATGAATAGACTCTTCTGTGACCATAGTCCTCTTGTTCAAGACTCTATAGACTTTGCTTTCACCGAGTATCCCAAAAGATACCTTCATCGGCTTTAGCATCAAAAGCCTTTAGATTATCCTTGCCATTGTTGTGGATGAAGCATTTACATCCAAATATTCTCAAGTACCCAACATTTGGCTTTCTCCCCGTCCGTTTTCATAGGAGTCTTTGTCACCGTCTATTTATCATGCATCTATTTTAAGTATAACATGCGGTGTTGATGGCTTCACCAAAATCTCTTAGGTAGTCCAAACTTCAGCTAACATGGTCCTTGCAGCTTCCTTAAGAGTTATGTTCCTTCTTTCAGCTACTCCATTCTTACATTTGTGGGGTTCTTGCTGCAGATAACTCATGAGCAATACCATTTTCAACACAATCTTGAGTAATTATCCCATTGACAAACTCGGTTCCTCTATCGGACCTTATCATTATAATGGTTTGCTCTTTTGATTTTGAACTCTTCTCATCACCGAGATAACTTCGCAAAGTTTCCTTCTTTTTGAACATGAAGATTGTCCATGTATATCTTAAATAATCATCTACCACCACTAAGGTATATTTCTTTCCACTTATCTTTGGTGTTCAATGGACCAAATAAATCCATATGCAAATGATGTAATATCCTTGTTGAAGAAGGATCGGGCTTCTCCTTGAATGAAGATTTGATCCGCTTTCCCATCCGCATGCATCACATACACTTTCCTTCTTGTATCTCGAGTCCTGAAATCCTTCCACAAGATGACTCCTTTCAAGCTTGTTGATTGTCTTGAAGTTCGGATGACTTTCGGCTTTTTGTGCCACAACCAACTTGATTCTACTGCTCTTTGCTAATGCACCGGTGCTTGGTGTGGCGATGAGACCGATCTACCACATACATATTTTTCTCGTGTTGATCTTTGTAGCATTATTTCATTTGATTCAACATCTTTAGTCCGCACACTCCCATATTGAATCCAACATTGTAGCCTTTATCACAAAGTTGACTTATATTGAGCAAGATAAAGTTGAGTCCCTCAACATAGGCAACATCTGTGATTTCCAATCCATTTTCTTGATGGATCCAAAGGCCTCTTTTTTCCCCTGAGCTTCATTTCTCCAAATATGACTTTTGCGCCTCTAATCTCCTTGAATCTTGATAGATTGTTCTTGTTGCACGACATATGTATGGAATAGCCACTATCCATGTACCAGGTTTCTTGGCACTCACTTCCTTGAACTCGTAATCAAGGAAATTAGTTTTTAGGTACCCATGCTTGCCTGGGGTCGTGAGGGGTTAGTCTTTGTAAAATGATCCAACCAACCTATAGCCAAATGACTTGACTTTAAGAGGTTGCCATTTATCCGTGCCATAATCATAATTCACTTTGGCAAATTGCTTGGGGTCTTTAGGTTCATGCACTATCTCTTTTGTATGTATGCATGTATGTGTGTTTTAGCAATTGCCTTCTTTGGGTGGTTGTGATATTTACGAGTGTAGTGCCTGGGTGTATATGTGTCGATGATAGCTCTTTTGCCTTTGGAATGACCTTTCTTGAGGTCTAGGTCTTTGCCATCTAGGTTTGTATTCCATTGGACTTTCTTTGATATTTCACATTATTCCAATCACTTGCTCGGGTAATTTCTACCATTCCCATCATATGTGTTTCTTTGATAAAACTTATGGGGTTTTTGGTAGCTCTGTTTATTCTTCACAGAGTACTTCCTATTTAGAGTTTGTTTGAGGAACTCTGCTGGATTTCTTCTCACTTTGTCTTTAGTATACTCAATCAAGTTGTTTTCCTTTCCCTTTATATCCAAGGCCAACTTGTATGTGATTGTGCTTTAGAATGAATGTTGGTGCAACATTTGGTGTCTTGGATTTTTGAGATGCTTCATTACTTGAAGATCCTTTTTTTCCAAAATCACTCTACGAGTTTGACTATGCACAAAGGGATTGAATCCTATGCCCTGTCTTATCTCCACATTCTTTTTGGCTCATAATAAGGTCATCCAATGATTTAGATGCCTTTGTAAATGAGGCAATCACATTTTTAGATCATTTTCCCTCTTTTCATAGCAACTATCTCTCGCTATTAGTTTAGCATTCTCACCCTTGACTCCTTGTTCTCACCAAATATGTGACTTAGAGTACTCGGCTCCTTTGTCACCGTGAGTTTTGGCTTTTGAGCTGGCTATTTTCCTCATTTAATAGTGTGTGTGAGGATTTAATGTGCTCAAAGTCTTTCATCATTTTGCCTAATAAATCATAAAGATCGGTGGGTGATGAAGTGTGTGTATCACAATCACTATCACTAGAATGAAAGTGAGATGAGTTAGAGTGTACCTCATCTTCTTGGTCTGGTTGATCTTGTTCTTTAGCCATTAGACAAATCATTGCTTCTTCTTCTGAATCACTTGAGTAGTCAGCTTCACTACTCTCTGAGTCTGCTGCTTCTTTCGACTTAGCTGTCTCAGAGTCTCGGCCAACATGGCTTTCTTCTTTTCCCGACTTCATTCTCTCAAGACTTTTCTTTCTTCTTCATCCCTATACTTGTTGATGGTGGATAGGAATAGTCAATTGCAAAATGTCCTGGTTGTCAAATTCCAACACGGTTCTCACTCTTTGATCGGCTCTTTCTGTCCTTGGGTTATTAGCTCTATGATACTCAACTCTTTGGTGCTCAGTTCTCTTGGGAGGCCTGTCTTCCCTTGACTTGGAAGGAGCTCAATGTCTCTGGAGGATTCACTCTTGTTTCTTTTATAGTTCTTATTGAAGAACTTGTAGAATCTTTTAACCATCGGGGCAATCTCCTCCTGGTTTATGGATTCCTTGACTTCATCTTTCTTTCCATCCTTGACTATCGGTCTGCAAAATTGTCTTAGGTATAGCTATCTCCTCCTCGCTCCTTTCTTCTCACTCAAACTCATAAGCTTTGAGATCCGAGAACACTCATGATTGGATGTTGTTGTGAGGCTCATTGAATGTCTCGAGCCATGACTTTCATTTCCCATTCAATGGGAGGCTTCTCGAATCTTCATACACATTTCCTTTTGTGTATATTCTTTCCCAAGTCTTTGATAGCTCATTTGTGATTTCAAACTGGCATCCAAACGATCCAAGGTTTCACCCGCAAGCATTTTAAAATTTTCAAATTTTTGTACAACTACTGAGACAATTTATTTTCTTTAATTTGCTCGGATCCTTCACAAACTAAAGTTAATTTATCCCATATTTTTTTTGCAGATTTGCAAGATTTGACTTTATTGAATATTGCTTTGTCCAATGTCTTGTATGCGAGAATGTCCTTGGCCACATTATCCAAGTTGTATCTCTTTTCTGTCATCATTGGTCCACTCGATCCTTGGTTTCTCAACCATGGCTGGTCTTGCCTCGACCACGACTTCATCTCCTTCAGTGCGTGTTTGCTTTCTTCTTCTTGGCCGTGTTCACTTTTAGTATTTGCGGTGGCCCATCCTCTATCACTAGCCACATCTCATCATGTAAAGCGGATAGATGAGCACTGCATACGAATTTTCCAGTCATCAAACTCCTCAATAGTGAACATAGGAATGCGTGTCGATTTGCTTCCATGATAACAACTTTTGCTAAAGATGAAAGATTTTTAAAATACAAGTGTTAAAAATCTTTTAGAAAAGATAGAGATCTAGTTTAGTAACCGAACTGCGGAAGGCTCAATGAACCAACCGCTCACGATACCACTTGTAGGTCCCAAGGGGTGTAAGTAAGGTTTAGAAGGGAGGTTGAATAAACCTTACCAATTTATCGATTTTAGTCTTTTTGAAATATTACGAGTTAACACAAACAGCTAAGTCCTTGAGGGACGACTAAGTTGGTTATTCAAAGAGTTAGCCACTCAATAGACTCGATAGAGTTGTTGATAGAATAACTCAACCGTTTTAACCCGAAACTTAACTTAGTTGTCTTTGAGTTTTTCAAAAGAAGACTTAACACCCTTTGATTTGTTTTAAACTTGTTTTAACACTTGATTTTAGCACTTAGTTATTAATCAATTAGATAGCAATTTATCGTGAGATATAAATAAGTATGCGAGAGATGAAAGTCTTTGAAATGTAAATGACACAAATAATTTTTATAGAGGTTTGAAGATGGGGTAATTCTTCTAATCCTCTCTTCTCCAACTCTGGGAATCCACTAAGTAATGATCGAGTTCACAAAGTGGTTATCGATCTATAGACAAGTCTTTATCACACGCTGTTGACTTGCTCCTTGGACTCGATCTAGAGATGCATTGATCACACATTTGGCTTGTTATCCGACTCGGCTTTTTCACAGGCCGCCAATTTGCCTTGCTACTTGACTCACTTTCTCAAGCTTCTTGGATTTGATCACGAAGCCCTCCAATAACTTGATATTAGTTCGACCTTGAACCTTCCTACAATCCTCCTTGGAAAGTAGACCCCTTTTGATTATTCAAAAGTTTTCTCTTCAACAGATTTGAAGTTATCTTTCCTTCACAAGTTTGTGTTGGATTGATGTCCTTCGAGATTTAGGCTTGAGGATTTTGCTTGAATATCTTGAGAATATTTTGCAGGGTTCTGATTTGAATAATGCTTGCTCGTTCGTGGTTCAAGTAACATTTTCTCAATGAGATTCCTCGGCCTTTTATAGTGAACTTTCAAAAATATGCCCGTTGAAGAGATAGGCTGATTTTCAAAAGACACTTGTGTTCGTTGGCTTGTCTTTTCTTGGTCTTCAATCTTGAGATGTAGACCATTCCTCGTATTAAATGAATGTTCGACTTTTCGAGGTTCGACACGAGTTGCGATGTCTCCCATTGGTTTATTCCTTTTGCACGCTTAAGGAAGAGCGCTTTAAGACCTGGTAGCATAGAAGTATTACTTATTTAAGTAAAGTTCTTGACTTCTGTGCAACGGATTATTTTCAGTTGAAATCTCTTGGCTGCTACCTAATTCCCCAGGTGACTTGAGTTTGCTCCAATCATTTCAAGACTCAACTGTCACTTTCAACTTGTGACTTGGCTTCTTGAGATGACTTAGATCGACACTTCACACAAATTGTTCTCGGTGATACATCTTCATCAAGTTCTTGATCTACCTTCTTGGCCATACTCAAATGTTTCCACGGAGTCTTCACTCTGATATTCGATTGACTTTTTTGTATTTCCGGGCTTAGTGACTCGACTCGGCTTTTCCCAATTTATCTATTACAAAGAAAATTACAAGGAAAATGGGGTGCCAACTTTCTAGTTTAAGTTTTACATGACATTCATCAAAATCCACAAAATACATTTCCCAAAACTCCTACAATGTGAAAGATGCGAATGAAGCTCCCACTTGGTGAGGCAAAAAAAGCCGAGTCATCGCAGGCACAAACCTCGCAGACCATCCCTTATATGTGCGATGATGCCTTTCAAGAGATGTTTCCTTTTACCAAAATCCCGCCAGAGTTGGAAGAAGAGGCACCGTGGCTTGAACAAATAAGGTTCACTATCCGAGAAGATCCCACTATTCCTACCGACACTATTCTACCGAAAGATTTTGACTTGATGCAGAATGGCCCGCCCTTGGTGAATCAAGTGAGGCGGTGAGATCCGTGGGTGTTCAAGAAGATATGTGAGGAGATAGAGAAGATCGAACGACAACAGGCCTCACCGGACTTAACATCGTATAATAGGGATGCCACTCTCTCAAAGCAGACTTGAGAGGGATCGTGGTATGGATCCGCGAGTGGTCCTAACGAGACGCCATGTGACTTGAGCAAGTTCGTTATTTCAAGGCACTATATGGCGTAATGCTTGTCTGGAGTGATGATAACACCTTGATCAAGCAACGGATGCGGGAATATATCGAAAGGTTACATGAGTCTCACAAAATCGAAATGGAGCTACGCAAATAATTTCAAAAAAGAAATTCTGCAACTTGAGATCGCTATGAATGATAAATTCAACTTACTCATGGCTGAGATGAAGTTAGTGACACCAGATCTAAGGAAACTCACTCCGAATTTCGGCGACATATGACACAATGACTCCAAACAAAACTCGGCTATAAGGAGACTGGATTTCATGCTCGCAGCATGTTCCCTAGAGTCCCTCTCACCTTTGATGATGCCAAAAAGGAGGAAGAAGAGCTCCTCAAGGAATCAATAAAGAACAAATTGAAGAAAGACGCAGCGGTGAGAAAGACGCAAAATTGTGAAGAAGGGTAAAGTAGGCGAGGGGAAAGTTCGAAGGATTTGACGCCGATGTTAGTCGAAACCCCTAGCAAGGTCATGTTCTTGCCTCCATCATCAAAAAACTCCCAGTAACCCTACCCATTGAGCACTCACGATGTGCCAATGTCGGAGAAAAGAAAAATCATTCAAGCGGGGTTTAAGGAGCTCTATAAAAAGCGGGTTGCCCGTGTTCGGAAGTCTTTGAAACAAAGATGGTGGTCTTCCGGTTGGAAAAGATCGGGATGTGATTCGATAATGGATCTGATCCTAGATAGGTTGAAGAGTTCAAAACTCTTGAATCAGAAGGCTATTTCCAAGGAATGACACTAGCCCAAGCCTGGGATTTGTACTGGGAGAAAGGTCTAGCATTGTGTGAAGAAGCTGAAAAGCGGCGAAAGTCTTCTAGCGATCACTCACCGTTGGTAAGAGAAGACTCCGTGCAAAGACACACCCAGAGGCAGAGGAAGAAGTGGTGGTGGAAGAGGTTCCCGACCTCGACCAAAACCCAAGGATGTTGAATATGTAGGTCCTGACAAGAAAGGGATGATCTACTGGGCTGGGTATGATGAATTGGCCAATCTGGAAGTGGCAAGAAAGAACGTGGAGGCAGTAACAAGACAAATAGAAGATAACAAAAGGCAAACAAGACAATGGCTTGAGAGGAAGCAAAGGGATGATGCTTCCAAATGGGCCTATGAAAAGAAGAAAAGAAGGGAAGAAGAAGAGAAGAAGAGGAAGAGAGCTGACGACGAGGAGCGCAAGAGAGCTGAAGAAGAAAGAGGAAGGAAGCAGCGAAGGCGTTGAAGTGTTTCTACGAACCACTTCATGTATATTACTTTTGTATATACACTCATGTAAGTCGTCTGTAATGTACTTAGTGAAGTTTTTCTGAAATTTTTCACTCTGTATGTATTCTTGCATCTTAGCTTAGATGCATGTATTTTGCTCTGTTAAGAATTGCTCTTATACCAAATGTAAACAGCTATGTAAAGGTTAAGAATGCTATGATCAATAAAACAATCTATTTCAAGCATACATTCATTGTTACTTTATTGTCTGTATGTATCTTTGTTGTTTATATTTTGTTGAATGTTTTTAGGTTTTGGCATCATCACAAAGGGGGAAATTGTTGGGATATTTATTAAGTAGATTTTGGTGATACCATGTAAAACTTAAACTAGGAAGTTGGCACCTAATTTTCCTTGTAATTTGTATTGTAATAGATAGAGGCGGGAAAAAGGCGAGTTAAGACAACTACGCCAAGAAATACAAGAAGTCAATCGTGGGATCGGATTGAAGACTCATTGCGTGTCGGTGAGTATGGCCATGAAGGAAGTCAAGGACTCGACTGAAGGTGTGTCAGTTGAGGAACATCTGTAAGAAGTGTCAGTCAAGTTAGCTCAAGGAGCCAAGTCTCAAAGTTGAAGTGATAGTTGAGTCATCCATGACTTGAAGGTGACTCAAGTCACAGGGGTAAAGACAACGGTCTAGTCAAGATAACTTGACTTAGATCCGTTGATTAAAAGTCAAGAATGTTACTCGAATAGTAACATGTCAAAGTGTCAGGTGTAAAGTGTTAGTCCTAGAATTGTGCAAAAGGAATAAACCAATGGGAAGCATCTGCGGTGTGTGTCGAAAAGTCTAAAATGATGCAAGACATTTAATACGAGGAAATGTCAACATCAAGGACTGCATACAAGACAAGCCAACAAACACAAGTGACTTTTGAAATTAGCCTATCTCTTCAACGGATAAAATTTCAAAAGTGCACTATAAAAGGCCGAGGAATTTATTGAGAAAATGTTACGAACCATGAACAAGCATGCAATATTCAAGCAATTAACCTGCAATATTCTCAAGTATTCAAGCAAATAGTCAAGCACTGAAACTCAAAGGAAATCGATCCAACACAAGTTTGTGAAGGAAAGACAACTTCAAATCTGTTGAAGAAGAAACTTTTGAAGAATCAAAAGAGGTCTACTTTCCAAGGAGGATTGTAGGAAGGTTCAAGGTCGAACCAGTATCAAGTTATTGGAGGGCTTCGTGATCAAATCCAAGAGCTTGAGAAGTGAGCTAAAGTAGCAAGGCAGCTGCCTGTGAAGAAGCCGAGTCACAAGAGAAACGGCTATGTGACCAAAATTTCAGTCTCTAGGCCCGTTCACCATGTTATAAACTCGATCTTACATAGTGGATTCCTCCGGGAGTTGGAGAAGAGAGGACTAGAAGAATTACCCCATCTTGAACCGCTATAAAAATTACTTGTGTCATTTATTTTTCAAAGACACATTTACATTTACGCTACTTACATCATATCTTTGATAAAAGTCACATTTGCTATCCAACGATTAATAACCAAGTGCTAAAGAATCAAGTGTTAAAACAAACTTAAAAAATCAAGGGTGTTAAGTCTTCCGCCGATAAAACCAATACACCAAGTTAAAGTTCGGGTTAAGCGGCCGGTTATTCTATCAACAACTCTATCGAGTGCATTGAGTGGCTAACTTCGAGTTGAATGACCAACTTAGCTATCTGTTAAGTTGGGTTTAAACCAACGTATTGAGTATTCTAGACTAGGATGTTGTGTTGTTTTCGGGTATTTTTAGTGTCGTTTGAGTCAAGTTTGTGTCATTTGTTGTCGTCAGAGAATCGGACTGATCTTGATAGCCGAAATTGGTTAGAAATGATGAAAACATGTTTGGACGGTTGAAATGGCATTCTAGAAGTTGAAAAGCGGAAAAATGTCGAGCAAGATCGAAGCGCCCAAGCTAGCTGAAAACCCCGCGCAGTCACGGGTAGAAAATAGTACAATATGCATAGCACGAATGGGTGTTGCGGCGCCCATACACAAGGGTTGCGGACCCCAACTATAGCAAAGCGGCGAATGGAACAGAGTAAGGCGCGGCTGCAAATATCATTCCGGCGCGTGATGGACGGTGGCGAGCGGCAAAGCGGCACTGGCGTGCAACATGTGAGGACGGCGATGGCGCGGCTGCGATGCGCCATTCCCAGCTATTCCCGGCCGCAGTGATGGGCGGAAGCTGGACAATGAGCACCGCATTTGTTGCGTGCGAGGAAGGAAGCCGCCAGCGATCCGGCTGAAAATTGGGTTTATTATTTTTGGCCTTTTGGGCCGGATTTTTGAGGGTTTTAAGCCTATGAATAGAAGAAGTGACGTACAAACAAGGGAGGACATTATTTTGAGCACAACGCAAGGCAAGAGACACAGAACTAGGGTTCGGGACGGCAATTGGAGGCACTTCTCGTCTGGACACAGAGAGAATTCCTTCTCTTTTCTTCTCAATTCTTTCTTTGCTTTTCTTTGTCGATTTCTTGAGATGTATAATTATTTCTTCATGAGTTTTTGTACATCCAATATGAGCTAAACCTATTTTTTCTAGGGGATTGATGTAACTTAAGTTTGAACCTATGTTTTGATTTCCAGTTTATGAAATTCGCATATTATTTAATCTATTTGTGCTATTTGATTTGATTGCATCTGGATTATCTGATCAATAATTTAGATTGTTTGGTGTGTTTGATTTGACGCTCGAGAGAGGTAATTGAATGCCTGGCCATAAAATAACACAACCTAGGGTTTCATAGAATCGAGAGATTTATGAATCTTTTGAAGCCTGTGATAGAATATTCATTGAGCGTATTAGGGTTTAATTTGTGATTTTTATAGAGATATTGAAATCAGAAATTGGAACCTAGAATCACTTGGCACTCGAGAGAGGAAGTGATAAACGGTAGGAATATTGGCTTATAGATTAATAATTTGTGATTAATAAACTGGATTGAAAACATAGGGATAACTAGGTGAAATCAACCTCTAGGATTCATATTCTACGTGTTTGATTAATTGTCAACCAACCATTGATTTGCTTATTTTTAGTTTCATTTTTAGTCTAATAAAAACTCATCTCTTTTCGATTTCTAGATAGAATTAAGCTATTTTAATTATAATACTTAGTATAAAATTCGATAACAATCCTGTGGAGACGATAACCATACTTTCAAAACATATACTAAAACTTGACACCGTGACGCTTCCTGTAAGAATTTCGCGATCACTATCCCTCAAGGACACAAAATTGTTTGAGTTAACTCTTTTATAATTTTAAAAGTACTAAAATCAAAAAGTTGGTAAGGTTTATTCAACCCCCTTTAAACCTTACTCACACCCCTTGGGACCTACAAGAGCCAAAAGTCTCAACTCCCGTGGCTTTCATTCACTTCTTTGCCTTGCATTTGCATCATCAGCTTCATCAGCCTTCAATGCAGCTGGGATTTTAGCTGAGACAATCTGAACCATCTGAGCATCGTTAACCCCACTCTGTTGTACGTTTATGTTCTCACTTTCGCCTTTAAACTCCTTTTGAGTGTTGTCTCCCACAGCCATTTTCCCCTCACCGGCGTGCAGTGAGTCTCAAGCAGTGGGGTCACTGGAAATCTGAGACTCGCCTTCTTTTCCATGTGAGTGATCAGCCGACAGGGCAGGTATCTCAACACCTTCTGCAGGGGTAGGCTTGGCTAAGTGCCCTCTTCTTCTCATCCTTAGCTTCATCGTCATTCCTCCTGGTATCTTGTCCTCGGCGTGCCTTTGGTGAGATAGCGAAGATCGATCACCCTTACCATCTCCATAATGTTAGGACTAAGAGAGATTAGAATAGAAGATGACTCTCCTGGTCCCATTTGCAATTTCTTCTCGTGTAGCTCTTTGGATTCTTTTAGTGCTTGCCATAGCTCAGCTCTCTCCACTTTATTAGCAGGGTTCAATTCTTCTTAGTCACTATTACTGTTGTTTGCTGACTGGAAAGCACTTTTAGGCACGTCATCAAAAGGGCAGGGTTGAGGCTGCTTCGATTCCTCAATTGCCTTTCCTTAGCCTTTTGCTTCTCCTCGTCCTTCTTTTCATAGAGGATGGTGGTACAGAAATCTGGGTCCAACACCGAACGGACCAGAATATTCCCCAAAATGCTCAGGAGTTCTTATTCCTCATCAATGAACCCCGGACGCTGGAAATTAGCTCTGGCATAACTCAACTTCCAATTTCTCCATATGTTGAGCCTCTCCTGTACATCCGGGTACGCAGAAGATAGCATATCGAGGTCATCATCCTCATCATCTTCATTCATGGGATCAAGGGGAGCCTTCACCTCCTTAGCTGTCTTAGCATCGGTTTGAGGGGAGAGAACAGCTAACTCATCGCCTTGGTCAGCTGTTAGGTCTTCTGTTTCATCACCGTCTCCCGAACAATTGTCTCCTTTGGACTCATGTGTATCTACAACATCTCTTCCAAACTCGTTGTTTGCCAACAATAATCTCCTTATTAACATTTGTACCAAACTCAGTTGGCTTATCTAAAGCGGACTTCCTCACAAGTCTGCGTCTCTTGGTCTTAACCAATGAAACTTGAGTTCCACTTCCTCGGTTCTTCACCGTGAAAGTTGATTCACCCATCTTCAACTTCTTTGTTGCAGGTGGCTTTTCGCGGCATAGTTGATCGCTTCTTTTTTATGATAGGAGAAGGTGCGGGGTTTTCTTCTCTATCTCGGCTATTAGGGGCAGTGCATGGTCTTCCACAGATGCGGGGGTAGGTCTTTGAGTTTGCTTTGCGGGGGCCTTCTTCTTCTTCTCGCACGAGGCTTAGGAGATGGAGCCTTAGCCGTCATGACTTTGTCCTCCGGGATAGGGTCACCACTCTCTTTTACTCGTATCGGCTTTTCTTGCATAGGCTTGTCTTTGGACAAGCGATAAATTTGCCCTAAATATCTTCTTGTTCACGTGGAAGGGTTTCCCATTCCTAAGAGAAATGCCCTTCGCCTCCATCAAGTGACCTATCACAAGGCCATATCCCACAAACTCTCGAACAAACCAAAGATCATTTATGGTCTTGTTCATCACATTCTCGCATAATTTGCTTTGAAGATGAACTCGGCTAGTTCACCTTCTTCTTCTCCATTATAGTAGCGATCACGATCGGTTTGTCCTTAACAAACATTGAAACTCGCGAACTTTATGTCAATGTATTTGGCTACCACGTCCATGAGCTTGTGGTAGTCTCCTTGATCAAAGACTTATTGGTCGTATAAGCGGCCTTTGCGATGGACTCGGCTTTGCAATCTCCTTCCATGCAAACAGCCAAGTTAATATCCTTCTATATGATCTCCTTCAACCAGGCGAAGATGAGATGACGATTTGCGGCTAATTCCATAGCGATTATCTTAATGTTAGTGTTGTAGACCAATAAACGAATCTCATCATCGTGAACCTCGGCATTCACGTAGAATATCGCCACTTCTTCCAAGTGAGTGAGCGAAAACTCCATGAAAGAAACTCTTTGAGGCCGTTTTATCGAGTTTCACGCTTATTTTCTTCGCTAGAGCTTTGTCAATCCCTATTTGACCAGTCCTTGAAATCCACTATCGAACCCGTGTGGATTTTCTCGATCATCTTCATGTAAAGGTAGGAGCCATTTTGAGATTAAACGTGAAGATTTGAATGAGTAAAGAACCGGGCTTCTTTGGTTTGCAGAGAGAACTTCTTCTTTTTGCTTGAGAGAAATGAAAGTGTTGTGAGGAGAGAGAAAATAAATTCCTCTATATATGGGATGTGAGGAGACAGTTTTGGAATTTAAAAAGGTTCAAATTTGATAACGGTTGAGATCGTATCTTGAAACCGCATTAATTTTCCTGCATTAAATGCGGCAACATTTATATCCAATAGGTAAAATGGGTACGGGTTTTTAGTGACACCATAATTATGGCGTCGTCAAGGCCAAAACATTCTCACTCAGAAAAATGGTTGTGTTTTGTTACTTAGCTCATAAATAACTCACTATCTTCATAAGTGACTTGATTCTACTTCTCTCTTCATAATAAGTACTTTCGGTTATCCAGCTAACCCGATCTGGTGGTAGCCGTCTTGGTCGTTTCACTTTCTTTGAAAAATGAAACTTTGATGATTTCCAAAACTCTATTCTTTGATTCTCACGATTAAGTCTTCTCGAGCCTCCCGACTCACTCAATCAATCCAAGTTCACTTTTAAGCCCTTCGAATCTTGATTCACATAATGGCTTAGTGAATATATCAACTAATCGCTTATCGGTTGATATGAATTCCAAAGTGATGTCCTTCTTTTCAATAGGGTCTCTTATAAAATGATATTTGACATCAATGTGATTGGTTCTTGAATACAATATTTGATTATGAGTAATTGCAATGGCACTCGTGTTATCACACATAATTGGAATCTCATTTTCTTCTATATCATAGTCTATCAATTGTTGCCTCATCCATAAGACTTGGGCACAATTGTTGCCTGCGATTATGTACTGCTGCTTGTTTGTGGATGTCGCTATTGAATTCGGTTTCTTCTTGAACCAAGAAACCAACCTATTTCAAGCATTTGATAGGTACGGATGTACTTTATCTGTCACTCTACATCCAAAGATAGTTTGAGTCACGAGTAGCCAACTAGCTTGAATCCTCCATCCTTTGGATACCATAAGCCAACTTCTTGGTATCCCTTCAAATACCTTAGGATTCTCTTGGTTGCAGTCATGTGACTCTCTTTTGGTGCAGATTGAAATCTGGCATATACACCTACAACAAATGTGATGCCTGGCCTACTTGCTATTAAATAGAGCAAAGATCCAATAAGGGCTCTATATCTGATTTGATCAACAGCCTTCCATTTTGCATCCATGTCCATCTTGACTGATGTATTCATGGGAATCTTCACAGATGACTTGTCTTCCATACCAAATTTCTTTATTAAATCTCTGGTATACTTGGTTTGACTTTGAAGGTACCATCCTTCATTTGCTTAACTTGAAGACATAGGAAGAAAGTCAGATCTCCCATCATACTCATTTCAAATTTCCCTTGAATGAGATTTGAAAATTTGTCACTCAGCTTTTTATTTGTGGATCCAAAGATGATGTCATCCACATAAATTTGAACAAGCAATATACTCTCCCCATCTTGAATTCTGAAGAGTGTTCTATCAAACTTGCCTTTAGTGGATCCATTGTCAATGAGAAACTGGGACAATGTATTATACCAGGCTCTTGGTGCTTTTTTCAATCCATACAATGCTTTCTTGAGCTTGTAGACTTTATCTCCAATAGTTTTACGCTCAAAACCTGGAGATTGCTCCACATAGACTTCTCTTCCAAAAGTCTATTTAGAGATGCACTCTTCACATCCATTTGATAAACAGTAAAATTCTTGTGTGCAGCATAAGCAAGAAACATCATAATTGCTTCCAATCTTGCAACAGGTGCAAAGATTTCATCAAAATCTATACCTTTCTCTTGGCAATACCCTTTGGCAACCAGTCTTGGTTTGTTTCTTACTATAGATCCTTCTTCATTCTTCTTGTTTCTGAATACCCACTTAGTACCAATAATATTTTGGTGGGTAGGCCTTTGAACTAATTCCCAAATATTGTTTCTTTCAATCTGATTCAGCTCTTCCTGCATAGCTAGAATCCAATGTGTGTCATCCAATGCTTGTGACACATCTTTAGGTTCTATTTGGGAGATGAAACAAGTGAACATATCTTCATGTTGAGTCCTGGATCTGGTTCTTACTCCTTCTCTAACATCTCCAATGATAAGCTCTGGAGGATGGTCTCTCAGCCATTTCACATCTGGTTGGAGTAAGTCATTGGATTCATCATCTCGCGACTAAGTTGTCTTGAACAACTTCTGTTTGATAAATGGTTTTATCATGATTTTGATGATTTTGTTTTTACACCAAAACAATGTTTTTAAAGGTTGTCCAAATACTCCTAAATGATTTAAAATGGTTTTTAATATTTCCCGGAGTATTTCTTCAAGTTTATTTTCGACTAAATTGGACAACGCTTTTAATGATTTTATGTCAAAGTGTTTTTACATCAAAACAATGTCCCTGAATGTTGTCCTAATACTCCCGATCAGTTTAAAATGTTTTTACTATTTTTTGGAGTATTTCTTGAAGTTTATTTTCGATATAAAATTGGACAACACTTATGTTTCAGGCTCGACCGGTCGCCCTATAGGGCAACCCGTACCTGTGTTGAGTTTTGGAACAGAAAAAGGGACGGGAACAAAACGAGGGGGGCACCGATCGACCCGGAGGCCGACCGGAGGGCGACCGATCGACCCTAGGGCGGCCGGTGCTGGCGCCCCTAAGTAGAGCGAAACTTTTGTTTCTCATTTTTGTCTCCTCGACCCGGGCTGAGCAATGGGGTGACCGATCGAAGCCTACGTTGACCGGTCACCCTATGTAAAATTGTTGCGTTATGTTTCAAACTTCTATTTGTGCGCGACCGGTCACCCTATGTTTTGACAAAAAAAATCCGTTTGACATGGACAACATTTCCTTAAATCATGGAGTTGATTTCCTAACAGCTATTTTCTTCAATTGTCTTGGTATTTTTACAATTCTTGTCCCCAAGAGGAGCCTATCATGTACAAGACATCTTCTATAAATAGAGGAAGAATTGAAGCAACACATACAAGAGAGAAAACTACAACACAACAAGATACACTCAAGAATACACTTGTTCTTACATTGTCTTATTTCTTGTTGTAATTTGCCTAGCTATTCACTTTCACATCCTTGAGGTCTAGGCTATTCTTGATTACCCTTGCACTCTATTGTATAATTCATTATCTAGTTGTAATCTTGAATTTTTGGGTTATCATTCAACACAATATATCCTTGTGAGTGTTCTTGTGGTAAGAACACACTTGGATGATCTAGGTGATAGGTGCAAGAAGATTGTGGTGATCTTCTCATTGAGGTGTTGAAGAATTTGGTATTCTTCAAGGTTGGAGAATGTGGTAATATTCACAAGGTGCCGTTGGAGATTGTGGTAATCTTCAAGTGAGATTGTGGCAATCTCAAAGGTGATGTTGAAGAAGAGTGTGGTGCTCTTCAAGGTATTGTAAGTTGGTGTTGTATTAATTTTTGGTAAATTAATAAAATCTTTTTTTCTTTTTGAAATCCATCCCGGATATCTTTGGGGTGGTAGAGGATTAGGCCCTAGGTGGGTTGAACCTCTATAAATCGACGTGTGTTGTTTACTTTCCGCACCTTTATTATTATTTTTGAGCATTCGGTTCGAAAAAGAGGCAAAATCGAAAAGATGGAGATAATCTATTCACCCCCTCTAGATTATCGTAGCCGCTTGGACTTACAAGTGGTATCAGAGCCAAACTCTTTGGCAAGCTCGTTTCACATCGCGAGTGAAGAGGAACGATCGTCGGCTACAAATGAAGCTCATCTTTCCGGCACCTCCACCACCAAGCCACCTCGGTTTGATTCAAAAAAATTTATATTTTGGAAAGAAAGAATGGAATGTTATTTACAAGGTTGCGGGTTTGATATTTGGAACACCGTCGTAAATGGAGAATCCATTCCGATTATAGACACACCACACACCTCCAAAAGGCCTCAAAGAGCTAAATGATGAAGAGAAGAAAATCATCTCCTTAAACGGTAAAGCTCTCAATATTTTGTATTGTTCACTTACTAATTTGGAATATGACCATATTGTAGGAATTCGATCGGCACATGAAGTATGGCGAAAAATTAGAAGCCATCTATGGAGCATTTGCAAATGAAATGAGTCAAACAAAAACATCTACTTCTCAAAGGGATACAATGTCAAATCTAAGGAACAAGCCTCTTACAACTTCCAACTATGAAGAAGTTGAACATTGTCTTATGGGCATCAAAGAAGAAAAACGAGGTATGTCTTGACAAGGTTAGAAACCTTGAAAAAGAAATTAGTACTCTTGTTGAGGATATTAATTGCATGAAAGGGGATTTATCTAAATCCAACTTGAGTCCGATGAAATTGTTGATTATTGTGATAATTCAAACTAGAACTTGATCATAAGTTTAATGTTGTCAATCATAAGAAAAAGAATCAAGTCTCTAAGCATGTTGGTCATTATGCTCCTAGAATTATTACTTGCTTTTATTGCGGTAAAAAGGGTCATACGGCTAATTCTTGTCGAGCTAGAAATATCTCTAATTATTGTTGGAGACCTAAAAGTCTCAAGACTAATCCCAAAGGACCCAAACACATGAGGGTACCACAAAACAATGTCATATTAGGTACTCGGCGAAATAATGATCGAAGAAAATTTATACCGCCAAGAAGACATCAAATGACCATTTCATTTTATCAAAGGAGGAGAAAGTATTTTCAACAAAGCCAATTTCAAGAAGAATATATAATCAAAAATGGGAAGAACACAATCCTTGGAAATGGCAAAGACATCATCAACAAGATGATTTTCAAAGAAGAAGAGACTATCAACAATGGGAAGGACAAAAATCTTGGAAATGGAGTAATCAAAGGAGCCATCATCAACAAAGTGACTTCTCAAGGGAAGATATCATCAACAATGGGAACGACACAACCCATGGAAATTGCGTAATTGGTAACCCGTATCTCCCTAGTTAAATATGCATTTTATTTTGTTATTATGCATGCTTTTATTTGTGTCTTAATTGCAAAATGAGTTTTCAAGTATTTATTTTTAATTAAGGTCTTCAATATATATTTGTGCTTTTAAAATATTTTTAAAAAATAAGACCTTATATGATGTTTTTAAAACTCTTGTGCATTTTTGTAGACTAAAGTGTGTTATCATCTCTTATGGACTTTTATGGCATGAGCTTACTTGTGATATCTCTTAGCCTACACTTTTATCATTATGATTTGTGCTAGACTTGTTTTAAGAATTGTGTAGGATTTACATATTTCACAAATGGCCATTTGCATCATTATTTGTCAAGAAAGGCATAAATTATCGAGGTATGTTTACTTGTGTTATTCTTACTCTTATATACTCGATATATGCATTGTCATATGCCTATGTGCTTGTTTTTCATAGTATTTCATACAAGTGCCATTAAGAGGATTTTTAGATTTTTCGAAAGGCACTATTCGATATTTGATTGCACATATTTACTTTGTCAACTCTTGTTCAAATACTTCTTTTAAATGAGGTCTCAACTATATGCTTTATCGGATTTTCAAATTTCAAAAGAGAGACCTTTTGTAGCTTTCTTAAGCTTATTTGAACTTACATGATTTATTAGACTCTTGATGATCTTCTAAATGCATAATATGTGTTTCTTGCTTCATGGTCTATATATATAGTGTCTATTTCTACTATGTTCTTATACAAGATATTTTGTGATTGATGATTGAGGCATGTTTTTACACTTGGGCTATTTTTTCTTGCTTATATAAGCGTTGCCGTTAATGAGTTTGTTAAGTTGTGTAGATGAGAAATGAAGTACTCCAAATATTAGTTACCTCAAAATATTTGGATGTAAATGTTCTATTATGAACACCTTAGATCAATTGGATGCCCTATGATGATAGTGATGAAGAAGACAAAAAGGGTATTCCTGGAACAAACTCGATGACCAGGGCAACATTGGTCGAACTAAGGCGAGGTTAGTAGCTCGAAGGTATTTTCAAGAAGAAGGTAATTAATTTTGATGTAACATTTGCACTCATAGCACATTTAGTAGCTATTTGCATTTTACTTGCCCATTCTTGTTTTAAGAAAATTTCAAGCTTTACCAAATGGATGTTAAATCCAACTTTCTAAATGGTTTTATTCAAATATAAGTCTATCGGAGTTTAAAATTTTAGGCCAAATGATTTTTATAAAAGGCCTTGTACGGTTGATAGACTTAGCTATTTTTGCAAAATGATTTTACAAAAGGTAAAGTTGATACTACACTTCTTGTTTTGAAAAAGGGCAAGGTTGTTTACTTGTGCAAATTTATGTTGATAATATTTATGGTGCTACTAATAAATATTTGTGCAAGATATTTTTCCAAGTCAATGCAAGGTGAACCTAAGATGATCATGATGAGGGAAGCTCAAATTTGATCATTGGAATTCAAATTACTCAATGCCAAGAAGATGGTTATATTTCAAAAGAACTCTTGAAGGAGTTAAGCATTGAAGAAAGAAGAACTATCTCAACCTCTATGGCTAAAGATTGACAAAGGTTGAGAAAGGCATATCGGCCGACAAACAAATTTGAGGTATGTTTTCTTGTATTATTCCTATAGACTCGACATTCCATGTGCCTTATGTCTATATGCTCGACTTCAAAACTATCCCAACGAATCTCATTAAAGTGTCGTTAAAAGAAATTTTCAAATATTTGTAAGGCACTTCTTCTTATGACTTGTTCATCCAAAGCTTTAAAACGTTCTTATTTTTCGGGATAACAAGTCCGGTGAAAATTATTCAAAATATAGTTCGTCATAATCAAACTAAACATATTGAGATTCGAAAAACTTTCTAAGGGATTGCGTTTTTTGAGATGTGTTTAAATCCGTCTCAAAGTTAACTCGCGGACATTTGTTCATTTACCATAAGTATTTTACCTCATTTCGAGCTTAATTATGACATAATATATATTGAATGAGGTCTACATTTGCATTTTGCACATTTTAAAACTTAGGGGCAAAAATCGGATTTTTGGATATAATTTCGGATTTTCAAAACGAAAAAGAACCATTGGTTGAGGCAAGGCAAGGCCGACATCCGGTCGCCAAACGTCGGCCGCTTCCGCTGGACGACCGGTCGCCCTTGGCTATTGTTTGGCTTAAAATGGTTATGTTTCAAGACTTAGCCTTTATGGCTTATTTTGTCCATTTTTCGTCCCCTTCACAAATTGCACACAAATTTCACTCTAAAATTGTTTTATTGCATACATTTTATATTTTGGGGATTATCTAGCTCGGTTACCATCATCATTGATCGTCTTTACCGATCGAATGGTAAGAATTTCACTCTCTTTAGCTCAATTGGGTTGAACCCTTGAGTTTGTGGCTTATATGTATTTTTCTTGATGCAATTCATATATTTTTGTGATGAGCTTATTGATTTTTGATGAATGATATTTGTTAAATTGCATTTGGTGATGAAAAACTTGGCTTGATTACATTTACAAGGGCTATATATATCATTTTCTAATTTTGACGCCCACAAGTGTTCGATAAAATGTTTCAATGAAAAATTCATCACCTTCATGATTCTCTTGTTTTCAAAAGTCTTATATATATAGAGATCATGTTTTTCTTATCAAATGAGTTTTCAAAAGCTTCTTCAAGTCGTATGATTCGACTTTTACCTCCTTATTTGGTTTATAAGCTTCAATGTTCAAATAGCTAGATATATCGGTTTTGTTGCGCACTTTAATATGAATATATGATGCGTTTATTTTGCTAACATTCTTTTGATGATTCCAAATGGGGAGATGCTCGATACCAAAACAGGTTATAAGCTCTTTAGCTCAAAGAAGCTAAGATAAGCTCAACGAAAAGAAGCTATAATAAGTCGTGGCTATTATAAGCCATATTGTTGTGTATCATACTTAGTCCGTTTGATGTTTCATGGACTTGTTTACATGTCTAATGATGTCTCTTTGACAGGTGGAGCTTTTAAGTTTTTGACACTTAAGCTCAATATCGAAAAGCTAAGATTTTAGCTTATGTTTAAGTTGCTTCTATATTACTCTTGTTGTGCATATTGATAGGGGGAGCATTTGCTATATGTGTTTGAATATCTCTACTCCCATCCTTGTGTTTATATTGCGCGGAATGTTGTCGCTCTCAACGGATATTTAGTTTTGACCGGAAAACTTGTTTTGTTTTCAAAATCGCCTCTCAAAATTGTTTTGTTTTCAAAATCGGCCTTGTTAAATTGTTTTGGTTTGTAATCATCAAAAAGGGGAGATTGTTTGATAAATGGTTTTATCATGATTTTGATGATTTTGTTTTTACACCAAAACAATGTTTTTAAAGGTTGTCCAAATACTCCTAAATGATTTAAAATGGTTTTTAATATTTCCCGGAGTATTTCTTCAAGTTTATTTTCGACTAAATTGGACAACGCTTTTAATGATTTTATGTCAAAGTGTTTTTACATCAAAACAATGTCCCTGAATGTTGTCCTAATACTCCCGATCGGTTTAAAATGTTTTTACTATTTTTCGAGTATTTCTTGAAGTTTATTTTCGATATAAAATTGGACAACACTTATGTTTCGAACTCGACCGTCCGCCATAAGGCAACCCGTACTGTGTTGAGTTTTGGAACAGAAAAAGGGACGGAACAAAATCGAGGGACGGCCACGACCACTTAGGGCGACCGGTGCCTGGCGCCCCCTCGTAGAATGAAACTGTTTCTCATTTTTTGTCTCCCTCGACCGGTGAGCAATGGGGTGACCGGTCGAAGCTACGTTGACCGGTCTCCCTATGTAAAATTGTTCCGTTATGTTTCAAACTTCTATTTGTGCGCGACCGGTCACCCTATGTTTTGACAAAAAAAATCGACCGTTTGACAAAATGACAACATTTCCTTAAATCATGGAGTTGATTTCTAACGGCTATTTTCTTCAATTGTCTTGGTATTTTTACGAATTCTTGTCCCCAAGAGGAGCCTATCGGTACAAGACATCTTCAATAAATAGAGGAAGAATTGAAGCAACACATACAAGAGAAAAACTACAACACAACAAGATACACTCAAGAATACAATTGTTCTTATATTGTCTTATTTCTTGTTGTAATTTACCTAGCTATTCACTTTCACATCCTTGAGGTCTAGGCTATTCTTGATTACACTTTCACTCTATTGTATAATTCATTATCGAGTTGTAATCTTGAATTTTTGGGTTATCATTCAACACAATATATCCTTGTGAGTGTTCTTGTGGTAAGAACACACTTGGATGATCTAGGTGATAGGTGCAAGAAGATTGTGGTGATCTTCTCATTGAGGTGTTGAAGAATTTGGTATTCTTCAATGTTGAAGATCGTGGTAATCTTCACAAGGTGCGGCTGGAGATTGTGGTAATCTTCAAGTGAGATTGTGGCAATCTCAAGGTGATGTTAAAGAAGAGTGTGGTACTCTTCAAGGTGTTGTAAGTTGGTGTTGTATTAATTTTTGGTAAATTAATAAAATCTTTTTTTTTTTTTAAAATCCATCCTGGATATCTTTGGGGTGGTAGAGGATTAGGCCCTAGGTGGGTTGAACCTCTATAAATCGACGTGTGTTGTTTACTTTCTGCACCTTTATTATTATCTTTGAGCATTCGGTTCGAAAAAGAGGGCAAAATCGAAAAGATGGAGATAATCTATTCACCCCCCCTCTAGATTATCGTAGCCGCTTGGACTTACAACTTCTTCATTATTATTCAGCTGCAGACTTTCCAGCTATCTCTGAGATTCAGCTATCTCATCTTCATCAGGGTTGAGTGTTCTGATATCTGCCTCAACATAGGGACTCTTCTGAATAGTTGGCTGATTCATCTTGTCAGCAAACTCATCTATGTCTTCTCCATTGACATTAGATTCATCAAAAATCACATGGATAGACTCTTCTGTGACCATAGTCCTTTTGTTCAGCACTCTGAAGGCTTTACTTTCAGCTGAATATCCTAAAAAAATACCTTCATCATCTTTAGCATCAAAGGCTTTCAATTTGTTGTCCTTGCCATTGTTGTGAATGAAGCACTTTCATCCAAAGATATGAAAATATCCAACATTTGGCTTCCGCCCTGTCCAAATTTCATAAGGGGTTTTGGACAAATTGCACATTAATCATACACCTATTTTGAGTGTAGCAAGAAGTATTAATGGCTTCACTCAAAATACCATAGGCAATTCAGCTTCAACTAACATGGTCTTCGCAGCTTCCTTGAGGGTTTTGTTCATTCTTTCAGCCACTCCATTCTGCTATGGAGTTCTTGCAGCTGATAACTCATGAGCAATACCATTTTCTATATAATACTGAGTTATAATCCCATTGGCAAACTCAGTTCCCCTGTCAGGTCTTATCTTTATAATAGTTTGACTCTTCTCATTTGAACTCTTCTCATCAGCTCGGAGCTTCTGCAATGTTTCCTTCTTTTTACACATAAAGAATATCCATGTGTATCTTGAATAACCATCCACCACCACTAAGGTGTATTTCTTTCTACTGATGCTAGCTGGTTCAACAGGACCAAACAAATCCATATGCAATAAGTGCAGTATCCTGGTTGAGGAAGGACTTTGCTTGTCCTTAAAAGAAGACTTTATTTGCTTTTCCATCTGGCATGCATCACAAATGCTTTCTTTCTTATACACTGAGTCAGGCAATCCTTCCAGAAGATGAGTCCTTGCAAGCTTTTTGATTGTCTTGAAATTCAGGTGACTCGGCTTCTTATGCCATAGCCAACTTGATTCGGCTGTACTCTTTACTAGCGATATGTGCTTGGTGTAGCAGATTGACCAATCCACTACATACGAGTTTTTCTGCGCTTTGATCCTTGTATCACAATCTCATTTGATTCAACATCCTTGATTTGGCAAACACCCATGTTGAATCCCATATTGTAGCCATTGTCATTGAGTTGTCGATGCTCGGTGATTGAAGTTGAGACCTTCCACATATGCTACATATGTGATATCTAGTCCATTCTTGATGGATCATGTGCTTTGATCTCCCCTGGAGCTTTATTTCCTCCGAATAGAACTTTAGCACCTTTTATTTCCTTGAACATTGAAAGATTTGTTTTGTTGCCTGTCATATGTCTGGAACAGCCACTATCTATGTACCAGGTTCCTTGGCACTCAGTTGTGCCTTGAACCTGCAATCAAGAAAATTAGTTTTTAGGTACCCATACTTGCCTGGGTCCTGAGGGGTTAGCACTATAAGGTGATCCAACCAACTTATAGCCAAATGATCTGACTCTAAAAGGTTGCCACCTGTCAGTTCCAAAATCATAATGCACATTAGCAAATTGCTTAGGGGCTTTAGACTCATACAACCTCTCTCTTTTGCATGTATGCTGTGTGTGTTTGTGCATTTGCTTTCTTGGGATAGTATTGAAACTTTTGTGCATATTGGGCTTTGTGCTTGGATGCATGTGTGTCTGATTATATCTTATTTGCCTTGGGAATGACCTATATTGAGTCCGAGGTATTTGCCGGTTAGACTTGTATCCCTTTGGACTTGGGCGATATGTCATTTGATTGTTCCAATCACCTGGTTGATCGTTTCTACCATTCCCATCATATGATTTTCTTTGCTTTGAAATCTCTCGAGGCTTTTGGTAGCTTTGTTTGGATTTTACAAAGTATTTCTGGTTGGAGTCTGATGGACTTTTCTCAATTTAGTTTCGGTTGTTCTTTCAAAGATACTCTGTGGCTTTTTGCCTTTTCCTTTGTATCCAAGGCCGTGTAGTTGTGTTTTTGAGTGGGTATAGGTGTAACATATGGTGCTTTGGATTTTTGGATTGCCTCATTACTTGAGGATCCTATTTCCAATACTACTCTTGGAGCTTGAGCATGCACAAAGGAATTAAATCCAATGTCTATGTTATCTCCACTTTCTTTTTGAATCATTATATGTTCATCCAATGATTTAGATGTCTTAGTGAATGATGCAATCACATTTTCCAGATTTTTCCCTCTTTTTCTTTGTAGCTAAGTCTGCTTGGATCTTAGCTATTTTATTTTCGACTTTGTATTCTCATCACTATATGACTTAGAGTACTCGGCTCCTTAGTTAGTTGTGAGTTTTGGCATTTAAGCTGGTTGTTTTCATCATTTAGGAATGTGTGAGGATTTTATGTGCTTAAAGTCTTTCATCATTTTGCCAATAGAATCATAAAGATCGTGGGTGATGATGTGTTTGTGTCACTATCACTATCACTAGAATCGAGAATGAGATGAGTTAAGAGTGTACCTCATCTTCTTGTTCTTTAAAGACTTGTTTTTTTTGGCCATGAGGCATATCAAATCCTCTTCCTCTCGTGTCAATTATCCGACTTTGCTTGTTCTTTACACTTAATTGTGTCGCCAGCTCCGCAACCAACATAGATTTTTTTCTTTTCTTGTCTTCTCTCGATGAAGACTTTTCTTTCTTCTTCATTTATATATTTGTTGAGTGGTGGATAGGGACAGTCTGAAAAAATATCCTGGTTGTCTCGCAATTAAAACACGGGTTTTCGGCTCTCTGTAAGTCCATTCTTTTTAGCTCTCGATTATCGGCTCTTCGATACTCGATCCTTTGATGGTCACTCTCTTTGGTGGTATGTTCTCTCTTGCTTTGGAAGGTGTTGAATGTCTCCTGGATGATTCATCATTGTTTCTCTTGTAGTTCTTATTGAAGAACTTGTTGAATCTTTTTACCATTAGGGCAATCTCTTCCTGGTCAATGGCTTCTTTGGATTCAGCCCTCTTTGCTTCACCAACCATGAGTGCAGCTGTCTTGGGTACAACTGTCTCTTCTTGTTTTTTTTTTCTTAGCTCAAACTCATATGCTTTAAGATCAGAAAACAGCTCATGGTTGGATGTCCTGGTAAGATCCATAGAATGTATCAAAGTCATCACCTTCATTTCCCACTCATCTGGGAGAGACCTTAGAATTTTCATACACATTTCCTTCTGTGTATATTCTTTCCCTAGAGCTAAGAGCTCATTGGTTATCTCTGTGAATCTGGCATCTAACTGATCCAGAATTTCACCTACAAACATTTTAAAATTTTTAAATTTTTGAACAACAACAGTCAATTTATTTTCCTTAATTTGATTAGACCCTTCACAAATTAAGGTGAGTTTTTCCCAAATCTCATTGGCCGTTTTACAAGATTTGACTTTATTAAACATGGCCTTATCAAGAGTTTTATATAAAATATCCTTGGCAACATTATCCAAGTTATATCTTTTTCGATCTTCATTTGTCCACTCACAACGTGGCTTCTCCACCATAGCAGGTCTAGGCTCTTTAGGTGCATCATCTTCTCCTTCAGCAGGAGAAGCCCTTCTTACAGCAGTATTGACTTTTAGAATTTGTAGTGGCCCATCCTTAATAATGAACCACATCTCATTGTGTAGAGGGCTGAAAGATGAGCACGCATACGTATTTTCCAATCATCAAACTCTTCAATAGTAAACATTGGAATGCGAGTTAGATTTGCTTCCAAAATAAATGCTTTAAAAACTTCAAGTGTTGATCCTTTGAAAAAGAATGAGATCTAGTTATGTAACCGGTCGGAAGACTCAATGAACCAACTCGCTCGATACCACTTGTAGGTCCCAAGGGGTGATAAGTAATTTTTGAAGGGGAGTTTCAATAAACTTTACCAATTTTTCGATTTTAGTCCTTTAAATAATTTCGAGTTGACTCAAGTCATCTAAGTCCTTGATGGACAGTTAAGTTGGCTTACACAACAAAGTTACCCACTCAACAGACTCGACTTAGCTGTTGATAATATAACTTAGCTATTTTCAGCTAACACTTTAAGTAGCAGTTGACTTGTTTTTTTAACAGCGGAAGACTTTCACCCTTAGATTTTTGAGTACATTTTTCAACACTTATTTTAGCAGAGTTATTATCAGCAGATTTAAGTAATTTAACTTATCAGCAGATATGAATATAATGCAAGAAAGTAAGTGTGCTAAAAGTAAATGGACACAAGCAATTATAGTGGTTCGAGGATTGGGAAATTCCTCTAATTCACTCTTCTCCAACCTCTTGAGGAATCCACTAAGTAACTTGACTTGGTTACAAAGTAGTTAACGATCTGAGTCGACTTTGATCACATAGCTAGCATTTTGCTCCCGTGCTAGGAAATTTATTTGATAGATTTTTATGATACTATGTAAAACTTAAACTAGGAAGTTGGCACCCCATTTTCCTTGTAATTTGTATTGTAATAGATAGATTTGAAAAAGCCGAGTCAAGTCGGCTATGTCAAGGATTACAAGAAGTCAATCATGGACCGTGTGAAGACTTCGTGTGTGTCACCGAGTAATGCCATGAAGGAAGACAAGAACTCGATCAAGGAGAGTCAAATGAGGAATATCTGTAAGAAGTGTCGGTTAAGTCAACTCAAGAAGCCAAGTATACAAGTTGAAGTGACGGTTGAGTCAATCGAATGATTGGAGCGGACTCAAGTCACCTAGGTAAAAGCGATAGTCTAGTCAAGACAACTCGACTTAGATCCGTTGATTAAAGTCAAGAATATTACTCAATAAAGTAATATGTCAAAGTTGTCGGTTTAAAGTGTTTGTCCTGCATTATGCAAAAGGAATAAACCAATGGGAAACACCGCACCTTGTGTCGACGCTGCAAATCTTTGAAATGCCATTAATACGAGGAAAGGTCAACATCACCAAGGTTGCGACCATGACAAGACAAGCCAACGAACACAAAGTGACATTTCAAATTAGCCTATCTCTTCAACAAAGTAAATTTCAAATGTGCACTATAAAAGACTAAGGAAGTTATTAAGAAAAGGTAACCTTGCACACCTTGAAATCAAGCAATATTCAAGCAATTAACTTGCAATACTCTCAAAGCTTATCAAGATATTCCTCAAGCCTCGAAATTCGAAGGAACCCGATCCAATATAAGTTTGTGAAGGAAAGACAACTTCAAATATGTTGAAGAGAAAACTTTTGAAGAAAACAAAAGCGGTCTAATTTCCAAGTCGGGATTGTAGAAGGATTCAAGGTCGAACCATTATCAAGTTTGTTGGAGGGCTTCATGATCAAATCCAAGAACTTGAGAAGTGAGTCATGAGTGCGCAAGGCCACCGCCTGTGAAGAAGTTGAGCCGCAAGAGAAGCCACCGTGTGTGATCAAGGCGTCGCCTCCGGACTATTCACTACTTTGTAAACGATCGATTACATAGTGGATTCCTCCGAGGAAGTTGGAGAAGAGAGGATTAGAATAATTACCCCATCTTCGAACCTCTATAAAATATTTGTGTCATTTACTTTCAAAGAAACTTGCTTTCCTACATATTTATTTTATATCTACTTTGTTAGTATTATATTTGCCAACCGATAAATAACCAAGTGCTAAAAATCAAGTATTAAAAACAAGCTTAAAACTAAACAAAGGGTGTTAAGTTTTCCATTTGTTAAAAACCAATCAGCCAAGTTAAGTATTTGGCTTGAGCGTGAGTTATACTATGAACAACTCTATCGAGTCGTTGAGTGGGTAACTTAGCCGAAAAGCCAACTTAGTTGTCCATCAAGGACACAAATTGTTTGAGTTAACTCGTTGAATAATTTTAAAGGACTAAAATCGAAAATTTGGTAAGGTTTATTCAACCCCCTCTAAACCTTACTTCACACCCCTTGGGACCTACATCCTGGGACTCGGCTTTCTTCACAAGACGACTATCCTGCTACTTGACTTCCTTCAAACATTTGGACTTGATCACTTAGCCCTCGAGATAGGTTCAAAGCACTTGTTCGATCCGGAACCTTACTACACCTCCTTCAACCTTGGAGAGTAGACCCTTTTGTTCTTGATAACAAGTTTCCTCTTCAACTCGATGAAGTTGTCTTTCTTTCACTTGAATGTGTTGGATTGATTTCCTTCGAGTTTAGGCTTGAAGATTTTTTTTGGAATACTTTGAGAGATATTTTGGAGGTTATTGCTTGAATGCTTGTATGATTGATAGTCCGTGTCGTTCGTAACCTTCTCTCAAATGATTCCTCGAGTCTTTTATAGTGCACGTTTGAAAATATGTCTCGTTGAAGAGATAAACACATTTTTTAAACCACACTTTGTAGGTTGTTGGCTTGTCTTGTCTTGCGGTATTGATGGAGACCGTACCTTGAATTTAATGCTCTGCAGCCTTTCCTTAGCCTCTGCAGAATTTCAGGTACATCGCATTGGTTCCTTGCTTTTTGCACTCTTTTCAAAGAAAACAACTTTATTCTTTGGCGATCGACACATGCCTATTTCCAAGAAAAACCTTGACTTTGCTTGACAACGGATTTCTTTCAGCTTTCTTGAGTCCTATCTGCTGCATATCCCTTTGACATTTGATTCCAATCATTTTGGAATGACTTTGTTGTCGATCGGTGACCGAGATAGCTTTTTCATCACTTGACTTGAACCTTCACTCCACTTCCTTTAGCCGCCACACTCGGTTTTCTTCAATCTTGATCGAGTATTGTAATCTTCAACTTGGTTGTCTTCGACTCAACTCATAGAATCCTATCTATTACAAGTTGAATTACATTTGAAATGTGGTGCCAACTTCCTAATCTAAGTTTTACATGGTATCATCAAAAGTTATACATAAATTTTCCCAACAAAAGTATTACACTTTGAAGTAAAAAATATTAGAATTTTAAGTAAAAAGTATTACACGTTGAATTGAAAAGTATTATAGTTTTAAATTAAAAGTGTTATACATTTAAGTAAAAGTTTATTACATGTTGAACTAGAAAGTGTTACAATTTTAAGTGAAAAGTATTACACATTTAAATGAAAAAGTAATACACTTAAGTGAAATATTGCAAGTGAACTAGAAATTATTACAAGTTAGAACAAAAAAATATCACTTATTCTTTAAAATATTGTCAAAAATTTTCTTTTAGTCACTATGTGAATCACCGCCCATTCCCATCATCTAGAGCATCATATATAATAAAGTGTATAATTTTTTTATCAAAAGTATTCCATATTTCTAATTAAAATATTATTTTATTACTCAAAAGCATTACTTATCTTAAAAGTATTATTTTTTTCTCAAAATTATTACCTCCCTAGAGTTGACAATTCCATTGTTAAGGAGCTGAATTGTTTAAAATCCCCTAATTAGATGCGTAATTTCATCATCTAAGATCACTTGGTCCGAAATAATTTGTTGCGTAATTTGTTTACATCCAAACATTCTAATGAGTAAATATGCACTAATGATCAAATTGAGTCCTTATTGGTCAAGCAAAGGAAATATGCACTAATGATCAAATCGAGTCCTTATAATTGGCTGAAATTGCTTCAATTGAATGTGGAAAAGCAATTCTTACTCCTAAGTTTGTTTCTTCTCCGGACATAATGTTGGAGAAGAATTTGTCACTTCACGGGTTTTCCACGATGGAGTTCAAACAAATTTCGGACTTTGACAAAGGTCGTCTCACGGGAAGGAGGATCGAGGAGGAGTGAAAGAGGCGGTCAACGATCGTGAATATAATTTTGGGAGCCGCTATTAACACCCCAAAACCTATCTATACACCCCCTCTTCTTAATACACCCATCTCCCTATTAAAAATATAATATATACTTAATACACCTTTACTCTTCCCCAATTTACCCTTCCCCAATTAAAAACCTAATAATATTATAAAAATAAAATATATACTTAATATATTACGAGAATCAAGCGAGATATGACAATGTAATTGCGAAGCTTTTTTCTCCACAAAAACGAGGACCAAGAGAAACAAGAAAATTGAATGATGAGTAAAGCTCAATTTCCATTATCGATATAACAACTTCACTTGTAACTACGAATGCGAGGTCGAGCATCCGGATCCTCATCGTCATCACGAAACCAACGATATCATCGCCATCATCAAAATTCGGTCCATTTGTAATCCTGGATGTCATCATCTTCATCATCATCGTTTTTGTGTTGGAAATGGATGGTGTATACCGAATGGCCAAAGAACAATTGAGCAGAGTAATGTCGAGGCAAGAGTTGGACTCTTTCTCTTTAAGACAAGATTGCCCCGCTCACGGTGCGTACGGTATACGGCAATTGTCTCCCAAGATACAACGACAAACACTTGCGATAGTTGCACTACAAATCGCAAGCACAACGAACACTTAGATGTTTTTGAACTCTCTTTTGATTGACTAATGCAGAATGAAGAAGAAACAGGAGAATTTTCGAAATTTCGATGTCATGAAATGAATCGGGAAATGGTTTATATAGAGCTCCTGGTGTCTCGTCGGCCGATCGGGTGCAACCCCTGGTCCGGATCAATCGTGACCGTCGATCGCGCTGTGGTTAATTTGCGTCGATGGTCTGATCTCTCTCACTGAAGGAACACACCTATTAGCATACACCCTTCACACTGGGCCGTCATGTCGGTCAAATATAGTACCGTCGTGAAGACGCGACGTCGAAAGCGCCACGTGTCGCCCGCGATTAACCTGCGCGAAGTCAAGTCGCCCACCCGCCACGCTTTGCCACGCCACCGAGCCACCGGATCAACCCTGGTTTGATTTTCCAAAACTTTAAGGCTCATCAAAGCTCCTCGCGACGATGCGTGCGTCGCGAGTGCAAAGTGCGCCTCGAAATCGCCAATACGACTATGTGCGGCGTGCGTGGGCTCGGACCCGGCTCGGCTCGCTCGCTCCGGCTCGCTCGGCTCGGACGGTGCTCCGCACTCCTCGGTGCTTTTGAGCTAGCCAAAGGCTAGTCAAAATTGACTTGGTCCACTAGGGTGTACCATAAGGAGTTCCACTTGATTACTCCTTGTTAGTGGTGAAGTTCTTTATTAACTAGTCAAACATTTAATATGTTTCCTATGTGGGATATGGCTTTCCATATTCCCACCCTTTATATTCCATATATAAAAGCATTTTAAGTAAGTGCCAACTTTATGCATTTATTTCTCATTCACCCGATATTGGTTTTGAGAAATTCAAAATGCTAAACTCATCTACCCAGCGTAGATGACGTTTATCTCATTTATTTCATACTTTGAATAAATGACCCCACTTAAATAATTGGTCAAAATCGGGTCAAAACCCAATTTAATAAAACCAATTCCAACAATCCCCCACATGAATGAAAATAAATGCATATGAGTATGCAGACACTAAGAGAGTTCAAACGGAAAGCTATTGCATCGGGAGAGGTAGCTTGTGGCTTTGAACCTTCCTTAGTGGAATGCTATCGGATTTACTAGGCTGCACAGTGACACGATGTCTTGAACTGTTCAGCTGTTTATGTAAACCAAAACAACAACATCCACACAACATCTTTCCTAACATCATTTGGTTCTCACGGTTGTGTCCATTTTAGACACTGGACAACATCTTGGATTCATAAGTGTTTCGTTGAAGCGGCCCGTCTTCACACTTTCATAGGTGATCTCCTATTAAGAGTATCCCTGCCATACTCCACTTCTTTAAAGTATAGGAATCATTAAAAGTTTATAACTTAACCTCACCACATTTAGCGGTTTCTCCACTTGGGCAGAATGAGTGTAATATGTTCCAAGTGTTTATCGAATATTCATAACTTAGTTATCCCATTGAACCAAGGTCTTGGGATCTCCAATTCACAAGGTTGGATTACCGCTATGAACATTCTTATTTTGTGGATTTTAAGCCCATTCCTTTTGATAAGCATTATACTTGATCTCTATTCAAACCTTTAGTTAACGGATCCGCTAGGTTTTCTTTTCTCAATTCACGTAATCGATTGTAATAACCCATTTGAGATCAAGCGCCTAACGGTGTTATGTCTTCGACGTATATATCGAGACTTACCGTTGTACATACTATTTTGAGCCCTTCCTATCGCCGATCGACTATCACAATGTATCATGATTGCAAATGCTACGGCTTAGGCGATAAGGAATATCCTCTAAAAGTTACGAAGCCATTTCGCTTCTTCGCCGACTTTATCCAACGCTATAAACTCGATTCCATCGTGGATCGAGCTATACACGTTTGTTTAGAGGATTTCCATGACACCGCTCCACCACCAATGGTAAAAATATAACCACTAGTGGACTTGGAGTCTTTTGAGTCGATATCCAATTAGCATCATTGTATCCTTCTAATACAATGGATATCTCGAGTAATGTAATCCATAATTCAAGGTGAGTCTTAGATACCTAAGAACCCTTATCAATGCCTTCCAATGATCATTTCCGGGATTACTCGTAAATCTACTCGGTTTATTAATCTGCGTAGGCAATATCCGGGCGTGTGCGATTTGTTACATATATTAGATCACAATAATCCGAGAATATTCTAGTTGAGATACGAGGCTCGCCTTGATTTTTAGCTAAGTGTAAGCTTAAATCAACAGGCGTTTTAGGCTGGATGATTGTCATAAGCATTGAACTTTCGGCATCTTTGTCTCAATATAATGAGATTGTGACAAAACAAGTCCATCGAGATGTTTTAGAGATCTTAATTCCCGAATAACATCTCTACACCCATATCTTTCATATCAAAATGTTTAATTAACATTTTCTTAGTATTCATGATTATATCATGATTACTACCCATAATTAACATGTCGTCAACATAAAGACAGACGAGTTACATAAGCATTAGGTGTGTCTTTAATATAAACACATTTATCACACTCATTAATTTTGAAACCATTTGACAAAGATAGTTCTCAAAATTTTTCGTGCCATTGTTTCGGAGCTTGCTTAAGGCCATACAATGACTTAACGAGTTTGCACACCTTCTTCTCTCCTCCGGGAGCAACAAACCCTTCAGGTTGTTCCATATAGATTTCCTCTTCTAATTCACCATTTAGAAAAGCCGTTTTCACATCCATTTGATGTATCTCAAGGTTATGCAATCTTTTGCAATAGCAATGAGAACTCTAATGGATGTGATTCTTAATCACAGAATATGTATCAAAGAAATCAAGGCCTTCTCTTTGTTTAAATCCCTTAGCTACTAACCTGGCCTTGTACTTATCAATAGTTCCATCGACTTTATATTTCCTTTTAAGGATCCACTTGCATCCTAAAGGCTTATTTCTGGTGGGAGATCTACCAACTCCCAAGTATGATTTTGCATAATGGAATCTATCTCATTTGTTAATAGCTTCTTTCCGAATGGATCTTCGGGATCGGACAATCTTTGCACCAATTGTCCTTGGTTCATTTTCTAAAACATAAGTTAGAAAATGCGGACCAAAAGACTTAGTTGTTTTGGCCCTTTTATCAAGCGTCTTGGTTCTTCATCACTTTGATGATCACTATCGGCAGATATCGTGTTCTTTTGCTAGAACTAGCTTCTTTCCTTTCTTGACAAGGAAACACGTCTTCAAAAATACGGCATTCCTTGACTCAATAATAGTACCTTCTTGTACATCTAGAATTGCTTGATTTGTGCACTAAAAATCGATATGCACTCTTTTATTTGCATATCCAATGAAGATGCAATCAATAGTTTTAGGCCCTATCTTGACTTGTTTTGGCTTAGGTATTTCTACTTTAGCCAAACACCCCCACACTTTCGGTATTTATAGGAAGGTTTTCGACCTTTCTATAACTCATGAGTTTTATCTTTATTTTTGTGTGGTATTTTGTTAAGAATGTGGTTAGCCGAGAGAATTGCTTCCCCACAAATTCTATGGTAAACCGAATTTATCAACAAAGCATTCATCATTTCTTTTAGAGTTCGGTTTTTGTGTTCAACAATGTCGTTTTATTGTGGTGAATAAGGAGCTGTCGTTTGATGAATAATACGAGAATCGAGCAAAATTCATCAAAAGGAGCTCCATATTCTCCACCTCTATCACTTGAATTATCTTAATTCGTTTGCTTTAGTTGATTTTCAACCTCATTCTTATAGCTTTTAAAAGCTTCTAAGGCCTCATCTTTACTTCTTAAAAGATATACATAACAAGATATTTTGTGCAATCATCGATAAAAGTAATAAAATACTTTTTCCCACCTCTAGTTTGCACAAACTTTAAATCACATATATCACTTTGTGAATTAATTCTAGAGGTTCTGTTTCTCTTTCCACCGAGTGGAATGGTGTTTTTGCCATTTTTGCCTCAACACGATTTCACACTTGTGATGTGAATCTATTTTAAAGTTAGGTAGTAATTCCAAGTTTACTAACCTTTTTCAAAGTGTTAAAATTCACATGTCCTAATCTAACATGCCATAAATTTGAACACTCAAGCAAATAAGAAGAAGCATTAATTTTATTGCTTTCAAAGTTTGAGTACATTCATTACATTCATCTTGAGCATCCATTATCTAAGTATCCCTTCCCTATGAATCTGTCCATTTTTCATAAGTACAAACTTTTGAGCCTCAAATACTAATCTAAACCCCGCTTGACCAACAACGATCCACGACACTAAGTTCTTCCAAATGTCGGAACATGAAGGACATCAACGAGGTCGACTCCTTGCGAGGTCATCTTGAAGACCACCTTTGCCGGACCGAGGCAATTTCGGACGTTGCATGATTCCCCATGTATAGCTTCCTTCCGTTGATAGGAGTATACAATGAGAACATGTCTTTGTCGGAGCATATGTGGCGTGTAGCACTGTGTCCACCCACCATTCTCTCGGGTTCTCCACCATGTAGCACTTGTTGCCTTCACACACAACAACCAAGAGATCAAGCTCGGACATATCAATTGGTGCGATTTGTCCTCGGTCACATGCACTGGTTTCGATTGGCCTTTTTAGGAAGACGACAATATTTAGCCTTGTGATTCGGCTTTCCCACATTGAAGCAGTTCCTTTGAACTTTTTAGCCTTCCCTGTTTTGGATTATTCCCAGGGTGCTTTCTCTTCTTGCTAGAATTGGGCTCCACCAAGTTTGCCTTTGCCTCCATATGAAGCTTGCCAGACTTAATCTCGGACTTGCGATTATCTTCTTCAATTCGCAATCGATAATTAAGTCTTCAAGCCCCATCTCCTTCCGCTTATGCTTCGTAATTTTGAAATCCTTCCATAGAGCGGTAGCTTCGATAATAGCGATTACTTGAAAGGATTCACTCACGACCATCCCTTCCGCGCAATTATATCGTGCGAGAATGAGTTGGATTTCTTGAACCTGGCTGATCACCGTCTTGGTGTCAACCATCTTGAACTCAAGCAATTTGCCGACAACAAATTTCTTTGTGCGGCATCTTCCGTTTTGTACTTTTTCTCTAAAGAGCTCTGACTCTTTAGCGATCTTTCTAACAATACACATTATACAATGTGTTGTCAGCCGTTGAGTATGTAGTTCGCAGCACGGAAGTCGCTTTGACTCAAGCATCGAACGTCATCCTCTTCTCCTTATCTGTCTCATCTTCCCCCGCTTAGGGCATCCTCCGTAAGGAAAACGAGCAAGGTTCGAGTCGTAAGATAGAACAACATTTTCTTTGCCATCTTTTGAAGTCTGAACCCCAAACTTCTCGGGTTTCTCTCCGGTGCTAGTCTTTGGCCCAAGACGTCGAAGCCATTTGGTATACACGAAAATCTTGTCTTAAATTGTTGGAAATGGGATGGTGTATATCGAATGGCCAAAGAACAATCTGGATGGTGTATACCAAGTTGGACTCTTTCTCTTTAAGACAAGATTGCCCCGCTCACGGTGCGTGCGGTATCGACAATTGTCTCCCAAGATACAACGACAAACACTTTGCGATAGTTTCACTACAAATCGCAATTACAACGAACACTTAGATGTTTTTGAACTCTCTTTTGATTGACTAATGCGAGAATGAATAAGAAGCAAGAGAATTTTCAAATTTCGATGTCATGAAATGAATCAAATTTGGTTTATATAGAGCTCCTGGTGTCTCTTCGATCGGGTGCAACCCCGTCCGGATCGGTCGTGGCCGTCGGATCGCGCCACGTGGTTAATGGTTGCGTCGATGGTTCGATCTCTGCTGAAGGAACACACCTTTATTAGCATACACCCCTTCACACTGATCATGTCGGTCATAAGTACCCGTCGGCGAAAGACAGACGATCGAAAGCAGCGCCACGTGTCGCCCGGTCGTGCGATCTGCTAAGTCATCGCCACCCGAAACTTTGCCCACATCACAAGGCCACTGGGTGAACCCTGGTTCGATTTTCCAAAACTTTAAGGCTCTCAAAGCTCCTCGCGACGATGTGTACGTGCGAAGTGCAAAGTGTGCCTCAAAGCGCCAATGCGACTATGTGCGACGTGCGCGGGCGGTCCGGCTCCGGCTCGGATGGTGTTCCCGCCGTCTCGGTGCCTTTTTGAGCTAGACAAAGGCTAGTCAAAATTGACTTGGTCCACTTGGGTGTACCATAAGGAGTTCCACTGATTACTCCTTGTTAGTGGTGAAGCTCTTTATTAACTAGTCAAACATTTAATATGTGTCCTATGTGGGATATGACTTTCCATATTCACACCCTTTTATATTCCATATATAAAAGCATTTTAAGTGGCCAACTTTATGCATTTATTTCTCATTCACCCGATATTGGTTTTGAAAAATTCAAAATGCTAAACTCATCTACCATGCGCGTAGATGACGTTTATCTCATTTATTTCATACTTTGAATAAATGACCCCACTTAAATAATTGGTCAAAATTGGGTCAAAACCCATTTAATAAAACCAATTCAACATTTTGTAATTAAGTAAAAATATACATCTCCGTTGTTATCAATCAATTCAATTTTGTTCATCGTGACACGTAAATCTCACTCCATAGTTGGAACTTGTCTAAGTATTGAGTTGAAACATTTCCTTCTTCCTAATGAGTAAAGGCGATTTTTAGCTTTTTAATTATTATATCAATAATTTTTTATAATATTATTAGGTTTTTTTAATTGGGGAAAGGTAAATTGGGGAAGAGTAAGGGGTGTATTAATTATATATTTTATTTTTAATAAGGAGATGGGTGTATTAAGAAGAGATGGTGTATAGATAGGTTTCGGGGTGTTAATAGCGGCTCCCTATGTTTTTCTGATTTTTTTTTTTTGTTGGATCCGGGCGGGTTTGGGTTTTAGGGATCCGTCTTATGGATTTAAATCCGTTAAGAGACCTTCTCGTGTTGTAAGAGCGATTGACACGAGTTCGATCTCAATACAGTGTGTGTCACATCCCATACTATCCCCCATTATATACTAAAAAAGTATATATATTTCTTCAACAAAAAAAAAAAGGTATATATATTTTTCGAATTAAATATAAGGAATAAATATTCTTTATTTTATGTGCTTGATTTGTATAAAATTTCTCGTTTTTTTCATTTGATTTTAATTAATACACTTCCAGGAATTCATGCCAACCCCGTCACAGTAATTACAAGCTACTTAGATTTAAACGGATCTTTCAAAAAAAAAAAGATTTAAACGGAAAAAAATGGCTCAAATCCGATATCAAATTTCCTATCAAATCTGACCTATTAACAATTATTAGGCCTAATGTCTAATTTGGCTCCCAAATTTAATGACTGGTTTAAAATCATTATTGCAATAGACTACTTAAATGCTTGAACTTGATAGCTATTGATTGCAAAAATCCCGACTCATTCTCTCTCTATTTTTCTCTCCTCCTTTCTCTCTACCAAAAAAAAAACCCTAACCTACTTCTCCTCCCCCTTCCCTCGCCCCCCTCCCTCCTCCCCCTCCATGTTTTTTATTGGAGGGTCAACAATGCGGCGGTCCTTTGGGTGTCCGAAGGTGGCGAAAATTTTTGGTCCAAGGTGAAAACGGTGAAACTTCCCTTTGAAGTGTCTCGGAGTGACGATGGGTTGCGGCGATAAATTTGGAAGAGAGAGACATCTTTCTTTTTTCTTTCTATTTTTTTTTCTCATTTTTTAGCTATAGATTGTTGTAGTTTTCTTATTTTATTTGTATTTTCTTTTCTCGGTTGATTTGCGAAACTCGTAGGTGGATCGGTTTTTACTTTACGTAGTATGAAGTGGTTGCTCGTGCCGGTTTCAATTTTTCTTGGTGTATTACAGGTCTCCTTTAAGGAGTGTTGAAGTCTCTCGGCGTGGAGTGGTTAGTTTGGGGTGGGTAGTTTCTTAGTTCATGTGAATCCGAATTGGTTTTACCAATTCCCGTTTAACTTTTAGTTAGTCTTGTTGGCTCTTAACCCGTTGGCTACGATTGTAATTGTAATTTTAGTTTTTGAGTTGTTATAATAAAATACTATCGTTCGACAAAAAAAAAATAGCTATTGATTGCTACCAAAGAGCATGTGAAGCAAACTTTAACACCCTCAATATTTAAATCCCATAATTATGAACAAATTTCATGATTAGGGATGGCGATAGGGAGGAAAACCCGTCTCGCGTTAAACCGACCGGGTCCGGGCGGGTAACGAATCCATATGAACCAGCCCGGACCACGCCCGTATATACAATTATTAAGTCAAATTTTAAATTATTTAGTCAACATACTGTTAACTTGGCCGGCCCCCACAAGTTCAGCACTTCTGTTAATAATCTTCGCTGCACATTTAGTCCGCCTTAGGGTTCTCAATCGCCTCACTCGCGACTGTTGGTCTGGGCCGTCTGCCCCCTTCGGACTGCCCACACGACCGCCAGCGCCGGGGCCCACTGCGTCTCCGAGAAGCTGCAGTACAGGTAAGTTCTTTTCCATGGCCGGTGGCCTTCTTTATTTATTTGACAAATTCAGTCTGGATTTTTTTCTCCAAACCATAGTACTCTCTGTTTGTATAACTATTAAATTATTAATTCAGTTTGAGTTCTGTATAATTATTGACAATGAATGACAATTTAATTCAATTCACAAGTGACCTACACGAGTCAAGCAGACATTTCAAAATTTATAAAACGTTGGGCAGTACTACAGCAGTTGGGAACTTGGGTATATTCCAATGCGGGTCCGGCGGGTTCAACCCGTCGGGTCCCGGTCCAATCGGGGCGCGGCGAGTCCCGAGTTTGGCTAGACTAGATTCTTATCCCTATTCATGATCCACTTTTTATGTTCCACTACATTGGATGATAACTATGTGACAATAAAATAATCGTGATGGTTGAGTTTTTATATGTAAATTCATGTGTCAAGCATCGATGGAGTGGAACAGGAAGTCGAATAGGAAATAGAATAGAAATCGATTCCCATAATTATAGCCCAAAGGTTTGTTGCAACTGCATCTGATTGCATCTAGTGTCACATGAGGATTCGTGCGAAATGGGATCTTCTATTCTAAAATCGTGTTTAATCTCCTATTGCAACTGTATGAACGAATGATTATCACGTGCATAACACTTAACATATTAATTTCAAGTATAAATTGTGGATTTTTAATATGGTAAGTGTTATATATGTGACAAATCATCAATGCAATGAAATATAAGATAAGCATGGTTTTGGAATAGAGGATCCGATCTAGATTCTTCACATATCTAAAATAATATGAAGATAAGAACATTAACTAAAAGGGTCTAAGAAGTAAGAACTTCGTTTTTTTGTGTGTGTCAATATTTTGGTGAAAATAGACAAAAACTACAAAACCATCCAAGAACAATTTAAAAACACTTTAAAAAACTAAAAACCAAAAACTTAAAAACAGAGACTAACAACTAACACACCCAAAAAAAAAATACAAAAGGGTAAAAAGAAAACAAGTGTGATCAAAACTGAACAATCCAGGAAAAAAAAATTGAACCAAGATCCGTTTAATTTTCCAAAACATAGATAACTGCTAAAACCTTGCCCTTCACTTCTTGTGTCCCCTGTTTCTGTCTTCAAGCAGAAAATCAAGCAAAACAGTGCTCTTACATTTAGGACACTTTGGATCATCCTCCATTAGCATAACATACATTAGGCACCTAGGACACCCCACCAGCATCATGCTACGGCTCTCAGGGCTGCTCGAATATCTCGTCGTCTCGTCGGGGCTCACTTCTCGCGACACGCACGAGCTTCGTGGCGATATCTCTGTCGAAGAAATCGATTCCTGGGGCGAATGAATTTGCCGATGATGATGATCCCTTGGAGGGGATAAGTTGAGTTTCAACTCAAGTTTTGGGCTCTCAGCTTTGTAATTCATTCTTTTAAACTTCTGTGTTTATTAGTTTCACCAAACAACAAATGAAGGTCAGCAGGCGGAGCAGAAAATGAAGATTTCGGAACAAGATTAATTTCGATGATTACAGAAAGGAATAATTACAAAAACGACACCTGAGTTTTGGATTATTTACAAAAACACGCACAGGTTTTTGAAAACTATAAAAAACCTCACTCCCTCCTAAGCAATTACCCCTTACATTTAATACAAACGTCAACCGAAGTTTATATTCTCAAACATGTCTAGTGTTTTTGTTTTTTTTTGTAATTAACCCAAACCTTATGGGTAGTTTTTAATTAATCCTTACAAAACTACCCATAACATTTTGCCAAAATACAAAAAAAAAAAATCTTTCAAAATTATATATATCCCTTTAAAGTATTACAACATCCTTTCCCCTTGAGGTTTGTATTGCCTTAATAAATATCTCCCTATTGAGGATACAATTTCTAAAATATAAAAAATAGAAAGGTAGTATTTACAATTTTAAAAGATAATTGGGTTTTTCTGTAAGTAGATTAAACCTGAATGGTATTTTATAATTAACCCTTAATTTTTCTAAGAAAATTGGAAATAAGATATTCTCAACCACATGGGTCACAAAATTTTAATATTTTTAAAAGTTTGTTAAGTTGAATATAAACAAGAAAAGAAACTATATATACATTATGACAAACAAGAAAAAATCATGAAAAAGAAAAAGAAAAAAAAAGGACAGATCATTAGTTAAAGATTATACCTTAAAACAGGCCACCAAAGTTTGAGGCTGAAACTTTTGTCAGAGAAGAAACTGGATGACTCTTGAGAGTTATTTGTTTCTGATGTTACTTTCATGCCCTCAAAGGGCTATAAATAGAGCAAAAAAAAATATTGGAGACATGAAAGGACATGTTTTATTTAATTTCAGAATTGATTATGGATACAACTGTAGTACTGAGCATAGATGGAATAATGAAAATAGAAGAATGAATGCCTTTGAGAAAGAGAGTGGCAAAATTAGTATATGAATTGAATTGTATTAAATAAGAGGGTGTGGTAGAAGATGATTGTTTAAATCTGAAGCTAGAAAATATGTATTAATTGAGGGGGGGAGGAATCACAAGAAGTTTGTGGAAGAATGAAAATTCTAGTAAATATTTGCAACCACAATTTGTTATTTGGGTTTCATTCATTGCTGACATCGTTGGTTAACATATTACATTCAAGAAGCAATTAAATTTTCATATTAAAAGGCCTAACTGCCATCAGAATGGATATTAAAGCAATGCCATATTTAACTACTGGGGTTAGTCCAGTGACCACAGGTATTACTATATTACTAGCAATAACGAAACCTGGTTCGGAAAAAAAAAAAAAAAAAAAAAAAGATAGCCCATTGTTTGACATTTTATATCACAACTTAGTGTTTCATTTTGTATTTTAGCTTGGATCTTGTGGAACAATTTTTAGTTGCATCTTGTATGACATACCACATATGTTCATGTGTAAATACTCCTTATATACTTAAAATAAATTATATCAACGTGGCTTTTATGTAATGTACACAAATTCTTGTAAATAAATACTTGGTTGTAAGTGATAAACAACAATACATGATGAAATACTCACAGACTTCAACTATATTGATTGATTTGAAGCTAAAGATTTTTAAATCTATAATAATAAATCCAATGAGCTTATTTGGATAAATTCATAATACAATGAACTTGAATCCATAGGCTCCTAGTTTGAGCTATTTTTTGAGTCACTATGATGGATTTCAAATTCATCTTATATAGAGTATTAGAGTCACTTGAAATTAGTCTTCTCTCGATTCATTTCTTGAATGCAAATCCTTCAATCTTATTGCAACCACATAGCATCCCCCACGCCAAATAATAAGGTAAGACATGGTATAAAGACTCTAATAGAATGCTTGGTTGCCCAAATTTATACTTATTAACTAATTATTAATGACTGTTTTCCCAAAAAAAAAAAGAAAAGAAAAGAAACTTAATGACTGAAATGAATGATGAAATTAGTCACTTCCATAATTCTGCACGCCAAACCAATGAACCACCACAATCATGGACAGGTTGCTCAAGAACTTTCATTTCCTAATGAAAGAATTCATTAGTACTCTAGCTGTTTTGGTTGACGCTCTTGCCTCAACGTGTTAGATTTAATTAATAAAACTACCAATATCATTATTTTACATTTTTATGACAAATATACAATATGAAATAACAGCAAATATAAAACTCCTACTATTCAAATCTATTCTATAGCATAATTAGTTGGTTTTTAGTATAAACCAGAAAAGTCATGAATTTTCGGAAAATTACAAAACTGCCCATGTTGTTCAGGCTAATTACAAAAATTATAGTTATCTTTCAAAATTACAAATACACCTAAAGTGACATACCACTATACCACCCCTTGATATTTGTATTTAATTACCTAACAAATACATGTATTTGTAATTCTGAAAGATAATTGGATTTTTTTAATTAAGCTAATCTCATGGGTATTTGTTTTAACTTATTACCCTATATTTTATTGAGAATGACATAAAGAAACACATGACCTGCATCTTATACAAGACATAACATAAAGTTAAAATATATGATCCAAATTAGTTTATTATACTTACAAAACTAATAGTAATGTAGCCAAATGTACAACACACACATACATTATACATATATATATACTTACGTTAAAAGAGACTTCAATGGTAACACAGAAGTTAGTTGAGCAAATGAAGGCTTCAACTCTACCTATGTTACATAATTAATTTTCATGTGTAGCAATCAAAGTAATAGATGGGAAGATGGATAAAGTGCAATATGATTTCTTGAAATAGAGCAGAGTAGTAGTTAAATATTCAGGAAAACAGAGGGCATACCATTTACTTGGTTTTGATGTTTCCGAAGTATAATTTGTGTGATTTAAATACTTTAATATGAAAGTGATAGTGCATTCGAAAAAAAAATGTAACTGATAATTGTGGGGTTCATTTTTATTTTTTTATGCCACATCAATCAATTTATGTTGGACGAATGATTATTATATAATTTGATGTGAGTTATGGTGTTTTTTTGATGTTTTTCGCGATTGTAAACTAAAAAATTTCTGCAAATTTTGTTGTTGTAAACTAAAACAGTCTGCCATTTTGTTGTTGTTAGTTATTGTATATTCTTCTCGATTATGGAAGGACATTCTACAACACCTCATATCCGTATCCCAACGACAGGGTATTACAAAATGAAGGTACGCAAAGACTGTTTTCTCCTAGAAAAAAAAGAAACTAGCGGCGAGAGATGAAAAAAATATTCTGAGAAAATGAAAGCTAAGAAAAATATTCAAGCAAAGATCAAAATCTATTCCAAAGAAGAGAAAAGTATCACAAAAAGGCTGAAAAAGGAAAAAGAAGATAAAAACAGGTATATTCACTATTTAATGCATGATTATACTTTGTGTTGTTTTGATGTTTACGTGTTAATTTGTTGAGTGTATTATTGTTGCAGTGGAGATGATAGAAAAAGCTCTGATGTGGAGGTACACGTAGAGAAAAAGCGAAAAGCCTGTTAAATATTTTCATATAGGAGTGTCACTTTTCATGTGAAAAGTATCACTTTTTGTGTTAAAAGTATCACATAATCGAAAGATATCACTTTTAAAATACTTTCATATAGAAGTATCACTTTTCATGTTAAAAGTATCACGTTACGTGTTAAAAGTATCAATTTTCCTATGAAAAGTATCGGTTTGCATGTTAATACTATTAATTTGTTTCTAAGAAATACTTTCATATAGAATATCACTTTTCATATTAAAAGTATCACTTTACGTGTTAAAAGTATCACTTTTGCTATTAAATGTATCACATAACCGAGTATCACTTTTAACATACTTTCATATAGAAGTATCACTTTCATGTTAAAAGTATCACTTTATGTGTTAAAAGTATCACTTTATGTGTTAAAAGTATCACTTAATCGAGAAATACTACATTATTTTTGGATTGTTGCGAGAGACTTCATTAGTTAATGTAAACCTCAAAACTTATTTGAGTTAATGAAAAAGTTGGTGATAGACAAAGGTGATGTAGATAGCATAGGATTTGGAGGTTTGCTAAGTCTTCTTATTGATTCAACATTTCTATGGATATTGTTAAAAATCGTGAAGAATTTTAACGGTACCAGTCGGATGCTGAAATTCGATGATACGAGTTTTATTGTCACATCGGATGACATATATGATGTTTTGTTTAGTGACCAAGAAAGTTGGGAATGATGTTGATGAATTGGATCGGGGAGAGTCTGTTGGTTTGATTGATGAATTGAAGGAGAAGTATGACATTGACGGGAATGTTTGGTGTATAAGGTGAAAAATGTAATTGAGAGCGAGGTTAGTAGATGGCGCGATGACTTTAAGCGGCTTTTTGTAATTTTACCTTATCTTCTTTTTTGACTCTGAGGACGACTAGGAAAGTCGACTTGCATGCAATCAAATCAGTTGTAGACGTGGAGAAAATAGGGGATTACGACTGGTGTTCATATATTTTAAAAAAGTTGTGCATAGGGTGGACAAATACAACATGAACCCAGAGCAAAATATATCAGTAGGTGTGTTTTGGTTTCATTGATTTTGTATTTCCATAGATTGAAATGGCAGGGAAATGTTGAACCATCCACACTACCGCTGATATCTCATTGGACGTCTAAGAAGTTGAGGAAAAGAATCAAGCAAGAAAGCTCTATTGTTGTGCTAGGTCAGGGTGAATGGGTAACAGATACATACCCTGTTTGTTTGAGGAATAAATGCACGGCTGACGAAGAGGCAATTGGAAAAAATATGGTGACAAAGAGAAAGTTGGGAAAAATGTAGACGAAGGGGATGGACAAGAATAGGTTCAACTTGATGATGATGAGTATATAAATCAAACTACCGAGAAGGAAGGAGCTCGATGATGATGAGCGTGAAGCTGGCTAGGGATGTAAGTTCATTTAAAGTATCGCTTTTTACTTGAAGTGAAGAATATCACTTTTCATGTGAAAAGTATCGCGTTTTACTTGAAAAGTATCTCTTTTCACTTGGAAAATATTACTAATCAACTGTAATACTTTGAAGTAAAGAGTATCACTTTTCATGTGAAAAGTGTCACTTTTTATTTTGAAAAGTATCACTTTTCATTTCAAATATTTAACAGATTTCTTCTTATTTTTTTGTAGAATGTTCATAAGGCTTTTTGATGTGCAAGAGGAATTTTAATCTTGTAACGCAATTCCACATGGAGGAGTTCGAAAATTGAAAAAGCGAGATGGCCTTGAAGAGAAGAAAGATACGATTTCATCTCTCGCACTCGTCATTTTCTCGAAAGTTAGTTCTTCTCGGACTCGAAGGTGCATGAGTTAATTGATAAAGCTATCAAAAACTTTAAATTGATGAAGAATTGACAACTCAAATGCCAAATTTTGAGCTCCTTACCCCGGAGGATAAAGTTGAAAAAAAAGCCGGTGAAGAGGAGGAAGATTCGGGCGAAGAAGTGGTTGAAGAACTTGGTGAAGAAGTCGACGAAGAAGTTGGGGAAGAAGAAGCGAGAGAGGATCTTTAAATCTTGGATGAACCATGGCCTATTGATCGAAAGAATTTGAATTAAGTCCCTGTTCATGAAAAAACACAAGAAGCGATCTCAAATTCATGCGTAGGAAGGAGCAAGATATTGCCGACTATTGCTTTTTCAATCACAAAAAAATAATTAAGTAAATTATTTTTATAAATTGCCTTTAATTTCCAGTTCAAATCCATTTTCTTGTTTTATTAATTGTTTTTAATTTGCAGTTCAAACGCTTTTGCACATGCTGGGGGTTTTATATTGGATTTAACGATGACATTATGATATTGCACGACTCAATGATGATCCACGTAAGCATCATAGACACGTGGGCTATGTTGTTTAACAAAAGACCCGACCCGACGAATCGCTTTTATTTCAATGCTCAACATTCGTAAGTTTTATTTAAAAGTATTATTTTATGCGTTAAAAGTATCAATTTTAATCTTAAAAGTATCACAGTTTTACAACAAATGTATCTTGAAAAGATTTTCATTGGAGATAAAGGGCATGATAACAGTAAAAATTTGAGAGATTGTTGGGATCATTGGATCTCAAGTGGAAACAACCAAGACCTCAGCACTGTGGATTTCTACTTCTATATGAAAGTATTTCTCATAAACAAATTAATAATATTAACATGCAAACGATACTTTTCATAGAAAAAATTGATACTTTTGACCAAAGTTATACTTTTAACATGAAAAGTGATACTTCTATATGAAAGTATGTTAAAAGTGATATTCAGTTATTTGATACTTTTAACACAGAAAGTGATACTCTTTGAGAGATTTTCTGCATTTTTAAGAAGAAAATCAGGACGAAAATCCACGGTACTGAGGTTTTGGTTGTTTCCACTTGAGATCCAATGATCCCAGCAATCTCTCAAATTTTTACTGTTATCCTGCCCTTTATCTCCAATGAAAATCTTTTCAAGATACATTTGTTGCAAAAGTGTGATACTTTTAAGATTAAAATTGATACTTTTAACGCATAAAATGATACTTTTAAATAAAACTTACAGAATGTTGAGCATTGAAATAAAAGCAGTTCGTTGCTGGTCTTTTGTTAAGCAACATAACCCATGTGTCTATGATGCTTACGTGGATCATCATTGAGTCGTGCAATATCATAATGCCAACGTTAAATGCAATATAAAACCCCCCAGCATGTGCAAAAGCGTTTGAACTGAAAATTAAAAACAATTAATAAAACAAGAAAATGGATTTGAACTGGAAATTAAAGGCAATTTATAAAAATAATTTACTTACTCAATCATTTTTTTGTGATTTAAAAATCAATAGTCGACAATATCTTGCTCCTTCCTACGCATGAATTTGAGACCGCTCTTGTTTTTTCATGAACAGGGACTTGAATTCGACGCTTTTAGATCAATAGGCCATGGTTCATCCAATATTCTAATCCTCTCCTCTCCCCGCTTCTTCCCCAACTTCTTCAACCACTTCTTCAACCAATCTTCCTCTTCTTCACCACTTTTTTCAAATTTATCCTCCGAGGTAAGGAGCTCAAAATTTGGCATTTGAGTTGCCAAATTCTTCATCAATTTAAAGTTTTCGAAAACGACTTTATCAATTAACTCGTGCACCTTCGAAATCGAGAAGAATCGGCTTTAAATTGACGAGTGGGAAGATGAAATCAGATCTTTCTTCTCTTGCGTCATCTCGTTTTTCAATTTTCTTCAAATCCTCCATGTGGAATTGCGTTACAAGATTAAAATTCATCTTGCACATCAAAAAAACCTTATGAACATTTTACAAAAAATAAGAAGAAATATGTTAAATATTTGACATGAAAAGTGATACTTTTCAAATAAAAAGTGACATTTTTCACATGAAAAGTGATACTCTTTACTTCAAAGTATTACGATGATTAGTAATATTTTCCAAGTGAAAAGAGATACTTTTCAAGTAAAACGCGATACTTTTCACATGAAAAGTGATATTCTTCACTTCAAGTAAAAATTGATACTTTAAATGAACTTACATCCCTAGCCCGACCTTCCTCATCATCATCATCGAGCTCCTTCCTTTCGGTAGTTTTAGATTTATATACTCATCAACATCAAGTTGAACCTCTTCTCGTTCATCTCATTCGCTTCACGTTTTTCCCAACTTTCTCTTTGTCGGCCATATTTTTTCCAACTCTCATTTGTTCCATCCGCCTCTTCGTCGGGCCGTGCATTTATTCCTCAAACAAACAGGGTATGTATCCGTTACTCATTCACCACCGACCTAGCAAAGAATAGAGCTTTTTTTGCTTGATTATTTTCCTCAACTTCTCGGGCGTCCAATGAGATATCGGAGGTAGTGTGGATGGTTCATCATTTCCCGCCATTTCAATCTATGGAAATACAAAATCAATAAAACCAAAACACACCCATTGGATATATTTTGCTCTCGGGTTCTGTTGTATTTGTCCACCCCTGTGCACAACGTTTTTTAAATATACGAACACCACCATAATCCCCATTTTCTCCACGCCTACGCATCGATTTGATCGCATGCAAGTCGACTTTTCTATTCGTCCCCTGAGTCAAAAAAGAAGATAAGCGAAAATTACAAAAAGCCGCTTAAAGTCATCGCCAGATCTACTAACTCGCTTCTCAATCACATTCTTCACCTTATACACAAAACATTCCCCGTCAATGTCATACTTCTCCTTCAATTCGTCAATCAAAGCAAATGGACTCTCCCCGATCCAATTCCTCAACATCATTCCCAACTTTCTTGGGCACTAAACAAACATCATATATGTCATTCGATGTGACAACAAAACTCGTATCATCAAATTTCAAAGATCCGATCGCTCACTAGTTAAAATTCTTCACTAGATTTTTAACAATACCCATAGAAACGCCGAATCAATACGAAGACTCATCAATCCTCCAAATCCTATAATATCTACATCACCTTTTGTCTACTCAACTTTTTCATAAACTCAAATAAGTGCTTGAGGTTTACATTGACTAATGAAGTCTCGCAACAATCCAACAATAAAGTAGCATTTCTCGGTTAATTGATACTTTTAACACAGAGAGTGATACTTTTAACACGAGAAAGTGATTCTTTTAACATGAAAAGTGATACTTATATGAAAGTATGTTAAAAGTGATACTCGATTATGTGATACTTTTAATGAAAAAAGTGATACTTTTAACACAAAAAGTGATACTTTTAACATGAAAAGTGATACTTACATATATGAAAGTATTTCTCGAAACAAATTAATAGTATTAACATGCAAACCGATACTTTTCATAGGAAAATTGATACTTTTAACACGAGAAAGTGATATTTTTAACATGAAAAGTGATACTTCTATATTGAAGTATGTTAAAAGTGATACTTCGGTTATGTGATACTTTTAACACAAAAAGTGATACTCCCTATATGAAAGTATATGTTACCTGGCTTTTCGCTTTTTCTCTCGTCTACCTCCACATCGAGCTTTTTCTATCATTTCCATTTAAACAATAATACAATCAACAAATTAACAGAGAAAAATCAAAACAACATAATATAATCATGCATTAAACAAATGACTATACCTATTTTTATCTTCCTTTTCTTTTTCGAATTTTTGTGATACTTTTCTCTTCTTTGGAATAGGATTTTGATCTTTTGCTTGAATATTTTCCTTGGCTTTCGTTTTTCAGAATATTTTTTTCATCTCTCGCCGCGAGTTTCTTTTTTTTTCTAGGAGAAACAGTCTTGCGTGCCTTCATTTTGTAATACCACATGTCGTCGGGATACGAGATAGGAGGTGTTGTAGAATGTCCTTCCATAATCACGAAAGAATATACAATAACTAACAACAACAAAATGGCATACTTGTTTTAGTTTACAACAACAAAATTTGCGTAAAACTTTTTTAGTTTACAATCGCGAAAACATCAAAGAAAACACCACAGATTAAAATAAAATATATAAACCTAATAAGAAATTAACATGCCTAATTTAAGAACCCTAAAATGAATTTCGCATAAAAAAAGTACATAAACCCTAAACAAATCGAGAACATAACAACCCTAACACAAGAAAAAAAGCGAATCAACAAAAAGGGAAGAAAAATGAAGAAAAACGGAAGAAGTTGAACACCAACCATAAACAAAACGAGAACATAAAAACCCTAACACAAGAAAAAACTGAACAAAAATCGGAAGAAAAATGAAGAAAAACGAAGAAACTGAACCCCAACCCTAAACAATCGCAAGAAAAAACTGAACCAAAAACCATAAAAAAACTGAAGAAAAACGGAAAAATAACATATCGGTTGTCCTTGTCGAGTAGAGACTGATTTCAAATTGAAGAATAACAACAAATCGGGGGGAAACCTGGAGACAAATCGATGAAAATTTCGGGGGTTCAGGCGGGTTTAAGGAAACAGGGGAGAATAAAACATCCAGGGTTTAAGGAAAGAGAAGGGTTTTTGGGGTCTTGGGGGGGTTCAGCGGGTTTGGGGGCGGGTGGGCTAGCGGGTTTAGTAAATGGGGCTCCGTCTCACGGAGGTCTCACATAAGTTTTTTTGTTATTGTTATTAGCCCAAACCTCAGGGTTTTTTTTTGGTAATTATCTCTCATAATAATATGGTCTTATTTTGAGAAAATAGGTATTCTATGTCTAGAAATGGCATCTGTAGGTCTAGAAATGTGCGTTTCAATTTCCAACTTTGATTGAAAAGCCTTGAAAATAAAAGTACTATAAATTTAGCTTGGGAATTAAGTAAACAAATACATTCAAGGAACTTTTAAGAGTAAAAAATCTGAAATTCTTCGTAGGAAAATAAACAAATGAACTTTAAATGTCATTCTCAAAAAAAAAAAAAAAACTTTAAATGTCCGACATTTTTTTTTAGTACATATCATGGAAGATGAAAGGGGATGGGTGATGGGAATCGAACGAGACACACACACGGACAAGGAAATCATCAACTACCAACTGGCAAAACTATTTAAACCCAAATTGCTTCAACCAATTTAACCTATTTTCCAGTACAAAATATAAATGCCTATGGCTTTGCCTTATCATATGTACCCATTAAAGGCACCAGCAAAAGAGAAAAAAAAAAAAAACCCATAAAAGCCTTTTTCAGCAATCACAAATTCTGCCAAATCCTGTCAATATCCTCCTTTTCATTACAACCTAATACACTTCATGTCTCCTCTGCAAACAAGATAATCTTTGTCCCCTCAAAGATCAGATTTCATTCATGGCAAATTGCAATTTCTGAATCAACATATAATAAAGAAGGATGGTGCAGCAGCAAGAATTTCAGTCCCTACAGTTTATATTACAATTGTGCCACAAAATGGGATTTCCATTTTTATCCAACATATCCAAATTTGGTATTTTTATTTTTCAGAACAGAGAAACACCTGTTTTGATGAAAAATTCTTTTATGCACATGAATGTGGAAATATCAAACGATGTGGATACAGCCCCTCTCCCCTGCTGATGTGGGACTCATCTCACCGTTCGATATTTTCACACTCGGTGCATGTAAAAATTCTTCAATTTTAGTCATCAAAATTCTAAATTCTCAGTTTCATATCAACAACTAACATCACTGAGATTTAATCTGAGACAAGGCAGCAACCATTCTTTGGTTCTAAATTCTAAGTTCATGAAAGCAAAACGTATTGAAGAATTAACTTAAGATTGAATTTGAATGGAAGAGTTTAGATTTGAGGGGAAAATTGGGAAAATGATTTCAAATGACTCTATATAAGACGGATCTGAAATCCACTACATAGAAAACTGTATTATGAGATTACACAAACAAGCTCAATGGATTTGTTACTCTGGATTTCTAATCCTTGTAACTTCAAGTCCATCCATCCAAATAAAGGCTAAAGGAATTTTCTCGATCAGCCAACAAATTCCTGGTAAAAGTAAAACCTAGTAATAATGCTACTGTGCAGTCAGTAGTCTTTCTAACATAAACCACTTAAATTTCCCTGAGCCCAATCATAAATACATGATGACAGATTGATTGTAGCTTCTAAAGGTAGAATATTAACACTTTGGCAGCAACAAAATAGAAAGACTAGCCACTCAATTTATAATTTGCTACGTAAAAGTACTCAATATACCGGAAGTCAAATGCAGACATTGGACATTTCCGTAACAGTATAAGCGATAAATTCATAACAGCAAAGAGAACATAAAACCAACCTTTTGTGATGCCAATGGCGATTGAGGCCCTTGTTGCACTGTCAACAATAAACTGCAATCACATTTGATGTTAAGAGAGTTTCTTTCGCATGTTTAATCATAATTTGAGAGCACTTACACTGTACAGTGCCAACAGCAGACACAAGTAGTTTGAAAAACCATGAGGTCAATCTCTTCTCGACTCCTCCTCGTCTTACAAATACTCAAAACTCATCTATATGCAAAAGTAGCAGAAAATCTGAATTGCCCCATTCCATTAAACCTCAGGTAACTAAGACCACGTCTTTCAAGAAAACTACATGTCCAGGTGCTTTGCTGCCGTATACAGTTGGGAATCAGTTCGAAGGCAAATTGAGGGACTGCTATAAAATTCCAGTCATTTATCAAATATATTATGTGAATATCAACTTTTAGCTACAACCCAACCAACACTTGTCGCCCTCTCATACTATTTAGTAAATCACGGTTGTGATGGCACCAGAAAGTTGCAAAGATGAATGCTTTAACATCAGACCCTCGCAATAAAGCAGACATTGAGGCACAACTTTTCTTCCAGAACGTCAAAGCACAGTCCTTGACAAAACAGAGCCTGTTGAAGTTGAGCAGAACACAAACACCTTACTTGTCAAATATTTTTACTTCAATCACTCTGGAGGTCTTTTAAGATCATCACTTCTCGACTCCAGTTCCCACCAGGCACCATCATTGTCCGTCTCTAAAAGAGATCCATATTCACCAGAACTAAGGCTATCAATATCCGAGTCCTCACTCTCAATTTCATTGTAATATAATTTTTTCTCCGTCTCAGGATCATACGTCCACTCCAATCTTTTCAATACATTACGGTCTTTCCATTTCCCAACAACTGATACAGCCTCTTTCTTAGCCTTCCCCATCATAATCTCCTGCCATGAGAATGCAGCATCGGCAGTCCTTTTCAGAGATCCATCATTGCAATCACCCACAACCACTGTTTTCAAACACCTCAATCTCGCTTCCTTTAAAATCTCCACGAAATCCGAATCATCCGATACAAGAAACAAGCATTCAACCATTCTTCGGTCCATCATACTCACCATGTGATTTCTCAATGCCACGTCAGCTGCCTGTGGCTTGTCTGAAACCTCCCTAACCCAAAACCCTGCCCGTTTTAACTCATCTGCCAAACCGTACCCAATTTTCGGGGTCAAAATATCTCTAGCGGCGTTTTTATACTTATGCATCTTCATGGCATAATTCGCCACCATCCTCACCCTCCTCTTCCCACGTGCAGACTCGATCCGATTCAACCGTTTCATCTGCTCACGTTCATGAATTTGCTTAAAATGATTTATGAGCTTCTCATTATTATAGAATCTCCTCCCACAAACCCGGCATGTGTATGGTTCAACTGGCTTAATAACACCCATGGTCTCCAGCTCATTCAATGCTTTTCTCCCTCTTCTTTGTTCCCTAACTGAAGGAGGGACATAGCTAAATGCATGCCTATTGGCATAAGCAATCATATATTTAACAAACCCAAATTTTTGTGCAGCTTTCTTTAACCTGATCGCTGCATCAAACGGAGGAAATGATTTTGGTGGTTTGTTATCCAGATCCCAAAAGATCGCAACATTGTTTTCAGTAACCCTCTGCTCTGAACTTGAAGGTGAGAATGAAGAATCAGGATTCTTGTTTGACAATGAAGTAAAATTACAACATCCAGACACTTGAAGAACTGGGCCTAGCGTTTGAGTCTTTTTGAATAGCCGGGTTTTGTTGAAAGTACTTTGGAATTTGGCGAGATTCGGCATATCCAGATGCTCTATTATGATGTACTGACAAAGTCAAGTGGAGAACATACATTAAGAACAAGAACATAAAAAACTCATATAAAATGAGCAGCGCTCTATATAGTTATTGGAACCAGCTGGTATCAATTCACAAATGAGATGAAATGATCATTAGCAGGCTTCAACTCACTTGCAACAGAGCAGAACATTGATTATAAAAATTAACAATACACAAAGGCCCATGAATTGTATTCAAGATTGAGCATTAGCAGAGAGAGAAAGTAGAACTTGACAGCTCAAATTGGGCAGAAAAAATTGCTGGAAAAAAAATAAATAAATTGCACACCATGTTTCAATAGAATTTTTACTTCAGGATCTACTCAAATTCACTAGCCGATCTTTTTTAAAAGAATAATAATTCTAACAACAAACAGGGGTAGCCCTGCCTCTGTTTTTCTCCTGAAAACAAACGCAATATAATGCATCTGTTTCCAGGAAATAGAAACAAAGGCTAAAACAAAGAATAAATTAAAAGAAAAATCACACTCAAGAAATGCACAGATGTGTGTAAAACTAATGAAAGGAATTGCTTTACATTTGTCTGCAAAACCCGCTAGTTCCAAACACACGGCTTTCGTTACTCATTTTGATTAATCCGAATAATGAAGCAACACGAGGATTCATTCACAATAAAAATTATTAACAAGTTCCACAAAAACAGAAATACGAAAATGAATGGTATCAAATATCAGCAACAATCCCACTATTTCGTTATTTACCTTATCTCACTATATGCTGGAGAAGCCACCGCCGCAGGAAAGTGTGAAGGGAGGCTTGGCTGATTAATTTGGACGACCGTTGGAATGCGAAATGAGAATGATTCGGTACCGTGGTAGGACAATTCTAACCCATACCCGGTCCAATATTAATGAAATTGAATATTGGGTAATCACTTATCCGATTCCAAATAATCTTTTAAAGAAAAAGGGTGACGTTATTCTAGGGGTGTGCATACGGTGTGCATACGGTAAAACCGTACCGTACCGTAGCCAGATTTTTGTACAGAATGCCAACTTCTTCCTATGCTTTTAGTAGACTAAGACTCAGACTAATGAATATATTAGCACCATATTGGAACGGTACGGCTCGGTTTTTACCGGGAAAAAATCCGGTAATTCGGTGTGGTTTTGGTTAAACCGAAAGTTTAAATAAAATAAAAAACCAGTTTTGGCTAGAAACTGGGCAATCCAAAAATATTCTTGTGTGAAATCAAAGCAAAAAACACATCTAATCATCTAAGCATGTTATGTTGCAAATCAAATATTCAAATTTAACAAAAAATAAATTACATCACAATTCACAGTAATCAAACATGAAAACTGGGCAGCGCAAAAATATCCTTTTGTGTGTGTAATCAAACCAAAAAAACACATCAAACTAAACATTCAAACTTCCCTAAATTTTAGGGCTTTTTACCTTGACTGAAATTTCAGGTTGATAATCCAGCCTATGTTGATTATTAAAGATGAACAGGAGCCGAACAAGCACATTCAACCAGAGACAATGGTGGCTGCGTGTGCAAAGCTGCCTCGCCGCCTCTGGACTATGTAGACGAAGGTGGGTGGGTACAACGTGGACTGCCGGAGTAGTGGCTTTGATTGTGACGGTGGTTGGTGGGCGGTGGCTGACGGTGGAAGCCGGCAAGAGAGAGCGAGGTGAGAAACCAAAGTCGAGGGGTAGAGTGGAGAGAAGTCTTCGCACTTCTGAGTTTTGATTATTTTAGGGAAATTAGGTAAAATACCCCCAACAAGGGGGTATTAAGGAAAAATACCCCTTCATTATTAAACAATGAAAAATATCCATTTTTTCTCCCGAAAAGTCTAAAATGCCCTTATATTTAAAAAAAAAAAAAAAGAAAAAGAATATGAATAGGCGGGACCCTTCATTTGCCCATTATTCTCTCTCTCTCTCCTCTCACGTCCGACTCATCTTCCATTCTTCTCACCTTCCAACCCACGTCAGGCCGACTCACGCTCCGACTCCACCGCTTTCTCTCTTCGACACGCGAACGTCCTCACGAGAACCTATTCCGACGAGCACTGTTTGACGAGTTGTTTGACGCCTCCGTTAGTGTTATCCATCGCGATTGTTTGACGTCTCCGTTTTGAAAATCAAAGGTCATTCTTCTATTGAAAAGGTTTGTTGTTTCATTTTCTTCTCTTATATGTTTATTTTAGTTAGTTTTTTTGAACCATTTTGGGTTTTGTTTTGAAAACAAAATAATAAACAATTTAGGGTTTCGTTATATGACTCCAAACGAGATTTAACGTTGAATGATTCATGTTTTGCGGAGTTAATGGTGTGTTTATGTTGGAATGTGCTTGTACTTGGCTTTATTCCAACATTTTTTTGTTGCCCACATATTAGCCATGTGTTTTGCCCACGCGTTGCCCACATGAGTGCCCAGAGTTGCCCACACGAGTGCCCACGTCGTTGCCCACTTCGATGCCACTTTTTTTCCCACTTTGTGGAGTCCGCGATGTGTTGTGTGGAGTGCGTAGAGTCATAGTGTGTTTTTAGGTTGACATATGTATGGATTTGGGTCTTTTCATGAATTTTTAATCTTGCCCACCTATTTGCGCTTTTGATCTGCTTTCATGTTTGCCTACTTGTATCTAACACTACTTTGTGGAGTCCGCGACGTGTTGTATGGATTTTATGATCATATTCTCAGAAATCATAATGTGTTTTTAGGTTGGAATATGTATGGACTTGGGTGTTTTTGATAATTTTTATCTTGCCCACCTATTTGCCTTGCATCATGCGCCACATGTGTGCCTACTTGTACCTAACACTACTTTTCATCGTGCGATTCAAGAAAGATGGCGCTTGTTCAAAACGAAAAGGACCAATTTCTAGCGAGATTAAGTGCTCGTTGCAATCTGAATGAGGAAGTAAATGCGAAAAGGACCAAGTAAGCCGCAAGTTGTTTGAACGAATCTTCCCGAGAACCTCAACCAATTTAATTGCTTCTTCCTTTGCTCTCCATGCTTTGTCATAACTTATGTCCACATTGAATTTATCTTTTATTTCAATAATAATAGAGGTGGGTATGAATGTGTGGGTTGTTTATACTGTGCATATAATCGCCTCACCCAACACCTTACTCCTGGCACTGTCGATGCTCATGGTTGTTCATTTCAATCGAACACTCATGACAATTTATATATTTCACAACAACCCATAGATGCCCACCTCGCCGCCTAGTCCACGCGTATCATCCACCCACAATTTTTATCCACACACTTGGCAACAAATCTAATCGTATGCGACTTTTTAACAATGTGTTGTCTATTTTTTCAAAGATACAAATTATTGCAAGTCGCCGAGTAAATTCGTCTTTAAATGAAAACTTGACCAACTCAGTAAATCATCATCTACCGAGATAGAGTTACAACCGCTTGTTTGATTGCTAATAGGCCCCACACCACTTTGTGCCAGTTTTCGACCTTTTGCATGATTGACTACCATGCCTATTATGCCCACCTTCACGCCTACCTTCATGCCCACAATCTTGCCCACAATCATGCCTACAATCTTGCCCACAATCTTGCCCACAATCTTGCCCACAATCTTGCTCGCCCACATTCATTGTCATTCTTATGCCCACTCAATCAGCCCACAATCTTGCCTACACTTCGCTACCATTATCCCGCCCATCATCATGGCGATTTTAAGTTGATGTTCTTGCCTACTCTCTGACGACTTTTGTGCCCACCCCCGAGTTTAGCATTCCCCACTTGCTTTTTGCCTCAACACCACCACCACAACCACCACCACTACCATCTTCGTCCTCCCAAAACAGGGTCATTCTCAAGGTCTTCAATAGTCATACCTAAATATTCTTCAAAACCGGATGTTTCTTTGACAACCCCTTTGCCTTTATCGATGTTATTCTTGGGCGTGGTAGATCCTCTTGAACAATTGGGATGTAGATAGTTTCAACACCACCATCATTCTCTTCGAAGTAATAGGGCCGGTCATCGCCACTGACATATCTACATCCTCCCAAAACATAGGGTCATTCTCAAGTTCTTCCATAGTCATATCAAAATATGGAAGTGTACTTGGTTTTCTTTTTGCGACCCTCATTTTACGCTTTTTTTAGGTAAATGCACCGGAGAGGTGGAATAAGCTCTTCAATGATAGGTTCTTTTTTAATTGGTAACATCACTTGATTGCTACTAGGCGACTCCAAAGAGTGTTTTTCTTCTTCTTATTTTCCCTTCTAATCGGACAAACCTAATGCAGGACAAAGGCTTCTCGCTATTCATGCGAACAAGTAGCGACATCGTCATCATCGGTGATCGGACATGGTGGCAAAGGATCAACATGTTCATAGCCAAACCAACCGGTCAACTCTATTTCACACTCATATGGATTGAATTTAGAGAAAATATAAGCTTTCCGCAACAATTCGAGCGTAAGTGAACTCGAAGGGAAGAGAAGTTTTGGAATGCTTCCTGTATACCTCCATCGGGATGTACTTATGTCACAATCCCAAACTCCATCCCATAAGAGCATTATATGAACCCCTGCAACAAATAGATAGATATAAAAGATCAGTTTCGTTGTCCACCCACAAAATTTTGACATTCAATGTAACTGCCCACATGAATACCCACCCAAGTGCCCACATCCTGTCCAGTTCACTTTGTCCTCCCAAACAAAATGACATTTGAATTTAACTGCCCACACAAACTGCCCACACAACTGCCCACATAAATACCCACCCAAGTGTCCACATCCTGTCCAGTTCACTTGTCCACCCACAATTTTTAATATTTAACATAACTGCCCACCCAATTGCCTACGGTTATGCCCACGTGTTTGCCTACTGATACAACTTGCGAAAAATCGAAACTCTTCAAATTATACCCATTTCAAAAATCGTGAAAAATTGGTTAATTGAACCATTTTGCGAAAATGAAAATCATTAACATTACACGAAAGAACAATCAAAACTAACCTTTATCCATATTTTTTGATGCAAGAACTGAGATTTATTGTCGAACACAGGTTCTCGATTTTGCCTCCTTCAAACGCGTCGCATTTACTAGGGTTCGTAATTTTGAAGAAGAGCTCGAAAATCTTGTAATGTTGATCTCTTTGCTCGAAATGTTGAGAAGTAGGCTTGTAATGGTGAAACTAGGGTTTGTAATGGTGAAAATGAAAGGCCCGCTAGCTGAAAATTTCACTCCCGCCCATGTGCTCGCTTTTTCCTTTTTTTTTTGATTTTTTTAAGTTAAGGGTAAAGTAGACATTTTAGGTAGGAAAAAGGGGTAGATTTCATTGTTTAATAATGAAGGGGTATTTTTCCTTAATACCCCTTGTTGGGGGTATTTTACCTAATTTCCCATTATTTTAAGTTTGTTACTTATTTTTACAAATTTATAAACTAAATATTAACTTTTTATACTAAATAATAAATAATTACATATATATATAGGGTTAGGATCAAATGTGCCAGGGGCTTACCGTGTGGCAGTGTGGATTAATCTAATCCATCCACACCTTTTATTCAATGGTCCAGATTGCTATTAAAAATAACTGATTTATCAATTAATTAATAGGTGGAAAGGGCATAATAGTAACTAGTAAAATGCCATAAATCACGCCCCTATAATCAAAGAATTGATTAATATCACGTTTCCATAACTGAATTGTGCACCATTTTAATAGCTGAACTGTACACCATTTTATATCTAACAGTGCATCATTGTATGACTAATTGTACACCATTTAATCCCAGTGATTTTTATGTGATTTGACTTTACGATTGTTCCCGGTTTTCATTCAATTCTGGTTTACTCACAATGATGTACAATTAGTTATACAATGATGCATTGTTAGATATAAAATGGTGTACAGTCAGTTATTAAATGATGCACAGTTCAACTATTAAAAAGGTGCATAATTCAGTTATGGAAACGTGATATTAATCAATCCCTTGATTGTAGGGCATCATTATGGGAAGGTGGTTACACCATTTTGTCTTTATAGAGTTTTTAGATGATGTACAATTAGTTATACAGTGATGCACTGTTAGATATAAAATGGTGCATAGTTAAGTTATTAAATGGGAAGATGGTTACACCATTTTGTCTTTGTAGTTCATTTAGATGATGTACAATTAGTTATACAATGATGCACTGTCAGATATAAAATGGTGTACAGTCAGTTATTAAATGGTGCACAGTTCAACTATTAAAATGTTGCATAATTCAGCTATGGAAACATGATCTTTATCACATCCATGATTGTAGGACGTCATTATGGGAAGGTGGTTACACCATTTTATCTTTATAGGATTTTTTGATGATGTACAATTAGTTATACAATGATGCATTGTTAGATATAAAATGGTGCACAGTTATTAAATGGGAAGATGGTTACACCATTTTGTCTTTATAGTTCCTTTAGATGATGTACAATTAGGTATACAATGATGCACCATTAGATATAAAATGGTGTACAGTCAGTTATTAAACGGTGTACAATCCAGCTATTAAAATGGTGCACAATTTCAGTCATGGAAACGCGATATTAATCACTCCCCTGATTGTAGGGCGTGATTTATGACATTTTGCTAATTACTATTATGCCCTTTCCACCTATTAATTAATTGATAAATCGCTTTATTTTTAATAGCAATCGGACCATTGAATAAAAGGTGTGATGGATGGGACCAATCCACACTACCACATGAGTTCTGCGGCGACCTCTTCATCATAGGGCGTGTGGATTGATCCCATCAATCCACATCTTTTATTCAATGGTCCGATTGCTATTAAAAATAATTGATTTATCAATTAATTAATAGATGGAAAGTGCATAATAATAACTAGCAAAATGTCATAAATCACGCCCATACAATCAAGGGATTGATTAATATCACATTTCCAAATCGAATTGTGCACCATTTTAATAGTTAAATCTGTAAACCATTTAATAATCGACTTTACACCATTTTATATAATCGATTTACACCATTTTATATCTAATAAAGGCACAATTTTATATCTAACAATTGCATCATTGTATAACTAATTGTACACCATCTAAAAAGAACTATAAATACAAAATGGTGTAACCATCTTCCCATTTAATGATTGAACTGTACATCATTTTATATCTAACAGTGCATCATTGTATAACTAATTGAATATCATCAAAAAGAACTATAAAAGACAAAATGGTGTAACCATCTTCCCATGATGACGCCCTACAATCATGGATGTGATAACGACCACATTTCCATAACTGAATTATGCACCATTTTAATAGTTGAACTGTGCACCATTTAATAACTGACTGTGCACCATTTTATATCTAACAGTGCATCATTGTATAACTAATTGTACATCATCTAAAAGAACTATGAAGACAAAATAGTGTAACCACATTCCCATAATGACGCCCTACAATCATGGATGTGATAAAGATCACGTTTCCATAACTGAATTATGCACCATTTTAATAGTTGAACTGTGTCATTTAATAACTGAGTGTGCATCATATTATATCTAACAGTGCATCATTGTATAAGTAATTGTACATCATTGTGAGTAAACCGCAATTGAATGAAAAGCAGGAACAATCATAAAATCAAATCCTATAAAAATTGCTGGGATGAACAGTTACCAAAACACAGAAAACAATCAAATTCCAACGGAAAAAAAAAATTGTTGGAATTTTAGAAATTCCAACGAAAATTCCAACACCACAACAAATCGTTGGAAAATTCTAACAGTAATTCCAATGGTATACAAAACCATTGGAATAAACTATTGGAATATCCGTTGGAATTAAAATTCTAACAAAAATTCCAACACCAAAATAAACTGATGGAAAATTCCAATAGTAATTCCAATGGTAAATAAAATAGTTGGAATAAACCATTGGAATTTTTACAATTTCAATGGAGATTTCAACGCTGCAGCATACCATTGGAAAAATTCCAACATAAATTCCAACAGTAGACAAGACTATTGGAATAAATGGTTGGAATTTTCGTTGGAATATTAAATTCCAACAGAAATTCCAATATCACAATAAATCGTTGGAAAAATTTGCAACACTAATTCAATTGATAAACAAGATCGTTGGAATAAACAGAATTGTGCACATTTCGGTTAACCGGCCAAATCGAACCAAAATTGAAAATTTGGCTCGAATCAAACCGAGCCAAAAATTTTGGTTCGGTTTTTTACATTTTATAATTTTGGTTATTCGGTTCGACCCTCTAAAATTTCGGTTAATAGAACCGAATAACCGAAATATATATATTTTTTTACTAAAATTAGGTTCAATAACAACTACTTGAATAGCTAGTTAGAAAACAACAACTTTAGGTTCAATAGCAACTTTAGTTAAAAAACTAAAGCCCTTTTTTCTAGGCTTGCAAACACATTTGACAGACAAAAAAAAAAGAGACTGAAAGTCTCCACTCTCTCCCAAAAAAGTGATTTTGCAAACAACTTCTGCTTCTATTTTGCAAACAATTTCTGAAGTCAGGTTTTCTCCACATACCGTTTATTCCAACATTCATTTTCTCCAACATTCATTTTCTCAACATTAGTTAGAAAGCTAAATTCAGAAAATTCCCAAAATGAAACTATGATCCATTTTCTCAAACTTGTTTCTCATTTCGGTCACACCACCCATTGCCGCCCGTCACTCCGCTCGTATCAGCTTGAGATTTCCATCGCCCCCGCTCGCACCATCATATTCTCGGTTGGTAAGTTTTGGGGACTCTAGGGTTTTATTTTCAAAATGGATTTATTTGTGGAATTTCGCCTTGTTTTTGTCCTTGATTTTATGTTACTTATTGTTATTTTTTAGTTTCATGTTCAATCGAATCATCACTTCTCAACCCAACGAGAAAGCTTTGTTGATAATTGCCTTAAAACGATTCGCGAATGTTTACTTCTTGTTCCAAATACAATTAGAATTGGGCTTTGAGTTACAGAGTATTTTATGAATGTTTGCTTTTATGCTTATTGGTGGTCAAGACTTACTATCGTTTCAAGAGCTTTTGTTGTTAAATAAAAAATATTATATGTCTTCATCTATTGAGTCTTTGATGCGGTCGTCTGTATATTATTTCCATATTGTTTGTATATTGAGTTGTAAGTGAATTGTTGAGCTAAATCAGTAGTTATTAAAAATTTCTATAACATTTATTACCACTCTGGAGGACCAAGGTTCCTTATCTGGGCTTTATAATTTGCTTTCAGTTGGATTAGAACTCGTTTACGTTTGTTTGTGTATGTGTACTAGGTGTTTTAGTTTATGTGTGTCTCAAAGAAAGAGAGAAAATCAAAACTCTCACAATTAAAGCTATCTTGCACTTTGAACTTATTCCTTACGCAATTTAATCCTGGCTGGTGGAAAATGAAAGGTTCGGCCATAAATGAGGTGATCATTCTTTACTTTATTTATGGCCTTGAGTCTTGGTTCTTTCATGAATCATGATGGTAAATATATTTGACATGTCCCACGGTCTCTCTTTTTATTTTAACTTGTTTTATATGTCAAATAATGTCGTGAATTACTCCCATTGGCTTATTCTTTTTGAAGAGAAAGTTCACAGATGCAATTCCTATATCACTGAGGGCAGAGATTTGGGAGAAAATTTTCCCATCTAATTTTCTTTAGTTGTATTTGGCTCACTTGAGATAATTTATTAAGAATTTTAGTTGGAGGACATGTTTAGATATGTCAGTTTAGGTCTTTTTTAGGATTATTCGATTATAGAGGTCTTTTTAGGAATCAAGAGATGTCTAGTTGCATTTACTGGCATAAACTTATGGAGTGTCTTCTATGGTCATTTTGGAAAAATATTTTCTTCAAATATTTTTAGTTTTGCCATCCCTAAACTGTATTCTATGGTCTCAACCTTCAACGATGTCGTAATTCTAACTCTTGAAATATTAATCGTAATTTAAATATTTTTAGTTTTGGAAAAATTGAAGCATCTGAGGACGTAGAATTGTAGTACCTTGTATTTTATAGTCACTTGAGTCTTCAAAGACAACTTTCGCAATGGAATGAAAAACCTAAATCTCATTTTTCTATGAACTTCTCCATTTTCTTTTCTTTTTTTTATTTTTCTTCAACTACAAACAAACACCAACTTCGACATTAATTTAAGGGATAATTACAAGAACATCCCCGAGGTTCAGCCTAGTTAGAAGAAAAAAAAACAATTATCTTTGCAGAATTACTAATGCCCCTTTATCATTTGTTTCTCTCTTACAAATCACCTCTCAAAATGAGGTACATTTTAGGTAAATACATACCTAAAAGGGATATTTGTAATTTTGAAAGATAACTGGAACCTTTTGTAATTAAGCTAAACCTCAGGGGTATTTTGTGTAACTATCCCTTAATTTAAAACAACAAAAAATAGCTTCATATCCTGTTTTGGTAAGGCTTATAAGTTATAATCAAACTAACTTTAAACCATAGAACTTTCAGAAATCTTATAAGAGATCCACAACCATAATGTGACCAACCATGGACCGGGTGGAGTGAAATCCCTCAAAATGTGAAGGACATGTGGTTTGGAGAGTTTAAGGTAATATCACAAACTTATGCAAGTGTTTGTTTTAGATATTGATTTTTCGAGAATGAAACACATTGTAAACATGTAAAAAAAATAGCATAAAATACAAAGGGGTCTATTATCATTAATCTGCACTTTGCAAGCATGGTTTAATATGTGATGTGGTTTTGTTTGTAATTATTCTATGTAGTGGAATTGTGTTGGTCCAATCTGCTTTCTTGGGTATATGATGCTTTCTTTTACTTGCAATAAATTATGCGAAATATTGTACATGGGATTCTCGAGCATAACCAAGAAATTCAGGCGGATATGTAAACGTAAATGTTCGGATATTATTCGTTTAAGTTTGGGCGATATTCGTAGAGGCAAGTTAGTTGGGAAATGGATGTCTAGTACAATGCGAGAAGCTTGACAAAGATAGGTGGGACACATACTCCCATTTCAAGTAGCTATTTGAGCAGAACAAGAAGAACATAGCCACCAACAAAGATGGCTTTGTCAATCGAGGCGGCGTAATCTCTATTTCTGAGCATAAGAGAAGACATGTAAGTTTCTTTCACATATCTGTATTAGCTACCATATTGTTAATTACTGAACAGGCTCAGTTTTATTACTACAAAATTGTTAATTACTGAACAGGGCTCAGTTTCATAACTACGAAATTGTTAATTACTGAACAGGGCTCAGTTTCATTACTACAAAATTGTTAATTACTGATCGGGCTCAGTTTAAATCAATCACTTCAGATTTCATGTTTATTCTCTGAAAACTTGTCCAATAGCATATTAGCATAGATTAACCAATAAGTTTCTCATTTTGATGTATACGAAAGGTTCATGGCAACATATTTGCATTTTTAATGTTTTTGGCTACATTTTGTTCATATGCAACCACAACTCATTGAGTCACTTATGTAAAGCTTGTAATCAAAGCATTAAATTACACTCAATCATATGACTCCTTGGTTTCTCTCTTGCTAGATGAGAACATTTACACCGCTAAAGTAACTTTGGAGTGCAGAATAAATATATCAAAAAAGGATATGCATACATGAGGGTATTGGAATAAAGCTCTAAATCCTGAAAGGTAAGCACATGTTCCGTTGTACTGGCCTACTTGGATAGTAATAGATTCCAATATAGTGCTACCAATTGTCAGGAACATATGCCCATATGATGAAAATGACTGTATTAGATTTTTTCAAAATAACAGAAAAAAGCAAAGAGAAAGTGTTTTAGATGCCATTTTTCATGTATATAAGAGAATACATTATTTATTCCTCTTCATCTCACCATGTTGTCAGTAGCATTCTTTGATAGAATCTGTGCCCTTACTTACGTGAAACAGAACAGATTCTCAAGGTGTTGGATGTTAATGTTGCAACACTGAACTAACCAACACTAGAACACAGCGGAATAAAAATAACACGGAGATTTTTAACGTGCTTAGATTCCTCAATCTTAATGCACGAGGCCACGCCCAGAGAAAAAACAATCCAATATTAGAGAACAAGGAGTTATTACAAATACGACTGGATTTACGAAAAGCATAAAGAATCCCTCTTTATCTAATACACCAACACTCGTATAAAACTAATATTCGAATCGATTCTTCAGAAACACTCAACCTTGTTGGAATCCCTCCAACATCAAATCCTTTGAACGGTTGAGTCGATCCACACCGTAGATCTTCACCTTCTTCTCCCGAAGAATAAGAGTATGTAGTAAAATGATTTCTTGAAGAAGTGCAAAATAAAGCTCTGAATATGCTTGTGCTCGATCACCTCTTCAAGGTCCGACTTCTCTTTATAGCCATCAAAAGAAAACCTATCCCCGATTTCAAGATGGACGGTTTCTTGCTAAAGGAAGGAGATCAGAAATCAAAATCATTTCCTTGTGGGTAAGAATCAATTACACAAGGAAAGTGATTAAAAAGGAATAATTGGCAATCTAAAAATATGCTGAATCAATTAAGATAAACATTATCAATAATATCAGCAACATTTACAATATAAAGATCTTGCCAAAAATCACAACACGTAAATCGGCATAACATCCGCCCGATTCTCGTGAGCTAGTGTTGCATTACCAGGTGTTACAACACTAGAACATGCACTTTATCTTCTAAACGGACCAAAATTGCCAACTTTAATAACACTAACAAAATCCCCTTTGGCACTTTTGGTCAAAACAACACTTAACAGGATATATATAGAATACGACAAGAGAAGTCAATAACAGAAACCTGCAAGTTAGCACAGTTCAGAAAAGCATGCAAACAGTTCAAAATACATCCAACATATTGTCCAAAATACTAGTCTAACAGAACTAGTTTAACACCCTTAATCATTTGAACAACAAAAAACAAACAAGAACATTCAGAGATGTTGCAAATTCAATCAGAGCCACTTGCTTCCTTCACTCCCCCTCGAGTCAACTTCATGTTCGGATGGAGATTGAGACTCCCCCCTGCGAGTAGCATCTTTCTTCGCACTCGACTCCCCCTCGGGATGTGCTTCTTCAAAGAAGAATGGCAGCATCCGCCAAGTCATCAAGATCATCATTATCATGACCACTTACTCCCCCTTTTTGAGCAACATGTGCCAAAGAACCAGCATGAGCAAGGAGCTGGGATAGAAGACCCTGTGCTTCTAACTTCTTCGAGGTCCAGTACTTGACTTGGTGTTCAGCTTCAGCTATCTCAGTACGTAATCTGGCTTCAAGTCTTTGAATTCCCGGTGTTGCAACATCGAAGAAGCCCCATCGGTGGGAAACGCAGAAGGAGGAAGGAGAGGTAGGTCATTTATCTTCCCACTTTTGAGAATTTTAACTGAGATGGAAATGGGAGCAGGGACAGCAACTAGATCCTCGGATGCCTTCTTTGTAAACCCCTGAGAAACAAGCACTTTATAGATTAAAGAAGGGAATGGGAGAATACCATAAATCTTTGTGTACCCAAAGACAGTCCCGATGATGTCGAAGATCATTTTCCCAATGTTGAATGGATGTCCGGTCCCAATGCAATACAACAGGTGGCCTCGATCCATAGTGATCAAGAGGAATGCTTTGTAGGAGTCCAATCACAAAGTGCAATTTTGTGAAGAAGAGTGTATTTCTTGGTCAAGTCTTTGGCCTTAAAATTTCTTGCGTTCGGCCAAACTTCTTTCACACCCCCACTTATCTCTTTGCAATTGCATCCATGTCGATGGCGATCCAAATCATCCACATTATTTCCTTCCGAAACCGCATTAATATCCGTAGGAGTAAATGAGTAAACCTTCCGTCGAATCCACACTCGACCCATACTTAGCAGAGTTGTGATCGGAAATCTCAAAAAGCAAGTTGCGGTAAAATTCCTCACAACACGATCAACATACTTACCAATGTGAGTAATGAACCAAGGAGATCTATGTTCCCAAGGAGTCAAGAATACCAAATTTAGCATGATCATCCATTTTGAGAGGCCTTTCACATAGAATTTCACGCTTGAACAACACTCTCCCAAAGATTTTTATTCTCGCAGAGTAAAAAGCGGAAAACGACCTTTGCTTGCCTCTAATTCAGAGTCGAGGGTTCGGATGAGACTCACCGAGTCGGTGTGTGAACTTGGTGTTGCATCATCGACATTGGCACCCTCATTAGTGTCCATTCCGGCATCATCGTCCCGGTGCGAATCCGATCGGCCGCGTCACTATCGAACGAAGAGGTATCCCGTAGGGTTCAACAAAGATCTTAGTACGAAGAGGAGGTTTACCAAAGGGTCTTCCGTGGAGTTTCATCTTGAATCGCTGAACACCATCTGTCGAATGATCCTCTTGGAAGGGTTCAGAGATGTGGTCGCTCGTTTTCTTGCCACAAAGGCTTCCTCCTCATCTCCCTGGTCAATGGGCACACCATTTTTTCGTTTTCGAAAGTATGTCCTGGCGAAACATTGATCTGTTGGTTTCACCCGTGATGAGGGAGGCGACAACCTAGATGGTTGATTGACATTACCCATGGATAAAATGTCCTGTTCTATGGCTGCAGTGTGTACACCCTCAACGGCCCCAGAAGGATTAGGGTTAGTTTCAACAGGTGGGGGGTTGTTTAAATCCACTCCCAGGAGATGTCCCTGAGAGGTAGCCACACCAGAAGTGGCACTACCAGCGAGAAGGTCTTCTTGTACGCGAACAGGGGTTTCAGAATTGGGGTTTCCCCTGTTTCTTCTCCGACTTGCAACTTCTCTCAATTCTCGTAGGATCTGTTCTCTTGTGCGAACCATTGGGAGGGAATCTGAAAACAAAAACGAACAAGCACAAGATACTATGGAAGATTTGGGTAAGACGAGAGCAGATCAAGAAGTCTAAGAAGAAGAATCACAGAAGAAAAAAAATTCCTTTTAAACACAAAGTGAATGTGAGTATATAGACAAAGGGAAATAAATAACTTCCTTGTATAGGGAGATACACTTGGCGGCCAATGTGGAAGTTCCCAGAAAAAATCCCAACTGCAAATTTTGAAATTCAAAAATTTTTGGAAAAGTCCCATAAGTCAAGGTGTGCATTAATTCAAGAATAAGCACAGATAATCAATACCTTTTATAATCAGAGACAAATTTAAGGAATAAATCATTTCCAAAAATAATACACCACATCGAATCAAGAGAGAAAATATTTTCCACAAGCCCAAAATGATCCTGAGGGATGTCTAGAATGATGAGTTTATTTCTCGACAGAATAAAAAACTCGGACGTTTCGGTGTGGTAACCCGAGTGTTGTACCACCTTTTTCAAGAACACCACCATACAAAGTCAATGGATCAAAATCCTTTTCCCATTTAATAAATCTTTTGAGTGAAAGGAATCAATGAGAATAACAATTAGCCGAGTCGGTAGCTTTCGCTCCAAAAACATGGGTAGCTCTTTCTCGAAGATCATAACAGATTCAAGCATATAAAAGAACAGAGAATGGTTCACAAATCGAATAGCTTTCACACACAATGTAAGGGCGCTTTTTCCGTCAAAGGCTCAAAAATAAATACATCTTTCACATGGGAAAAATCATTCTGCTTTGCAATCGACCCACAATTGTTTTTAGGCGGAAAGTTCATTCATCAAAGGAGTACTCAATAGGGTTACTACACTAAAAACAAAAAGCCAATGAAATGATCTTAAAAATGCAAAATGTCTAATGCACAAGAATTAAGATCAAAAAGAGGTTGCAACACATCAAGAAGGTGAAATGATGCACATGGTGTTGCAACACTGAAACCCACACTGCTCAGAGAGTACAGACACCCAGAGACTGTTTCAGGTAATTAAACCTTTGGAAGTCTAGGGCTTTGGTGAAAATATCAGCAATTTGATTCTCAGTAGTGACAAAATCAATGGTAACAATTTTATTCTCAACCAAGTCTCTAATGAAATGGTGTCGAATATCGATGTGTTTAGTTCTAGAGTCTCTTTGCACAGATTTTTAGAGATGTTTATGGCACTTGAATTATCGCAATAAGCAGTAAGAATTTTCTCTTCAATCCCATAATCAGCCAACATTTGTCTCATCCATAACATTTGGGAGCAACAACTTCCCAATGCAATATACTCAGATTCAGCAGTGGACAAGGAAATACAATTCCTTTCTTACTGTACCAGGAAACAAGATTGTTCCCAAGGTAGAAACACCCTCCAGTGGTGCTTTTTCTCATCATCGACATCACCTTGCCCAATCAAAGATCACTAAAACCAGCCAAATTAGTGTTAGTATCAAAAGAGTACAAGATACCAAGATCAACAGTCCCATTAATATAACGAATGATTCTTTTCACAGCTTTCAAATGAGATTCTTTGGGACATGACTGATATCTAGCACACACACGTATTACTATAGCTAATATCAGGTCTACTAGCGTGAGATACAAAAGACTCCTATCATACTTCAGAGAGAGTAGGATCAATAGGGGTACCATTTTCATCTTTGGATAATTTATCATTAGTGCCCATGGGAGTTTTCATGTGCTTTTTATTGTCCACCCAAATATCTTGACAAGGTTCTTGGCATACTTGTTCGAGTGATAAAAATACCTTTGTCAAATTGTTTAACTTGAAGCCCAAGAAAATAATTCAACTCTCCTACCATGCTCATTTCAAACTCGGAAGACATGTAGTCAACAAACTCATCAAGTTTTTGTTTAGAGGTTGATCCAAACACTATGTCATCAACATAAATTTGAGCAATGGTGATACCATTACTAAATTTTTGGATGAATAGAGTTTTGTCAACACTACCCCTTTTATAGCCTTTATCACACAAAAACGTGGTCAACCTTTCATACCAAGCCCGAGGAGCTTGCTTCAACCCATATAGGGCCTTTTTAGTCTAAAAACATGGTTGGGAAAATGGGGATTTTCAAAACCTTTGGGGTTCAACAAACACTTCCTCATTCAAAAAACCATTTAGGAAGGCACTTTTGACATCCATCTCAAAACAATTTGATTTGAAGAACACAAGCAAAAGCAAGCAAGAGTCTTATGGACTCAAGTCAAGCACGGGGCAAAAGTTTCATCAAAGTCAACTCCTTCCACTGTGTGTAGCCTTGAGCCACTAGCCAGCTTTGTTTCTAGTTATGTTACCAAGTTCATCGCTTTTGTTTTTGAAAATCCACTTGGTTCCTATAACATTAGAATGTTCAGCCTAGGAACAAGATCCCACACATTGTTTCTTTCAAATTGTTCCAGTTCCAATTGCATAGCATTCACCCAATACTCATCAACAAGAGCTTTTTAACATTTTTGGGTTCAATGAGAGAAGTAAAACAAACAAATCTTACCATTTCCCCGTAATTTACCTTCTCTTTACCTCTTGTCTTTATGCCTTCGACACTTCCCCAATTACTTGATCCATGGGGTGGTTTTTCTTTATTCTCGCTTGGCGGTTCTTTCCTCGACTTGATCGAAAATGTCGAACTCGGTGGCTTCATTTGCTTCGACTCAGATCAAGATCAAGATCATCATCGATCGCGTGGTGCATGACCAGGTGTTGTAACATCAATAGTTTCACCTTCAGCAGCCGCTGTTGGACTCGATCTCCTCGCTCCTTCTTCATCTTTATCTCTCGAAGTTTCTCGCAAAATCTTTAGTATCGTCCCACTACAACATTTATAGATTCAATGATAGTACGAGTTCTCATGTTGTAGACTTATAGGCTCTATCATAATGTAATATCCAAGAAAAATTCCCATATCACTTTTCGAATCAAACTTACCCAGATGTTGTCTGTCATTTAGAATATAACAAACACATCCAAACACATGAAAGTAACCGATGTTGGGCTTTTTACCTTTCCAAATCTCATAGGGTGTCATATTAGTACCAGGACGTAAATGAACCCTATTAATGATGTAACATGCAAAGGCTCACACTTGACCCACATTTTAGGAGAAATTTTCTTGGAGTTAATCATAACACGTGCCATCTCTTGGAGAGTCCTATTTTTTCTTTCCACAACTCCGTTTTGCTGAGGGGTAATGGGAGCAGAAAATTCATGAAAGATTCCAAGTTTTTCACAAAAATTAGAGAAATTAGCATTCTGAAATTCTCTACCGTGATCACTTCGATTCTTTCAACATTAGACCCCTTTTCATTTTTCATCTAAGCACCAAATTTTTGAAAACAAATGAAGGTGTCGGATTTTTCTCTAATAAAGTCAACCCAAGTAACCTGGAGAAATCATCAACACACACAAACACATATTTCTTACCTCCTATGCTTTCGACCGCATTGGTCCCATAAGGTCCATATGCATAACTTCCGCAGGTGTGAAGTCTTTGAGATGTTGCAACACTTTATGTGTTTCCCTCTTCGCTTTTCCCAATTGACAAGGACCACAGACACCGAGAATGATCTTTATCAAGTTTAGGGACTCCTAACACAAATTTTATTTTGATAAGATTCAAGATACCTCGAAAATTCAAGTGTCCTGATTTTTGGTGCCACAATTGATGTTACTCACGAGGATTTATTACACACAAGAGAAGTGTTGAAACATCGAACATGTTCCTCTATCGTATAACATTATCGATGACCTATTACCTTTCAAAATGCATTTATCGGCTTTGTCAAACACAAAGACATACATTCTTATCAAATTTTACAAACAAATCATCGTCCGCAAAGTCGATCGATACTAATAAGATTGGCTTTTAGTCCTTCAACATACAACACATTTTTTAGAGAAGGAAGACCGACACATTCAAGGTCCCTTTTCCCAAAACTTGCCTTTTAGCACCATCACCAAAAGTAACCAATCCATTCTCATGTTTTTCAAAATCGATCGATCGTTTTTCCAACTCTCCCTGTCATATGACGAGCAACCACCGTCAAAGTACCATGATTGATCACATTGGCTTTCAAAGCAAAGCAGAACAACATAGCAAGAGAATTCATCCTTCCTCACCCGATTTTCCCGGTTTGTTTGATAAATTGATTTTAAGATGAGGAGTGTTTCTTTGCCGATGTTGAAACATCGAGTTTGCACTGCCTTGCCTATAGTGTTTTTAAGACGATAACACCTAGGTCTTATATGGCCAGGGCGGTTGCAATAGTGACATATTGGAACAAAAGCATTGCTTCTTTTTCCGTTGTGATCAATGATGTTCCTTCTTTAACAAAAACAATTTTAGAGTTTTTCTCCTTTTTAGCATAGTTTTTGTTAGTATTGAAACCAAAACCAATACCGCACTTGTCTTGCTAGTTCTTTCCTTGAGAGAGGATTTCATCTAATCCACCCTTTTGCATTCAACTTTTTTACGTAAGTAGCCATTTCACTCGAGGTCTTTCTTCACTTTGTCAAGTTCTTCTTTCCTTTCGGTTGCGATCTTTGAACTTTATAACATCACCCTTGAGTGCCTCTTTTTCAACAAAAGAAGTGACACTACCTTCTTTTCCAGAGTCTCATTGGTCTTGCTGACTATTAAGCATTTTTCAAGCAGCTTTTGGTATACCCTTCTAAGTTCTTCTTCATCTACTTCGGATTCATCCTCAGAACTCCCATTATCTGACTCGTTTTCCTCTGCAGGAAGTACGAGAAGTTAGGCACGTTTGAAAAAAGGAAAGTTAGAGTTATACTTTTGGTGTAGTAACACCAGAAGTAGCACTGGGGTGCGTTTGTTTACAACCAACCTCTTCCTTTGTAACAGAGAAGGCAACTTGATTGCTTACATCATCTTCTTCTTCTTCATCTGGTTCATCATCGCTCCATGATGTGGTGAATGATTTACCATTCTTCTTCTTCAGTATATCTGCACATTCGACTTGAATATGTCCAAAGCCTCCACATTCCCCGCATTTTATGCCTTTTCCACTGTCATTTTGCTTTCTCCGAGGTCCGCACTTCTTTCTGCTTCGGGAAATTCCTCCTTTGTTTGCCTGTTTAAACAGTTTTTTTAAATTTTTCGTTAGTAGTGCGAATGATTCTTGAATTTCTTTTCCTGTTTCAAGAGTCAATTCATCCGATGTTTCACCGGTGCGATTTCCGCTTTTTCTTTCTTATATCTTGCCTCCTTGAGTTTCTCCTTTCTTGTTTCTTCCAGGTTCATTTCAAAGGTTTTAAGGGACCCTATTAGTTCATCAAGTTTCATCTCCGACAAAACCTTTGATTCTTCTATAGCGCTTTGTAGGCAAACCTTTCGAAGAGACCTTAAAACTTTCTTGACAAGCTTAAAAATAGAGTATTTTTTCCCTAAGGCATAGGACTCATTTGAAATATCACAGAGTTTAGAATTAAAATCACTTATGGTTTCATTTTCACTCATGCGAAGATTCTCAAATTTAGAAGTAAGCATTTGTAGTTTAGACATTCTTATCGTCAGCCTTCGTAGGCAACTTGCAAGATGTCCCATGCTTCCTTTGAGGTTTCACGGTAGAGATCGCTTTGAACTGATTTTCATCCACAAAGATCAAGATTGCATTGAGTGCTTTTGAGTTTGAATTTGCTAATTGATCCTCGCAGCTTGTCCATTCGCTTTCTTTCTTCTAACATCCTTACCATCAACAAGGTGGGTAGGAGGTGTCCAACCAGTTAGGATAGATTTCCATGCACGTTCATCCACAGATTTGATGAAGGCTCTCATCTTTGCTTTCCAGTAGGAGAAATTTATTCCAATGAGAAGAGGTGGTCGCGAAATCGAGCTTCCTCACGATAGTCATCCATGTTAGTACGTAAAAAAAAATAACGAGGATCACACTAATAAGGATTAGTGGAAGGCTCTTGATGCAATTGATAGAATTTGTGCCCTTACTTACGTGAAATGAATCAGATTCTCAAGGTGTTGGATGTTAATGTTGCAACACTGAACTAACCAACACTAGAACACAGCGGAATAAAAATAACACGGAGATTTTTAACGTGCTTAGATTCCTCAATCTTAATGCACGAGGCCACGCCCAGAGAAGAAACAATCCAATATTAGAGAACAAGGAGTTATTACAAATACGACTGGATTTACGAAAAGCATAAAGAATCCCTCTTTATCTAATACACCAACACTCGTATAAAACTAATATTCGAATCGATTCTTCAGAAACACTCAACCTTGTTGGAATCCCTCCAACATCAAATCCTTTGAACGGTTGAGTCGATCCACACCGTAGATCTTCACCTTCTTCTCCCGAAGAATAAGAGTATGTAGTAAAATGATTTCTTGAAGAAGTGCAAAATAAAGCTCTGAATATGCTTGTGCTCGATCATCTCTTCAAGGTCTGACTTCTCTTCTTTATAGCCATCAAAAGAAAACCTATCCCTGATTTCAAGATGGACGGTTTCTTGCTAAAGGAAGGAGATCAGAAATCAAAATCATTTCCTTGTGGGTAAGAATCAATTTACACAAGGAAAGTGATTAAAAAGGAATAATTGGCAATCTAAAAATATGCTGAATCAATTAAGATAAACATTATCAATAATATCAGCAACATTCACAATATAAAGATCTTGCCAAAAATCACAACACAGAATCTGGCATAAAATCCGCCCAGATTCTGTGAGCTAGTGTTGCATTACCAGTGTTACAACACTAGAACATGCACTGTGCTAAACGGACCAAAATTGCCAACTTTAATAACACTAACAATTGCAATTAATAAAGACAATATCATAACTCGCTTTAAGAAATTTCAAACATTAAGTGTAAGTTTATACATGTATGTCAAACATGATTAATTATCTACATTTCCTCACACATTCTACATAAGATTAGATGTGTGGTGTATTATGTTTATTAGGAATATATGATGTGTATGTTTCGTGTTTCTTTTAGGGATTGGAGTTGGGGAGGGAAGCCACCATTCCCCGGTGTATCATAAGCTAAACTACGATGAGAAAACCGGCAAGTGGACGAATTCTAAAGTCAAATCTTTTACGTACGTATCTCATGTTTGGTTTCATAATATCTTTTTATGTGTCATAAATTTCATATTATTTAATTTTATCTCTTGCACATTTTGTATTTTGTGTGTAGGTACTTATGAGAAGTTGAAGAAAAGTAAAATATTACAAGGTGAAATCGAATCGATGAATCTGCTCTCTTTTATGAGGCCAATCGAGAGAATAATAAGAGAAGCAAATCATTCGATTTGGATCTGAGGCGACTTTCTATTGTTCTTCGGGTTTGAAGTCTAAGGCCACTCAATCTATTGATATTAAAAAGCTATGCAAATCGTATGAGTACTATTGAGGAGTGTTTAGAGAGTGAATTAGCCTCCATCCGTAGTTTTCGGAGAATCTCACGGGCGTATCACGCCTTTCTCTAGCCATGATGCCTCTTTCTTCAAGGGTGCAACCCGCCGCTCATGACGAAAATTTTGGAAATGGACCAAATGGTATGCTTAAGATGCTAATGCGGATTTTGGGATTGATGGAGATGTGGGAATGATGATGATTATGGAGACCGTTTAATTTGTTTGTGTTGACTTTATTTTTTGTTGAAGAATTTGGGGGTCGTTGTGATGTTATTATTACTTTTAGGATTGTTGATTTGTTTCTTTTGCGATGGACAAATTATATCGTACATTTGAAAATATTTGATATCGACTTTTTATGATATTATATTTGCACGTTGTCGCTAATAGAAGCATTCCAACAATTGGAATGTTTTTAATTCCAATAGAAAAATCCGTTGGAATTGTTGTTGGAATGTTTTCCAACAAAAAAACGTTGAATTTTTTCTTAACTTCCAATGGAAATATACTATTGGAATTATCGTTGGAATTAATTCCAACAATATAATATCGTTGGAAATAGTGTTGGAATAATCGTTAGAGTTCATTCCAACGATTATATATTCCAACGGATTAATACCATTGGAATCATCGTTGACTAAATTCCAACGGTATAATTCTATTGAAATCTGTTGGAATATTTGTTGGCTTTTTTCCAACAATTGAATATTCCAACGGACAAATACCGTTGGAACTAACTCTTAAATATTTTTCTATTGGAATTTCCGTTGAAATTTTGGCATTCCAACGAACATTTTACCAATGGCTCATTTTCTCTTGGAATTTCCGTTGGAATCGATAATTCCAATGAAATTGGCCAAATTCCAATGGATTTTTCCGTTGGAATTTTAATGTTTTCTTGTAGTGAAAGTAATCGCTTTATTTTACAAATAAAATGACGATTCGCCCTTAATCGGGTGAAAACTAAATAAAGAAAAATAAATCGAAAAAATCGAACATTTGTATTTGTTGAATTAATGGATTTAATTAATCCACACCGCCACAAGGTAAGTCCTCTGCCACATTTGATCCTAACCCTATATATATATATATATATATATATTTCGGTATTGGGTATGGTACGATATATCAACCAAATTACAGTACCTTACCGAATATCGAAATTTCGATTCGAGATTCAAGATTTACGTGCAAAATACCGTGCGATTTAGCCGGTTTATCGTGTCATGCACACCCTACATTATTCACACTTCATTAGTTAAATACGGGACATGAATAATTCATTATTTAATACGTCAGTAGGGACTTGAGTGCATGCCCAACAAGTTGGTGCCTAGGGCTCCGAGAAATTTAGAGGCACATTTTTTGTTTAAGGGATAATACAAAAAGCCCCTAAGGTTGGGCTGATTACATAAGAACCAACAGATTTAAAATTACAAAAAAAAATATTTAGGTTTGATGATTCATATGCAAAAAATAATTCAAAATCTCCCTTAGTTTATGAAAACATTACAATCCCCCTTTAAATTTAATACACAATGAAACATTAAGGTTTTTGGGGCCTCAATTCTTTTAAATGGTTAAGTATATAAACCATACCCTTCACACACACGATTACACATCACCAAAAAAAAAAGACGGAACTTCAATATGAAGGTTGAAGTCTAACATTGTGAAAAAGAGAAACAGATTCACTCGAATGTGAGGTACACATAAACCCTAATTAAGATTATATCCCGAAAATGACAATGACAATTTTAGTTGATAATGAGCATCAAATCCTTCAATGCTTTTATAAAATCCTTATAAATAATGACAATTTTCGGAATATTCTTCTTACAGATTCTCGAGTTAATATTTTTATTTTTTTCCATTGTGTTAATACTCTTCATTTTGCTAAGTTTTTTTAGCTTTAAAAGCTTAATTTTGCCCTTTCATCTAATTGATTTACTTAGCAAATAAGTATTTATGATCCAAACAATGATTTTGTTTATTTGTTTATGATTTAATAATTCATTATTTAATACGTACAAAGCCGGCACATGAGTGCATGCCCAACAAGTTGGTGCCTAGGGCTCCAAAAATTTAGGGGCCCAATTTTTGTTTAAGGGATAATACAAAAAGCCCCTAAGGTTCGGTGATTACATAAGAACCAAGAGATTTAAAATTACAAAAAAAAAAATTATTTAGGTTTGATGATTCATATGCAAAAATAATTCAAAATCTTCCTTAGTTTATGAAAACATTACAACCCCTTTAAATTTAATACACAATGAAACATTAAGGTTTTTGGGTCCTCAATTCTTTTAAATGGTTAAGTATATAAACCATACCCTTCACACACACGATTACACAACACCAAAAAAACAAAAAACGGAACTTCAACATGAAGGTTGAAGTCCAACATTGTGAAAAAGAGAAACATTCACTCGAATGTGAGGTACACATAAACCCTAATTAAGAATATATCCCGAAAACGACAATGACAATTTTAGTTGATAATGAGCATCAAATCCTTCGAATGCTTTTATAAACTCCTTATAAATAATGACAATTTTCAGAATATTCTTCTACAGATCTGAGTTAATATTTTTATTTTTTTCCATTGTGTTAATACACTTCATTTTGCTAAGTTTTTTTAGCTTTTGCTTAATTTTGCCCTTTCATCTAATTGATTTACTTAGCGTTATTTATGATCCAAACAATGATTTTGTTTATTTGTTTATGATTTAATAATTCATTATTTAATACGTACAAAGCCGACTGAGTGCATGCCCAACAAGTTGGTGCCTAGGGCTCCAAAATTTAGGGCCCATTTTTTGTTTAAGGGATAATACAAAAAGCCCCTAAGGTCAATGATTACATAAGAACCAACAGATTTCCTGAAATTACAAAAAAAAAAAATATTTAGGTTTGATGATTCATATGCAAAAATAATTCAAAATCTCCTTAGTTTATGAAAACATTACAATCACCCCTTTAAATTTAATACACAATGAAACATTAAGGTTTTTGGGGCCTCAATTCTTTTAAATGGTTAAGTATATAAACCATACCCTTCACACACACGATTACACAGCACCAAAAAAACAAAAGACGGAACTTCAATATGAAGGTTGAAGTCTAACATTGTGAAAAAAGAGAAACAGTTCACTCGAATGTGAGGTACACATAAACCCTAATTAAGATTATATCCCGAAAATGACAATGACAATTTTAGTTGATAATGAGCATCAAATCCTTCCTCAATGCTTTTATAAAATCCTTATAAATAATGACAATTTTCAGAATATTCTTCTTACTGGTTCTGAGTTAATATTTTTATTTTTTTCCATTGTGTTAATACTCTTCATTTTGCTAAGTTTTTTTAGCTTTCGCTTAATTTTGCCCTTTCATCTAATTGATTTACTTAGCAGCGTTATTTATGATCCAAACAATGATTTTGTTTATTTGTTTATGATTTAATAATTCATTATTTAATACGTCAGTAAGACACATGAGTGCATGCCCAACAAGTTGGTGCCTAGGGCTCCAAAATTTAGGGGCCCAATTTTTGTTTAAGGGATAATACAAAAAAGCCCCTAAGGTTCGGTGATTACATAAGAACCAAGAGATTTCTGAAATTACAAAAAAAAAAAAAAAAAAATTATTTAGGTTTGATGATTCATATGCAAAAATAATTCAAAATCTTCCTTAGTTTATGAAAACATTACGATCCCCCTTTAAATTTAATACACAATGAAACATTAAGGTTTTTTGGGTCCTCAATTCTTTTAAATGGTTAAGTATATAAACCATACCCTTCACACACACGATTACACAACACCAAAAAAAAAAACGGAACTTCAACATGAAGGTTGAAGTCCAACATTGTGAAAAAGAGAAACAGTTCACTCGAATGTGAGGTACACATAAACCCTAATTAAGAATATATCCTCGAAAACGACAATGACAATTTTAGTTGATAATGAGCATCAAATCCTTCCGAATGCTTTTATAAACTCCTTATAAATAATGACAATTTTCAGAATATTCTTCTTACAGATTCGAGTTAATATTTTTATTTTTTTCCATTGTGTTAATACACTTCATTTTGCTAAGTTTTTTAGCTTTTGCTTAATTTTGCCCTTTCATCTAATTGATTTACTTAGCAAGCGTTATTTATGATCCAAACAATGATTTTGTTTATTTGTTTATGATTTAATAATTCATTATTTAATACGTCATGTCTGGTCGGCACTTGAGTGCATGCCCAACAAGTTGGTGCCTAGGGCTCCAAAAATTTAGGGGCCCATTTTTTGTTTAAGGGATAATACAAAAAAGCCCCTAAGGTTCGGGCTGATTACATAAGAACCAAGAGATTTCTGAAAATACAAAAAAAAAAAAAAATTATTTAGGTTTGATGATTCATACGCAAAAATAATTCAAAATCTCCCTTAGTTTATGAAAACATTACATCACCCCTTTAAATTTAATACACAATGAAACATTAAGGTTTTTTTTGTAATATCCGAGATTTTATTTATCCCTTTTATTAAGATCGTGATATTATTAGATTAGAATTAATTTATTTAGGGGCTAATTTATATTATTTTTAAAATCCAAGCCCAATTATCTAGTCCAATTTTCTTAAGCCCAAAATTCTTATTAGCCCAAATTCATGTCAATCCATATTACTTTAGCCCATTATTCACTTTTATTAGCCCAAGCTCAAGTAACCCAAAGATTTTTAGCTCATTATTATTTTAACCATTATTATTTTCTTCTCCGGATATAACTTTAGAGATTTCGGATAAAACTTTTCGATTCCAAACATAGTAAAACTCCATATTTCGCACTTATCTTCTTACCAAAAATTTAAATTCCGACATCGAATATTAAACTCCATCTTATTCCTATGTGATTCTTAAAAACAAAGTCTATAAAGAGAACCCTACACTCAATAATTTTTCACGTGTAAAACATCAACTATATTTCTCTTCCTCACAATTAATCTCCTCTCACGAGTAAATCCATTCGATTCGACCGCCAATAAAATTCCGAAGAATCCAACCCTAATCACCATTGTCCACGGTCCACGAATTCCACCGGAAAAATAGCCAAAATTAGTCCAGTTCTAACGGATCCAAATTCAGATTCTTTTTATTTAAAAACAAAATCAATGACCCATATTCTTTGAAACCCATCGAAAAATTCAATTTCGGACTCAAAACCACCACCCACATTAAGTCATCCCCAAATAATCCAATCCATCTAAATTCAACACCAACATCAAACATAGAAGGGAGAAGAGTTGCAATGACCTTCATCGTTGCGCCGCCAACCACAAATCTTGAAACAAACAGGACCCAACACCTCCAAGTTCACCTTGAAAATAACTCACCGTAGTCCGACCTCATACCTCGTCGGAAAACGCTAACCCAACGCCAACACCCAAATCGCAACCTGCTTTAAGCGCACGGCGAAAACCCCATAGCAGTAGTTAAAAAAAAAAAAAAACAATCCCGTCGGAGCGTCGCCGCCGGACGTGCTCCCCTTGCCGCTGCCCGTCGCCGCGGTGCGTCTGTGTGTGTGAAGTTTGACCAAAAAAAAAAAAAAAGGGTGAAGGGTTTTTGTTGGAGAAAACAGAAAGAAAAGAAAGAAAAAAAGAAATGAGAAGTTTGGGGGCGCTATGGGAGAAAGGGAGAAATTGGAGTAGAAAAGGAAAAACAAATGAGATTGAAGGTGGGATTGGAGTAGGAGATACATCGAGAAGAGAAAAAAAAAAAAAAAAAAAGAGAGAAAGGGAGAAAGAAAGAAAGAAGAGAAAGAATAAGGAAAATGTGGAAAAGTGGAAGAAAAAGAGGAAAAAGTGGGTGCAAATTTTTAAGTTGGGAAATGATTATTCTTGGAGCCGAAATTACCAAAATACCATTCCGGTTCAAATATCAACCTTGATTTCCAATTTAGCCGAAATTCCTTTGACTCTTCAATTTTATAGGTATTTTCTCTCAAGCCCCTAAATTAGGATTTTTTTAGATTATTATTTTTAAGTGTAGAATATTCGAGGATTTTGACTAGTATTATTTTCTATTGATTAGACGATTTATCGAGCGAGGATTAGACGTGCTTGCATCCAACACTTTTAAGTTCTACTTGATTTTCAAAGCTACGTTCAAGGTGGGGTTTGTTTTCTAAAACTTTATTGTCCTTGTTAAATGCTTAGATTATTTTGCATGAATGTGTAGTACGATTGCTTAGGCCCTATTGAGCCAGGGGACTCAAGAGGTCCGGGTCGATGTATCCCTCGGTGGAACCCCTGCGGTGCACCCCATGTCCATGTCTACGGTTTTTCAAAAGATCTATGCTATGTCCTATTGGATTGTATTTGCATGTCTATGTGAGATATCTGTGTATTTAGCTTGGACAATTTATACTCCATCGAGTACGTGTCGCTCACCCCACATATATAATCGATTTTTCGAGGTTAAGGAGTCGACGATGGTTATTGGCGGTGCATAATGGGTGGCCTATGAAACTACTGGAGTAATGTCTTTTATTTTTAAATGTCGTTTCCAATTGAGTAAGAAATTATTATACGAATTATAATTTTCCTATGCAACCAAGCAGAGTGATGTTTTTTTCTAAATGTTAATTTTCAATTGAATAAGAAACTATTAAACAAATTATTATTTTCTAAGTATTTACCTACGATGCTAGACTCTATATGATAAGTGATTGTATTGAGAAAATTCCCAACTTCAAAGATTTTTCGATTTGGGACAATAAATGATAAATTATGATTTTCTAAGTTTATTTATGCAAAGAGACTAAAAGGGATATTTTTTTATATAGATTAGTAAATGTCCGATTTTCTTAGAAATAAATGAATACATGAATTTTCTACACTTTATAATTTGCTTCCGCTGTTGCTATTGAATTTTGAAAGAAATATATTTACAGACCTATTTCCTCTTATAAATAAATGTATGTACGCGATTTTTTTAAAGTCTTTCACTGTCAAATGGTCTGTTAGAATTATATGTAGATGTCAAATTTTATTCAAATTTTTTTATGTGATTGTTTCCACTGTAACTATTGTGTTAGTCAAGTGGCTACGATAATCTAGAGGGGGTGAATAGATTATGCCGATTTTTCGCAAATCACCCTCTTTTTCAAAACAACAAGTAAATGACAAGAATGTAAATGCGGAAAATAAACAACACTCATTGATTTAAAGAGGTTCAACCCACCTGGGGCCTAATCCTCTACCACCCCAAGTATCTCCTGGATGGATTTCAAAAAGAAAAAAAAAGATTTTATTAATTTATAAAAATTAATACAACACCTTGAGGATTACCACAACCCTCTTTCACCACCTTGAGGATTACCACAACCCTCTTACAGCACCTTTGAAGATTACCACAATCTTCAAACACCTATCACCTAGATCACCCAAGTGTATTCTTACCACAAGAATACTCACAAGGATGTCTTGTGTTGAATGATGACCAAAATCAAGATTACAACTCAATAAAGATTGAAACAATATGAGTACAAGTGTAATCAAGAATTGAAAGCCTAGACCTCAAATTTGTGCAAGTGAAAGTGCTTAGGCTAATACAACAAGATATAGAAGTGTTTGCTTTGTTTGCTCTTTTTGCTTGTATTAAGTGTTGTATCTTGTTGCTTGAATGAAGCCTCTATTTATAGGAGAGGACTTGGCTTTCATTTCCAGACATTGGCTCCTCCTTGGGGAGTGATTTGCTGCAAAAGAAACCATTTAAAAAGATCAATATAGCTGTTAGAAATCAATCCCACAAAATAGGGAAAAGCTGTCTGAAAATGCAACGGATAGTTTGGCGATAAAGAAGGGTTCGACCGGTCGCAGAGATAAGATTGAAATTGAATTCTCGTGAATTTTTACACAGGGGGACCGGTCGAAGGGGTGCGACCGGTCGCTCTAGTCTGTGACTTGCCGCCATGAAGAATTTACGAAACAGAGAAGTCCGGAACAAAATCCAACTCCCAGTGCAGTGTCGCCGCCGACCGACGGCCGACCGCATCGGTCGCCTCGCCTATTTTTCTTACGCCCCATTTTCTGTTTCTCGCTCAACTCAGTGTACGGGTTGCCTTATAGGGCGGCCGATCGAGCTCAAACAAATGTGTTGTCCAATTTTTTATTGAAAATAAACTTCAAGAAATACTCCAAAAATAGTAAAAACATTTTAAGTTGATCGGAAGTATTTAGACAACATTTAGGGACATAGTTTTGGTTTAAAAACACATTTGAACAAAATCGAACATAATCATCAAAATCATGATAAAAACATTTATCTAACAAACTCCCCTTTTGATGATTACAAACCAAAATAATTTTCTTGAGGACGATTTGAAAACTAAATAAAATTTTCCTCGGTTTTACAAGTAAACTATCCGTTAGAAGTATTTCATACAAAGCTCCCCTATTTATGAGCATTTCAACAAACGATTATTATAAGTAAGAAGCACAAGCTATAACAAGCTTTTATAAGATGCATCATGAGCTAAGATGCTCGCCTGTCACAATACTTATAATCAATTTCATTCGAGTCCAAAATTCAAGCCATGGACTAGGTATTCGAGTCCACAATACTTATTGCGAGCTTTTATTAGCTTTTCTTGAGCTAACGAGCCAATATCCTGTTTCTCCCCCTTTGGAATCATCAAAAAGAATGTTAGAATGGTGAAAACACCTTACAATAATATCAAAGTGCGCCAAGGGGCGGTTTATTAACCGTTGAGCAATTAAAGCGTAACAATCCAAGGAAAATGGGAGAAAAGTAATATGAAGAGTTCATACGCTCGTTTTGTTTACCAAATCATGATCTCAATAAGTATAGAAGACTTTTGAAAGCAAGAGAATCATGTAGAAGTTGAAATTTTCATTGCGACATTTCATCGAACACCTTGTGTGCGTGAAAAATAAAAGAGGTTGTATATAACCTTTGTAAATGGTACAAGCCAAAACAATTTATCATCAATTCACCTCAATTTATGCAATACAATCATAATAAATAAGCTCATCAAAATCATATGCAAAAATTATCAAGAAATATACCATAAGGTTATTAACTCGAGGTTCAACCCAATTGAGTAAAAGAAGAGAACATCTTACCATTTGATCGGAAAGGATGAGCCATAATGATGATGATCATGCTATATAATGTCCATGTTGTGAAAAAAATGCATGAAAACCATTTTCGAATGAAATATGTGAAAATATTGGCAAAGGGATGAAAAATGGCCAAAAGAAGTTAAACTTGCGAATGCTGAAGACAGAACCATTTTAAACCAAGATTTTGCTTAGGGCGGCCGTCGTGGTTGAGGGCGAATTTTAAAACCCTTCACCCCATCATCGTCAGTTTTTCAAAAATCCGAATTTTCAACCAAAAATCTGATTTTTCGCCCTAAGTTTTAAAAACATGTAAAATGCAAACGTAAGCTTCATTCAATATGCATTATGCCTAACCGAGCTCGTATTGATGAAAAAGTCTCGGAAGATAGCGGTTTTGTAAAAATGTCCGCTAATTGATCTTGAGATGGTACAAAAGATATCTCAATTTTACGTTTTGAAACACAATCCCTTAGAAAATGATGTCGAATCTCAATATGTTTAGTACGGTTATGATGAACCGGGTTTTGAGCAATATTTATAGCGGATATATTATCACAAAAGATAGGTACATTTTCAAAAGAACATTTGTAATCCGCTAAAGTTTGTTTCATCCAAAGAAGTTGAGTACAACAAAATGCGGCGGAAATATATTCGCTTCGGCCGTTGAAAGAGAAAAACACGCTTTTTCTTTGAAAACCAAGAGACTAGGCAATCTCCTAAAAATTGACATGATCCTAAGTACTTTTCCGATCATCAATATTTCCCGCATAATCCGAATCACTATAACCTTTAAGACAAAAATTTACATTCTTTGGATAAAATAAACCATATTGAATGGTGCCTTTCAAATATCAAAAATCCTTTTAACGGCACTCATATGAGATTCTTTGGGATTACTTTGAAAACGAGCACATAGGCATACGGCATGAAGAATGTCCGGTCTACTAGCGGTTAAATAAAGTAAACTACCAATCATACCTCGATATTTTGATTCATCCACGGACTTGCCTTTCTCATCTTTGTCAATTTTGACATTTGTTGCCATGGGAGTAGAGACGGTTCTTCCTTCTTCAATGACGAACTTTTTCAAAAGTTCTTTTGTATACTTAGATTGTGAAATGTAAATACCTTCTTGACATTGCTTAATTTGGAGTCCAAGAAAGAAGTTGAGCTCCCCCATCATGCTCATTTCAAATTATCCTTGCATCAACTTAGAGAATTTCTTGCACAAAGAGTCATTAGTAGCGCCAAAGATAATATCATCAACATAAATTTGCACAAGTAAACAATCTTGCCCTTTTTCAAAAACAAATAGAGTTGTATCAACTTTACCTCTTATAAAACCATTTTGCAAAAGAAAGAACTAAGTCTATCATACCATGCACGGGTGCTTGTTTTAAACCATACAAGGACTTTTTAAGTTTATAAACATCATTAGGCCTCGAAAAATTTTCAAACCCCGGAGGTTGTTTTACATAGACTTTTTCTTGAATAATACCATTTAAGAAGGCGGATTTAACATCCATTTGGTAAAGTTTGAAATTTTTAAAACAAGAATAGGCAAGTAAAATACGAATAGCTTCTAAACGTGCTACGGTGCAAAAGTTTCATCATAGTCAATACCTTCTTCTTGACAATACCCTTGAGCTACTAACCTTGCCTTATTTCGAACAATGTTGCCTTGATCATCAAGTTTGTTCCTAATACCCATTTTGTACCAATAATGGTTTGAGAAGGAGGACAAGGTACCAATTCCCATACATCATTTCTTTCAAATTGATTCAACTCCTCTTGCATCTCTAGGAACCAATCCTCATCCTCAATAGCCTCTTTAGCATTTTTAGGCTCTTTTTGAGAAATAAGAGCTTTCTCGGCAAATTTTCTCCGAGTTATCACTTTGTCAAGGGGATCACCAATAATAAGATCTTTTGGGTGATCTCCTTAAATTTCAATGCAACGGAAGATCCGAGATATCACCTCTATCTTCTTGAGGACCTTTTGAAGTGGACGGTTGATCATTTGATGTGGACGGTTGATCATTAATTTCAATCATATCCTCTTCATCACTTTCATCATTAGGAATTCTTTCAACTCCCGAAGCTTCATTGAATTTAACATGGATGGATTCTTCAACAACTCCACTAGTCTTATTGTAAACTCGATATGCTTTACTTTTTGTTGAATATCCCATAAATATTCCTTCATCGGCCTTAGGATCAAGTTTGTCCAATTGATCCTTGGTATTCAAAATAAAGCATTTACAACCAAATATCTTGAAATAACTAATATTTGGAGTTCTTCCTTTCCAAAGCTCATATGGAGTTTTATTCATTTTAGGACAAATATAAACTCGATTAATGACATAGCAAGCGATACTTACGGCCGGCCCAAAATATTTTGGAAGTGAGAATTCATTGAGCATGGACCGACTCATTTCTTATAATGTCCGTTTTTTCCGTTCGGCTACTCCATTTTGTTGAGGTGTCCTTGGAGCCGAGAAAGTATGAGCATATCCTTTGGTTTCACAAAATACTCTAAATTCACCGTCAAATTCTCCACCTCGATCGCTTGAATAGACTTGATAGTATCTTCTTTTTCATTCTCAATAAGTCTACACAACTTAACAAACTCATTAACGGCATCGCTTTTATTGTTAAGAAAAAGAGCCCAAGTATATCTAGAAAAATCATCGACGATAACAAAAGTGTAATGTTTTCCACTTAGACTAGCCGTACCAATATCCCTATACAAGTCAAGGTGAAGTATTTGTAGGGGTTGGTTTTGGAAATTTCGTTTTTGGGCTTGAAACTACTTTTAACTAATTTGTTCTTTTGACAAGTGTCACATAAGCCAAGATTTTCAAAATTCAATTTGGGTAGTCCTTTCACATGTTGGTTTTTGTAAATATTTTTCAAATTCTTGTATCCAACATGTCCAAGTCGCCTATGCCATAAACTAGTTAAATCATTATTGGCGACTAAACAAGAAACATTTTGACTAACCAAATCACTTGTACAAATTTTGTAAAGATTGCCTTTTCTATTTGCTTCACAAATAATTTCACCATTTTTAAGTATAAGGCATTTTTTTATTAAAGGAAACATCTTATTTTGAATCACAAAGTTGGCTAACACTTATCAAATTAAACTTAAGCCCTTCAACTAATAGAACATTACTAAGAGAGAAAGAAGAGTTACCAATTTCTCCATTTCCAAGAATTTTTCCTTTGCCATTGCCGAACATGACCATACCCTTCTTGGAGCTTGATGTTGGTAAAAAGTTCTCTCCTCCCGGTCATATGGCGTGAACATCCGCTGTCCACGAGCCATTTTGAATCTTCCATTGTTGTTATAGCCCCTATTACCTACAAAAGAGTTTCTTTTAGGTACCCTATAATTTTGGGGTCCATGGGGTTAGTCTTGAGACCTTTGGGTCTCCAAACATGTCTTGAGCTATTTCTCAATTTGCAATTATTAGCATAATGTCCAACTTTGCCACAATAAAAACAAGTAGGAGTATTATAATTATTAGCACGTACAAAAAGTCGGACCTTGGTTATTTTTCTTAAAAACACTTTGAAATGGCTTATAACCAAGTCCCGATTTGGAATGCCCACCTCTTTGTGCATCTAAAATTTTTGTGACTTTATCCGTATTTATGTTGAAACGATGCCCATCATTTTTCAAACATTCAATATCTTTTGTGAGCAATTCCTTTTCGGTTTCAAGAGAATGAATTCTAGTAAGAGTAAGAGCATGAGCTTTGTCTAGAGATTCATAAGAGGTAAATAATTTTTCCTTTTCAACCTTAATCTCCTTATGCTCCTTTTTCAAATTTTTGTATTTAACGATGAAATTTTGAAACTCAATTTGCAATGCATCAAAATCACATTGCAAGTCATCAACTATGGAGGAAGTAGAAGAATTTGAGTGTACCTCATTGTTTTCATCGTCTATAGCCATGAGACCGTGTTCGGTTTCTCCTTCCTCATCGGTTGTTTCGAGTAGTTCATCCCATGTTTTGACTTCCGCATTTAGAGCCTTCTTTTTGTGAAAGGCTTTTTTTCTTTTGCTCCTCTTCATCGAGCTTGCAATCGTCAATGAAGTGCCCGGTTTTCCGTGATTTAAAGCAAGCATTATCTCTTGGTTTTCTTGCTTTATTTTTATTCACAAATTTTGCAAATTTTCGAACAAGTGCGGCCGTCTCCTCATCATCATCATCATTATCATAGTATGCATTATTAGAAGAAGAAGCAAGACCTTTAGGAATAATTTGCATACCCGATTGATTTGTGGATGGTTTGGAATTTTTCCTCTCCTTGAGATAGACTTCATAGATGAGTAGATTTCCAATAAGCTCATCAAACTTGAGTGTCTCAAGATTTTGTGCCTCTGTGATTGCCGTTACTTTTTCGGACCATGAGCCGGGAAGTGCATTCAATACCTTGGTCACCTTGTCTTCTTCGGAGATGACTTTGCCGAGGGCCACAAGAGGATTGACAATATTGTCAAGCCTTTCCACCATCTTGGAGATGCTTTCGCCATCATACATGTTAAAGTTTTCGAAGTCTTTAACAAGCATGGTCTTTCTTGCTTGCTTGACTTTCTTAGTCCCTTCATAGATTGTTTCCAATTTTTCCCAAACCTCATGTGCTGACCTTATGCCTCTTATGCGATTGTACTCGGTGGCGGTAAGAGAACAATGCAAAATATTTAAGGCCTTACCGTTTAAAGAGAAAGCCTTTTTGTCGTTTTCATCAAACTCCTTGAAAGGTTTAGGAGCCAAGGTGCCATCCTCCGATTTCTTTGTTGGTTGATCAACTCCTTCAATGACCACATTCCAAATGTCGAACCCGCACCCTTGTAGGAAGCACTCCATACGGTCTTTCCAAAATGCGTAGTTGTTGGCGTCGAATAGTGGTGGCTTATTGGTGGAGGCGCCGGTGGTGAGATGAGCATCATTTGTAGCCATGGATCTTTCCTCTTTACTCGGAACGAGCTAGCCAAAGAGTTTGGCTCTGATACCACTTGTTAGTCCAAGTGGCTACGATAATCTAGAGGGGGGTGAATAGATTATGCCGATTTTTCGCAAATCACCCTCTTTTTCAAAACAACAAGTAAATGACAAGAATGTAAATGCGAAAAATAAACAACACTCGTTGATTTAAAGAGGTTCAACCCACCTGGGCCTAATCCTCTACCACCCCAAAGATCTCCTGGATGGATTTCAAAAAGAAAAAGATATTATTAATTTACCAAAAATTAATACAACACCTTGAGGATTACCACAACCCTCTTTCACCACCTCGAGGATTACCACAACCCTCTTACAAAGACACTTTGAAGATTACCACAATCTTCAAACACCTATCACCTAGATCACCCAGTGTATTCTTACCACAAGAATACTCACAAGGATGTCTTGTGTTGAATGATGACCGAAATCAAGATTACAACTCAATAAAGATTGAAACAATATGAGTACAAGTGTAATCAAGAATTGAAAGCCTAGACCTCAAATTTGTGCAAGTGAAAGTGCTTAGGCTAATACAACAAGATATAGAAGTGTTTGCTTTGTTTGCTCTTTTTTGCTTGTATTAAGTGTTGTATCTTGTTGCTTGAATGAAGCCTCTATTTATAGGAGAGGACTTGGCTTTCATTTCCAGGACATTGGCTCCTCCTTGGGGAGTGATTTGCTTTTAAAAGAAACCATTTAAAAAGATCAATATAGCTGTTAGAAATCAATCCCACAAAATAGGGAAAAGCTATCCAAAATGCAACGGATAGTTTGATAAACAAGGGGTTCGACCGTCGTCGCAAGAGAGATAAGATTGAAATTGAATTCTGCGACTTTTTACACAGGGGGACCGGTCGAAGGGTGCGACCGGTCACCCTTAGTCAGGACTCAGTTGCCGAAGAATTTACGAAACAGAGAAGTCGGAACAAAAATCCAACTCCCAAGTACAATTCGCCATGTCGCCGGCGACGTCGACGATCGACCGCACGGTCGCCCGCCTCTATTTTTCTTACGCCCCATTTTCTGTTTCTCACCAACTCGGTATGGGTTGCCTTATAGGCGACCGATCGAGCTGAAACAAATGTGTTGTCCAATTTTTTATTGAAAATAAACTTCAAGAAATACTCCAAAAATAGTAAAAACATTTTAAGTTGATCGGAAGTATTTAGACAACATTTAGGGACATAGTTTTGGTTTAAAAACACATTTGAACAAAATCGAACATAATCATCAAAATCATGATAAAAACATTTATCTAACAAACTCCCCTTTTTGATGATTACAAACCAAAATAATTTTCTTGAGGACGATTTGAAAACTAAATAAAATTTTCCGGTTTTACAAGTAAACTATCCGTTAGAAGTATTTCATACAAAGCTCCCCTATTTATGAGCATTTCAACAAACGATTATTATAAGTAAGAAGCACAAGCTATAACAAGCTTATATAGGATGCATCATGAGCTAAGATGCTCGCCTGTCACAATACTTATAATCAATTTCATTCGAGTCCAAAATTCAAGCCATGGACTAGGTATTCGAGTCAACAATACTTATTGCGAGCTTTTATTAGCTTTTCTTGAGCTAACGAGCCAATATCCTGTTTCTCCCCCTTTGGAATCATCAAAAAGAATGTTAGAATGGTGAAAACACCATACAATAATATCAAAGTGCGCCAAGGGGACGGTTTATTAACCGTTGAGCAATTAAAGCGTAACAATCCAAGGGAAATGGGAGAAATGTAATATGAAGAGTTCATACGCTCGTTTTGTTTACCAAATCATGATCTCAATAAGTATAGAAGACTTTTGAAAGCAAGAGAATCATGTAGAAGTTGAAATTTTCATTGCGACATTTCATCGAACACCTTGTGTGCGTGAAAAATAAAAGAGGTTGTATATAACCTTTGTAAATGGTACAAGCCAAAACAATTTATCATCAATTCACCTCAATTTATGCAATACAATCATAATAAATAAGCTCATCAAAATCATATGCAAAAATTATCAAGAAATATACCATAAGGTTATTAACTCAAGGGTTCAACCCAATTGAGTAAAAGAAGAGAAAATCTTACCATTTGATCGGAAAGGATGAGCCATAATGATGATGATCATGCTATATAATGTCCATGTTGTGAAAAAAATGCATGAAAACCATTTTTGAATGAAATATGTGAAAATATTGGCAAAGGGGATGAAAAAGATTTTTGTAATATCCGAGATTTTATTTAGCCCTTTTATTAAGACTGATATTATTAGATTAGAATTAATTTATTTAGGGGCTAATTTATATTATTTTTAAAATCCAAGCCCAATTATCTAGTCCAATTTCCTTAAGCCCAAAATTCTTATTAGCCCAAATTCATGTCAATCCATATTACTTTAGCCCATTATTCACTTTTATTAGCCCAAGCTCAAGTAACCCAGTATTTTTAGCTCATTATTATTTTAACCATTATTAGTTCCTTCTCCAGATATAACTTTAGAGATTTCAGATAAAACTTTTCGATTCCAAACGTAGTAAAACTCCATATTTCGCACTTATCTTCTTACCAAAAATTTAAATTCCAGCTTATCAGAATTTTTAGAGTCTTATTCCTATGTGATTCTTAAAAACAAAGTCTATAAAGAGAACCCTACAGCTCAATAATTTTTCACGTGTAAAACATCAACTATATTTCTCTTCCTCACAATTAATCTCCTCTGCCGAGTAAATCCATTCAGATTCGACCGCCAATAAAATTTCAGCAATCCAACCCTAATCCCCATTGTCCACGGTCCACGAATTCCACCGGAAAAATAGCCAAAATTAGTCCAGTTCTAACGGATCCGAATTCAGTTCTTTTTATTTAAAAACAAAATCAACGACCCATATTGCCGGAAACCCATCAGAAAATTCAATTTCAGACTCAAAAACCACCACCCACATTAAGTCATCCCCAAATAATCCAATCCATCTAAATTCAACACCAACATCAAACATAGAAGGGAGAAGAGTTGCAACAGCCTTCATCGTTGCGCCGCCAACCACAAATCTTGAAACAAATGGACCCAACACCTCCAAGTTCGCCTTTGAAAATAACTCACCGTAGTCCGCCTCATACCTCATCGGAAAACGCTAACCCAACGCCAACACCCAAATCGCAACCCGCTAAGCGCCGGCGGAAAACCCCATAGCCGCCGTTAAAAAAACAATCCCATCGGAGCGTCGCTGCCCGTCGCGCCGGTGCCTGTGTGTGTGAGTTTGACCAAAAAAAAAAGGGTGAAGGGTTGTTGTTGGAGAAAACAGAAAGAAAAAAAAGAAAAAAAAGAAAGGAGAAGTTTGGGGGGGGGGGCTATGGGAGAAAGGGAGAAATTGGAGTAGAAAAGGAAAAAAAAATGAGATTGAAGATGGGATTGGAGGAGGAGATACGTCGAGAAGAGAAAAAAAGAGAAAGGGAGAAAGAAAGAAAGAAGAGAAAGAATAAGGAAAATGTGGAAAAGTGGAAGAAAAAGAGGAAAAAGTGGGTGCAAATTTTTAAGTTGGGCAATGATTATTCATGGAGCGAAATTACCAAAATACCATTCCAGTTCAAATATCAACCTTGATTTCCAATTTAGCCAGAAATTCCTTTGACTCTTCAATTTTATTGGTATTTTCTCTCAAGCCCCTAAATTAGGATTTTTTTAGATTATTATTTTTAAGTGTAGAATATTCGAGGATTTTGACTAGTATTATTTTCTATTGATTAGAAGATTTATCGAGCGAGGATTAGATGTGCTTGCATCCAACACTTTTAAGTTCTACTTGATTTTCAAAGCTACGTTCAAAGTGTGGTTTGTTTTCTAAAACTTTATTGTCCTTGTTAAATGCTTAGATTATTTTGCATGAATATGTAGTACTGATTGCTTAGGCCCTATTGAGCCAGGGGACTCAAGAGGTCGAGGTCCGGGGTCGATGTATCCCTCGGTGGAACCCTGCGGTGCACCCATGTCTATGTCTACGGTTTTTCAAAAGATCTATGCCATGTCCTATTGGATTGTATTTGCATGTCTATGTGAGATATCCGTGTATTTTTAGCTTGGACAATTTATACTCCATCGAGGTGCGTGTCGCTCACCCCACATATATAATCGATTTTTTCGGGTTAAGGAGTCGACGATGGTTATTGGCGGTGGATAATGGGTGGCCTATGAAACTACTCGGAGTAATGTCTTTTATTTTTAAATGTCGTTTCCAATTGAGTAAGAAATTATTATACGAATTATAATTTTCCTATGCAACTCCTAGAGTGATGTTTTTTTCTAAATGTTAATTTTCAATTGAATAAGAAATTATTAAATAAATTATTATTTTCTAAGTATTTACCTACGATGCTTTAGACTCTATATGATAATTGATTGTATTGAGAAAATTCCCAACTTCAAAGATTTTTCGATTTGGGACAATAAATGATGAATTATGATTTTCTAAGTTTATTTATGCAAATAGACTAAAAGGGATATTTTTTTATATAGATTAGTAAATGTCCGATTTCCTTAGAAATAAATGAATACATGAATTTTCTACACTTTATAATTTGCTTCATTTGTTGCTATTGAATTTTGAAATAAATATATTTACAGACCTATTTCCTCTTATAAATAAATGTATGTACGTGATTTTTTAAAGTCTTTCACACAAATGGTCTCATTAGAATTATATGTAGATGTCAAATTTTATTCAAATTTTTTATGTGATTGTTTCCAATGTAACTATTGTTCGGTGAAAATTAAATGACTCGCTATAACGAGTTGTCTTTCTCATGTTTCTTTGCAACAAAAAAAAAAAATATATACGGTAAAATGAATAATTGCACACACTTTATAGTTCAAAATTTCGGACATTACATTTTTGGGGCCTCAATTCTTTTAAATGGTTAAGTATATAAACCATACCCTTCACACACACGATTACACATTACCAAAAAAACAAAAGACGAAACTTCAACATTAAGGTTGAAGTCCAACATTGTGAAAAAAGAGAAACATTCACTCGAATGTGAGGTACACATAAACCCTAATTAAGACTATATCCCTGAAAATGACAATGACAATTTTAGTTGATAATGAGCATCAAATCCTTGTTAATGCTTTTATAAAATCCTTATAAATAATGTTAATTTTCAGGACTATTCTTCTTACAGATTCTGAGTTAATATTTTTATTTTTTCCATTGTGTTAATACTCTTCATTTTGCTAAGTTTTTTAGCTTTTACTTAATTTTGCCCTTTCATCTAATTGATTTACTTAGCAGCGTTATTTATGATCCAAACAATGAATTTGTTTATTTGTTTATGATTTAATAATTCATTATTTAATACGTCATGTAGGACTTAAGTGCATGCCCAACAAGTTGGTGCCTAGGGCTCCAAAAATTTAGGGGCCCATTTTTTGTTTAAGGGATAATACAAAAAAGCCCCTAAGGTTCGGGCTGATTACATAAGAACCAAGAGATTTCTGGAAATTACTGGAAAAAAAAATTATTTAGGTTTGATGATTCATATGCAAAAAATAATTCAAAATCTCCCCTTAGTTTATGAAAACATTACAGTCACCCCTTTAAATTTAATACACAATGAAACATTAAGGTTTTTTGGGGCCTCAATTCTTTTAAATGGTTAAGTATATAAACCATACCCTTCACACACACGATTACACAGCACCAAAAAAACAAAAGACGGAACTACAACATGAAGGTTGAAGTCTAACATTGTGAAAAAAAGAGAAACAGTTCACTCGAATGTGAAGTACACATAAACCCTAATTAAGAATATATCCTGAAAATGACAATGACAATTTTAGTTGATAATGAGCATCAAATCCTTTTGAATGCTTTTATAAAATCCTTATAAATAATGACAATTTTAAGGAATATTCTTCTTACAGATTCTCGAGTTAAAATTTTTATTTTTTCCATTGTGTTAATACTCTTCATTTTGCTAAGTTTTTTTAGTCATTTTACTTAATTTTGCCCTTTAATCTAATTGATTTACTTAGCAAATAAGTATTTATGATCCAAACAATGATTTTGTTTATTTGTTTATGATTTAATAATTCATTATTTAATACGTCTGTGTAGGGACTTAAGTGCATGCCCAACAAGTTGGTGCCTAGGGCTCCAAAAATTTAGGGGCCCATTTTTTATTTAAGGGATAATACAAAAAGCCCCTAAGGTTCGGGTTGATTACATAAGAACCAAGAGATTTCTGAAATTACAAAAAAAATATTTAGGTTTGATGATTCATATGCAAAAATAATTCAAAATCTCCTTAGTTTATGAAAACATTACAAATACCCCTTTAAATTTAATACACAATGAAACATTAAGATTTTTTGGGGCCTCAATTCTTTTAAATGGTTAAGTATATAAACCATACCCTTCACACACACGATTACACAAAGACCAAAAAAAAAAGACGGAACTACAACATGAAGGTTGAAGTCTAACATTGTGAAAAAAGAAAACAGTTCACTCGAATGTGAAGTAACCCTAATTAAGAATATATCCCGAAAATGACAATGACAATTTTAGTTGATAATGAGCATCAAATCCTTTTGAATGCTTTTATAAAATCCTTATAAATAATGACAATTTTAAGGAATATTCTTCTTACAGATTCTGAGTTAAAATTTTTATTTTTTTCCATTGTGTTAATACTCTTCATTTTGCTAAGTTTTTTTTACCTTTTTTACTTAATTTTGCCCTTTAATCTAATTGATTTACTTAGCAAAGATTATTTATGATCCAAACAATGATTTTGTTTATTTGTTTATGATTTACGAGTAATATTAATTTGGGATGACATACTAATTTGTGCAATCAAATATTTGTCTTTGTTGTTAGAATTTTTTGGGGATTTGTATTAAAATTGATTTTCCACCCTTGATTTATTGTAATATTTTAAGACAAAAAAGGGCCGCTATGAGGGCCCATTTTGATAATCTCCTTAGGGCTTTGTGTTTCACAAGTCCGACCCTAAAGACGCATTTAGTATATTATGAATATTTTTTATCATCGTACCACGATTGATTTTCCATCATACCACATGGCACGATAGAATGGATTCTTTGTCATCGTGTCTGACACGATAGATTTTTGGTCATGGTGATGATGTCATCGTGGCGAGAAATAGTGTAAACTTTGATTTTATGTTAATTTGGTTGGCCTTATGTCCAATATATTTGGTAGGGTTACCAAATGGAATCAAACCGGTTCCAAATTGGAACCAAAACAAGGTCGCGGTTCCAAAATCGAATCGTATAATCTGGTTCCAATTCCGATTTTGGTTCCTTGGACCCAAAATCGTGGAACCGGTTGTAGGCGACGATTGATCAATGGTGGAACCGAGATATTTTATATTCGTAGCTACATGAGACACATTTTAAACTTATTATAAGCGAATTACGTGAACTTTGATTTATCTATATTCCAAGTCTCAATAGTATATGTATATGTATATATATACATTTTAATATTATTATTAATATTAAGTACAAAACTTAATTGAATATTAAGTTAAAGTCTTTTTCTTTCTTTTCCTTTTTTTATAATCAAATTGATAAACCATTTAAAAAAAAAAATAAAGAATGATCAAAAGATAAACAAACGATTCCGACTAAAATCGGAAAGCGAACCATGGAGGAACCGGTTCCCAAACCGAACCGAAACCGTTGGTTCTCGTTTTGGAGCCATAACCATGATGCAATGGTTTTAAAGTTCCCGTTCCTTCAAATGAGGAACTAGAACCGATAATTTTGGAACTGTGGCGGTTCGGAACCATGGTCACCCCTATTTGGATGAGATTATGATGTCTAAGCACAAAACAATTAAGGAATATACGTAATAAATAAAATCGGCCGCTGAGTCACAAAACTTACTCCGATTGGGTTGAAAAATAAACATGTAATAATATGGCACGATGGATAATGTGGCACAAATGGGAACTCGTGATCATGTCATAACATGTGATCGTGCCAAGTGTGGCACTGCTATTATTCGACAGTATTTTTCAACTTGAAAATTGGAGAAATAACATATTTTTAGTTGTAAACTAAGATTATACTTTCATTATTTGTGGATATGAATTCCTTTTTTCCATATCTCGCAACAATTTATAGAAAAAAGTTTCAACTTAGTTCAAGAAAAAAAAAGAATGTGGGTGAAGGATTTTGGTGTATTTAGAACTGTTTCTTTAAGTAAAGGTAATATAGTCTTTTAAGTAAATGACATTTTTGCAATTATATGAAGATGGATGTATTCATCAATTTTGGGGGTATAAATAGCATCACCAAAGAAAAAGGATGAAACATATTTTCTTTCTTATTCATATCCAAGATCAATATGCAATGGGCTTTTATAACCCATGAATGTGGACTAATAGCCTATCCTTCTAAATTGGAAATCTATATTTGCTTAAGATGGCCCAAATGGTCCGTTTTAAGATGATTGAAACTTAAAGGAAAAATTATATAAAATACCCTCTTGATGGTAAACATACCACAAAATATGCTCCTATCACTTTTGTACCTATCCTTTTCTTTTTTACGCTCCCGTATATATTTTTGATTATTTTTACTTTTTTTTTTCATTTTTTTGTTCCTGTATTACTTTATATGTTACATATGTTGTTTCGATGTTGTTTAAATTTGTTTCTTTGTTATTTCTATGTTGTTTCGATGTTCTAAAACAACTTTTACCTATTTTTTATGCTATTTTTTGTTCATGTATTATTTTGTACATTATTTCTATTGTTTCAGTGTTGTTCTATAATATTTTTAATGTTGGTCTAATAATTTTTGTTGTTGTTTCCATTTAGTGTTCAATGTGTAAATACAAATTTTACCTATTTTTAAGCTGTTTTTATTCATGTGGTGTTTTTAATATTTTTACATTGTTTCTGGGTTGTTTTCATACCGTTTTAATGTTTTTTGGTGTTTCTTTGTTGTTTCCATGTAGTTTTTGATGTTTAAAGACATTTTTTATATCTATTTTTAACTCTTTTTGCTCATATGGTGTTTTCTATATTGTTTCTAGTTTGTTTCTATATTGTTTCTGGTTAGTTTCTATATTGCTTCCTGGTTGTTTTCATGTTTTTGATGTTTTCATGCATTGGATCAAAAATTGAATTGTGTTTTTTTGATTCATGCTGTTTCTATAATATTTTTAATTTGTTTGGTTTTAATATGTGTTGTTTTATGTGTATATTTGTTAATTTTTTCTAAGACTTGAGTATAAAATGGATTATTTAACGAGAGCAAAATTTATTTTTTCACTGAATTTTATTGAAAGAAACATGTTTGAAACATGTTAGAAACAATTTTGAAACAAAGCGTAAAGAAGTTCGGAAATTTTGGCCGGAGCCTAAATTTGTGTAAAAAAAAGGACGGGAGCGTAAATTTTTGTAAAATAGTACCAGAAAGTGTAAAAGGCTGACATTGTCTCCAAAAAGTGGGGCATTTATGTTAATTGCCCAAACTTAAACTTGGAAGTATTTGTTTTTTCTTTTTTAAATAATGATAAGTACAATTAGGTTCATTTCGTGCTATCCACTTAAGTTGGAATTTGATATAATCACGTTTATTATGCATATATCAACGTTGACACGAACACTTGTCTAAAAAACGTTGACACAAACATAAAGTCAAAAGGGGTTTTTCCATTTTTTTATAACCGAGATTTCATGTTCCCACATGACTAGTCCTCGGGGAAACAACCCCTGGCCCCTCAGGAACTACCTCATATAAACCGCGAGAATGCACAATGGCTCCCGGGCCCCTACTATCCTCAACTACCACGCACAAGAAATCGTCTCCCAAGTGATTGCTTCATGCTGGACTCCCCTTTATCCAACTGTAGGTTCCTACCGAATTCCAGTCTCCTACACTGCCACTTGAGCCTGAATATTAATTATTCCACCATTGTGCTCTGGGGGGCTCAAACCCTTAACCTCTCATGGAGAGGCCAAGGATTAACTTTCGATCAATAATGCCTAAAGGGACGATGCTGTCGTGTAAATATTTTTAGCACAAATGTCCAACTTGATACAAGGTTCCCACTAGAAATCAATAACATAATCTTTTTAGTATATTTTATTAAAAAATAAAAAAATTATTATTATTTTTTTAATAAATAAAGCCACAACCTCAAATAACTAGCACGACGAAACATATTGGCACACCCTCTGTTAGATAAATATTTTTATCAAGATTTTGATGATTTTGTTTAAATGAGTTTTTATACCAAAACAATGTTTATAAAAGTTGTCCAAATATTCCCAATTGATTTAAAATATTTTTACTAATTTTTTAGAGTATTTCTTGAAGTTTATTTTTGACAAAAATCGGACAACACTTCGTTTTGAGGTCAACCATGCCGCCTCTATAGGGCATCCCGGTACTGAATGTCGAATCTTGAAACAAAACAAAGCAGAGGGATTTTGGGCCAGGTCGACCGGTCGACCTCCAACGAAACTTTGCCAAATTACGACTCTTTCTGTATTGATTTTTTTAGAGGGCAACCATCCAGGGTAGGGCCGATCGGTCGGACCCTAGGGCGACCGGTCGGACCCCCGTGTGACCGGCCGCACCCCCCCGCACGGTACTGGATTGCACTAATTCTTTCCAACGTTCAAAATTTTCTATAGGGCAACCTGTCGCTGCGTGTATTTTTGACAAAAAAAATTGTACCGTTTGAACTCCATATCAAAGAAGATTTGCTTTTGATTTTTGTACAATATTTCTACATCTTGTGATCCTCTTTTAGTAGACAAAAGTGAAGAAGGAGGAACCTATGTCTATGAAGACTCTCCTATAAATAGAGGATGATTTGAAGACACAAGACACAACACAAGCATACAATACAACAAGAAATCTGCAAAATTCTCCAAGCTTTCATTTTTACATTCTTGTTGTAATAGCCTAAGTTCTTGCACTTGCACAATCTTGAGGTCTAGGCTTTTTGTTCTTGATTACACTTGCACTCAAAGTTTATATACTTCATTTATTGAGTTGTAATCTTGAATTTTTCTATCATTCAAAACAAGATATCCTTATTAGTGTTCTTGTGGTAAGAACACACTTGGGTGATCTTAGGTATTGAAGAGTGTGGTACTCTTCATAGGTGTTGAAGGAAGATTGTGGTAATCTCCTTGAAAGTGTTGTAAGAAGATTGTGGTAATCTTCAAAGGTGGTGTTGTATTAATTGTGGTAATTAATATAATCTTTTTTTCCTTTTTGAAATCCATCCCGGAGATCTTGAGGTGGTAGAGGATTAGGCCCTAGGTGGGTTGAACCTCTATAAATCGACGAGTGTTGTTTAATTTCCGCATTTACATTCTTGTCATTTACTTGTTCATTCAAAAAGGAGGCGATTTGCGAAAAATTGGCATAATCTATTCACCCCAGTTATCGTAACCACTTGGACTAACAAGTGGTATCAAAGCCAAACTCTTTGGCTAGCTCGTTTCGAGTAAAGAGAAAAGATCTATGGCTACGAATTAAGCTTATCTCACCACCGGCGCCTCCACCAACAAGCCACCACTATTCGACACCAACAACTACACATTTTGGAAAAAGACCGTATGGAGTGCTTTGTACAAGGGTGCGGATTTGACATTTGGAATGTGGTTATTGAAGGAGTTGCTCAACCAACCAAAAAATTGGAGGATGGCACCACGACTCCCAAACCATTCAAGGAGTTCGATGAAAATGACAAGAACGCTTTCTCTCTAAACGTAAGGCCTTAAATATTTTACATTGCTCTCTTCCGCCATCGAGTATAATCGTATAAAAGGCATAAGGTCGGCACATGAAGTTTGGGAAAAATTAGAAACCATCTATGAGGGCACAAAGAAAGTGAAGCAAGCAAGAAAAACAATGCTTGTGAAAGACTTTGAAAATTTCAATATGCATGATGGTGAAAGCATATCAAAAATGGTGGAAAGGCTTGAAAACATTGTTAATCCTCTTGTGGCTCTTGGAAAGGTCATCTCCGAAGAAGACAAGGTGACCAAGGTATTAAACGCTCTTCCCGGATCATGGTCCGAAAAGGTGACGGCTATCATGGAAGCACAAAATCTCGAGACACTCAAATTTGATGAGCACATCGGGAACCTCCTCATCTACGAAGTCTATCTCAAGGAGAGGAAAAATTCCAAACCATCCATCAATCAATCGGGTATGCAAAATATTTTTAAAAGTCTTGCATCTTCTTCTAATAATGCATACTATGATAATGATGAGGATGATGAGGAGACGGCCGCACTTTTCGTAAATTTGCAAAATTTGTGAATAAAAATAAGGCGAGAAAACCGAGAGACAACTCGTGTTTTAAATGTAGAAAATCCGGAACTTCATAGCCGATTGCCCAAAACTCGATGAGGAGGAACAAAAGAAGAAGAAGCCTTTTCCGAAAAAGAAGGCTCTAAATGCGGAAGTCAAAACTTGGGATGAGCTACTTGAAACAACCGACGAAGAAGGAGAAACCGAACATGGTCTTATTGCCATAGACGATGAAAATAATGAGAGGCGCTCTAACTCTTCTACCTCCTCCTTAGTTGATGAATTGCAATGTGATTTTGATGAATTGAAAATTGAATTTCAAAATTTGAATGTTAAATACAAGACTTTGAAAAAGGAGCATAAGGAGCTTGAAATTGAAAAGGAAAAATTATTTACTTCTTATGAATCTCTTGATAAAGCTCATGCTATTACTCTTACTAGAGTTCATACTCTTGAAACCGAAAAAGAATCGTTCACCAAAGATCTTGAATGTTTGGAAAAGGATGTGCATCGTTTTAACTTAAGTACGGATAAAGTTACAAAAATTTTAGATGCACAAAGAGGTGAGCATTCTAAATTAGGACTTGGCTATAAACCTTTTCAACCTCTTTCAAAGAAAAAGAACAAGGTCCGACTTTTGTGCGTGCTAGTAGTGCCCATGATCTTATTTATTTTAATTGTGGTAAAGTTGGTCACGATGTTAGTCATTGTAAATTGAAAATAATTTTAGCTTTGTTTGGAGACCCAAAGGTCTCAAGGCTAACCCCATGGACCCCAAAACTATAGGGTACCTAAAAATAATTCTTTTGTAGGTCATAGGGGTTATAACAACCATGGAAGATTCAAAATGGCTCGTGGACAGCGGGTGTTCACGCCATATGACCGGAAGGAGAGAACTTTTTACCAACATCAAGCTCAAAGAAGAGGGTATGGTCATGTTCGGCAATGGCAAAGGAAAAATCATTGGCAATGGAGACATTGGTAACTCTTCTTTCTCTCTTAGTAATGTTTTATTAGTTGATGGGCTAAAGTTTAATTTAATAAGTGTAAGCCAACTTTGTGATTCTAATTATGATGTTGTTTTTAATAAAGAAAAATGTCTTGTTCTTAAAAATGGCAAAATTATTTGTGAAGCTAGTAGAAAAGACAACCTTTATAAAATTTGTATAAGTGACTTGGTTAGTCAAAATATTTCTTGTCTTGTCGCCAACAATGATTTAACTAGCTTATGGCATAGGCGACTTGGACATGTTGGATATAAAAATTTGAAAGAGATTTACAAAAATCAACATGTCAAAGGACTACCCAAGTTAAATTTTGAAAACCTTGGCTTATGTGACACTTGTCAAAAGAACAAATTAGTTAAGAGTAGTTTTAAGCCCAAAAATGAAATTTCCACAACCAAGCCTCTACAACTTCTTCATTTAGATTTGTATGGGGATATTGGTACGGCAAGTCTAAGTGGAAAACATTACACTTTTGTTATAGTTGATGATTTTTCTAGATATACTTGGGCTCTTTTTCTTGCAAATAAAAGCGATGTCGTTAATGAGTTTGTTAAGTTGTGTAGACTTATTGAGAATGAAAAGGAAGATACTATTAAGTCTATTCGAAGTGATCGAGGTGGAGAATTTGATGGAGAATTTAGAGTCTTTTGTGAAACCAAGGGATATGGTCACAATTTTTCGGCTGCAAGAACACCTCAACAAAATGGAGTAAGCCGAAAGGAAGAATCGGACACTTCAAGAAATGAGTCGGTCCATGCTCAATGAATTTTCACTTCCAAAATATTTTTGGGCCGAAGCCGTAAGTACCGCTTGCTATGTCATTAATCGAGTTTATATTCGTCCTAAAATGAATAAAACTCCATATGAGCTTTGGAAAGGAAGAACTCCAAATATTAGCTATTTCAAAATATTTGGATGTAAATGTTTTATTTTGAATACTAAGGATCAATTGGACAAACTTGATCCTAAGGCCGATGAAGGAATATTTATGGGGTATTCAACTAAGAGCAAATCATATCGGGTTTACAATAAAACTAGTGGGGTTGTTGAAGAATCCATCCATGTCAAATTCAATAAAGCTTCGGTGTTGAAAGGATACCCAATGATGAAAGTGATGAAGAGGATATTGTTGAACCCATTGTTCAAGATGATGCTCAAAATGATCAACCTTCAAGCTGAAATGTTCCTCAAGAAGACAAAGGTGATACTTTGGATCTTCTCGTAGCATTGAAATTTAAGGAGATCACCCTAAAGATCTTATTATTGGTGATCCCCTTGATAAAGTAATGACTCAAGGAAAATTTGCCGAGAAAGCTCTTATATCTCATAAAGAGCCTAAAAATGCTAAGGAAGCTATTGAAGATGAGGATTGGTTTTTAGAAATGCAAGAGGAGTTGAATCAATTTGAAAGGAATGATGTATGTGAATTAGTACCTTGTCCTCCATCTCAAACAATTATTGGTACAAAATGGGTATTTCGGAACAAGCTCGATGACCAAGGCAATATTGTTCGAAACAAAGCAAGGTTAGTAGCTCAAGGTTATTGTCAAGAAGAAGGTATTGATTATGATAAAACATTTGCACCCGTACGTTTAGAAGCTATTCGTATTTTACTTGCCTATTCTTGTTTTAAAAATTTCAAGCTTTACCAAATGGATGTAAAATCCGCATTTTTAAATGGTCTTATTCAAGAAGAAGTCTATGTAAAACAACCTCCGGGGTTTGAAAATTTTTCTAGGCCTAATGATGTTTATAAACTTAAAAAGGCATTGTATGGTTTGAAACAAGCACCCCGTGCATGGTATGATAGACTTAGCTCTTTTCTTTTACAAAATGGTTTTACAAGAGGTAAAGTTGATACTACTCTCTTTGTTTTTGAAAAAGGGCAAGATTGCTTATTAGTGCAAATTTATGTTGATGATATTATTTTTGGTGCTACTAATGAATCATTGTGCAAGAAATTTTCTAAGTTAATGCAAGGTGAATTCGAAATGAGCATGATGGGGGATCTCAACTTCTTGGACTTCAAATTAAGCAATGCCAAGAAGGAATTTATATTTCACAATCAAAATATACAAAAGAGCTATTGAAGAAGTTCGAATTGAAGAAAGAAGAACCGTCTCTACCCCAATGGCAACAAACGTCAAGATTGACAAAGATGAAAAAGGCAAGCCGGTTGATGAATCCAAGTATCGAGTATAATTGGTAGTTTACTTTACTTAACGCAAGTAGACCGGATATTCTTCATCTTTGTATGCCTATGTGCTCGTTTTCAAAGCAATCCCAAAAATCTCATATGAGTGTCGTTAAAAGGATTTTTCGATATTTGAAAGACACTATTCAATATGGTTTATTTTATCCAAAGAATGAAAATTTTTCTCTTAAAGGTTATACGATTCGGACTATGTGGGTAATATTGATGATCGTAAAAGTACTTCGGATCATGTCAATTTTTGGGCGATTGCCTAGTTTCTTGGTTTTCAAAGAAACAAAATTGTGTTTCACTTTCAACGGCCGGCGAATATAATTCCGCGGCTTTTTGTTGTACTCAATTGCTTTGGATGAAACAAACTTTAGCGGATTATAAATGTTCTTTTGAAAGTGTTCCTATCTTTTGTGATAACATATCCGCTATAAATATTGCTCAAAACCCGGTTCATCATAACCGTACTAAACATATTGAGATTCGACATCATTTTCTAAGGGATTGTGTTTCAAAACGAAAAATTGAGATATCTTTTGTTCCATCTCAAGACTTTTGCCTCAATACGAGCTCGGTTAGGCATAATGCATATTGAATAAGGTCTATGATTGCAATTTGCATGTTTTTAAAACTTAGGGGTGAAAAATCGGATTTTTGGTGTAAAATTCGGACAGAAAATAGAACTGGTGTTCAGGCACCGGTCGACGGGATGGTCGACCGGTCGACCAGGTACAGGGACCGGTCGCCCTCACCGTCGACCCGATCGCCTTTGCCGATTTCGGGATTAAAATACTTTTTGTCCTTCATTTCGTCATTTTGGCTATTTTCTTTCCAAAAATCGAACCCCTTCGCATTTTTCAATCAAAATTTACTCAAAATGATTTTCTTCTTATAAAAACTATACTTTTGAGTTTATGTAACTTCTATTTCATCCATATCATCCAACTTCTCCGATCAATTGGTAAGAATTTCTCTTTTTAATCTCAATTGGGTTGAACCCTTGAGAATGTGCTTGTATCTTGCTATTTTGATGAAATTCTTGTATTAGTATGTTGTATATGATGATTGTTGATGGATGAATGTTGTTATATTGCAATTGGTGATGATTTTTTTTGGCTTAAACGAATTACAAAGGCGGTATATATCTCTTGTTTTATTCGGCGCTTACGTCAAGTGTTCGACAAAATGTTTCAATGAAAAATTCATCACCTACGTGATTCTCTTGATTTGAAAAGTCTTATAAGTTTATAGAGATCATGTTTTATCAATCAAATGAGCTTTTGCATCAAATGAGCAACTTTTCCCTTTTTATTTGGAATTTAAGCTTCAATATTCAAAATGCTCGATAAATCGATTAAATTGCAGACTTTGATATAATTGTATGATGTTTTTATTGTGCTAACATTATTTTTTATGATTCCAAAGGGGGAAAAGCAGGAAAAACGCTCATACGCTCAAAGAAGTGAAAATAAGCTCGCAAGAAAAGCTATAAGCTAAGCTCTTAAAAGCCAAAAGTTGTGAATAATACTTAGTCCATGTGATGTATTATGGACTTTTATGCTTTACTAATGATGTCTATGTGACAGGGGAGCTTTTAAGCTCATGAAATTCAAGCTTTTAGCTTGTAGTTGTTTCTTCTACTTATTCTTATTATGCATGTTGATAAGGAGCTTGTGCAAAAATGTTTTTGAAAAATATTTGCTCCTATCCTTGTGTGTTTTACTTATGGTAAATCTTGCTTGTAATGGATTGATGTTTTAGACCGGAAAATATGTTTCGTTTTTAAAATCGACTTCCTAAAATTGTTTTGGTTTGTAATCATCAAAAAGGGGAGTTTGTTAGATAAATGTTTTTATCAAGATTTTGATGATTTTGTTTAAATGAGTTTTTATACCAAAACAATGTTTATAAAAGTTGTCCAAATATTCCCAATTGATTTAAAATGTTTTTACTAATTTTTTGGAGTATTTCTTGAAGTTTATTTTTGACAAAAATCGAGACAACATACATTTTGAGGTCAACCGGTCGCCCTATAGGGCATCCCGGTGCTGAATCTCGAATCTTGAAATAGAAACAAAACATGAGGGATTTTGGGCCGAGGTCGACCGGTCGGCCGATTGCCTGAAACTTTGCCAAATTACGACTCTTTCTCTCGTATTGATTTTTAGAGGAATCCGGTCCAGGTTAGGGCCGACGACCGGTCGGACCCCCTGTGACCGGTCACACCCTCCCCCGCACGGTACACTGGATCGCTCTAATTCTTTCCAACGTTCAAAATTTTCTATAGGCAACCGGCGCCTGTGTATTTTTGACAAAAAAATTGTACCGTTTGAACTCCATATCAGCAAGATTTGCTTTTGATTTTTGTACAATATTTCTACATCTTGTGATCCTCTTTTAGTAGACAAAAGTGAAAAGGAGGAGCCTATGTCTATGAAGACTCTCCTATAAATAGAGGATGATTTGAAGATACAAGACACAACACAAGATACAATACAACAAGAAATCTGCAAAATTCTCCAAGCTTTCATTTTTACATTCTTGTTGTAATAGCCTAAGTTCTTGCTCTTGCACAATCTCGAGGTCTAGGCTTTTTGTTCTTGATTACACTTGCACTCAAAGTTTGTATACTTCATTTATTGAGTTGTAATCTTGAATTTTTCTATCATTCAAAACAAGATATCCTTGTTAATGTTCTTGTGGTAAGAACACACTTGGGTGATCTTAGGTGTTGAAGAGTGTGGTACTCTTCATAGGTGTTGAAGGAAGATTGTGGTAATCTCCTTGAAGGTGTTGTAAGAAGATTGTGATAATCTTCAAAGGTGGTGTTGTATTAATTGTGGTAAATAATAAAATCTTTTTTTTTTTTTTGAAATCCATCCCTGAGATCTTTGGGGTGGTAGAGGATTAGGCCCTAGGTGGGTTGAACGTCTATAAATCGACGAGTGTTATTTAATTTCCGCATTTACATTCTTGTCATTTACTTGTTAATTCGAAAAAGAGGGCATTTGCGAAAAATCGACATAATCTATTCACCCCCCTCTAGATTATCGTAGCTACTTGGACTAACACCCTCCTCCGTGGAAATCTTCCCCTGCAAACCTAAACTTGCTGAACGAGAGCTCTAAAAACTCAAGTTAGGGTCTACCATCTCACCACCATTAGGATCTATCAGAAATGCACTCCTTCTCACTCTTCCATGGCAACAAAATCGGACGCAACTCTAAGGGAGTTGTTCAACTTGTATATAGGATTGAAACCCGACTCTTTGTTCGAGCGCATAATCGAGATCTGCTAGCATAAATCTAGTGACCGCAAATGAGCTCTAGGCACGTATCATAACTAGAAATCGAGTAGCTAACGCAAGATAAACATGGGATATGGCTTAGTCATGCACCCATTACATTTGTTCGGAACTATTAAAACCTCCATTTTTGCGGTGGAAACATCTCCTCAAATGTCTTGTCATACGCAAAAGGGCTTTCTAGAGCATCAATACATTTTCTTGCACCCTCCTCGAGTGAAATAACTTGATATCAAGTTACATGCAACTCGACATCGAGTTACACATTGATATCGAGTTATATGTGACTTGATATCTAGTTACATATTAAATATGGTGACTCGATATCTAGTTACATATTAAATATGTAACTAAATATCGAGTTACATGTCGAAGTTACGTATTTCAAGTTACATATAACTCGATATCGATTTACATATTGATATGTGAATTGATATCGAGTTACATATTGACAAAAATTTTTGGACTTCTCAAACATTATCATATAATTATGTGTATTTTTAACGATCTTGGGAATGGAGATGGGGAGCAACAACTGGAATCGGAAGGGAAAGTTGAATTTATATTCTAAGTTTTGGCTAATATCCGGTATATCGAATGAGTTGACATCCATCGGGATATTAGATCGATTTAGGGTGGTCCATTTGGTCATCTTCGGACTTTGACGGGGATGCATACTACACGAGCAAAGGGATATTGTTATTTCTTGGTAGAGAGATTAGATTTGCTCGATCCGAGCGGTCAAGCTGTGGTTCCGTGTTGAAGCGAGAACCTTAGATTTGGCGCCACGAATTTTGTATGATCACATAGCTACACTTTGACACACGTGGCATTTGACCCAAATTCCGCTCACCATCTCCCACCGATAGGAGAAGTTCTGTCGGTATTTTTATGGGGAGTTCATGATAGTGGTTAAGTTATAGCCGTCTTTCACGACTAGCTATTTTAGAGCGCCGCCGAGATGATGATTTGAAAATCGTGTATTTGTTGTTTTTGATGATGTATATGTTTAGAGTGGATCCGCGGACCCACGAATCCCATTATGATTGTGGACTTTAGTTAAGGATGTTGGGGAGTTTAGGGCATTCCCATGGGGCTCCTACGTTTATGGGCGACTCTAACATTATATTGAGATTGAAGTCCGCCCCGATGATCCGGCTAGAGACGTCCAATTCCATATCTACGCCTACTTGATGGCTCTACGGTATATATCTAACACATATCACTTTTAACACGAGCATACCGTATTATAATTGGCTTGGTTACTTAATTGTTTTTTGGTTAATACGATTATGTCTATATGAGACCATCCTCGCTCTCGGTCGGGGCCTTGCCCTGAGTTTTGGGTTAGAGGGCTATCTTAGGTGCAACGAATGAGATGCCCCAAGAGGGCCTTCACTTTGGTGGCTTTATTTGACAATCCCCCAGGTAAATGTTATTTTTGAATAATTATGTGTAATTGGGTTATTTATTCTATTTTGTTCTTCATTAAGTCAATTTGTTTTTCGACAAGTGATATGCATACCACCCTCGCCCACCGTAGAGGAGTTAGGACTCCCTACATGCGGGGGCATTGATATGGACATATCACATTGATTACGGTATGTCCATTGGATCGGTTTGTCGGTCGGGTTTCTCCACTTGATCTTGTTCTTGCTAGGAGGGTGGTTTGAGCCGAGGACATAGTGCGGTCTGGACTACCTACGGCTCAGCATCCAAAGAGGCGCATGATCCATGCCCAACGCACAGACCTTGATGACGATGATGTATATGCTTTGAGTATGATAGGACGAGAGGTTGTGGGTTCGAGTCGTCCATCTCGCATGCAGATTCTACTAAGACTCATCCTTCACCTTGGCCTCCGCCTCCGCTTACATATGGGTATCATCCACCTTCGACTACACACATATCGCCTCCACGTGTGTCCCTCCACCTCGACTACACACATGCCCCCTCCACCTCCTTCCCGGCTCTACGGCCATCCGGGCTCCATGTACCTCTGCGGAGACATGTGCACCACTATTCTATATCCGGTGACTCCACGACAGGCTATTCTTCTCGAGTTTTCCTATGGATAGTGGAGGTAATAGTAGGTAGAAAAGTCAATCGCACAAGATAAATAGTGATGGACTCGGTATGGGATGAGATTCGCTCATATTTAGATACTCGGTGCCGATTTACTTCATCTAGATAATACGTGAGCGGGTTGTAGAGTCGAGCCATCACCTTGATGATTGAGCCCACGACGGATGATCCATCACTACGCATCAGCCACGAGACTTGTGGAGCTCTGGAGGAGACATATATCATTCGACATCATATTTTGTTTACGAGGTATCTATATGTTATGCATTTTATTTTCTATTGATTCAAGATACTTTGTATGTATAATGATGCTAATAATATTTAAATTTGTCGGGACACTAGACTACCCACCGCGGGGAGGGTTTTCCGCGGCCGTGCTGATGGTGCTCCTCGAGGCACCACCATGCCCCCACCACTTCCATCCACCGCAGTCGTTGAGAATTGCAGAGAGACCATTCCGATGAGTGGCGATGTGGGGGTATAGGCGGCGGGCGGGTGCGGGGGGCGGGGATATTACTTCTGTTGTGATATTATGTCATGTGCGTCGCGTCCGTTTGCCATCCAATCGAGGTATGTCAAGTCTTTATTTATAGACTTAGACGAAACGAGAGAGACAAAGATGTGAGATACAACAACAATATGCTCAATTTTTGGAGTCCAATGACCCCCCGATGTATGATTTGCATTTTTTGTGTCATTAATGATATTTCATTTCATTACTCGTTATACTGATAATTAACTACACTTTTATGTTTGTCAACCGAGATGCATTTTGGCATAAGGGCCCTTATTACTTTTGAGAGATTGAGGACGTCGAGGCTGATCTATCTAATGACTCCCCCACTTTATGATTTGCATTTTCTTTGTGTCATTAATGATATTTCATTTTGTTACTCGATATACTGATAGTTAACTACACTTTTATGTCTGTCAGCATAGATTGAGGACATCGACGTTGATCTATCCAATGTCGTAAGTAGAAATCTTTAGTTTTTTTAAGTTTTTATTTGTTTCAATAACCATTAATGTTATTTTAATCCCATGTTTAAATTGGTACAACATATGGACCCTTATCTCGAGGTACTGGTTCAGAGGTTGCACGTGGGGGTTCAATTGTATCCTGATTTCAGAGCAGACACTCTGAACATTACTAATTATTCATTTTTTCTGTAAGTTTGTAAATTCGGTTGACGTACGATGAACATACTTTGTTTTGTTGACACTAATGATTTAAATGAAAAATTACCCACAAATGTATATGCACGGGATGCCATACATCCTGGAGACAAGGATCATAAGAGGTCATATGGAGGTAGCTACCGGTCTTTTGGTGGAAGCCTCCAAGCGAATTTCTTGAACTATGTCCATGGTACCAATCCTTCCTGGGAATAGGCTTGGTATACATTCCCGGATGTACGTATTAGGCATATTCTATCTTTATGTAATTCTATTTGACGAGCACTTAAAAATGATTCATGTTTATTACTTGTAGATCATCTTCATATATCTATTCTCTTCGCATTGGGTTGTATGTTCGAGTTCGGCTCGACGAGTGGGAGATTTAGCAATACGACCCACTGTCATATCGATGGACGATCCTAGCGACCCAATGATTTTTATCACCGTCACCGCCACCGCTCTCCTACTTGACGCCTTTTTCCTTTTCCCCTGGCTACTCCTTTGGTAGATATTTTGATGAGTGCAATATAGAGCCTAAATGCGACATGATGTCCATTAGGACAACGCCGATCGACTAGCAATTCATACGCATGCAGACAACCATAGTTGTGGTGTGTTCATTTGTATGTATGTTGAGCGTTTGTTGGGTGAGTCCGTATTTGTAGAGCACACTATTGATAAAGTCTGCGAGTATCGGTGGTAGATGGCATTGGTGATTTTTGCTCATAGTACAAATCCAATTGTATAGAGATAGTTTGTATTTATTAGATATATTGGATGTAGTTGTATATTGACCACTGGATACAGTTGTATATATTTGATGTTGGAGATAGTTTGTATTTTGTTTTGAGTTTGTTTCTTGCTAGTTGTGTTGGTAAGCTTGTTGTGGTTTGTTCTTGGATGAGATGTTGGATGGTGGACATAGTTACTGTATATATTGGATGTTGGAGATAGTTGTTGAATGGTTTGTTATTCTTTGGTTCGTGTTATAGGTTGGTTGTGCGGCTAATAAAACATACATGTCATTGTAGGCGGTATAACTCATTATCGAGTTGTATAGCTCGATATCGAGTTACATGACTTGATATCGAGTAAAAAAACTCGACACCAAGTATTGACTCGATGTCAAGTAATGTATTTATGTTGAATTAAAATAGATTACATCGGACTACATCAATCGAAAACAAAAGTACTTCAAAATTAAAGCGAAACAAAATAGTTGCAAATTAGAATTAACCTACACATGGTTGGGTTGAAAAAGTTCCTTCCCCCAGGCGCTTAGGCAAGTAATGAGGGACATGATCCAACCAAGCACTAGCATCGTCATTATTCGCAGACTCGATCTTGGATATCATTTCTAGTTTGTCGAACAGGGTTCCCCATCTAACCCGATCGTGAGGGTTGGATCGACCTACATAAACACAAAATTAACAAAAATAGAAGTAAATAAAAGTACCGAAATATGTATATAAATTACCCTGCCTCAGTCAAGCCTATTCTGATGAGTAGAATAGATGAAATCAAGCTTACGATCCCAAACAACAGCCGGAGTGGCAAGTATATTAGCAAAAAAGTTGCAGCGAGCTTGATGATGCTTAACGTGTTGATTGACCTCAGAAAATATGAAAGTACACTCAAATTATGACTTCATAAGAACCCTAGAAGCCAACACCGATGAGTTGTTAAACCCACTGATCACCAATTGCCAGTATTCAACTCGCTCACAAGGAAATCAACAAGTAGAACATCCATCGGAAGTGTCCGTATTGATTTTTTTCATTGTAGAGCACAATAAGTAAATTATTAGACCGTTTCTCTGGGGGTGGTAGAGGAGAGAAATCAAGGTTGTCTGTGTTCATTTTAAGTAGATGGATGATAGATGTATTCCATTTGCTAGGTTATTTATATTACACCTCGAGCTTAATGCTCATCAATGAAAAGCTGAAACAAAACCTCATAGACAAAACACATTGTTGGGAAATTTATTTGTTAGATTTTGATGAATGCCTTGTAAAACATAGACTAGAAAGTTGGCACCCCATTTTTCTTGTAAATTGCATTGTAATAGATAGGGTTATGCGAGCCGAGTCAAGTCGGCTATGCCTGGATATGCAAGAAGTCAATCGAAGGCTAAAATGAAGACTCCACCGCGTGAAGCGGTGAGTATGGCAAGGAGGAGAAGTCAAGAACTCGATCGAAGGAGTATCACCGTGGTTCTGGTGTGAGAAGTGTCGGCAAGTCAACTCTAGACAGCCAAGTCAAGTTGAAGTGACAGATGAGTCTTCCAATGATTGGGAGGCGACTCGAAGTCACCTGGGGAAGTTAAGGAACTGCGATCAAGTCAAGACAATCGAAAAGAGTCCGTTGCACTGAGAAGTCAAGAAAGTTACTTAATAAGCAATACTTCCATGCCGCAATATTTTAAAGTGCTCGATCCGGGAAGCGTGCAAAAGGAATAAACCAATGGGAAGCACTTCACCAATGTCGAGCCCTGGAAAGCTTCAAGACATTTAATACGAGGAAATGTCAACATCAATGATCGCAACAAGACAAGCCAACGAACACTAGTGACTTTTGAAAATCAGCCTATCTCTTCAACGATTTTTGAAAGATCACTATAAAAGGCCGAGGAATCACTTTGAGAAAAGGTTACCTTGAATACCGAACCACGAACATTCAAGCTAACATTCGAATCAGTAACCCGCAAAATATTCTCAAGTTATTAAAGCAAATCCTCAAGCCTAAAATTCGAAGGAAATCGATCCAACACCAAGCTATGAAGGAAAGACAACCTCATCTTTGTTGAAGAGGAAACTTTTGAAGAATCAAAAGGGGTCTACATTCCAAGGAGGATTGCGAAAAGGTTCAAGGTCAAACCCGTCTCAAGTTATTGGAGGGCTTCGTGATCAAATCCAAGAAGCTTGAGCAAGTGAGTGAAGTAGCAAGCGGCCGCCCTGTGAAGAAGAAGTTTGAGTTGGACGAGAAGCCACGGTTGTGTGACCAAGGCATCTCTAGACCGAGTCCCAAAGGATCAAGTCACCGTGTGATCAAGACTTGTATCGGGTGTGTTAACCACTTTGTACTCGATCAATACTTAGTGGATTCCTCCGGAGTTGGAGAAGAGTGGAGTAGAAGAATTACCCCATCTTGAACCTCTATAAAATTTATTGTGTCATTTATATTTCAAAGATTTCATTTACGCATACTACATTATATCTGTGATAATTTGCATTCCAATTGATATTTAACAAAGTGCTAAATTCAAGTGTTACAACAAACTTAAACCAAATTCAAGGGTGTTAAGTCTTCCGCTGAAAATCTTATCACAGCCAAGTTAAGTATAAGACTAAGCAGCTGAGTTATTCTATCAACAGCTCTATCGAGTCTGTTGCGTGGCTAACTCTGGTTAACTAACTTAGTTGTCCATCAAGGACTTAGGTTTGTGAAATTAACTCTGAATAATTTTAAAAGGAATAAATTTCGAAAAGTTGGTAAGGTTTATTCAACCCCCTTCTAAACCTTACACTCACACCCCTTGGGACCTACACACATAAATGAAAAGTTGAAACAAAAGCTCATAGACCAGACACATCAAAGAAAAAATTGAAACAAAGTATTGTACTTTATCACGAGATAACACACGATATTGAGTTATATTACTTTTGGTATCGAGTCATATAACGAGTTCAATTAAATTAGAAACTTTTTGAATTACATGTTCAATTTTCTAATTGAGGTCGGAAGCTCTATCGGGACAAAACCTCCTAGTATGTTCTTCATTCTTACAAATGCTACATTTTCTTGTAATTCTTCTAAAGCGGTTGATCAATTGTGTTGCTTCCACTCGCACTCATTGCATAATGGCAAATAGGGAGCACCACTTTACATGTAGAACGATTGTGATCCTCTTGAAAACCTACAACATAATGCGGACCGCTGTGAGCTACTAGATGGACCACTAGATGGAATCGATTAAGTCCTCGGTCGGCTAGCTTGTCGAGGATTTAGGATTTGCAATGGGCATGATGATTGGAGCTACCAGATGGACCACTAGATGTAATCATTTCGACACATTCTAGCCTTTAGGATGTGCAATGGGCATGATGATTGGGCGTAAAGTTTCCACAATGGCACGGATAGATGGCAACCCTTTAGAGTCAAATCATTTGGCTATAGGTTGGTTGGATCATCTTACAAAGACTAACCCCTCGGGACCCGGACAAGTATGGGTACCTAAAAATCGATTTCCTTGATTGCGGGTTCAAGAAACAAATGAGTGCCAAGGAACCTGGTACATGGATAGTGGTTGTTCCAGACACATGACAGGAAACAAGAAAAATCTGTCAAGATTCAAGGAAATTAGAGGTGCAAAAGTCATATTTGGAGGAAATGAAGCTCCAGGGGAAATAAGAGGTACTGGATCCATCAAGAAAAATGGATTAGAAATCACGGATGTTGCATATGTTGAAGGCCTAAATTTCAACTTACTAAGCTTGACCAACTCGTGACAAGGGTTATAATGTTGGATTCAACATGGGAGTGTGCCAAATCAAAGACACTGAATCAAATGAAGTAGTGTTGCAAGGAGCCAGACAAAAGAACATGTACGTGGTAGATTGGTCGACTGCCACACCAAGCACTTGTCTGTTAGCAAAAAGTACAGCCGAATCAAGTTGGCTGTGACACAAAAAGCTGAGTCACCTGAATTTCAAAAAAATTAACAAGCTCGCAAGGAGCAATCTTGTAGAAGGACTTAGGGACTCGGTATACAAGAAAGAAAGTGTTTGCGATGCATGCCAGATGGGAAAGCAGATCAAATCATCATTCAAAGAGAAGTCAAGCCCATCTTCAACAAGAATATTGCATCTGCTGCATATGGATCTATTTGGTCCTGTTGAGCCAGCCAGCATAAGTGGGAAGAAATACACTCTAGTAGTGGTGGATGATTATTCAAGATATACATGGACAATCTTCATGTGTAAAAAGAAGGAAACTTTGCGAAGTTACCACGGCTAATGAAAAGAGTTCAAAATGAGAAGAGTCAAACCATTATAAAGATAAGATCGATAGAGGAACCGAGTTTGTCAATGGAATAATAACTTCGATCTTGTGTTGAAAATGATATTGCTCATGAACTATCTCGGCAAGAACTCCACGTGAGAATGGAGTTGCGAGAAAGGAGGAACAGAACTCTCAAGGAAGGCTGCAAGGACCATGTTAGTGAAGCGGGGTTGCCTAAAGATTTTGGGCTGAAGTATAAACACTTTGCATGCTATACTCAAAATAGATGCATGATAAATAGACAAATTTGACAAAGACTCTCTATGAAATCGGACAGGGAGAAAGCCAAATGTTGCATACTTTAAAATATTTGGATGTAAATGCTTCATCCACAACAATGGGAAGGATAATCTAAAGGCTTTTGATGCTAAAGTCGATGAAGGTATCTTTTGGGATACTCGGTTGAAAGCAAAGCCTATAGAGTCTTGAACAAAAAGACTATGGTCACGAGAAGAGTCTATCCATGTGGTTTTTGATGAACCTAATGTAAATGGAGAAGACATTGAAGAGTTAGGCGATAAAGTTTGAATCGGCCAACTATGCGAAAAGTCCTTATGTTGAAGTTTGAAATCGAGTAATTAATCAAGGTGAAGATGAGATAGTGAATCTCAAAGACAATGGAAAATCTGCTGACTAAGTGATGATGAGAGAGCTCTCAAGATAACACAATCGCAAGACAGGCCGAACCCTACGACTTACTCCAACTTTGATGTAAGATGGTGAGAGACCATCCACCTGAGCTAATCATTGGAAATGTAAGAGATGGTGTAAGAACCAGATCGAGCTCAACAAGAAGCCATTTTAAATTTTTTTACTTCCCAAATAGAGCGAAAAGATGTGTCCCAAGCATTGGATGATGCACATTGGATTCAAGCTATGCAAGAAGAAGTGAATCGGTTTGAAAGAAACAAAGTATGGGAATAGGTTCAAAGACCAACCCATCAAAATGTCATTGGCAAAAAATAGGTTTTGAAACGATGATGCACATTGGATTCAAAGCTATGCAAGAAGAGTGAATCGGTTTGAAAGAAACAAAGTATGGGAATAGGTTCAAAGACCAACCCACCAAAATGTCATTGGCAAAAAATGGGTTTTCAAACAAGATGAATGAAGAAGGTTTCATGGTAAGAAACAAAGCAAGATTGGTAGCCAAAGGGTATTGCCAAGAGGAAGGAATAGATTTTGATAAAACATTTGCTCTGTTGCAAGATTAGAAGCAATAAGGATGTTTCTTGCCTATCTTTGCACACAAAGAACTTCACTATATATCGAGATGGATGTGAAGAGTGCATTTTTAAATGGACTTAGAAGAAGAAGTCTATGTTGAGCAACCTCCGAGGATTTGAGCGAGAAGACTCTTGGAGATAAGGTGTACAAGCTCAAGAAAGCTCTATATGGATTGAAACAGAGGCACCAAGAGTATGATATGATACATTATCTCAATTCCTAACAGATAATGGATTCACCAAAGGCAAAGTGGACGAAACACTCTTGAGAATTCAAGATGGAGAGAGTATCTTTGCTTGTTCAAATATATGTGGATGACATTATTTTTGGATCCACAAACAAGGAGTTGTGTGATAAGTTCTCAAACCTCATGCAAGGCAAATTTGAGATGAGCATGATGGGAGAGCGACATTCTTTCTAGGACTTCAAGTTAAGCAGTGAAGGATGGAACCTTCATAAGTCAAACAAAATACACCAGAGATTTAATGAAGAAATTAGGTATGGAAGAAAAGTCTTACGTGAAAATACCAATGAATACATCGATCAAGATGGATATGGATGCGATGGCAAGCCTGTGGATCAAACAAGATATAGAACACTTATTGGATCTCTGCTCTATTTAACAAAGCGAGGCGGACATCACCTTTGCGGTAGGTGTATGTGCAAGATTCCAATCTGCTCCAAAAGAAAGTCACATGACTTTGCACTAAGAGAATCTAAGATATTTGAAGGGATGCCAGGAAGTCGGCTTATGGTATCCAAAGGAAGGTGGATTCAAGATTATTGGTTACTCGGACTCGATTATCTTTGGATGTAGAGTTGACAGGAAGAGTACTTGTACATGTCAAATGCTTGGAAACAGATTTGTTTCTGGTTTAGCAAGAAAAAACTCAATAGCCACATCCACAAAACTGAAGGTAGTACATAGCTATTTGGCAAATTGTGCCAAGTCTTATGGATGAGACAACGGTGAGAGATTATGATGTTGAAGAAAAGAAATTCCAATTATGTGTGATAACACAAGTGCTATTGCAATCACTCGAGAATCCGATGTTGCACTCAAGAACAAAGCACATTGATGTCGATATCATTTCATAAGATATCATGTGGAAAAGAAAGACATCACCTTGGAATACATCTCAACTGATAAACAGTTAATGACATATTCACAAAGCCATTATGTGAATCGAAGATTTGAAGAACTCAAGCATGAGCTAGGGTTAATTGAGCTGAGTTAACACTCAGAAAACTCAAGAAGAATAGATGAAACAAGAAAAGATAAAAATGGAGTTAAGTTCGTAAATCAGCTAAGTGAATCAGCCGTATCGAAAAATCAGCTGCATCGAGTTAGCTGACAGTTGAGTACCTATGTGAAAAGAGAGAAGAAGAGTTGAATCAACTAAGGAGTAAGCTAAGTCATTTATGAGCTAAGTGACAAAAACACTGTCGTTTTTAATGAGCGGGAATGTTTTTAAGGATGATGTCAGCATCATAATGACGGGCATGCGATCAAAAAAGCCGCGAAGAAAGCATATGATTGGATATAAATGCTGTCGCATAAAATGGAGCAATTAAATGCTAATCGGCGTGCTAAATCTGAGCCGTTGATCTCGATCAAATTTCAAAAACCGTATGCACGTCCTTTAATAATCCACATATATACCCTTTCGTCCGTTTCTCTCTCACTTTACACAAACTGTTTATCTCTCTCAAAAGCAATTTCTCTCTCGAAACCCTACTGATCTCCAAAGTAAATTTCTAAAAGTTTCGTTCGGTAAAACTTCAAGTAATGGCATCCACTTACGATTTTGTTAAGTTGGGAAAGCAAATCCATCTTGGCTCTCTTTGTGGATTTTGAAGGTATGATCAAACAGGGTTGGATGAAACCCTTGTAAAGAAGATAGGCGAGAAAGTGGAGAAATGCAAATGAAACCCTTTCTCACTATGGAGTTTTAGATGACTTATGTTGAAGAAGTTGCTCACTTCTACGTGAATGCTTTGAAGTTCACGACGAGGGCATCAAGTCCTCTATTCACGGAAAAGAGTTTATGATCATCTGGCGAGGATCTAGCGGAGCATTGTTTGCTTCCGTCGGAAGAAAGCGGGAGATATTGGAGGTGATGTAAACTTGGTTGCTTCATGGAAGGAAGTGGCCAAACCTCGACTATCTTTGCAAAGGTGGTTTACACAGCTGATAAGAAGCCTGTGGAAAGAAGATTACCACAAGTTCTTGGATATTGTTGCCAAGTGCGTAGACATCAAATTTGGAAGCTTTAATCGGCTATCCAAAACTAAGCTGATCGTGATGGCTGCGATCATGCAGGAGAAGAAGGTAAATTGGGCTGAGTTTGTATACAGCAGACTCTGCCAAATTGTTGGAAATAAGTCTTTCAAGGAAGATGGATCGTTCGGAGGATCCTTGGGGTATGGCCTTGTGATTGGCGGTTGATGGAGGTGAAGGAGTTCCACTCCGACATGGAAAGCGTTCCATGTCAACAAGAAAATGTTCCAATCAAATCTTTCAAGAGCTCGAAGAGAGCTTATGCCAAGAGAGCAGATACCAGGGAGGGGGAATCAGCTGACCCTGAGGAAACAACTGTTGTCTCCCCTCCCAAGAAGAAAGCTGCCCTGCACTGAAAGAAGACGATGCCCCAAAAAGAAGAAAAAAAGATGCACACCCCCGCAGCGGCGAATCACTGCTCTCCCGCAGCCGCAAATGAGAAGGAACCTCAAATACCTTCTTCGATTGTCAAGAAGAAGAGGACCCGACAAGCCAAGAAAGCGGCTCCTCGGAAAAAGAAGGTAGCACGCCCCGCGCCCGAGGACTCGAGAGAAACCATATCCGAACCAGAAATTCCTCTGGTAAGGACCAAAAGAAGAAGACTCTTCAAGCGTTGAGCTTGAGAAAACAAACAGTCTACCACTCACCGAACAGATCATTTGAAACAACTGGAGAAGTAGAGTCTCCGAGAGATTATTGATGAAATTGCCAAGTCTGCTGAGCCGATCAGCGAGGCAAAAGTCGAAGACCAGTGTGAGACGGGGCAAGAACAAGCGGTGAGATAGTTGAATCTCCTGTCGATAGGACTGCATCTCCACCTGCGACAGACGCTGCTGAGGGTGAAGAGCAGCAAGCTCTACTACCCTTCATTCCTGAGACAGAAGGACAACACGAAGATGATGATGATGATGTGATCATGTTGTCTACACCATATCCAGACATCCAAAATCGTCCGCATGAATGGAGGAAGTGAAAGTGAGTCGATCGAGGAAACGATTCAAAGACACGAGTTTATTGAAGAAGAAGAAGAACTGATGAAGTTCCTCGGTTTGACCACAGTGGTCCAGGCATTGGATGAAGAGAACTGCATAGATATTTTGAATATCTTCAAAGAAAAGGAGAAGGAGCGATTGGCAGAGGAAGCTGAAGCCCGAGAGAAGGCCAATATTTGTCCCTTCACTGGAACCACTGATCACACTCATCCCCACCTCGATGTTCTCTCAGGAAGTGATGAGGATCTGGACCCTGCTGCTGCTACAGAAGAGTTGGAAATGCAGCAAGCCATGCGGGAATCCAGAATGATGCATGAGCAACAGCTAATGGAAGGACCTGGAGAGTCTTCCAAATCACAGCTGGAAATTGACCCTATGGGAGTGGTGCGGCCATTGCAAAATCGTTGTTCTTTGCGACCACTTCCCTAGCTCACTCGAGGAAGATTATAAGGGTAATGGCGGTGAAACGGGAATTCGGGGACCCAAGTCGAGCCAACCCCTATTGAAGGTGTCTTACCACCTGCCCCAACGGCTGAACACTCAAAGGAAACAACCCGGGAGTTTGGAGGAAAGTGACCCCAATCCAAGTCACTCACCGTGGTGTGCCGGTGGGAAACTCCCTCCACTCGCAGCGGCTAGGTCGGAGGTTGCTGCAGATGACTCCACAACGAATCTAGGAGGCGAAGTGGAGAAGGAACAAGAAAAAGATATACAACAAGTTGTCATCGACGTGGCTCGGACGATTGAGATCTGTCTCACTGAAGTGCCAATCGCTCTGCTAGCCGAGGACGCTGGCGATGCGGCCGAGGCACATGATGGATCTGCCGGGAGTTAACACTGGGCAATGAAAGTGCAATCCACGGAGTTGAGGCTCCTATGGATGCCACCGTCGAAGGCCCCAAGACAGTTGAGTGCAGCCGAAGGGAATGTCCAGGCCTTGCTGCGATTGAGACTGCAGGAGGTGCAAGGCCTACGGGAGGTTGAGACTTCCCGGGGTAAAGAGGCGAAAGCACGAACATCCCTCCGATTATCATCGATGCATCCGAGAAGGAGATAAGTGCCCTTCATGATTCCCAAGACAACCCGATGTAACTTTTTGGGATCGAAGGTGAAGATGAAGGCGAGTCATCCCCTGTTCCAAGTCCAAACGACTCGGTGAGGATGTTTTTCCCGGACGAGTAAGCCGAGAATTCAAGGATGCTCGTCAAAAGTTCAATTTTGATGATGAGCCACCCCTACTACAAGTCTCATCATCGTCCGATGACGCTACTAATACGGCCGAGGACCGGACAACTCACAAGGAAAACCACCGAGACCGACGGCTTAAGTTATTAAGACAATTGAGCTCGGCCAGTGGTCAATACCACAACAATGGACCCACTGAATCACGAATCAAGCTAAGAGCTCCCAAAGTGCGGCAGAATTGACTCAACCAAGGCACATCATGGCCACAAGTCACGATTGAACAGCAATTCCCTATGTCCGTGATGATGCGTTTGAACAAATATTCCCTTTCTCACTTTGGAGTGCCCGATTTTGATGAAGAATCGGCTAGAGATCAACGACGTTTCCACAAACCTGATCCCGTCATTCCAACGAGATACCATCGTCCCAACAGACTTTGACTTTGACGCCTTTGGTTGCCACCGAGATAGAGGTGACAAGCGAGGTTCGAGATGTTTTCAAGGCAATATTTGCGGAGATAGAGAAGATGGAAAGGCACCAGGCCTCATTAGATATGCGATGGATAACCGAGATGCTAATCTTACTGCGTCTGATCGCATGGAATAATAGTCGATCCTGAATGGTGGCAACAACAACAGGCAATGCGCGTCAAACAAGTTCGATACTTCAAAGCATTGTACAATAAGATGCTAGTCCGGAGCGATAATGCGACATGAAGAAGAGGATGCAAGAAAACATTGATAGAATGCATACCTCTCATCATACCACGAAATGGAACTAACTGCGTGAATTTCATCGTAAAGAACTTCTGCGCGTGAGGAGAACATGAATGAAAAATTCACATTCTTATGGCTGAAATGAAGTTGGTGACAGACAAATGAAATCCAACGCCACTCGCTCGGAGAATTTCGAGCGATACTCCGCAGCGAGAATCAGCGAGAACTCAACTATCGATTTGCCTAGATTTCATGCTTGCGGCATGTTTCGGGGTTCCTCTCTCCTTTGATGATGCCAAAAAGGGGAAGAGGAATACCTAAAGACAAACAAGAGCGAGAAAAAGAAAAGGAAAAACAAACTTGAGGGGAAGGTTCGAAGGATATGACTTTAATGGTTGCTAGAACCCCTCAACAAGGACTTGTCACACTGACATAATCAAAACTTCGATGACTTTGCCGCTCCAACACTCTGTTGTTCCCTTGTGCGAAAAGAGGAAGATAGTTGAAGCAGAGATGACGGAGATTGAAAGAAAAATGGATGCCCGTGCGATGGACATACTGAAACAATACGGAGGCATTCCGGCAGGAAGAGACACTGATGCCATTTCAGACGTCGGAACCGAGCCTAGATCTGTTGATGAATTCAAGACGCTCGCATCCGAGGGATACTTCGAGAACATGACCATGGCCCAAGCCTGGGACTTGTATTGGGAAAAAGGCCTCAAGGCATGCGAAGAAGGCGATAGCGGCGAGACTCGAGCGATCACTCTGCTGGTCACTCTACTGGAAAGAAGAAGGCCCCAGTACAATACACACCCAGAGGAAGAAGTAGAAGCAGTGGAGGAAGAGGTTTCAAACCTAGACCTCTACCCAAAAACATTGAATACATAGATCCAAAGAAGAAAGGAGGGATCTATTGGGTTGGGTTTGACGAAGTAGCCAACCTACAAGTGGCCAAGAACAATGCTGAATATGTAAAGAGAATCGAAGAAGAAAATAGAAGACAAACTCACCATGGGGAAGAGAGACAAGAAATAAAAGAAAAAGATGAAGCTTCCGAGAAGAGCTTATGAGAAAAAGAAAGCGGTGAAGAAGAAGAAGAAAAAAAGGTCGAAGAAGGCAGAGGAGTGATGAAGAAAGAATGAGAAGCGTGAAGGAGATGAAGTGTTGTTGTCCACCCCTTCATGTAATTTACTATTGTAAATACATAAGTATGTAAGTCTTACAGTACATTGAATAAGAAATCTATAATTTCTCTATTTTTTTTTTTTTTTTTTTTTTGCGTGGACATAGATGTTTGCTCTCGATATACTTTGTAAACAATGTGTAAAGGACAAGAATGTTATGATCAATAAAAGATTAATTCTATGCATACATTCTCTTTCTTTGCACTACTTGTATGTATCTTTGATGCTTACATTTTTGCATGTATGTTTTAAGTTTTGGCATCATCAAAAAGTGGGAAATTGTTGGGAAATTTATTTGTTAGATTTTGATGAATGCCTTGTAAAACTTAGACTAGAAAGTTGGCACCCCATTTTTCTTGTAAATTGCATTGTAATAGATAGGGTTGTACGAGCCGAGTTTGTCAAGTCGGCTATGCTGGATATGCAAGAAGTCAATCTGAAGGCTAAAATGAAGACTCATTGTGAAGCGGTGAGTATGGCAAGGAGGAGAAGTCAAGAACTCGATCGAAGGAGTATCACCGATTCAACATTGTGAGAAGTGTCGATCAAGTCAACTCTAGACAGCCAAGTCAAGTTGAAGTGACGATGAGTCTTCCAATGATTGGGAGCCGACTCGAAGTCACCTGGGAAGTTAAGGAACCTGCATCAAGTCAAGACAACTAAAAAGAGTCCGTTGCACGTAAGTCAAGAAAGTTACTTAAATAAGTAATACTTCCATGCATCTTTGCAATATTCTAAAGTGCTCGATCAGAAGCGTGCAAAAGGAATAAACCAATGGGAAACATCTTGCACTGTGTCGGGCCCTGGAAAGTTGCAAGACATTTAATACGAGGAAATGTCAACATCAAGGATCGCAACAAGACAAGCCAACGAACACTAGTGACTTTTGAAAATCAGCCTATACTATAAAAAGGTGAGGAATCACTTTGAGAAAAGGTTACCTTGAATACCTAACCACGAACATTCAAGCTAACATTCGAATCAGAACTCGCAAAATATTCTCAAGTTATTTAAGCAAATCCTCAAGCCTAAACTTGAAGGACATCGATCCAACACCAAGTCTGTGAAGGAAAGACAACCTCATCTTGTTGAAGAGGAAACTTTTGAAGAATCAAAAGGGTCTACATTCCAAGGAGGATTGTAGAAAGGTTCAAGTCGAACCGTCTCAAGTTATTGGAGGGCTTCGTGATCAAATCCAAGAAGCTTGAGCAAGTGGTGAAGTAGCAAAGCGGCATACTGTGAAGAAGGCCGAGTCGGACGAGAAGCCACTTGTGTGACCAAGGCATCTCCGGACGAGTCCCAAAGGATCAAGTCACCGTGTGTGATCAAGACTTGTATCGGACCATTAACCACTTTGTACTCGATCAATACTTAGTGGATTCCTCCGGAGTTGGAGAAGAGAGGAGTAGAAGAATTACCCCATCTTTGAACCTCTATAAAATTTATTGTGTCATTTATATTTCAAATTTCATTTACTCGCATACTACATTATATCTGGCGATAATTTGCATTCCAATTGATATTTAACAAAGTGCTAAATTCAAGTGTTACAACAAACTTAAACCAAATTGAAGGGTGTTAAGTCTTCCTGAAAATCTTATCACAACCAAGTTAAGTATAAGACTAAGCGGTGAGTTATTCTATCAACACTCTATCGAAATCGTCTATTGAGTGGCTAACTCTATTTGGTTAACTAACTTAGTTGTCCATCAAGGACTTAGCTATGAAATTAACTCAATAATTTTAAAAGGACTAAATTTCAAAAAGTTGGTAAGGTTTATTCAACCCCCTCCCTTCTAAACCTTACACTCACACCCCTTGGGACCTACACACATAAATGAAAAGTTGAAACAAAAGCTCATAGACCCGGACACATCAAAGAAAAAAATTGAAACAAAGTATTGTACTTTATCACGAGATAACACACGATATTGAGTTATATTATTTTGGTATCGAGTCATATAACAGGTTCAATTAAATTAGAAACTTTTTGAATTACATGTTCAATTTTCTAATTGAGGTCAGAAGCTCTATCGGGACAAAACCTCCTAGTATGTTCTTCATTCTTACAAATGCTACATTTTCTTGTAATTCTTCTAGCAGGTTGATCAATTGTGTTGCTTCCACTCGCACTCATTGCATAATGGCAAATAGAGAGCACCACTTTACATGTAGAACGATTGTGATCCTCTTGACGACACCTACAACATAATGCGGACCGCTGTGAGCTACTAGATGGACCACTAGATGGAATCAGTTAAGTCCTCGGTCGGCTAGCTTGTCGAGGATTTAGAGGTGTCTTGACAACCAACAATGGTATCATTTCTGACACATTCTAGCCTTTAGGATGTGCAATGGGCATGACGATTGGAGCGTAAAGTTTCCACAATGTCAATGTTTATAGTAGTTGTGCACATAACTGTAGACTGATTGATTTACCTTATTGAAATAAATAGCAAAAAATGTATATAAGGATATTGTAGACATGAAATAATTCGTAATTAAAAAAAGGTCAGATATACATGATTGCCTTAATCACATTTGGACGCGACAATAGATCAAGATGAAAATCTCGACAAGTACACGTTCTCCTGGACAAATCAACAAATAAAGAATGCACCCCATCCTTCACAGAATAAATAAGGCTACTAGTAGATGACACATGCATCTTCTCAGCTAGCGCACTTGCTTCCATCAATCTCTTAACTGTATCTGTGGTGACTTCATTGTTCATGTTTTGTGCTGCAATGCTCGTGTAACCACTCCTGAAATGAGGTTTCGAATAAAATCGAACAATGAAAAAATTGGTAATTTCCTCAACCACACAAGTCAGCATTAAGAACCTTTGTTGCATTCGATGTCATGAACTCATGGCGTTTAACTGGACAAATTGCACGTGCCCACCTTTTCGTTCCAGCCCTAACTAACTCCTTGCAGGCCTTTTCGTTTATATTTTGAATCAGGCCCATAATCTTCTTGAATCTTTCAGGAGAATAAGTGTACGCAACCTTTTGTTATAAGCTCACCACTTGACCTCGATAATTTCTAATATTTTTCCTCAAGTGATATGTGCATATACCATGCACAACATTAGGGTATACACTACCAACTGCATTGTTAATATTTTTGTGTCGATCGAATATAATGAGCATATTTTCAGGACATCCATATGTGTTGTGTAATTTCTTCATAAACCATTTCCATGATTCGTCATTCTCCTTATCGGCTACACCAAATGCTATTGGAAACACTTTTCACCGCCATCTTTCATAGCCGCAACAAATAACACACATTTAAACTTGCCCTTTAGGTGTGTGCCATCAACAACAATTTTAGGTCTATAATTCTCACGATTCCCTTAGTTAACGCATTTAAGGCAATATAAACATACTTGAATATATCATTGTCATCGATCTCATATAGAGCAATTGTACATGGGTTCTCTTTTTTTTTCAAAGATGTACAAGAATGCGGGCAACATCCCCGGAATGTAAGTGGTCTCAATGTATATAGTTGTAAGCCCGATGTTGTGATTTAAGTAATTTATAATACAAAATGTCCTTCCCATGTTCAACAGACAAATCATCAATGATATCTTTGAAGCAAGGGATCGTCCCTTCTTTATTAGTCTTGGCGCAAACAAGGCTCTAATAATCTTCAAGCAATTGTCAAGGAGTATGCCTACTAAGGTTCGATTCACATGTATGAGGTTGTTCAAATTTAGTCACTTTCCAACTTCCTCATTGGATAGTGTTCGCACGAAATAAGAAGTTGCATACTTTATGTTTTCAAACTGCCTCATAGCGTGAAGTCGAAGACCAAGTTGTTCTATAATCCACACGTTGGTGTAGATGATAAAAAACCGAACTTTGTTACCATCTATTTCTTGCTTTCAAGCACTACACCTTTAAATAAGTCATACTCGATGTCGGTAGTTCTTGTGAAACAGAAATAGGGTCGGGATATTGTATGACATTCTAAGAACCATCCAAGCATGTTGCAACCTAACCGCCGGGAGCTCCATATGTTCAAGCGTTCTCATTATCTTTTTGTTGGCATCAACATGAGATACTTTATGGATTAAAAATTATCTATTCCAAAAACATGATCGTCATTATCTCCTATTACGATTTCATTGTTCGCACCATTCCTTCCGTCAGTCATCCTAGGAATAAAATAGTCATCTTTTTCCCATCCAAAGCGATTATATATCAATCGAAAGACTAGTTCACCATCAACATCATCATCCGGATCACCATCTTCTTCCTCGGATGTGTCACCATCACTTGTCCCGATGGTACAAATTGTTTATCTTGTTGGTTATGTTCATCACCAACAACATCTTGGTCATCATAATGGCCACCGCCCTCAAAATCATCATACCGCCCAAAGTCATTATTAAATCTACCAACACCACCACCACCATCATCATAGTCACCATTCACAGGACCACTACTATTGATTCTCGGTTGATGCTCCAAGATCGAATTCGGAGATTTACTTGATAATTATCGGGCACAACATGTTGTATAGGCGTTGGTGATGCTCCAAAGTCCGAGATATACTAGGACAATAATCGGGCACAACATGTTGCATATACGTTGGCATGCACTTTGTGGTGAACCATGTATATAATTCATGTATTAGGTTGAATTATATAGATTTAAGGGCCTCTGAATTGAGTATTGATACCATAAGAATAAGATTGAGCATGCCATGAGGTTCATAAAACCATTTGGATTGTGATTTCGATTATACGAGGTCCCCACCATCCCATGATCTTTTGGTTGCAAGGTAGCAAATATTCGAGGTTCTTTGAAAATTTTGGCTACTCGTCGGAGGTCTCGTTCGCATATAATCAAAGATTTAACCTCATAACCACCCTCGTTGGCATTAAAAAGTGTAATTTGTATTCACACAATCGCCTTTGTTTACAACGTTATAAACAATATCCGAAAACCCATTAAATGATATTGTCCACAACGACGTAAAACAAGTACTTCTTCACTATTTCTATAGAAATTACCATCCCCAAAACCACTATGGACAATTATGACTTTATCATCATCCATCCTAAACCAACACCAACAGTTATCACATAAAAGAAACGAAAAAAAAATTATAAAATAAAAAAGATATGTCACTAACTCGACATCGAGCATGTAACTCGATGTCAAGTCACTGACAACTAACTCGTTACTATGACTCGATGTCGAGTTACTTGTAACTCGATGTCAAGTCATATCCCAAATCTGGTTTCGATCTAGTTTCGTTTCCATGTTTACTATATACCCAATCCCAAAGTAATTACGATACTGAAATGTATAAAGAATGAGCTAGAGATAAAATGCTTACAGTGTTTCGAGATTACTGTGAACTGCACTAACCGCCGGAAAATGAGAAAGAGATGAACGATTTGAGAGAGAGAGATAAGTGAAAGTGAGAAAGAGAAGAAGGTAACTTTGTTGTAATATCTTGAAGGGTATGGATGTCATTTACTTTGCCAAAATGGCTAAAAAATATTTGTTTTTAAAATATGGCTAGTTTTCATTTTTGCATTATAGAAGGGCCATTTTGACCTATTTCCACTAACATAATTGTAGGTAGGTAGAATTAGGGGTGCCAATTTCTGACCCAATACGAAAAACCGACATAAAGTTACAAAGAGAAACACAAACACGAACGGACACGACTAACACGAATCTGACACTAAGTTACCAATTTGTTTAAAATATTATTGTTTTATCTTTTACATAATTTTTGATGTATTTTGAGCATAACTAAAAATCAACCCGAAACTAAATATGAACCGGACCCAATAACCCAAATTGACACCCCTAGGTAGAATCAGTCTTAAACTTTAATCTAACTATTACAAAAATCAAGGGATAATTACAATATACTCATGCGATCTAATTACAAAAAAAAAAAAAAAGTATCTTTCAAAATTACAAATATCCACTTTGACATTTGTTTGTCTTACAAATCACCCCTCAAAAGGGACGTATTTGTTAGATAAATACAAACCTCAAGGTGTTTTTAACACTATAAGGAGTATTTATAATTTTGAACGATCTTTAACAGCACCACTACATTTCGGTAGCAAAAGTTAATAGGCTTTACATAAGATTATTACATAGAAGAAATAATTAACAACAAACATAAGCCAAATATTGCACAAAATAGTAAGCAAAATGACAGGCTTCAAGTTTGCATATCAGTACTTCAGAATTTGCTGTCCTCTCAAGCTCAATAAACTTTTCTGTCTACGAGCTGAAAGTGCCGTTGAATGTTTCATTATTACTCCGGCAGAGCTGAAGCTGTTCTGTAAGACTCCGAATGATCGCATTCAGCATTTGGATGTTCTTCTCTTGTGATAAGATAATCTGCAAGAAATCGAAGAATACGGTCACATGCACATGTCAGAAATCGAAGAATACAAATCATCATGTTCTGCTCTTATTCAAAGATGAAACCATTTCTTATTCAACTTGAGAAAGAATGAAGCAAGTAGAATTCAAGGACTTAATCTAATCTTGCTAATCAAGTTGTCCGACATAACTAAACGTAACTGCGGATAGATATTAATACTATTCAGACGATCTTTAAGTGTAGGAAAAATTTCTAGATCTTTTTGTGCATCTTTACAAGGTGACCTTAGTTCATGAAAGTTGAAATGATAAGGTGAGAGCCTTATTTCATTTCTTCTATTGTTAGGTTCAGATTAATAATAATAATAATAATAATAATAATAATAATAATAATAATAATAATAAAAAGGATAATTACCGTGTTCCACATTTCTGAAGCCCAAATTAATAGTAATAATAATAATAATAATAATAATAATAATAATAATAATAATAATAAAATAATATAATTACTAAAAGAACTCTAAGGTTTGGTCTAATTAAAAAAAAAGAACTAGAGATGCTTCCAAAGTTATAAAAAGCCCCTCACCAGAGCAGATCTATGAAGAGCCCCTCCATAGTTTTTGAAATTTAGCAATCGTTTCCAAATCAATAATCGAATCCTATGTTATTTCGGTTGCTTTGCACATCAAATGCTATGCCAAACTTCACTCAATCACATGACTAAGCCCTTTATAACTCTTCCAATCAGTGGAGGTGCATTTCCGGGTTTTTTTCTGGTCATGAACAAAGTGGCATAACATGAGAATAGGTCCTCAAATTGAAGTGAATTACATAATAGTAACTATAACATTTCTGCAATTCTCAGTCCCAAGTTTTGGAAATTGCATCTCTAATCCCCGGTTTTCCCTAAATCGTATTTTTATTCTGCAAAGCAATAGTTTCGATTAAATCAACCCAATACCAATAAGATCAGTGAATAACAGTCCCATAGGCTTGATTCAAAGTCAGTCCAGAAATATGATATTTACAGATTGGTCCCTCAAGTTTCCAATTTATACATGATAATCCGGTTTTGCGATTAAATTCAAAGAAGCATTTTAACTAGATTTAATCACAAACAACAACATCCCATACAAACCAATAACATGAAAATATGCTAAAGTTAAGGTTCGAGTTCCTCAAATGTAGAAATTAAGAAACAATATTAGGCTGCATTGATTCAAATCACATCAGCTTTGTATATAGATATGATTAATGGCGCAAAAGGAAAACAAACAAATAAGTTGCTTCAATCGTAGATAAATCACATTTAATTCGAATTCCAAGTCGCCAAGAACGGCCAAAGTTAATCAAATTGAAACACAATTAATTACCTTCTCTTTGACACTTTCTTGTCTTTCTGAAATTTGCTGCTCCTTCTGAGACTCCCTTGGAGTTGTCTCTGCATCACTCACTAACTGTTGCCTCCATTCAAATTGTGATGTGATAATCAAAACCAGCAACAGAAAAACAAGCAGCATTGGCCTCGACATATTTCCTATCTCCACCAATAAAACCTATGTAGAAAAAAAGAAAAAAACACAAAATTAGACATGAATTACACTCTGAGCTGAGAATGATTAAAGGTAACAAATAGTGGGTTACATAATAAAATTTATGATTAAAAGGTATATCTATGACTATGGTCTCTCAAGAAAAATTAGTAATTAAACAAAAAAACCCAGATATTTAATCTCAATTTTGTCACTTCGAGCAACATAAATGACCTATTCTTGCAATTCTTATCCCTCTTTTCTACTTAATCAACTCAAAATTATCAAAAAATGGAAATGAATTCTTTTCAAGATCAAAACCTTCAATCCAGAAAAAGGGATAAAATGAAATCTTCATTGAGCTCAGTATTGACCAAAAATTTGACACCTAGCTTCAAAATCTTAAATTTCAAGTTCCCCTTATATTTCCTGTAAAACAGATGCAGAATTTTAAGGAAATTAAAATTAAAATAAAGAACTTACAGATCAGGGATCAAATTTTTTGACATGAAAAGCATCTAAGAAAAACGTCTAATCAAGAATCTCAAAACCGTTTCAGGAAAACCTGAAAGACGAGTTTTGCCCAGTTTGGTGTTTTTGGGTTAGGGGTTGGAAATCGCTATCAGCTGTTATGCACTGAAAGTGAAAGCAAACAATCAAGGTTATTACAGAAGTTTGATTTCGATTAATTGTGCTCTAGGACAAGAAATCAGTAATGGCAAAAGATTGACAGAAAAATGGGCTCAGCAGATTATTCGTGGACTATTCTCTCAAGTCTCAACAGCATAAATAATTAATTTTTTTATTATTTATAGTTTTTTTCTGAAAAAATTCTTTTTTTTAAATTTGTTTGTATATATTATATAGTTTTTTAAAAAATAAATAAAATGCTACATACATCAGGATTGATTTGACTCGATTATTTAAGAATTCAATAAAAAATTAACAATGATTCAATAAATATTTAAATCAAATTTGAACAATCCTTTGCAATTGCTTGATGGAGTTTGACTATAACATAACAATTAGTAAGATTAATTTATTATTAATTCAATTTTTTTGTTTTTTTAAATAATCATTTTCTATGGGTTATGTAATTATCTTCAAGTGTTTTTTTTTTTTTTTTTGCATAAAACATCCCAAATAAGGGATGGGAGATTGAGGTCACATCCCGACCTATTTATTGATAGGAAAATATTACAATCGTCAATTAGTTACAAAAACAAATCAACTAATTCTATGTATTCTAAATGAAGGTAAGCCAAGTTGGTCCATGCGTGCGAACCCCTTGGCCAGCTGAGGTATATTAGCATCTAAGTAAGTAGAACAAGAATTAGAACTAATACCAATATTGGCAAGAGAGTCAACACTCCTATTTCCTTCCCTAAAAATATGGGAAATTCAATAAGATATGTTTATGCAACCTTGTTATGAATATTCATAAGGGGAGTATCTACACGTCCAATGACCAGAGATGGTGCACAATGAGAGGGAATCGATTCAATCCACAAATGCTCAATATCCTGGATGGTGTTGAATGACGAGCGGTCTCGATGCGCTTGCACTCGCATGTAAAGGATTTGCGGATGGAGGTATTAATGCGAAAAAAGCCCAGATGACCTCTCCTAAATGGTTTCTGAGGATGCCTCCAACCCCTTGTAGCTCCGGTTTGGCGGTGGAAAGAGGCATCAATATTAAGCTTTGTCCATGGGGGCTTTGGGGGATCCATAGAACTGGTACATGCTTTTTATGAATGACAATTGAACATATAGCCCATGAGCAACAACTTTCTCCATGAAGCCTTTCCAAGTGGCGACTTTGAACACTTTGGACTTAGATAACAAGTGTATGTGATTCTCAACATTTTTGATAATTCGTACATGAGAGAACCCGAACATTATCATGCCTGCAAGAGTTTCTTTCCTTCCAAATGTTCCATAAGATAATACGGGGTAGGATCATAGAGATATGTGTTGTGTGTGCAAATGGTGTGTTGTTTTTCCAAAAAGCTAAAAAATATGGATGTGCTCGGTGTGTGGGAGGTGTGCAATTCAACCAGGATTGCAAAGTGGCACCACACTTTATTCACTTGAGCATTAGTGAGAAACCAATGAGATATAGTTTCTTCATGATGGGTATGATGAATTAAAAGGGGAGAAGGAGGACAACATACACATTTTGAGGCAAGGGAGGCTCCCCTGGCTTGCAGTTTAGTATCCATTGGAATTCTATTTTGGATCAATCTCCATAGGAATATAGAAGCAGAGGGGGGTATGTAGTTATTCTAGAAGTCAGAGTAAAATGGCTGGGGGGAGATATGGGCTGCAGTGTAGTGTATGCAGAAGCTAAGGAAAAACTGCCATTGGCACTAAGCTTCCACTTCATTGCATGATGAGGAAATAGGAATAAGGCAAATTTTGGTAGCCCACTCATGGACAACCACAGTATGAAGTCTCTCAAAGTTCCAACCATTATTAGTCCAGAAAAAATCAACAACAACATTCTCAAGCCCACTTTTATCATAGTTGATAGCATTATTAAGAAGGAAATCCTCATACCAAACATCATACCAAAAGCTAACTTTACCAGCCTCTATATCCCAGATAATATCATGATGCATAAGATTTCTGACTTTACAAATTCTCTTCCAACCAAGATCATCAATAGGAGACACATGGGCAATATTATTAGCGGCATGCCCCAATGTATTTAGCATGCATAAATTGAGACCATAAGGAAGATTTATCCCTAAGTCTCCACCACATCTTCATAGAAAAGCGAGAATCAAATGGTGAATAGACTTGACCCTGGCCCCCGGACTAAATGGGGGAACAGATTTTAGCCCAAGAAATCCAACGGATCCTCTTGATCACAATCGATCTTTGCCCCCAAAAGAACTGTAGATGATTTGCTCAAGTTGATGAACAAGAAATTTAGGTGGTTTAAGCACTGAATAAGGTGAAGGAGCATAGAGTTCAAAGTGCTCTTGATGAGCATCAATCTACCCCCATAAGATAAAAACCCCCAAGACCATCCGAGGATTCTAGCTTGCATTTTAGCAAAAAGGGGAAGGAAAAGGTCACTCTGCTTATGACCTTTGTACAGGGGGCACCCAGGTATGTTTTGAGTCTCACAAGCAACATCTGAAGCTAGTTTTTGAGAAATTGTCTCAGAACCAATTGTTTGCCAAGGCCTCCAAGTGCGCATTCGGGCAGGATAAGGTGGAGTATTTGGGTCATATTATTAGTGGACAAGGGGTGGTGGAGGCTGACCCACAAAAGCTTCAATCAAGCATAGACGCGATTCAAAAGACGATTAAGGCGTTGCGGGATTTTTGGGTTTAACGGGTATTACAGAAAATTCGTTAAACACTATGGTATGATTGCGAAGCCACTTACAGATCTAACGAAAAGAGGGCAATTTAAGTGGAGTGTTGCTTCTAATGACGCATTCGACGCTCTAAAACAGGCCATGGTGACTGCCCCTGTTTTATAGATACCTGATTTCAACAAAGTTTTTGTTGTGGAGACGGATGCGTGTTACATGGGTCTAGGGGCAGTGTTGATGCAAGAGAAACACCCTATAGCTTATATTAGCATGACGTTAGGACCACGAAATCTGGGTTTATCTGTATATGAGAACACTACAAGAAAATTCATTTATAATGACGGGAAATTTCATCATTATAAGCCCAAAATCTGCCATTAAAGGCTTTTAATGACGGGAATTTCCCGTCCATTCATTATTGCTCTCCTAGGTAAAAGTAAATAATGATGGGAAATAGGTCCCGTCATTATTGCTTTGATATATTTAATGACGATATTATACTGTCATTAAAAATAAATTTCAATGATGATGAATTCCATCATTATATAGTCATTTGCCCCTCATTATTTAGTACTTTAATAACGAGACATCCCTTCATTGAATCTTCATTTTTCCGTCATTATATGTCGTTTTATTGTTAAAGTTTATGATCATTATTATTTATTAGTCTGTCACTAAAAATAAGTTTATAAACCAAATTACACCTCATAAAACCAATAATTATCATCATTAAAAAATATTTTTTATTATGAGAATTTTATATGAATTGCTCATTACATAAAAACACATCATTACAAAAATTATGAATATCGTTAAATATTCGGAACAAATAACTTTAAAAAACAAAACAAATATAAATAACTACATCCTTATTTATTTATTCATTCAAAATATACACAATTGTAATTTGTTACAAGATAAGAGTATCAACTCGATGGATTGCTAAGATACTCTCTAATATCTCCATAGAGTACAAAAATATTAGATCACCATAAAGGTGAACCACTTGGTTGCATGATTGCTTCAAGTACCATGTACCAACTTCCTAATCAATGCTTGATTTCTTCTTCATGGATCAACCTACAATAAAATCCAAAGAAGAAAACATTCATGTCAATAGTAAACAACAACAAATATAGACTAAAAAATCGAGATATATGATGGACAAAACATTTTCTGCTATTGCAATGTGGTCTCCAAATTGGTGATTGATACAAGTAAAATCAACATATAAAGAAAAGAAAATCTAATTACCAATTTAGTCTTATGTATGTTATTCAGAAAAGTTAACTAGAATAAAAAAATCTCTAATGTTCTAAATCCATGTAGCAATGAATTTTATATGAAATCACTCATGATCATAACATAATTAAAATAAGTTGAACAATACATATTTTACTCACAGAATTTTCAACTTAGGAAGGTCATCTCAATCCCTTTCCAAGCTTAACTAACTCACTCAATGGCCTGTTAATAATACTAATGAAGTTGGAAAAGTTATTTTACTATGACAATCAAACATGCAAGTCTCAACAGATAAATCAAGGACCTCTGAAAATAATCATCACCAAGCTGAGATGATGGTACATGGAACATATAGCTAAATAATCAAGAAAATTGCATTTAACAGTTCACCATCACTCCATAACTGAAGAAAATATTACAAGAAAAATGTGAAGGTCAATCGGAGCACTATGATGCGCTATTAATTTGAGCAGTAACTTGCATAGATTCTTGATATTCATAGACTGAAGCAATAATTTCTTAAAAAAGAGGTAAGACTATGCACTCTCTGATCTTTGGTATTGTGTTTTTCTTTTTTGATTCGGTGCACTTGAATTAGCATCCTTGTCAAAAAGAGAGCCATCTATGTTATCAAATTTTTCTACATATATTTTGTTAGCCTCAAGGAAAATGCTTTTTAGATTATAAGTTTTCTCAACATGTGAAAAAATTATAAGGTCATTGACCAAGTAGCAACATACCTGATAACTGAAGCAAGATTGAAAATCAGTTCATAGATCATTTGTTGGATTAGAGATCCTTCAATCTAGAAAATAAAGAAAACCAAGGAGGTTATTCATAGTCGAATTATTGACAATGTAATCCACTAAAGAATGATTTCAAACAAAAATAATGGAATTCGAGATTACTTTTACCAAAAATGTAGGAAGCAATTGTCAGAAAGAAATTGTGTTTTTAGAAATGTGCTAGCAACTGCCTGGCTTTAGAATAGATGCCAATAACCAAATTCTCTGACAACAGAGATTGGACCAATTAACTGGTTACATTTCAAAATCCTGTCAACTAAAGTAAATATAAAATAAGTAACAAACCTCAATACTAGGAAGAGAGATTAGTAATATCCAGAAGTATAGAAGCATGCAATAAGCCCATAGGCAGAAGCAAACAATAATGAAACAAGTAGGTAACTGCACTTTGATTTAACTTACATATTCAGAAATTCTAAAGTTGCTTGAGCTTGGAAATTGAGAAGAGATTATCCCCATAGAGCCCATTGAATGATAAGTCCCTAATGATGATGCAATCAAAATGAAATGAATAGTCTAATTTACACATTATCACACTATAATACATCATTTGGTAATGATCACTGAGATTTCGAGATTCATAGAAATTATAAGCAACTCTAATTCTATCTTAAATTAAGAGAACCAAACACCAACTTACAAGCTTTTTAAAGCTGGGTAGTCCCCAACCTCATCTGGGATCTCTCTAAAGAGCCAATTTCCCCTTAAGTCACTAATACGAAATACACACAACAATTACATTTGATATTAGACTCTCAAAATTCTAAGTATAAGATATGCAAGAACACTTAATAAATGAAGGAATTATGAAAACAAATGTCAATTTACATCGAGACCAGGCTGATAAGAAATAGCACTTTCTAAGTAAGTGTTAACTTCTGATAAAATGAAGAACTCTAGAAAATACAGAAAGGGATTCAGAGGGAAAACTCAGAAGGAAATTATCAGCAAAAGATTCAGAAAAAAAAGACATAACAGAATTCTGCACAAAAAACATGCACCAACATTCCCACCCACACCTATATGAATCTAGCCTATCACTATCACAATAACAGACTCTCTCTTTAGGCCAATCTTCACATTCCACGTGTCTAGTGAATATTCCTTTTGTTGCTACGCATCCTGCTTCTTCATGATGAAATCCTGCGTCCACAAGGGTGGTCCCGTCACACGAGTTGATCTCCTCAACGGCCTCGTTCCCTGCTTGTGTTCAACTTGGGTTGGGCTGCTGCATTCCTCCTGGGCCTGCGAAGTTGGGCTAATCATATCACTCCCCCTTTCTTCAGAAATTACCTTGTCCTCAAGGTTGGTTCCGAGACCCCATTCTCGAATTGACTCCAGATCCTCCCACGACGCTTCTTCAGGAGAACAATCAGACCATTGTACCAGTACTTGAGGAACACTTTTCCCCTGGCGTAATATCGTACGTTCAGCGCATATAACCAGCGGGTGGTGTAATGGTTGGTTCATTAGGCTTTCGTTAGGTAAATTAGCCACTTCCGTGGGAACAACCCCTTTGAACGGTTTAAGGAGGGAAACATGAAATACGGGATGTATTTTACTACCTGGCGGTAAATCCAACCGGTAAGCGACAGGTCCTATCCTTTCCAACACAGTGAACGACCCATAATACTTCTTAGCCAGCTTCTGGGAAATTCGACGTGCTACAGACGTCTGTCGATAAGGTTGTAATTTGACAAGGACTTCATCTCCGATGGAATACTGCACCTCACGCCTATGCAAATTGGCTTTCTGCACCATTCTATTTTGAGCCTGTACAAGATTTTTCTTCAAAGTCCGTAAGACTTCCGCTCTGTCTCGCAAAATTTCATCAGCAGCCTGTATGGGAGACGAGTGCTGCAAATAAGTCGGAATAAGTGGTGGTGGTCTCCCGTATAACGACTGAAAATGAGTCATTTGCGCAGAAGTGTGATAATTGGTGTTGTAACTATATTCAGCCCATTTCAACAGTTGTACCCACCGTCTAGGTTGTTCCTGAGTGAAGCATCTCAAGTATTGTTCTACACAACGGTTCACTACTTCCGACTGACCATCGGTTTGGGGGTGGTGCGCGTTGCTATGATGCAACGAAGTGCCACTATTCTTAAAGAGCTGCTTCCAAAAAGAACTCAAAAATATCGGATCTCGATCAGAGACAATTTTGCTTGGAAACCCATGTAGCTTGACTACCATTTCGGTGAAGAGATCTGCCGTTTTCTGAGCCGTAAAACCAGTCTGTAATGCTCCGAAGTGAGCTAATTTTGTAAGCCTGTCAACCACAACTAAGATTACTGAAAACCCATTCACTTCCGGTAATCCCGTGATAAAATCCATAGTAAGCTCATCCCAAACCAGGTCTGGAATTGGTAAAGGCTGCAATAGACCCGCAGGGGGTTGTGTGGAATATTTAACCTGTTGACATTCCTTACATCGTTCCACAAATTCCACCACATCTTATCGCATTCCGTGCCAATAAAAAACTGTTGTGATGCGTGCTAGCGTGCGCTTAATTCCGGGATGCCCTGCCATGGGAGTCGAATGAAACTCACGCAATATTTTTGTCTTCAATTCAGAATTTCGGCCCACCACATACCTATTCTTAAAGAAAAGCAATCCACCATTCGCATGAAATTCACGAATTCCGGGTTCAGCCGCAATCTGTTCATGCAACCGCAAAAGGTCCGAGTCGGTAGTGTTTTCCTTTCGCAACTGACTCAACAAGTCACAAGTGAGTTCACTGACCATATGAAAGGTTTGTGGTACAGCCATTTCCACCCGTTCATCTGCCTCCTCATCCACTCGTGACAATGCATCCGCCGCTAAATTGGTCTTGCCCGCTCGGTATTCTATTCAAAAGTGGTATCCCATCAATTTATGAATGTATATCTACTACTCCGGGGTATGCACCACCTGTTGAAAGAGCTCTTTGATACTCCGATGATCTGTGCGAATTATTAAAAACCTCCCAAGTAAATATTGGCGCCATTTGCGAACCGCTTCTGTAATCGCATACAACTCTTTAATGTAGGTCGATGCCGCACACATTCGAATTCCTAATTTCTTACTAAAATATGACAAGGGGTGACCTTTTTGCATTAACACCGCTCCGATTCCCACATTAGAGGCGTCAGTCTCAACAATAAATTCTTCAGCAAAGTCGGGTAAACTAAGTACTGGGGCTTCGCACATCGCCTGTTTCAATAATGCAAACGCGGCTTCAGCTTCGTCTGTCCACTCAAAGGCACCTTTACAAAGAAGATCGGTAAGTGGGGCCGTCTTGCTGGCATAACCGCTAATAAATCGATGGTAGTAACCCGTTAGACCGAGAAATCCCCTCAACTGCTTAACCGATGTGGGCCTGGGCCAATCAACCATGGAAGCAATCTTTGTTGGATCCACCATTACCTCACCTTCCCTCACAATATGCCCCAGATATTCTACGGTCGTCTGACCGAAAGAACACTTTGATAATTTGATATAGAATTGTTGACTATCAAGACAGCTCAAGACTTTTTTCAGATGCTCAACATGAAGCCTTAGAGTCGGGCTATAAATTAAGATGTCATCAAAAAATACGATTACGAATTTGCGTAGAAAGAGAGAAAAGACCTGATTCATGGTGGCTTGGAACGTCGAAGGGGCATTAGTAAGCCCAAACGGCATAACTAGGAATTCATAGTGTCCATCGGCGGTTTGAAAAGCAGTCTTATAAATATCCCGTGGGTGCATTCGTATTTGATGATATCCAGACCTCAAATCGAGCTTGGTAAAATACTTTGCCTTTCCCAGCTCGTCCAATAACTCATCGATCGTCGGAATAGGAAACTTATCCTTAATGGTGATGGCATTCAATGTTCGGTAGTCCACGCAAAAGCGATAAGTACCATCCTTCTTCCTTACGAGCAACACGGGAGATGAATACGGGCTGTGACTTGGTCGTATTATCCCCTGCTCTAACATCTCTTGCACCAATCTCTCCATCTCTTCCTTATGGAAATACGGGTAACGGTAAGGTCGAACGTTCACCGGTAGGGAGTTGGGTTGTAAGTGTATGCGATGATCGATACTTCGGTGTGGTGGTAAGCCCATAGGTGGTGCAAACAGCCCCCTAAATTCATGCAAAACATCTCGTATTTCTGCCGGAATATTGTTAGGAAACTCTTCCCTCCTATTTTCCGCATTGGAGTCCGTTTGCTCGATGTTTAGTGATAAAAATTGTATCTCAAATAACTCCTGCACTTCATTTCCCTGCATAAGAGCCTGCAATTGGTGCAAAGTGATTGGAGTTGCAACATCGGATTCTTTCCCCTGCAATTTCACATCCTTGTCTTCCCATTGAAATTCCATTGACATCCTTGAGTATTCATGAGTAACCCTTCCCAGACATTGTAACCATTGAACTCCCAATACCACATCGGGTCCTTCTATAGGCAATACATACAAATCCACAGAAAATTCGTACCCTTGCAATGAGAGGGGTACCTGCGGGCATAAATTTCTGCAAACTAGAGAATCACCATTCCCCACGTATACTCGGAATTGGGGCACCGATTTTATCTTCAATCCAATTCGCTCCGCTACCTTTGGTTTAATGAAATTATGGGTACTCCCGCCATCAATGAGTACATGTATCTTGTGTTCTCCAATGTCTCCATTCAAGCGTAAGGAATGGGGATTCGAAGCTCCTGCCATGGAATTCAAACTTGAGATATCCGCTGTAATTGTATCCACCAAGTCTCCCTGCCTTTTCCCTTCATCAGGCGGCTCTTCTTCGTCGTCGTCCATGCCAAAAAAAAACAAAAACTTCCCCTTGCAACGATGGTTGGCCGTGTATCGCTGGTCACAATTAAAACATAGTCCCTTCTCCTTCTTCTCACGATATTCATCATGTGTAAGCCGACGTAGTGGTAGTTGGGGTGTTTGTGGCGTGGGTAAAAGAGGTGGTTGTAATGGGGTATGTTGAGCTGGTGAACGGAAACTGGGTTGGGAAATTGTGGGGGTTCTGGTGGTTGTTGGCTCTGTTTTGGGACTGATAGGGTTGGGAAAAGTGAGTAGGGTAGGGTTTGATTTAGTGTTTGGGCTCGAATAGGGTTGTTGGGCTGGATTGAAGATTTGGGGGTTGTTATAACTGTTTCTTGGCCCAATGCGATGGCCTTCACGGGCTTCATATGCTCTTGCCAGAGCAAACGTCTCCATTAGCGTAGTCGGCCGAGCAAACAACATTTCACGGCGTAATTCCAGTTTCAGCCCCGTGATGAAAAAACTAATCAAGAGATTTTCTGAAATTCCCGTTACCTTGTTCATAAGGTCTTCAAAAGCTGATTGGAAATTTGCCACTGTGGTTGTCTGGGTAAGTTTAGATAAATTCCCCTGATGATCCTCGAAGATCGAAGCCCCAAATCTCTGTTTCAAACTAACAAGGAATTCCTGCCAAGAGCTTAACAAATTGTTGGCCTTCATCCACTGAAACCAGGCCGCCGCTCTCCCCTCCATATGGAATGCGGCAATACGGAGTCGAAGCGATTCCGGTGTGTTGTGAAAATTGAAAAACTCTTCAATCCTGAATATCCAGCTAGTTGGGTCTTCGCCGTCGAATCGTGGTATTTCCATCTTCATCGTTCGAAGGATCGGTGAAATTTCTTGATGCCCCGTAAAGTTTTCCGATGAGGCGGTTTGGCGGGCAGTGGAGCTAGATGCCGCCATGGGGTTACCTTGGGAGGATAGAAGCTCCATTCGAAGGGCAGCAATCTTTGAATCAATTTTCGAATCAATGGTGGTCGTAAACTGATGAAAAGTTTGGTGTATGGCCATAGTTTGGCTCTCCATTTGAGCCCTCAATTCCTTGAGCACGGTAGCAATGTCACTCTCTGCCATAGATTCCTCTCAATGAAATGCACCAGTGATAAGAAATAGCACTTTCTAAGTAAGTGTTAACTTCTGATAAAATGAAGAACTCCAGAAAATACAGAAAGGGATTCAGAGGGAAAACTCAGAAGGAAATTATCAGCAAAAGATTCAGAAAAAAAAGACATAATAGAATTCTGCACAAAAAACATGCACCAACGTTCCCACCCACTCCTATATGAATCTAGCCTATCACTATCACAATAACAGACTCTCTCTTTAGGCCAATCTTCACATTCCACGTGTCTAGTGAATATTCCTTTTGTTGCTACGCATCCTGCTTCTTCATGATGAAATCCTGCGTCCACAAGGGTGGTCCCGTCACACGAGTTGATCTCCTCAACGGCCTCGTTCCCTGCTTGTGTTCAACTTGGGCTGGGCTGCTGCATTCCTCCTGGGCCTGCGAAGTTGGGCTAATCATATCACAGGCCTTCAAGGTGTAATATTACAGGTAAAATTTCTCGATCAAGATTTAAAACTGAAAGATTACTATAACATAGGCACATAAATACACAAAAAAAAATCAAATCATTGAAAACCAAATATCCAAAAATATAACAGACACATAAATGAAGGTAAAGCAATGAAACATTGAAAAGGAAAAGAAACTTAGGGTTTGAAATTAGAACTTTTTCTCACAAGTTTATATCGCGCCGCACGGATATCGGTGGACCACACGTTCTTGGCGGTGGCGGGTGGACAAGGTTGAGACAACATCGGCGAGACGAGAGAGGAGGGTTGAGAGACAAAGAGCCAAACTGAAAGAGAGGAGACTCGTGAGAGAAATAAAAGAGAAGAAAGTTGAGAACGAGAAAGAGAGGGACGGAGGATTTCTTTTCCTTTTTAAAAAACATATATATATTTTTACCTAAATAAAAAAGTAAATATATGTTAACTCATAGTTGGTACAGTATTAGACATATCGATTTACGAGATTGACATTAACATTAGTGGTAATTGTAAAAAATAGCCATTTAGAAAAGGTAAAGATTAAAAATAGCCATGTTTTGTAGACACATCTTTTTTAGCCATTTTGAGGTGTAAAATGATATTCATACCCTTCTAGCATGTTTGTTTGATATTTGGGTTATTTCTCTCTCTTTCACTTATCTTTATGTATCTTCTTACTCTTTTTTTTCAAAATTTTTTTAAGAGGATTAATTTGATATATTATACATGCAAAACGGATTTAAAACGAAAAAGTTATGTGAATTCAAAGTTTTTTGAAAAACAAAATAACTGAGTATGTTGTAACTCGAATTCGAGTCATGTGTTCGATATCTATAATTCAACACCCATATTCCATATTTAAAAATGAAAAATACAGGTTCCATTTCTTAAAAAAAGTTTGAAAAAAAAAGAGTAAGAAGATACATAGAGATAAGTGAAAGAGAGAGAAATAACACTGTTTACAATGACTCGAATTCGAGTCATAGGGATGTGTGTTTTTGTGCAGTTAAATTGGCTCAAGGGCAAATTGGGTTTTTCACACTCCAAAATGGCTAAAAAAGATGTGTTTGAAAAAGATGGCTAAAAACATCTTGGTTTATTGGAAATGGCTAAAAAAAACCGATTGTTAACATTAGCATTAACCTTAACATATTAGAATAAATTATGGATACCATATTCAATATCGAAAAAACAAAAAAAAAAAAACCAAAAAATTAGAAGCTGAATACCAAATTTTGATTATTTATTTTTACAATTTGATTTGATCACTTAACCAAATTTTGATTACTCATAATCATGCCCAATGGAAAACTAAAAGTTAGTTTATAAATTGATTTTTTAAATAATGACAATTTTTTATATAAATTGTGACAATTTTTTTAAATAAAATTATAATTATATATGATGAGTGGGGCCTAAATTTTTCTAACCAATAGTGAGGGGATTTTTTTAAAGCACAAACAGTGATGGAACTAGCTAGGAAATTAAGCAATCCTCACTAATAATCAATCCTTTTAACTACAAGTTATTTTTACCCTCACTAAAACCTCACATGTCATGCTTTTAATGACTGTTTTTTCACACCCTCACTAAATTTTAGTCATTATAAGTTGAAATTCTTGTAGCGGAAGGAGATGCTTGCTATTATTATGGTTGTGGATAAATGGAGATCATATCTCATTCACAATCAATTCATTATTCGAATGCAGACCAAAGATAGCTTGAGGTATTTACTTGAACATAAAATTTCGACACCATTACAAAGACAAAATATATGACCAAGCTCTTGGAGTATAGCTATACTATAGAATACAAGAAGGGGACGGATAATCGAGTAGCGATTCCCTTTCTAGAAGGAAAGAGAATAGTATTAATTGTTATACCATATTTATTCTCAAGCCAATGTGGGTAGATGAGATTCGAGTAGTTACGTGGGGGATGTGGCTATGCGAATGCTATAACAGAGGCTACTTTGTGTCCATATAATCTCTATTTTTCTCTTATAAGGATGGTCTACTTGATCTGGGCGGACTTTATGTCGGGTGAATAATGCACTGCGAGAGAAAGTGGTTCAATTCATGCATTCATCTAGTGCGGGGAGCACTCGGTGTACAAGGGACTTTACAAACGATTAAAATAACCATTCTTGTGGCACAGGACCAGGGAATTCACTAGTGGAGTCATTGCTCAGTGTGATATCTGCCAGCGTTGTAAACATGAAAATAACTTAATTCTATCTATAAATCGAAAAGAGAGAGATTGTTGTTAAACTAAAAAAAAAAAACTAAAATTAAGCAAACAATTGGTTCAGACAAATAATCAAACACTTAAGATATGAATTCTAGAGGGTTGATTTCACCTAGTTATCCCATATGTTCTCAATCCAGTTCATTAATCACAAGTTATTAATCTATAAGCCAATATTCCTACCGTTTTTCACTTCCTCTCTCGAGTGCCAAGCGATTCTAGGTTCTAATTCTGATTTCGATATCTCTATAAAAATCATAATTAAACCCTAATACGCTCGATGAATATTCTATCACATGCTTCAAAAAATTCATAAACCTCTCGATTCTATGAAACCCTAGGTTATGCTATTCTATGGCCAGGTGTTCAATTACCTCTCTCCAGTGTCAAATCAAACACACCAAACAATCTAAACTATTGATCAGATAATTCAGATGCAATCAAATCGAATAACACAAATAGATTAAATAACATGCGAATTTCATATACTGGAAATCAAAACATAGGTTCAAACGTAAGTTACATCAATCCCCTAAAAAGATGGGTTTAGCTCATAATGGATGTAAAAAAACTCATAAAGAAATAATTATACATATCAAGAATTGACAAATAAAAGCAAAGAAGGAATTGAAAAGAGAAGAGAAGGAATTCTATCTGTGTCCAGATGAGAAGTGCCTTCAATTGCCGTCCCCAACCCTAGCTCTGTGTTTCTTGCCTTGCGTTGTGTTTTACTTACGCGGGGGTTTTGGTGATGCGACGCTCGTCCGTGACCCATATTTTCCACTTTTCAACTTTTAAAATGCGATTTTCTTCTTCCAAACACATTTTTCATCGTTCTTGATCAAGTTCGGCTACCAAGACCAGTCCCGACTCTCAAGCGATGACTAATGACATGAACTCGACTCAAACAACACTAAAATACCCAAAACTAATGCAAAATCCTAGTCTATAATACTCAATACGTTGGTATAAAACCAACTTAACAAATACCCCCAAACTTAGATGTTTGCTTGTCCTCAAGCAATTACAGACTCTATAAAATCAACAAACATGAACGAAACATAATGACAACTGACTCAAATAGACTAACTGCAGAACTTCATAACCAAACTCATTTGTCTCAAAATTCATTTCACGGCCAATTAAGCACGTGTTTTAACTATGTGATCATGAGGGTGGCATATTCATGCCAACTCCGTTTGCATTATCCAGGTAGCTTCACGCAATCAAGTGTATTCAAAATGATCCACTTTCTTAATATCAAGATGACGTGCTTACCGGACTCCATAGGCTTGTCTTTCACACTAATCTCCACTAATGTAGGCTAATGTAATACAAGGATCAATAGGACTTTCAAAGCTTGTAATGTGTGCTTAGGGTAAGGTAGGAAAATATAGGATTAAGTGGCTCAAATCACCCAAACACACAATTATCACTTCAAATCACCAATTAGCAACTACCCTTCACTTCTTGACATTCCCAATGTTCTCACTTTGTGAACCTTCAATCCCGCTGATTTTTTTTTCTGGAACCCCCAAACTTATTCCTTTGCATACACGGGCTTTTCTCGGGCAGTAACATGCAATTAAACACATTCCCTTCTCATCATAACCCTCATCAACCTTCAATATTTTTCTATACTCTATGTGTATGAGTGATGGGTAATTAGGATTTTCACATTTAGGCTCTGGGTATTAGATTGGTTGCTAACGAAACGGGTTTATAAGGCGCAAAAGGGGACACTACGGAGAATATAATATAAAGGTAGGAATTTTAGGCTCTAACATGTTCAAAGATGGCCTAAATCACTTCATTAGTGTTACTTCATCTAGGATTTTGCCTCGACTAGTGATTAAACAAGTTCTAAAATCTGGTGGGATCATACAAGAAACACTCAACTGCATAAATCACCCCCAAATAAATCAACAGGGTTAAGCACATAGATGGAATTAATGGAAAAAAGAATATATCATAGTTCAAACACATGCTCTCTTGACCGTTCAATTCATATTCAACAAATTAACTTAGTCATGCAGTTTCACAGTTTTACAGATGACCCGACTCGACTTTTTTTTTGATTTTTTTTGTGACCCAAGACTCAACTCGATGAATAACAATAGAATACATCCCCCAAACTTAAAACGACATTGTCCCCGTGGGAAAAAGGGACTTTCCTGGTAGCCGAGGAGCGAAGGCTCCTTATCGAAGTCATGTGATATTACTACATGCATGAGGTGTTTCGTATAAGCTCACTATGCATCTTAGCGCACAAGCCTGTGAGTGTTGTATGCCTCAGAGGTGTGGTCTTGTTCTTCTCCTTCACCTGGGCCCGGTCCTTTTTGGTTTCGCATCTTTGTAACCTGGCAAGGTAGACAAGAAAATAAAACTCGTGGAGCCACGAAATTCGGTTATGGGTAAGAAATCAAAAATCAAAGTACGTACATAATGCACCCAAGTGGAAAATGTGGTGCCATGTCAAGAAGATAAGCCTAGACATGCAAGATAGCACTCATAATGTGAAAACGTCATTGGGGCATTTGATCAAACACCTCGTATGCATGAATTTGGGAAAAGGTGGTAAATGCAATGGGCAGCTCATTTCAATCCCAAAATTCAACACCAAAACCTAAGTCTAGCATGAGCAACCAATCCACAATCCACAAATCAACACAATTACCCTAGCACTACTACAATCCATCATGCCAAAATAGAGAGATGGGGAAAACTATGGGGTGGGATTTGGAAGTTGCAAACTTACCAAATAATGAGGGGATGAGATGAAGATGGTGTGTGTGGTGTAAAGTGCTCCTTTGTTACGTGGGAATTGTGATGAAAAATATGGTGAAAGTGTGTACCCTAAGAGTTGCCATGCCAAGAGAGGGAGAATGTGTGTGTTAAACAAGGGCCAAGGGGCTGTTTTTTTTTAAAATAATTTGGGCCTCGGGCGCTGCAAGGCGAAAAAATTTCCCCCCCTACGAGAAATCGCGCGATCGCGCGCCCGGCGGTCTCTAGCAGATCGCACACTGCTTTGCACGTTTTCCCCACTCTTTTTTTTTTAAATCGCTTCGCTCACCTATAAACACAAGAAGTTGGGAAATGATGCAACTTGCTACTCCTAAAAATACAAACATCAGAAAAGCAAAAACAACTACTAAACTATATTAATACTACGAAAATAATAAAAGGGGCTTGGGTTGCCTCCCAAGAAGCGCTAAGTTTACAGTCTTCAGCCAGACTTTGTCAGATTATCCTCAAGTTGGGGCTCCAATAGGCATGTTATCCACGTTTCCCTTAGATACTTCCCAACCTCCAATGTCTTCAGCTATATTCCCAACCATCAGCTTACCATCATTTGATTCAAATTTTAGCCTGTTGGTTGGATGGATGGTGAATACTACTTCCTCCTGATTTACCCACTGAGTTAGCTCCCCCTTTTCTACATCTATCAAAGCCCTTGCGTAGCTAAAAACGGCCGACCAAAGATTATACGTATTTTCTTGTCCTCGTTCACGTCCAACACTACAAAATCCGGGAAAAACAATTTTATCAATTCTTACCAACACGTCTTCAATGATTCCCCACAGATAGGCGATGGATCGATCAACAAACTGCAATGTGATATTGGATGGTTTCACCTCCCCAAACCCAAACTTCATCACACCACAGAGCGATATAAGATTCACACTGGACCAAGATCACAAAGTGGTTTTTCAAAGAAAACTCCTCCAATAGTACGGGGAATAGTGAAACTCCTAGATCCTTCATTTTCTAAGGCGGTTTACTTTGCACTATTGCACTACATTCCTCCGCACGGATAGACAGTCTCAAACTCTTCCAACTTCATTTTCTTGGATTCCACTTTGGTTTCGCAAAAATGGGCAATTCTTGAGTGATGGATTTCTACCTCCTTTTTACATAAATTGCATTGCGAAGCTCTCTCGGATTAACCTGCTGTCGCTCGGAATTTTCCTTTCTCTTTGCAATGAATTCACTTGTTGTCGCCAACTAACCCATTTGTGTCTCAATCAACCTAATATGCACCTCCATTGTGCTCATCTTAGTACTCAGACTATCAATCTGCACATCACTTCTGTTCATTCGATTCCTGATCTCTCCGATGAATGAGCCGAGTATCTCCTCTAGCGACTGATCTTTTCACCTCCAAGTGCATTGGAACTGGATGGGTTGGGTTCAATATATTCATGTTGTTGCTATAAAGATATTTTCATGATTGTGAAGCCTCGGGTGATAGTAAGTTGGTAATGGATTACCTCTATTATTAATATCTCGGTTATTCACATAATTGACTTGCTCGGCCTCGTGAGTGGTGGCTGCGTGAACGGCTGTATGTGGGAGCGCGGCTTGCTGTGTTGTGCCGCCAGTATTCATGATTGCTAATTGCTTTGTCAGACTAAAGATTTAAGCTGCCAACGCTGACATTGTATCAAGCTCAAGAACACTGGCAACCGGCTTTGGCGCTGACCTCTCGGATTGCCATTGATAATTATTTGTGGCCATTTCTACAAGAAGAAGTAGTGCATCAGTTGGAGTTTTAGCCATCAATGTACCTCCTGCTGTCGCATCTAATATCGTCCTCGTATGCCCATTAATACCATTGTAAAAATACTGAACCCTCCGCTAGTCTGCATATCCATGTTGTGGGCATCTCCGCAACAGATCTTTAAATCGCTCCCAAGCTTCATATGACGGTTCAAAATTAATCTGTTGGAATTGGGTTATCTCGCTCTTCTGTTGGAGTGTCTTGCTGGGAGGGAAGAATTTTGCTAAAAAAATTTGAGTCACATCATCCCAGTTCGTAATACTCCCAGGGTCAAATGTCTATAGCCACTATCTGGCCATATCCCGGAGTGAAAACGGGAAAAGCCTCAATCGAATGGCCTCATCAGTCACACCATTCATCTGGATGGTGTCGTAAATTTCCAAGACTGTGGCTATATGTATATTCGGATCATCCACTGGGCTCCCCCCAAACTAATTATGCTAAACCATGCTTATGAGGCCCAGTTTCAATTCGAAATTATTCACATTTATGGCTGGCGCATGATTCTAGAGTAATTATGGTTAACAGTCGGCCGGAAATAATCCCAGATTGCCCTTTCTTATGCCTCATGTTGGTAAGTCCAAGCGGCTACGATAATCTAGAGGGGGGGTGAATAGATTATCTCCATCTTTTTCTTTTTTTACCCTTTTTTCGAACAAAACAAGCCAAGACAATAATAAAGGTGCGGAATATAAACAACACGCGTCGATTTATAGAGGTTCAACCCACCTAGGGCCTAATCCTCTACCACCCCAGTATATCCGGGATGAATTTCAAAAAAAAAAGATTTTATTAATTACCAAAATTAATACAACACCAACTTACAACAACACCTTGAAGAGCACTACACTTTTCTTCAACACCACCTTTGAGATTACCACAATCTCTCTTGAAGATTACCACAATCTTCAATGGCACATTGTGAAGATTACCACAATCTTCAACCTTGAAGAATACCAAATTCTTCAACACCTCAACAAGAAGATTACCACAATCTTCTTACACCTAACACCTAGATCACCCAAGTGTGTTCTTACCATAAGAACACTCACAAGGATATCTTGTGTTGAATGATAACCCAAAAATTCAAGATTACAACTCGATAATGAATTATAAAATTGAGTGCAAGTGTAATCAAGAATAGCCTAGACCTCAAGGATGTGAAAGTGATAAGCTAGGCAAATTACAACAAGAATAAAGACAATAGAAGACCAAGTGTTTGCTTGAGTATATCTTGTTGTGTTGTGTTGTTCTCTCTTGTTGTTGTGCTTCAAATCTTCCTCTATTTATAGGAGATGATTGATCATTGATAGGCTCCTCTTGGGAACTGATTTCTACAAAACAATTGCAATTAAAATCAATATTATAGCTGTTAGAAATCAATCCCGCAATTTAGGGAAAAGCTGTCTGCTGCACAACGGTTAGAATTTTGCTGTCAAACCATAGGGCGACCGGTCGCGCACAAATAAACGTTTAGAAATAAGAACACATTTTTACACAGGCGCGGCCAGGTCACCCTAGGGTCCAACCGGTTGCCCTCTTCAAAAATCAAAACAAAACAAGTTTGCAAATTTGAACCAACCTTCAGGTGCACCGGTCGCCTCTATGGTCGGCCGGTCGACGTCACCGGTCACCCTATAGGGTGACCGGTTACCTCACCATTTTCTGCAAACATGAAGTTTTACATTTTGCACAACTTTCAGTGCGGGTTGCCCTATACGGACAGGTTGACCTCAAAACAAAAGTGTTGTCCAATTTTATATCGAAAATAAACTTCAAGAAATACTCCAAAAAATAGTGAAAAAATTTTAGATCGGTCGGGAGTATTTAGACAACATTTGGAAACATTGTTTGGATGTAAAAATCCATTGATACAAAATCATTAAATGTGTTGTCCAATTTTTGTCGAAAATAAAACTTGAAGAAATACTCCGGAAAATATTAAAACCATTTTAAATCATTTAGGAGTATTTGGACAACCTTTAAAACCATTATTTTGGTATAAAAACAAAATCATCAAAATTATGATAAAACCATTTATCAAACAATCTCCCCCTTTTTGATGAGTACAAACCAAAACAATTTTAACGAGGTCGATTTTGAAAACAAAACAATTTTACCGGTTAAAAGGAACTATCCGTTGTGAGCGACAACATTCCACGCAATATAAACACAAGGAAGGGAGTAGAGATATTCAAACACATATAGCAAATGCTCCCCCTATCAACATGCACAACAAAAATAATAGAAGCAACTTAATCAAAAGCTAAAGGCTTAGCTTTACAATATTGAGCTTAAGTATCAATAACTTAAAAGCTCCACCTGTCAAAGAGATATCATTAGAAACATATATAAGTCCATACTACAACCAATGGACCAAGAATCATACACAGCCATAAAACACCAAGTGGACTAAATATGATCCACAACTTATGGCTTTATGAAGCCATAGCTTATAGCTTCTTTTCGTTAAGCTTATCTTAGCTTCTTTGAGCTAAAGAGCTCATAGCCTGTTTCTCCCCCTTTGGAATCATCAAAAAGAATGTTAGCACGATAAACACATCATATATTCATATCAAGGTGCGCAACTAAACCGATGTATCGAGCGATTTGAACATTGAAGCTTATAAACCAAATAGGAGGGAAAAGTTGATCATACGACTTGTAGAAGCTTATGAAAACTCATTTGATTTGCAAAACATGATCTCTATAAGTATATAAGACATTTAAAAGCAAGAGAATCATGTAAGTGATGAATTTTTCATTGAAACAGTTTATCGAACACTTGGCGGGCGTCAAAAATTGAAGAAGATATATATAGCCCTTGTAAATGAAATCAAGCCAAGTTTTTCATCACAAAATGCAATTTAATAAATATCATACATCAACAATCAATAAGCTCATCACAAACATATATAATTTGCATCAAGAAATAGACATTTAAACCAAGTTCTAAAGGGTTCAATCCAATTGAGCTAAAGAGAGTGAAATTCTTACCATTCGATTGGTAAAGATGAGCAATGATGATGATAATCGAGCTAGATAATCCCCAAAATATATAATTTATGCAACAAAATACATTTGAAGTGAATTGTGTGTGAAAATGACAAAGGGGACGAAAATAGAGTTAAAAGGCCAAAATGCCAAAGTCTGGAAAACAGAAACATTTTAAGCCAAAAATAGGTATAGGGCGACCGGTCGACTGGGTGGGCGACCGGTTGCCCTTACCCCAGTCAGCCCACTGTCTCCTGTTTTATATAAAATCCGAATTTTGATCCAAAAATCCGATTTTTCGCCCCTAAGTTTTAAAAACGTGCAAAATGCAAACGTAGACCTCATTCAATATACATTATGTCATAATCAAGCTCGAAATGAGGTAAAGTACTCAACGGTGTACGATTAAAAAGTCCGCGAGTTATCCTTGAGACGGAATTAAACACATCTCAAGTTTTTTTTTAATTAAAACATGCAATCCCAAAAAAAATATCGAATCTCAATATGTTTAGTTCGATTATGACGGACTATATTTTGAATACGGAAAACCGTATAATAAATACCGGACTTGTTATCCCAAAAACTAAGAACGTTTTAAAACTATGGATATACAAGTCATAAGAAGAAGTGCCTTTCAAATATTTGAAAATTTCTTTTAACGACACTTTAATGAGATTCGTTGGGATAGTTTTTGAAGTCGAGCATATAGACATAAGGCATATGGAATGTCGAGTCTATAGGAATAATACAAGAAAAACATACCTCAAATTTGTTTATCGGCCGATATGCCTTTCTCAACCTTTGTCAATCTTTAGCCATAGAGGTTGAGATGGTTCTTCTTTCTTCAATGCTTAACTCCTTTAAATGTTCTTTTGAAATATAACCATCTTCTTGACATTGAATAATTTGTAGTCCAAGCAAGAAATTGAGCTCCCCCATCATGCTCATCTCAAGCTCACCTAGTATCAACTTAGAAAAACATATCTTGCACAAATATTCATTAGTAGCACCAAAAATATTCTCATAAATATGCACAAGTAAACAATCTTGCCCTTTTTCAAAAACAAAGAGAGTAGTATCAACTTTCCCTCTTGTAAAATCATTTAGCAAAAATAACTAAGTCTATCATACCATACATGGGGTACTTGTTTTAAACCATACAAGGCCTTTTATAAAAATCATTTGGCCTAGAAAAATTTTAAACCCCGGAGGTTGTTTTACATAGATTTCTTCTTAAATAAAACCATTGAGAAAATTGGATTTAACATCCATTTGGTAAAGCTTGAAATTTTCTTAAAACAAGAATGGGCAAGTAAAATGCAAATAGCTACTAAATGTGCTATTAGTGCAAATGTTACATCAAAATCAATTACCTTCTTCTTGAAAATACCTTCGAGCTACTAACCTCGCCTTAGTTCGACCAATGTTGCCTTGGTCATCGAGTTTATTCCGGAATACCCTTTTTGTCTTATTCATCACTATCATCATAGGGCATTCAATTGATCTAAGGTGTTCATAATAGAACATTTACATCCAAATATTTTGAACTAATATTTGGAGTACTTCATTTCTCATCTACACAACTTGACAAACTCATTACCGGCATTGCTTATATAAGCAAGAAAAAATAGCTCAAGTGTAAAAACATGCCTCAATCATCAATCACAAAATATCTCCATAAGAGCATAGTAGAAATAGACACTATATCTATAGACCATGAAACAAGAAACACATACTATGCATTTAGAAGATCATCAAGAGTCTAATAAATCATGCAAGTTCAAATAAGCTTAAGAAAGCTACAAAAGGTCTCTTTTGAAATTTGAAAATCCGATAGCATATAGTTGAGACCTCATTTAAAAGAAGTATTTGAACAAAGCAAATATGTGCAATCAAATATCGAATAGTGCCTTTAAAAAAAATCTATAAATCCTCTTAATGGCACTTGTATGAAATACTATGAAAAACAACCACATAGGCACATGGCAATACATATATCGAGTCTATAAGAGTAAGAATAACACAAGTAAACGTACCTCGATAATTTATGTCTTTCAAATAATGACGTAAATGGCCATTTGTGAAAATATGTAAATCCTACACAATTCTTAAAACAAATCTAGCACAAATCATAATGATAAAAGTGTAGGCTAAGAGATATCACAAGTAAGCTCATGCCATAAAAATCCATAAGAGATGATAACACACTTTAGTCTACAAAAATGAACAAGAGTTTTAAAAATATCATATAAGGTCTTCTTTTTTAAAAAAATTTTAAAAGCACAAATATATATTGAAGACCTTAATTAAAAAAAAATACTTGAAAACTCATTTTGTAATTAAGACACAAATAAAAGCATGCATAATACCAAAATAAAATGCATATTTAAATAGGGAGATACGGGTTACCAATTACGCCATTTCCATGGGTTGTGTCGTTCCCATTGTTGATGATATCTTCCCCTTTGAGAATCGTCTTGTTGATGATGTCTTTGCCATTTTCAAAGATTTTGTTCATTCCATTTTTGATTATTTTCTCTTCTTGAAAAATGACTTTGTTGAAAAAATATTTTCTCCTTTGGTCAAATGAATTGGTCATTTGATGTCTTCTTGGCGGTATGAATTTTATCCGTTTATTATTTCGCCGGGTACCTAATACAACATTATTTTGTGGTACCCTCAAGTGCTTGGGTCCTTTAGGATTAGCTTTTAGGTCTCCAACAATAATTAGAGCTATTTCTAGCCCGACAAGTATTTATCGTATGACCCTTTTTACCGCAATAAAAGCAAGTAATAATTCTAGGAGCATAGTGACCAACATGCTTAGAGACTTGATTCTTTTTCATATGATTGACAACATTAAACTTATGATCAAGTTCTAGTTTCGAATTATCACAACAATTAACAATTTCATCGGTACTCAAGTTGGATTTAGATAAATCCTTTTTCATGCAATTAATATCCTCAACAAGAGTACTATTTTCTTTTTCAAGGTTTCTAACCTTGTCAAGTGTGGTGGTGTGAGCACATGATAGTGATTAATAGGAAGTAAATAAATTATCCTTTTCATTTTTCAAAACATTGAATTCCTTTTTCAAACTTTTGTACTTAACAAGTAAATTTTGGAATTCATTTTGAAGATCATCAAAATCATTTTGTAAATCACTATAATCATTTTGAACAACAATATCATAGGAAGTAGAGGGTTTAAGAAATACCTCGTTTTCTTCTTCGATGCCCATAAGACAATGATCAACTTCTTCATAGTTGGAAGTTGTAAGAGGCTTGTTCCTTAGATTTGACATTGTATCCCTTTGAGAAGTAGATGCTTTTGAGTTGCTTCTATCATTTGCATATACTTCATGAATGGTTTCTAATTTTTGCCATACTCCATGAGCCGATCGAATCCCTACAATATGTTCATATACCAAATTAGTAAATGAACAATACAAAATATTGAGAGCTTTACCGTTTAAGGAGATGATTTTATTCTCTTCATCATTGAGCTCTTTGAAGCCTTTGGAGGTGTGTGGTGTGTCTATCATCGGAATAGATTCTCCATTTATGACGATGTTCCAAATATCGAACCTGCAACCTTATAGATAACATTCCATTCTTTCTTTCCAAAATATAAAATTTTTGGAATCAAATAGTGGTGGCTTGGTGGTGGAGGTGCCGGAAAGATGAGCTTCGTTTGTAGCCGACGATTGTTCCTCTTCACTCGCGATGTGAAACGAGCTTGCCAAAGAGTTTGGCTCTGATACCACTTGTAAGTCCAAGCGGCTACGATAATCTAGAGGGGGAGTGAATAGATTATCTCCATCTTTTCTTTTTTTACCCTCTTTTTCGAATAAAACAAGCCAAGACAATAATAAAGGTGCGGAATGTAAACAACACGCGTCGATTTATAGAGGTTCAACCAACCTAGGGCCTAATCCTCTACCACCCCAGTATATCCGGGATGGATTTCAAAAAAAAAAGATTTTATTAATTACCAAAATTAATACAACACCAACTTACAACAACACCTTGAAGAGCACCAAACTCTTCTTCAACACCACCTTTGAGATTACCACAATCTCTCTTGAAGATTACCACAATCTTCAACGGCACCTTGTGAAGATTACCACAATCTTCAACCTTGAAGAATACCAAATTCTTCAACACCTCAACAAGAAGATTACCACAATCTTCTTACACATAACACCTAGATCACCCAAGTGTGTTCTTACCACAAGAACACTCACAAGGATATCTTGTGTTGAATGATAACCCTAAAATTCAAGATTACAACTCGATAATGAATTATACAATTGAGTGCAAGTGTAATCAAGAATAGCCTAGACCTCAAGGATGTGAAAGTGATAAGCTAGGCAAATTACAACAAGAATAAAGACAATAGAAGACCAAGTGTTTGCTTGAGTATATCTTGTTGTGTTGTGTTGTTCTCTCTTGTTGTTGTGCTTCAAATCTTCCTCTATTTATAGGAGATTATTGATCATTGATAAGCTCTTCTTGGGAACTGATTTCTACAAAACAATTGCAATTAAAATCAAGATTATGGCTATTAAAAATCAATCCCACAATTTAGGGAAAAGCAGTCTGCTACACAACGGTTAGAATTTTGCTGTCAAACCATAGGGAGACCGGTCGACGGGGGGTCCGACCGGTCACCCTAGGGTCCAACCGGTTGCCCTCTCCAAAAAATCGAAACATAGAAGTTTGCAAATTTGAACCAACCTTCAGGTACCAGTCGACTGGTCGACGTCAGCGGTCGCTCTATAGGGTGACCGGTCACCCTCACCATTTTCTGCAAACATGAAGTTTTCTATTTTGCACAACTTTCAGGTATGGGTTGCCCTATACGACGACCGGTTGACGTCAAAACAAAAGTGTTGTCCAATTTTATATCGAAAATAAACTTCAAGAAATACTTCAAAAAATAGTGAAAACATTTTAGACAGGTCGGGAGTATTTAGACAACATTTGGAAACATTGTTTGGATGTAAAAACCCATTGATACAAAATCATTAAATGTGTTGTCCAATTTTTGTCGAAAATAAAACTTGAAGAAATACTCCGGAAAATATTAAAACCATTTTAAATCATTTAGGAGTATTTGGACAACCTTTAAAACCATTGTTTTGGTATAAAAACAAAATCATCAAAATCATGATAAAACCATTTATCAAACAATGTTGTGGTGGCACATTCACAATCCGAATTCTGGCATTCTCATTTTCCCTGTCTTCTGCCATTGCTCGATTCTCTGCTCGCTTTGCTACTCTGATTGCTCGAAGTGTTCTTTCAATCTCTGGATCAAAAGGAATCAAATTAATATCCTTAGAATCTTGCATAAACAGACAAGTTAATGAGAAATACGAAATTATAATTCCAAGACTAGTCTAGATTAGGATTAAGACTACTTGGTAATAGTATTAGTTTAAAATAGGATAACACAATCCCCGACAATGGCACCAAAAACTTGATCGAGAAATTCTTACCGCAAGCATACGGTGTCAATTTTTAGTATAGTTTTGAAAGTAGGGTTATCGTCTCCACAGGGATTGTTATCAAATTTCATACTAAGTACTATAATTAAAATATAATAATTATATCTAGAAATCGAAAAGAGAGAGATTGTTGTTAAACTAAAAAGAAAACTAAATTTAAGCAAACTATTGGTTTCAGACAAATAATCAAACACTTAAGATATGAAATCTAGAGGGTTGATTTCACCTAGTTATCTACTATGTTCTCAATCCAGTTCATTAATCACAAGTTATTAATCTATAAGCCAATATTTCTACCATTTATCACTTTCTCTCTCGAGTGCCAAGCGATTATAGGTTCTAATTCTGATTTCTACGCTCGATGAATATTCTATCACAGGCTTCAAAAGATTCATAAACCTCTCGATTCTATGAAACCTTAGGTTATGCTATTTTATGGCCAGATGTTCAATTACCTCTCTTGAGTGTCAAATCAAACACACCAAACAATCTAAATTATTGATTAGATAATTCAGATGCAATCAAATCAAATAACACAAATAGATTAAATAACATGCGAATTTCATAAACTGGAAATCAAAACATAGGTTCAAACATAAGTTACAAAAATCTCCTAGAAAGATGGGTTTAGCTCATAATGGATGTACAAAAACTCATAAAGAAATAATTATACATCTCAAGAATTGACAAAGAAAAGCAAAGAAGGAATTGAAAAGAGAAGAGAAGGAATTCTCTCTGTGTCCAGATGAGAAGTGCCTTCAATTGCCGTCCCGAACCCTAGCTCTGTGTTTCTTGCCTTGCGTTGTTCTTAAAATAATGTCCGACCCCTGTTACGTACACCCACTTGGTGTATTTATAGGTCAAAACCTCGAAAATCCGTTAAAATTCCCACAAAATACCTAGCCCACCTTTTCGGACCGGACGCTGCAGCCCTCCTCTCACGTAGCGTGAGCTGAGTATGTCACTTGCATCCGCTAGCGCACTGAAGCGCGCACCAATCTTCTGCTATTGTACCAATTTCAGCCCCCGCGCTGCGGCGTGGGGGTTTTGGCACTGTGGCGCTCGTCCATGACCCATATTTTTCCGCTTTTCAACTTTTAAAATGCCATTTTCTTCTTCCAAACACGTTTTTCATCGTTCTTGATCAATTTCGGCTACCAAGACCAGTCCCGACTCTCAAACGACAACTAATGACATGAACTCGACTCAAACAATATTAAAATACCCAAAAACAATGCAAAATCCTAGTCTAGAATACTCAATATGTTGGTATAAAACTAACTTAACACCTTGCACAAAAAACCCTAGGTGAAACTATGGCACAATGGAATTTTTGCCATCATGCCACATGGCACGATGGATATTTTGTCATCGTGCCATATAGCACGATCTATGGCACGATGACACGTTGGATGTGGCACGATGACACGATGGATTTTTTGTCATAGCGCGTGATCGTGCCAAGCGTCGCAGTGCTACTATGCGACTATATTTTTCAACATGAAAATTTGAGAAATAACATAATTTATGCAATAAACTATAAATATGCATTTAATGTTTTGGGATATGAATACTTTATTGTCCTTGTCTTCAACAATTTGGGCATTGGGAAAATCTAGAGTTTATACAAAAAAAAAATTCAACTTTCTTCAAGAAGAAGAAGAACGTGGGTGAATGATGTGAGTGTATTTAGAACTTCTTTAAGTAAGGGTAATATAGTCTTTTAAGTGAATTGCATTTTTGCAATTATATGGAGATGGGTGTATTCATCAATTTTGGGGATGTGAATAGCGCCATCCGAAAGTTTTATGGTCCACTACGAGTAATTTTATCCATTCACAACTCTGACCAATGTAATTGTCCAATTATTCACAAAAATCACAAATTAATATATCATTAATATTATAGTTGAAATTCGGTAATTTAATACTCGATTTATTTTGTCTGTTCCGACTTAGGAACAATGTGTTAATTAATTCACTAAATTTATAAGATAATATATCTATGAGAATTCATACTGACTCCATGCAATATATAAATTAATCATTCCTTAATACATAGTAGATTTATGATTAATTTACAAAGACTTTATAAAAAATGACTCAAATGTCATTTGTTTCTTGTTGAAATAATGTCAATTTAAATATCGTCCTATAGTAAGAAATTTTGACGTGGTTTTCTCATAACTCACCATGAAGCTACTTAATGACATTACAGCTTTATGAGCTTTGTTTCGAGAAGGGAGCTCATAGTATAACTATCATTTTCAACTTCATCACATTACCAATTCCCATAATGCTCTTAATTATCTGCTTGTTAGTCAACATATAGATGTAGTTGTGTTGTTTTCTTTAAGGTAGTTTAAGGGATGTTTACATCCATTCTATTACGATAATCCTACTAACTCATGTGATTTTATAATATTTAAGTGATTTCACCAACTACGAGCTTGTAGTTTAAGTGGTATCATTCACCCTTTGTAAGGGTGTTGACCCGGGTTCGAACCCCGTATCTTTCAGTTTCTTTGAAATTTATCCCCTCTCCTCCAACCACTACTCCTAACTTATTAAAAAAAAGTGATTTCACCATTTACTAGTTCATCCAATTTTTTAGAAGCCATGTTATAATATGTTGAACGAAGTTTACTATGATAAAAGCAATTTGCAATTATATTTGCATAAACATCAATAGACTAAACTAAAATTGCACGATTCACTGCATCTAAATATTTATCTTCTTTAAAATTTGGTTCTCATATTTCATAATCTATATAATATATAAAAGCAGGATAGTCTCCAATAATGGAAACTTCCCGCCAAAAATATGTTTCTAAATATGGTAAGTCATGTTGTTTTTCATTATTTAATTAACTTTGTTCTTTATTCTTTGTAAGTCTTTAATTTGGTTCTTTATTACTTTGTAAGTGTATAAATGACTATACACGTCATTTTTATGCAAAGATCAATCGTTGTCATTTACTTAGGTACTGCTTTGCAAATGAAATTTTAAGTTACAATGTCTTTTCTCTAATTTTTTATTTTACAAAGCAAAGATCTGATTCCCAATGATGGTTGCATCAAAATTAAGTAGCAATACCTTTTAATAAATTCTATTGCTTAAAATAAGAAAATAAAAAGTCTCATAATATTTGTATTATAAATTTACACGTAGTTACAATTTTTTGGCGTTTCTACATTTTTTTGGTTTTATCTAATAGACAAAGAATGATGAATAAAGAATCAAATCCAATGACGATATTCTTTACCAGACAAATAAATATCTTATAACTTTATTCCTTTACACATGTACTTTTGAAAAGCCAATCCAACCATAATTCTAAAAGAAAATATCTTTAAATTATTCTGTTCCATTTTCCAAATCTGAGTCATTCAAAACTCATTGGGCAACTAAAAGTCATTTGATTGTAATATAATACAATACCGAAACTTAATTTTAAATTTCTGCATAATTGTACATTTTCTGATCAACACAATAAATAGAAATATACAACTATAAACATAATGATGTTTTTTGAAATACAATAATTTAAAATTTGTATTGGGAAGACAAATTAAAACCCTCCATTAAGTGTGCAGTTTTGCAAGCAATATAAATAGACCCAACGTCTTTCAATGTGCAAAATCAATTCAAAATCATCAGAAATACACTTTTGGTAGCAACTGAACATAAAGAAAATAGCATCTGAGAAATAGCCTATTTATTTAGTTTGGTAAGGGATATTAATCGAACCAAATTCCAGTGTGCATTGAGACTCCTTTTATAAAGATCACAGTCGCAAGATCAACAACAGTACATCAAAAGGTGAGTTATAATATTAATTATTTATATTGTTTTTTCTAAAGCATAAATTATTGAAACTCCGTCTTTATCTGTGTGCATAAATTCATTAAGAATATGAATTTAGGAATATGTGATGAATGTTAAATGTGTATGTGATATATATGCTGAAAAATATGTTGCTTCATAACTGAAAAACAAAGCAGACTGATTTGTTTATATTATATGAGTTGAGGAAAATTCTGATGGCTTTGAGGCAAATAGAAAAACAGCAAGGAACAAGTACTTTGGATTTATTAATAATTCGTAAAAGAAACATCTTGGAAAATCTATATCTAAAATAATATTTTCCATGTTTATATCAAAACACAATTATATGTAAAAATTATTCAGACTAAAACACATACAAAAGTATAAATGGCAAACTAAAATACAAACATATATAAGAAATTAAAGACTGAGTTTCAAACCGAAAAGAAAACGAGAAAAAAAATGAAAACCTATAATCTTTCAAAGTGTATCCTGAATGATGAGATACTATTTGATGTGGCTCCTCAAAACATATATAGAAGCATAGCAGCGAGTCGGTTTCTATTTCAATCCTAAACAAGAAAAATAATGGTTAACGTCAAAACAAAAATACTAAATCATATTTCCAACAAATAACAAATAATAAAAATGGAATCCAAAAAAAATATTAATATTTATCTGCGAAGAATCAATAATTTAACTTGATTTTATTCTTCGTCTGGGTCAAATTGTGCTGGCCCATAATAGCTCTAAAAATAATTCTCTTTCCTTGGGCTATATAAACATTTGTATTTGGTAATTGCTATGCCCATATAAGCTTTAAGTCTTTTTGTTCAAAACTTCAAATATGATTTTCTATTTCTAAATTTTTTTTGTATAAATTGTTAGTTTTCAACGGTGTTGTGGCGAATATTAAAAGTTTTTTATACATACCTACATCAATTTCTCCTTCACTAAAAGTATTATTTTTCTTTTCATAATTTGTAATTTTTTTTTTGTGTGTATATATTTAATAGATGTATAGTTATTTTTTTTTTTGAGGGAAATATATAGTTATTTTCAACAATAAATGATAAATAAAATTTCTTTTGCAGGAAATATAGCATTTGGAATTACTGGGAGTTGTCATTTACCACGATTTTTATCAGCTACAACCTTAAATTTCTCCACGGACGTTGATTTAACAACCAAGGAAAATTCTATCAACTCTTCCAAATTTGGTGCAGTATAAAACCATAAAATGCTTTTAGGTAAAGATCTTAATGTAAATATAACTTATATTTATTTCTTAAAATATTGGTCTATAAAATTGTATTATATTTTTTGTTTTTACTTTTATTTTGTTAAAGTATAAAATATACACAGGCTATTTTGTTTTAAGCTATGATAATTAATCAGTAAATATTAAAATTGGTTATTTATAATATTTTTAAATTTATATTAGTCATTTTTTTCATTAATGTGCCTGGTATTCTATAATTAAATTTTCAATGTATAATAAACTTTTCATATGTAATTATGATTTATTATTTTATTGTATAATACATTTTTATCTTTATTTTTTATATTTATTTAATTTTCATACATTGCAGTCACTAAAATAATATTTTTTGGTGTTGATGGAAACTCCGTGCATCGCACGGGTGGACTTCTAGTTATAAATTAATACTTTAATAGATTATGAATTGATCAATTATTCAATATCTCGCTAAATTAATAGGTTTTGGCATTTTCAACATTATTAATTTATAGACTATTAACTGCAGTATTATTCATCTGTAGGTTATATATTATAAATAAACTTAATTAATACTCCCAAAATGAAGAAAAATATTGTCATTAAAATACAGTGTGAACTTCACAATACGTAATGCAACACCAAATTGAAACAAAACATTATTCCAAATACATAATTTAATAGCACCACAAGAAATAAAGTTTATTCTGTTATTGATTACAATTATTTGGGACCCTTTAAGCAAACAAGCATAACACTGTATTTACAATAGTGTATCCACCATATACCAAAAGATTATGTCCACTCACATACTTAAACTTATTACTTGCTAAATACAAAGCAGCCTCAACCACATCTTTCGGCCCAAGAACAACTCACATTATGTTTTATATATATACATAATTAATAAATTTTAAAATTTATATATATATAATTATTAAATGTTAAAATCTTGTCCACGTAGCAAATTTAAAACACCTCTCTATCCATTACTCTTAAGAAAAATTAAATTTTGTCCCCTTTATTAATGTTATTTTTGGCTCTTCTTGATGATAACACGAAACAAAAGCGGCTCACGATTAACAAACAATAGGCATTTCAAAATCTTGTTGATTTTAAGAATAGTAATACAGAGAGCTTGCGAGAAACAAGAGATAAACTATGTTTTACATTTATCAAGGCAAAAATTATATGAGACGGTCTTACGGATATAGCTTATGACACGAATATAATTTTATATTTAAATGGAATTTCAACTGATGAACGTTAAAAATATATAATTATTTTTGGTTTATAATATTATTTTACCTTATTAATATTATTAATAATATATATTTATAGTAGTATTATATGTTAGAAATAAAATGGGAAATCAACATAAAATTGTATTAAGGAGCATTTTCAGTGCATGTTCGGATCAACGAGCATAACTTTCAATTCCGACATGATTTTGGGATAATTCTTGAAGATATGGATTCACAATCATTCATGATGTGAACTGTAACAACAATGTGCATACGACCCAAGATAGTGGAAACCTCGACCCGTTGCTTTAGCAAATCAAGAACTTCGTATCTCAGAGACGCCACAAACAAATGTCAAGTTTGTTTGATAAGTCGAAATTTACAACAAGATGAACAATCTTGAAGCTCTTGGAAAAACCCAAAGGTTTGAAGAGAAAATCTCAATTCAATATTCAATATCAAAGTTATGTTGTGAAAAAATAAACAAAGGTTTGCCTTATATAGACGACTCAAAACAAACCCTAAACAAACTAGAAATGAAAAGTCTAAACCCAAAAAGGAAACTCAATCGCAAATCAAAATTCACGTGCGGGCGGAAATATGTGTCAGGAGCTTCAAATCTGCTCCTAGTGTCTTCATAGTAGTTTTAGCCCTTTCTCTTAGCTTTCTATATCAACTTGAATCAGCTCAATGCCAATTTTGTAGAGAACGTTATGGCCCAAATACGAAACCCTGCTAGTGCTGAAAATTGTTAACGCATTTGGACGTTTTTTAAAAGCAATCCTTGTTGTTCGATCGTCCATGCTCCTTTCTACATACGACTCACTATTACGACCCTAAACGCAATATAATTGGCCTCTAACATCAAATTGGCCACTCAAATGACTCAAAACAATGAAAATAAACACCTAATCTATGATAAACAAATACAAGTACTCAAGAACTCAATTACATAGTCTTCAAGAACTCGAGATAACTTGCATTTGGTGTTTTTCGGATCCTTCGCAGATGGATTCTCATCAATTAATTTACAAGTTTTCATAGATATTGAAACCAAAATTAAAGTTTGGAATGATATTTTCTTGGATCAAAAATACATCATAATTTGAAGCTTGAAGGGATGCTCATTTACTTTCCAGACTTGGACAAGTTTCATATTTTGCGCATAACTACAAGTATAAAATTCCATTTGATCTGAAATTTTAACTGAGTATCCACAACAAATAGAACTACAATACTGCTTCAGAACACAAAGTCAGATTTGGAATTGGTGAATTTTGAAAAATCACACAAATTGCTGAAGTGATCAATCCCGCAGGCTAACCATTTGGTCAATGGTGGTTGGAATTCAATGATACCAGTTGGAAAATAAAAAAATAAAATAATTACAAATTGATTTTGTGTTGGATATAAATAGAGGACATTAGCATCATCCAAGAACAAGTTTTTTGTGGAGAAAGTTAAGAGTTAGAGGTTCAAAAGATATTTTCTTTATTGTTTTTCCTAAATTATAGTAAGTTTTTTAGTATTTTATGAAATGTTTTCTTTAGTTTTTCTTCAATGTTTTGTTTTCTATACTTTCTTCATGTCTTTCCAAGTTTATTTTACTGAAGAAATAGGGTGAAACTCTTGATGAAGAAAAAAGAATGATTGTAGATTCACATTAAATTTCATTGTTTTGTATCATAAATTTGTTTTTACCTTATACCCTGCTTGTTTAGTGGCTTTTCTTGATTTATGTATACCTATTGGCACAACAAATACTTGGTTCCATTTAGTTAAATGTCTGATTTTATTTCAACTGACTACTAATGTGGATCTTTGATTTGTTATAGATAAAATAATGCATAAATACTTGATCCCATAAATAAGTCGTTAAAAGATAAATTATAATTTGTAATACATGTTCACCTCATTGCATGGTTTATTTTTATAATATCTTCCCATTAGAACCTTCGTTGTGTATGGATTCCAATAGTGGTAATTTAAGAGGTAAGAAAATATAATCATTCCTTTGTCCGGAATCAAGAGTGAATCCCTAATTATCAACATTTCTAATACTCAAATTTATTGTAACAAAAAAAATTCTTATTTGTTTAAAACACATTTAATCATCATTTAAATAAGATCTATCCTATAAACTTCATCTACTTCCATGTGGATCAACCTCGGACTTACGATAAATTTATTACTTGAGACAACCTGCACTTGGGTATGCAACCTTAAAGTTGTAGCAAGTTTTTGGGCCATTTTCCGGGGAAGGCAAGGTTAGTTTCCAGGTTTGTGATTATTGTTTTCACTGTAAACATTGTGTGTTTTTATGGTTACATGGTGTCTTGGTCCAAATTCTCGTCCTTTAGTTAGAAATAATTCAGAAATTTTGATAGAAAATTTTGATTCATCTACACCCCCCCAAATATGGCTAAAGATGAAATTGTTCATAATGAGATGGAACGAGCAGAAAATCAAGAAGTGCATAACATGCACTACTACTTGCAACCCTCTCGAAATCCTACTCCTTCGTGTTTTATTTTTTCATTTAATGCAAACAAGTTTCAGTTCAAGCCAGGGTTGATTCATTTACTTCCTAATTTACATGGTATGGATTCTGAAAGTACATATTTACATTTAAAGGAGTTTGAAGAAGTATGGCCACATTTGATGATCAAAATTGCACGAAAGAAATTATTAAGCACAAATTAATTCCTTTTTCTTTAAAAGATAAGGAAAAAATTGGCTTTGCTCTTTGAAACCCAGATCAATTGGTAATTGGCAAGAAATGCAAATTGAATTTTTGAAAAAGTTCTTTCCAACTCATAATACTAATGCTTTGAAAAGACAAATTCAGAATTTTTCTCAAAATGCTAAAGAAGTTTTCTTTGAATGTTGGGAAAAGTTTAAAGTGTTACTGAATTTCTGCCCACATCATGGTTTTGAAAATTAGTGTATCATCAGTTTCTTTTATGAAGGTTTAACTCCTGAAACAAAGCAATTTATTGAATTAATGTGTAATAGTCAATTTCTTGATAAAGAACCTGATGAAGTGCTAGAATATCTTGGCTATTTGGCAGAAAATTATCAATCTTGGCATAGTGTTGATGATAATAAAGGAAAACTTTACCTTAATCAAGAGGATAGTCTGAGTGCTAGACTTGCATTTTTGGCAAAAATAATCAATGACATAGAAGTTAAGAATATAAAAGAAATCAAATATGTGCAAGATAAAAAAGTTTGTGACATTTGTGGACATAAAGAACACTCTACTAATGTTTGTCCTCACATTCCTATTGAAGCAAATGTCATGAATACATTCAAAAAGCTTTTTCACTCTCCATATTCTGAAACTTACAATCTACAGTGAAGAAATCATCCCAATTTCGGTTGGCGTGTTAATAATCAAGCTTAACCGATAAATTTGCAAAAGCCACATAATTTTCATTCATATCCAGCCCCACATGTGAAATCACTTGAGGAAACTTTGCAAGCATTTATGAATGAGCAAACAAGCATCAATAATAAAACTTCTCAGGTCATCAATGAGATCAAGAATTCACTTTAAACACTCACAACTTCTTTGAGGACTCAAGAAAAGGGTAAGTTTCCTGCTCAACCTCAACCTAATCCTTTCACGCAGTGTTGTGTTTCTACTTCAGGAAAAAATCCAGTCAATGAGACTAATTCAGTCACATCACTTCGAAGTGGGAAAGTTGTTTAGAAAATAATTCATCCCAAGAAATTTATTAGTTCGTCTTTATAAATGAAGAATAAAAATAACGATGATGAAGAAGGTAAGTTAAATGGAGGAAAGTTTGAAAACGATGAAACATGTTCACCTTCAGATCCTTTTCCTCTAAGATTGCAACCAACGCTTCATTGAACTCAAATATGAAATTTTTTAACTGCTTAAACAAGTCAATATTTATATTCCTTTGTTGTATGCAATCAAACAAGTCCCACCTTATGCCACATTTTTGAAAGATTTGTCCACGATCAAAATAAAGCATCATGAAAAGAAAAGAGCATTTTTAACTGAAAGTGTTAGTTCAATTATCCAATAATTTGCTCCACCTAAGTATAAAGACACAGGTTGTCCAAAAATTGCATGCATCATAGGAGACACTAGAATAGAGCGTGCTTTGCTTGATTTGGTGCTAGTGTAAATCTTCTACCATTTTCAGCCTATGAACAACTAGGTTTGAGTGAACTTAAAAAAACTCCAAATGTACTCTAACTAGTCGATTGGTCGATTAAAGTTTCAAAAGGAATAGTAGAAGATGTGTTGGTACAAATGACAAGTTTTACTTTCCTGTTGATTTCATTATTTTGGAAACTCAGCCGATTGTAAATACAAAGACACAAATTCCTGTTATTTTAGGTCGTCCATTTCTTTCACCTTCAAATGTTTTGATAGATTGTAGGAATGGTAATTTGAAATTATCTTTTAGAAATATGACTTTGGAATTAAATATGTTTAATATTTTCAAACAACTTGCTGATGATATTGAACTACATGAAGTTGATTTAATTGAAGAACTTGTTCATGAAAATTTCACTATCATCAATTCTTTTGAATTTGCTGAAACATGTTTTGCAAGTGAAGGCATTCATGATAATAAAGAAGTGGAGAAGGTGGTAGATGATCATTTATCAAGACTTATATGTTACGATTCATTTCAAACTTCACCTATCAATGATGCTTTTCCTGATGAACATCTGTTCAATGTTACTGTGATGCCTTGGTTTGTGGATATTGTTAATTTTCTTGTGACATGAATGATGCCATCAAATTGGAATTCAAAAGACTAAAAGAAGTTTTTGACTGAGGTAAAAAAGTTTTACAGGGATGATCCCAACCTTTTCAAATATTGCCCAGATGAAATCTTGCGCAAATGTGTACCCAACAATGAGGTAGGTAGCATTATAAAATTTTGTCATTCTGAAGCATGTGGCGGTCATTTTTCAGTAAAGAAAAACCAGCGTAAAGATCTTACAATGTGGATTTTATTGGCCAAATCTTTTCAAAGATATTTACACTTTTTGCAAAAGTTGTGAAAATTGTCAAAAAGACTTTTTGCAAAAGTTGTGAAAATTATCAAAAAGCTAGGATCAATTTCAAAACGAAACATGATGCCTTTGAATCCAATTTTGGTGATTGAAATCTTTGACTGTTGCGGTATTGATTTTATGGGGCCATTTCCAGTATCATTTGATTTTGTTTATATTTTAGTTGCAACATATTATGTTTCAAAATGGATTGAGACAATTCTTTGTCGAAATAATAATCATAAAATTGTGATAAAATTTATTTCTGAAGAAAAATATTTTTAGTCGATTTGGAATTCCTCGAGTCATTATTAGTGATGAGGGAACACACTTTTGTTACAAAGTTCTTGCAACTTTAATGAGAAAATATGGAATCACACATAAAGTTTCAATCCCTTATCACCCACAGACAAATGGACAGGTTGAACTTGCAAATAGGGAGCTAAAACGAATTTTGGAGAAACAGCTAACCTAAATCGTAAGATTGGTCTCTTAGACTTATCGATACACTTTGTGAATATAGAACTGCTTTTAAAACATCATTGGGAATGTCTTCTTATAGAATAGTTTATAGAAAACCTTGTCATTTTCATGTGGAACTTGAACATAAAACTTATAGGGCAATCAAAATATTTAAATTTAAACTTGACGATGCTTCGAAATTGCAAAAATTGCAAATAAATAAGCTTGAAGAATTGAGAAATGATCCATACGAAAATTCAAAAATTCATAAAGTATGAATCAAATAATTTCATAATGGTAAAATTGCAAAAAAAAAAAAAAATTGAGATTGGTCAAAATATTTTGCTTTATAATTCTCGATTACATTTATTTCCTGGAAAGTTGAGATCAAGGTGGAGTAGTCCTTTTATTTTGAAAAATGTATATCCTCATGGGGCTGTTGACATTGAGAATCCTAGAAATGGTAATGTATTCAAAGTTAATGGACAAAGACTTAAATTATTTCTAGAGAATTAATTTCTTACAGAGGATGTTCTTTTTCTTTCTAACCCTTGTTAGGATTAGTGTACATATTTGTTTTCTGTAAATTTATTTATTTTGTAGGATTTATTTATTTGTTTTCCCGGTTAAATAGCGGATAATGGTACTCCGTGAGTATTGAAGTCGAACTCACCAGTTTCCTACAAACACTGATATTTGTACATAATATAATTTTTTTTCATTCTCTCATTAGATTTTTCTCAAAATGGATAAAAACATTCCCCCTACTCTCAAAAAGTGATTTTATTTTCTTCCTAAAAATGAAATTTTAGAAATATATGAAGTCAGGCTTGAAAGGTTAAGAATACTTATGCACAAAGGCATTGCGAGGACATACGTTGGATCATTGAAGCAAAGGTAAGATTAGCAAGTGAGTTTTTAATTTTTCCTACCAAATGTATGTCTAGTGTAGGTAAAAGATCATATTCAAATATATGAAGGGGCAAAATATTGCAAGTTTGTCACAAATGTGCTCGATGGACTTGTGACACAAGGTGTCGTTATTTAGGTATGATTTCTAGAAATCCAGAGGATAAAATTCAATTCATAAAGGATGGACTGAGTAAGGAGTCTTTAGATAACATCCTATTGACTCTTGATATGTATCCTCGTGGATTCGTGCACCGTGAAATTCTCCGTTTATGGAAACAATTTCGAAATGAATGTGAACATAGTCTTGGGAATATGACTTTAAAAGACCCTATTTACCAATTTATAAGAAAATTTGATGAGAATCATATCCATGACCCATAGAGGGTATTTAAGCCATTTCTGGACGTAAAATCAGAGGAAGATGTGAGCCACAATCACAATTATCTTTCTGTTCATTCACATGTTATCATTTTTTTCTGATTTTTTTGTCTTTATTTTCGAACTTTTTAACAAAGAAAAAAGTTCCAATAATTACATTTACTGTTGCACTCCATGTTCATAGCTCAATTAATAGTGTTGCATTCACCCGCTGCTTACACCATTCCATTTATTTTTTTGTGGGGGGGGGGAGAGCGAGAGAGAGAGAGAGAGAGAGAGAGAGAGAGAGAGAGAGAGAGAGAGATCTTCTTCCCGTAGATTTAACTATATTGTTGTATTCTGTGGTCCAAGTCCTGGGAAAGATGGTTGTTTTCCTTGAGGCAACCGATAATGTAGGTAAATTTCAAGCAGAAAAACATATCCACTTAGTATACGGGGGAGGTAGTTGGGGTTGATGGGGTGTGTTGCTGGTTCTACTTATTTGGGAGGAGTCAGAGTCTTAGGAGTTATCCCAAATCCTTTAGGTGTCCGACAAGTCACTGGTCAAACTATTGGAGATGAGTTAAAAGTATCAAACATGAAAGATGGAATGGTGAATATGATGCATAATGCAGATGCCTTTATCACTCTACTGGTGGTTTTGGTACACTGGAGGAATTATTCCAAGTGGTGTCCTGGGAACAACTCAACATTCACCAGATGCCTATAGGTATTCTGAATGTTAATGATTTTTTTGATGGTTTGTTATCTTTCTTAGATTATGCTGTCGAGAAATGTTTTATTTCACTGTCTGCCAAACAAATCATAATTTGTGCAACAACACCAAGTGAATTGATCGATCAACTCCAAGCATTTGTTCCTGAACCTGATCCAAAATTGGCTCATGTTGTTTGGTCTGATGATAGAAGTCAAAAACGCAAATTGGATTTGTTCTGACGTTGTGAGATTTATCCTTCATGGGGATAACTACTATTGTGTTTCTTTCACCTTCATTTCAATAAGCCATATATCAGGTGATATCTTCTAAACCTTACTTTTCTTTTTTTTTTTTTTTGACATTGAGGACAATGTTTAAGATAAGTTGGGAGGAAGGGATAATTGATATTATTTTTTTTAAAACATATTTATTTCTAGTTTACAATGTGTGATTTAAAAAAAAAATATTGATGGCAGAATAAAGAATGTCATTTTGATGTTCTTGAGACGCAACCCTATTATTGTTGATGTTGTAGTAATTCCCTTTTCAAAACAAGGTATGTTGGTATTCACTATTGGATCATGAAAAAGTCTCAACTCTATATCCTCAAGTGTTAGTATTTGTCATTTAAACTAGCAAGGTGTTCACCCTTTGAGTTGAAAACAGTCAAAACTCTCAAGAAAATGGCCAATATGATTTAGAACAAGCATTCAAACCAAAATTGAGCATAAGATATGTAGTTAGAAAATTTGAAACACCTAAATTTTCATACCAAATTATGTCACAAAATTTCATTGATTTAGAATTGAAAATAAAATCATAATAACCTTTTTTTATATATCTTTTTCTTTTTTTTCTATTTTCTATATTTTTTTCTTCATCTTTATTTTTTCTTTTTCTTTTTTTTTTGGTATTTTTCTTTGTTTTTTCTTTACAACATGGCTTACATAACAATGAAGAATACTCATCACAAACTATGTAATGAGTATTTTAACAAGAATTGAAAATGTAGCCATGTAGGTACTAACCAAATCATTTCTCCACATGTTAGGTAGACATATTTAAGTATTTCAAATCACAACATAACCATTTCAAATGACCAATTAAAGTTCAAAATGCTTGTATTCTCAAACTCACCACTTATTCACATAAGATGTGTGAATATTGAAAATAAAATACTTTATCATGATCAAACTTTCTGTTATATGTATCACAACCAATCTTTCCACAAAGCTTAGAAGTGCACAAAACAATTTCTTCTCATTTCTTTTTTTTTGATTTTTTGATTTTTTTAATCAAGATAGCATCATTGAATTCAACAATAAGATTATTTTCATGCTTTGACAATTCACAATTTTAAAAATTCACAACATGCTATATTTTGAAAAGGGAATTACTACAACAAAATCATCAATAATACGGATGCGTCTCAAGAATATCAAAATGACATTCTTCACTCAGTCATCAGTATCATTTTCAAAATCACACATTGACTAGAAAAAAACATGTTTAAAAAAAATAATATCAATTATCCTTTCCCATCAACTTATCTTAAACATTGTCCTCAATGTCAAAAATAAATAAGAAAGTAAGGTTAAGAAGATATCACCTGATGTATGGCTTAAAATGAAGCTGAAAGAAACATCATAGTAGTTATACCCATGAAGGATAAATCTCAAAACGTCAGAGACAAATCCAATTTGCATTTTTGACTTTTATCATCTAACCAAACAACATGACCCAATTTTGGATCGTGGTTCAGAACAAATGTTTGGAGTTGATTGATCAGTTTAGATGGTGTTGTTGCACAAATTATGATTCGTCTGGCAGACGGTGAAATAAAATCTTTCTCGATAGCATAATCTAAGAAAGATAACAAACCATCAAAGAAACCATTAACATTCAAAATACCTATAGGCTTCTGGTGAATGTTGAGTTGTGCCTAGGAGGCCACTTGAAATAACTCCTCCAGTGTGCCAAAACCACCAGGTAGGGTGATAAAGGTATCTGCGTTATGCATCATATTCACCATTCCATCGTGCATGGATGATACTCTTAACTTATCTCCAATGGTTTGACCGGTGATTTGCCGCACACCTAAAGATTTTGGGAAAACTCCTAAGACTCTGACTCCTCCAAAATAGGCGGAACCAGCAACACGCACCATTAACCCCAAACTACCTCCCTCATATGCTAAGTGAATGTGCGTTTCTGCTAGAAAGTTATCGAGATTATCGACTGCGTCAAGGAAACAACCATCTTTCCCATTACTTGAACCACAAAATACAACAATACAATTAAATCTATGGGAAGAAAATCCCTCCATTTCTCTCTCTCTCTCTCTCTCTCTCTCTCTCTCTCTCTCTCTTTTCTTATATAAATGGAATTGTGTAAGAAGAGATGAATGCAATGCTATTTATTGATCTATGAATAGGAAATGCAACAATAAATATAATTATTGGAACTCTTTTCTTTGTCAAAAAGTTTGAAAATAAAGACAAGAAAGTAAAAAAAATATGCAAACATATGAATGAACATAAAGGTAGTTGTGATTGTGGTTCACATTTTCCTCTGGTTTTACGTCCAAAAACAGCATAAACACCATGTATGGGTCAGGGATATGCTTCCCATCCAATTTTCTTATAAATTGGCGAACAAAGTCTTTTAAAGTAATATTCCCAATATATGTTCACATTCATTTTGAAACTGGTTCCGTAAACGGAGAATTTTAGTGTGTACGAATCTACAAGGTTGCGTATGAAGAGTCAATAGGATGTTATCTAAAGACTGCTTACTTAGTCCATCCTCTATGAATTGAATTTTATCATCTTGATTTCTAGAAACCTACCTAAAGTACGTCATCTTTTGTCACAAGTCCATCGAGCACATTTGTGACAAACTTGCAATCTTTTGGCCCTTAATTTTTTTGAATATGAACTTTTACCTACACTAGGCATGCATTTGGTGGGAAAATTAAAACTCACCTGCTAATCTTACCCTTGCTTCAATGATCCAACGTATATCATCTGGAATGACTTTGTGCATAAGCATTCTTAATCTTTCAATCCTTGGCTTCATATATTTATAAAATTTTATTTTTAGGAAGAAAACAAAATTGCTTTTTGAGAGTAGGTGGAATTCTTTATCCATTTTGAGAAAAATCTAATGAGAGAGAATGAAAAAATATATTTTATGTACAAATATCAGTATTTGTGGGAAATTGATGAGTCTGACTTCAATAGTCACAGAGTACCGTTATCCGCCATTTAACCGGGAAACAAATAAATAAACCCTACAAAACAAATAAATTTACAGAAAACAAATATTTACACTAATGAAAACAAGGATTAGAAAGAAAAAGAACTTCCTCTCAGAGAAATTGATTCTCTAGAAACAATTTAAGTTTTTGTCTATTAACTTTGAATACATTACCATTTCTAGGATTGTTAATGTCGACATCCCCATGAGGATATACATTTTCATAATAACAGACCACTCCACCTTGATCTCAACTTTCCAGAAATAAATGCAATCGAGAATTATAAAGCAAAACCTTTTGACCAATCTCAAATGTTTTTCTTGCAATTTTATCATCATGAAATTCTTTGATTCTTGCTTTATAATTTTTGAATTTTCCTATGCATCATTTCTCAATTCTTTAAGCTCATTGATTTGTAATTTTCGCAATTTTGAAGCATCATCAAGGTTAAAGTTAAACATTTTTATTGCCCAATAATCTTTATGTTCAAGTTCCACAGGAAAATGACAAGGTTTTCCATAATTTATTCTTTCAGGAGACATTCCCAATGATGTTTTAAAAGCAGTTATGTGAGCCCAAAATGCATCGATAAGTCTAAGAGACCAATCTTTATGATTTGGGTTAACCGTTTTCTCCAAAATTTGCTTTATCTCCGTATTTGCAAGTTCAACCTGTCTATTTGTCTATGGGTGATAAGGGGTTGCAGATTTATGTGTGATTCCATATTTTCTCATTAAAGTTGCAAAAACTTTGTTACAAAAATTTGTTCCCCCATCACTATAATGACTTGAGGAATTCCAAATCGACTCAAAATATTTTCCTTCAAAAATTTTATCATAATTTTATGATCATTGTTTCGACAAGGAATTGCCTCGATCCATTTTGAAACATAATCTATTGCGATTAAAATGTACACAAAAATCAAATGATACTGGAAATGGCCCCATAAAATCAATACCCCAACAATCAAAGATTTCAATCACCAAAATACGATTCAAAGGCATCATGTTTTATTTTAAAATGGATCTTAACTTTTGACAATTTTCACAACTTTTGCAAAATATGTATGTATCTCTGAAAGGAGTTGGCCAATAAAATGTACACTACAAGATCTTTGCACTGGTTTTCTTTACTGAAAAATGATCGCCACATGCTTCAGAATGACAAATTTTATAATGTTACCTACCTCATTGTCGGGTACACATCTATGAAATATTTGATCTGGACAATATTTGAAAATTCATGGATCATCCAAATAATATTTTTTTTACCTCAGACAGAAACTTTTTTTTATCTTATGCATTCCAATTTGATGGCATCATTCCAATCACCAGAAAACTTACAATTTCCGCAAACCATGGCTTCACAATAACATTGAACAGTTGTTCATCTGAAAAAGTATCATTAATAGGTAGATTTTGAAATGAATCATAACAAATAAGTCTTGATAAATGATCATCTACCACGTTCTCCACTTCTATATTATCATGAATACCTTCACTTTCAAAACACGTTTAAGAAAATTCAAAAGAATTGCTGATAGTGAAATTTTCATGTACAAGTTCTTCAATTAAATTCACTTCCTGTAGTTCAATATCATCAGCAGGTTGTTTGCAAATATTGAACACATTTAATTCCAAAGTCATATTTTCAAAAGATAATTTCAAAATACAGCTCCTACAATTTATCAAAGTATTTGAAGTTGCAAGAATTGGACGACCTAAAATGACAGGAATTTGTGTCTTTGTATTTACAATCGGCCGAGTATCCAAAATAATGAAATCAACATGAAAGTAAAACTTGTCAATTTGTACCAACAAATCTTCTACTATTTCTTTTGGAATTTTAATCGACCGATCAACTAGTTGGAATACAATTGGAGTTTCTTTAAGTTCACCCAAACCTAGTTGTTCATAGACTGAAAATGGTAGAAGATTTATACTAGCACCGAGATCAAGCAAAGCACGCTCTATTCTAGTGTCTCCTATGATGCATGAAATTTTTGGACAACCTGGATCTTTATACTTAGGTAGAGCAAATTGTTGGATAATTGAACTCACATTTTCAGTTAAAAATGCTCTTTTCTTCACATGATTCTTTCTTTTGACCGTGCACAAATCTTTCAAAAGCTTGGTATAACGTGGGACTTATTTGATTGCATCCAACAAAGGAATAATAATTTTGACTTATTTAAATAGTTCAAAAACTTCATTATTTGAGCTCAATTTCTAAGTTGGTTGCAATATTTGAGGAAAAGGAGCAGGAGGTGAATATGTTTCAAGATTTTCAAACTTACCTCCATTCATCTCAACTCCTTCATCATTGTTATTTTCATTCTTCATTTCTGAAGATGAACTATTAGCTTTCTTGGGATGAATTGTTTTGTCAACAACTTTCCCACTTCGAAGTGTTGTGACTGAATTAGCCTCATTGACTGAATTTTCACCTAAAATAAAAACACAACATTGCAAGGAAGGATTAGGTTGAGATTGAGCATGAAGCTTACCCTTTTCTTGAGTCTGCGAAGAAGTTGTGGGTGTTGAAAGCGAATTCTTGATCACATTGATGGCCTGAGAAATTTTATTATTGATGCTTGTTTGCTCATTCATAAATGCTTGCAAAGTTTCCTCAAGTGAATTAACATGTGGGGCTAGATATGAAGGAAAATTTGGTGGCTTTGCAAATTTATCGGTTGAGCTTGATTATTGTCTCGCCAATCTAATTCGGATGATTTCTCCATTGTGGATAGTAAGTTTCAGAATATGGAGAGTGAAAGGGCTTTTTGAATGCATTCATAACATTTGCTTCAATAAGAACGTGAGGACAATCATTAGTGGTGTGTTCTTTATGTCCACAAATATCGTAAACTTTCTTATCTTGCACAGATTTGATTTATTATACATTCTTAACTCCCATGTCATCGATTCGATTAGCCAAAAGTGCAAGTCTAGCACTCAAACTATCCTCTTGATTAAGGTGAAGATTTCCTTTCTTACCATCAACACTGTGGCAAGATTGAGAATTTTCTGCCAAATAGTCAAGATATTCTAGTGCTTCATCAGGTTCTTTATCAAGAAACTGGCCATTACACATTGATTCAATAAATTGCTTTGTTTCAGGAGTTAAACCTTCATAAAAGAAACTGATGATACGCCAATTTTCAAAACCATGACGTGGGCAGGAATTCAACAACTCTTTAAACTTTTCCCAACATTCAAAGAAAACTTCTCTAGGATTTTGAGAAAAATTCTGAACTTTTCTTTTCAAAGTATTAGTTTTATGAGTTGGAAAGAGCTTCTTCAGAAATTCGTTTTCATTTTTTACCAAGTACCAATTGATCTAGGTTTCAAAGAGCTAAGCCAAGTTTTTGCCTTATCTTTGAAAGAAAAAGAAAACAATTTGAGCTTAACAATTTCATTTGTGCAATTTTGATCATCAAATGTGGCACATATATCTTAATACTCCTTTAAATGTAAATATGGGCTTTCAGAATCCATACCACGAAAATTAGAAAGTAAAGGAATCATCTCTGGCTTCAACAGAAAGTTGTTTGCATTTAATGGAAAAATAAAACACGAAGTAGAATTTCGAGGGGGTTGCAAGTAGTAACCCATGTTACGCACTTCTTGATTTTCCGCTCATTCCATCTCATTGTGAACAATTTCATTTCAGCCATAACTGGTGTGTATGGAGATGAATCAAAAACATTATAGAATTTTCTGAATTATTTCTAACTAAACAACGAGAATTTGGAGTACAACACCATGCAACCATACAAACACACAATATTTACAGTGGAAAAAAATTAATCACAAATCTGGAAACTTATCTTACCTTCCCCGCCAACGGCGCAAAATTCTTGCTACAACTTTAAGGTTGCAAACTCATGTGCAGGTTATCTCAAGTAATAAATTTCTCATGAGTCAGAGGTCGATCCACAAGGAAGATGATAAAGTTTACTGGATAGATCTTATTTAAATGATGATTAAATGTGTTTTAAACTAATAAGAATTTTTTTTTTTGTTACAAGAAATTTGAGTAATAGAAATGTTGAGGATTAGGGATTCACTCTTTATTTCGGATAAAGGAATGATTATATTTTTTTTGACCTCTTAAATTGCTACTATTGGAATCCAAACACAACGAAGGTTCCAATGGGAAGATATTATAAATATAAATCATGCAATGAGGTGAAGATGTTGTATTACCAATTGTAATTTATCTTATAACGCCAATACTTATTTATGGGATCAAGTATTTATGTATTATGTTGTCTACAACAAATCAAGGATCTACATTAGTAGTCGGTTGAAATAAACCAAACATTTAACTAAATGGAACCAAGTATTTGTTATGTCAATAGATATACATAAATCAAGAAACACCACTAAACAAGAAGGGTATAATCTAAAGAACAAATTGATGACACAAAATAATAAAATTTAATGTAAATCTACAATCATTCATTTTTTCCTCCATCAAGAGTTTCACCCTATTTCCTCAGCAAAATAAACTTAGAAAGACATGAAAAAAATAAAGAAAACAAAAAATTGAAGAAAAACTAAAGAAAATGTTTTATAAAACACTAGAAAACTTACTATAATTTAGGAAAAACAACAAAGAAAAACTTTTTTGAACCTCTAACTCTAACTTTCTCCGTACAAAACTTGTTCTTGGATGATGCTAATATCCTCTATTTATAGCCAACAAAAAATTAATTTGGAATTATTTTATTCTTTATTTTTATTACAAGTAAGAAAGTCTGAAATTCCACACCAAATCTGCCACCTTTTTTTACTGACCATTATGTCCAAGGTTTCTGTTGAATTTGCACAATTTTCTTCCATAAATCCATTATCTCATGTATTAACTTCATTTCTCAACTGGTATAATTGAATTCTAACCACCATGGACCAATATATGATTGAATTATTGAGATGTGGTTGGCCTGCGGGATTGATCACTACATCAACTTGTGATGATTACAACTTCTAAATTAGATAATGAGACAAAGGTAAAATCAGGGACAAAGCCATAATATTTTATCGTGGGTCGAACATATATTATTTGAATAACTAATTATTAAAGTTAAAATGTAAATATATATATAGTTATATTACCTAATATTGAAACATAAATAGTAATATTTTTCGTATTTATATTCTTATGGAAATGATAGCATTCTTAATTTATTACAATAGAAGATTATTAAAGAAAGTAAAACATTTTTGATAAATATTACCTAAAATAAAAAATATCAACATTAAGAATATAAAATAATTCTTTTAATTCCAATGCAAATGAATTGTGAGCTCTCCGGACTCCAATTTTTATTGGGGTCGACGATAAAATTGAAGGTTCTTTACATATAGTATTTTATTTAAAAAGATCAAGTTTTATTTTTGTTATTGCTTTTCTTTTTCACTTCACTACTCTTTCTAAAGTTTATTATTTTCATCCTTTCATGATCGACGACCGGTGTGAGCAAAATAATATATAACTTCAATTACAATATATCTTAATAAAAAAGATAAATCTTATTAGTTTCTTGATCAATACCTATACACTAAAATCACAATTAAGACAATTAAACTTGTTGATGTACGTCTTGGATCAACAAGCAAACTATCTAAGTAATTCGACGTGGAAATGAAATAATACTTAGAAAATATTCAAGAAAGGGCTAATTCTGCCTTTTTATATTAAAGCCAAGCGGGGGATTTCTGGTTGGTTCAAGTTATACAGCGAAGATTTTATAAGTGCTTTTCTCCTGATTCTTCCTCTTATCCTTTTACTAATAAATGAGACCTATTTATACTCATACAATTAGTGGGCTTTAATCATCATTACCCCTAATTATAGAGTGATTATAAGGGAACATGTGTCTTCTCTTGAACATGAATGCTGGCCATGTTTTTGGCATCTACTGACTCATCTTACTACCTTATTGACAAGTGGCACTTTGACTTGCTAAGTAAGGTATTGACCTTACTTAGCAAGATGGTTATCTTCGGATCACTACCATTAGAGCGTCAAGCCGCCATCCGAGCCCGTTCCCATGCCACATCACCACTTTCGGTTCTTTGATGTCATCGACTTCGGTCCACGCCATCCTGGTAGTCCCACGTTATTGTCACCGAATGTAACCCACGTGGACTAATTTTCTTCCGGATCGCTCAGAATAATCAATGGCCCCCAAGTTTAATTTCGATGAGAAATTCTTTGAATCAGATTTAAACTTTAATGCCAATCATGAATTTTAATGAAGAAGAAGAATAAACCTTAAAAGCCTCATGTTACTGGTAGTTGTCATTTGTCAATTAATGCCTGAAACGGCGCATTAATTAGGTGTTATGATGGCAGACACGTGGTGCCTTCCTGTTGGACCAAACTGCGCAGGAAATGAAGAGATGTGACAGTCGTTGCAGCGAAACGTGGGGAAGCGATGTTTTCTACAACTTTTTTGAATTTGAAAAGATGTGTCTTTTGCGTTACTTCCAAGGGAGGTTAACCTATAAATACCCCCTTCTTCTTCTATTTCATACTTTCGCATCCATTACCTCCTGAGCAGCACCCATAGAGACCAGGCAGGAACTGCAGGTCGGCCTAGAGTACAGAAGCCTCAAGAACACTTAGGTATTTTTCAAATTTTTCTTTCTTCCATCTTTTCTTTTCTTTTCTCCTCAAAGAACATGTCTTGTTCCGAGGATAGTCAAAATCACAATCTTAGTGTTGAGGTTGAAATAGAGGACCCCCCATCTGATCCTTCTGTTCCTTCTTCCCCAGTGAGAGAGATACCACCTTCGAGTCCAAGTATTATTGAGCTTTCGAGTTCGGAACGCAGCCCCGAGGTCGAAGTTCCGCTAGAGAAGACGCACATCATTTTTGATCCTATTCCAGCCAGTATACCGCGAGGGTGCTGTTTATAAACCTGGCCTACCTCGAGAGGAGATCAGCGAGGAAGTTGGGAATTCAAACCCTTTAGAAAACCGACAAGAGGAGATCAATATGGAGCCTGGACGGTGTGAACCGGAGGAAGGCAGGACGGCCGAGGGCGCAGAGGTGTCTTTTGCGTTACTTCCAAGGGAGGTAAACCTATAAATACACCTTCTTCTTCCATTTCATACTTTCGCATCAATTACCTCCTGAGCAGCACCCACAGAGACCGGGCAGGAACTTCAGGTCGGCCTAGAGTATAGAAGCCTCAAGAACACTTAGGTATTTTTCAAACTTTTCTTTCTTCCATCTTTTCTTTTCTTTTCTTCTCAAAGAACATGTCTTATTCCGAGGATAGTTAAAATCGCAACCTTAGTGTTGAGGTTGAAATAGAGGACCCTCCATCTGATCCTTCTGTTCCTTCTTCCCCAGTGAGAGAGATACCACCTTCCAGTCCAAGTATTATTGAGCTTTTGAGTTCGTAATGAAGCCCCGAGGTCGAAGTTCCACTAGAGGAGACACACGTCATTTTTGATCCTATTCCAGTCACAGTATACCGCGAGGGTGTTGTTTATAAACCAGGCCTACCCCGAGAGGAGCTCAGCGAGGAAGTTGGGAATTCGAACCTTCAGAAAACCGATAAGAGGAGAACAATATGGAGCCTGGACGGCGTGAACTAGAGGAAGACAAGACGGCCGAGGGCGCAAAGGCCGCAAGACCGGCCGGGAAAGGCCAAGGTGTTGATGAGCGGGAAGGTCACACAGACGGGGATGTGAGGCGAGGGGGGAGAGCCCCCGCTGCGCGTGGTGGATGGGTGGAGGCCATCCGACTGCACGATCAGTCAAAGATGCCGATGCAAAGAGAGCTAGATGCTCTCCACGAGACCTACATGATTCCACCAACCGTGAACTTCTTATTGTCGGACCATGTTGAGGTGCTCGAGCACCCACCGGAGGGATGCATGGCTGTATACGCCCAAAGCTTGCTATGCGGTTTAAGATTCCCCCTGCCATGACTAATCACCAAGTGGTTCTGGAAGTGGGACCTTCCCCTGTCTGAGGTGCATCCATTGACTTGGGGCCGCATTATCGGGCTGCTCATTCTCTTTCATCGAATGGAGTATGAGCGCCCTCTCTTTGACGACCTGAACGAGCTGTTCATATAGAAGGCAACTCCATCGACCTCGGGCCTGGGGCAGCCGTCAGGATGGTATTATGTGCAGACCAGACTCGGATACCCATACGGGCTGGTTGATGGCCTTCCACAATCCTTAAAGGAGAGGAAGGAAAAATGGTTCTGGGTCGGTGGCGAGTGGCAAACTCGCCAGGGGTAGGAGAGATCGGTCTTTCTTCCCCCGTCTAACTTTTGATATGACTTCTGTAAGTACACTTTGTTTTTTCTTACATTTCTTTGAAATTTTCTTTTTCCTTGATTACTGATTTCTCCCTTTCGCGCAGGGAATAACTCTTCTTGGGGTCGTCTTTCAGACACCTTCATCCATCGGCTGGAGAACATTCAAGCTCTAGCCCGGTCGGATAGGAAAATTAAGATCTTGGCCACCGAGGCAAGACTATCGGAGGCTAGTTTACGGCCAAGTTTGCCAACCGAGTCTGAGGTCGAGAAAGTGGCCAAAGAGGAAGAGGAGGAGGCTCAGGATGAGCAAGTAGAGAGAAGCTCACTGCGAGCCGAGCGGAGCAGGACCCCCGAGCTAGGGCGGCAACCGGCTCTAATGGGGCAAACTAGGTCATCCCCGACGAGGCCCAACCCTCAAGGGCAAGTGCCTTTGGTTTCCGAGCGGGCTTGGGAGACCGAACGGCCAGGGCAGACTGAGGCCCGAGATATGTGTGTACTTAAAATATAATCTTGAGGTTCTTTTGTTTTTCAATTAGTACCTTTGTTTTTCATTTGACTTATTCTGCTGCAGGCCCAGGAATGGACGTTTTCGCCCACCTCTACCGGGTGAGACAAACTACTGCCCACGGAGCCGGGGTGACTGCAGGCCAAACTATTGATGCCGAGGTTGCAAGAAGGGAGGAGATCCGGCAAGGCAAGCGCCCGGCCGAGGGCGACCAGGAAGAGGAGGAGCCCCCGCTGCAGAGGAGGAGGAGGAGTGGAGTGGTTATCAATAAGCCTGGTCAGACCGAGCGAACTAGGGCTACTCCGTGGGTACCCCCTGTACATATTTCCGTGGGTGGAGTACAACGGGTCTTCTCCGACGATCTGGGGCGAGAAGGTCATTTTATTCCTCCAAGCCGGGAGAGAGAGGAGGCATGTGAAAAGGTGGCGGGGTCACGGCCTAGGTGGTTCGTGGAATTTGGCAAGTGTTCCACACCCACCGAGGAGTAGGTTGAGACCTTGCCAAAGACTGGGCGTGCTGCAAGGGATGTACCGGCCCGTGCCTGGACAACGGGCTCTGAGCAATTCTGCGAGGAGAGTGGATGGGAAGAGAAGGCCCAATATGCCATGGGATTGTCCGACAGAATTATCGGTATCATGTGGCACATAATTGGGGAGGGAGCGACCTGGAAAGGCGCCATACCGATCTCCAGGATGCTCATGCCACTCTGCTCGGAGTCCATGAGTCTTTGAAGACTCAAGCTGAAGAGGCCGTGGCCATGGCCAACGCTGAAAAAGAGTCTGCCGCGAAGGCTATGGCCGAGCGGGATCAAGCACGCAAGGCCGAGGAGGAGCTTCGTGCAGAGGTTGTTGAGTTGAGAAGGGCGGCCGCTGCCCATGTCGGGGAACTGCAAAGGCGTGAGGCTGAGGTCCGGAGGGAATTGGAAGAATCCTCCCAAAAGCGGGTAGAGGAAGCTCGGGTGGAAGCTCGGTCGGAGGCCGTCCGGGCTTATAAGGACTCGGAGGAGTATGCCTACATGCTGACTTGTGGGCAGGGGAGATCCTCCAGACCTTAAAGAACAAAAATCCGTGGCGAGTTAGAGAAAGAGCTCGACCAATCAATGCGGATTTGGATGTTGTCCGCTCCTCGGTTTTTACACCGCCAAAGAGCAGGTGCTCCTCCACCATGAAGAAGATGTGGCCTCGAGTGACCCAGTTGAAATATCTCCTCCCACTATGACTCATCCTCCTGCCCCTTAGGGAGTTTTTTGTCATTTTTCTTCTTTTTTTACTTTTTGAAGTAGTTGGCCTCGGGCCTTTTTATGCATTCGGCCATGGGCCCCCTTGTAAATATTTCGGAAATGAATGAAATCTCTTTTGAGGTCTCTATTTATTCTGCTATGCTTTTGTTTTTCCAAAATTTTTTTTGCCAAGTGTGGGGCTCGACTCCCTTTGAATAGATGCATGATTTAGGTTCGAATGATGGGCTGGATGCCTGGATGTAAATTTTTACCAAGTATTGGGCTCGAAACTAGAACGAGTCTTTGTTTAGGGTAAGCTCGATGCTAGGTCGAGTTCCATTCCTTGAACATGCTCGGATCTCAGCTGAGACGAGTGATCTGCGCTTGGGACTTGGCTGAGGCGAATGGAACGGTGCTCGGGACTTAGCCGAGACGAATAGAAAATAATTCAGATGAAAGAATAATTCCATCCCAATTGTCTTATGTTCTGGCGAGAACCATACCGAGCTTGTCATTAATATTTTCCGAACATCTCCACTGTGTTGGAGTAACATCTAGGAAGATGGATCAAGTAAAATGTCCAGAAATCCCAAGCTTTATTGATAATATTTCTTTAGATAAGATACATTCCATGGGTGAGTAAATTTTTCCCCGCTCAAATTCGAGCTCGTATGCCCCATTCGACAAGATCCTGCTAATCCTATACGGACCTTCCTAGGTCGGCTTCAACGGACTGGGCTCAGTCCCAGTGACCCTTTTCAGGACTAGGTCACCGACCCAAAACCTTATTTCCTTTACTCTCGAATTGTAGTACCTTTCGCTTCTTTGTTTGTACACAATATTTCTCATCTCGGCACTACATTATTTTTCCTCCAGCAAATCTAGCTCGGCTCGGAGAGCGTCCTCGTTGCCTTCCTCAGAAAAATTTGCAACTCTGAATGTTGGGTCTCCGATTTCCACAGGAATAATGGCCTCGGTCCCATAAGCTAATGAGAAAGGCATTTCTCCCGTGGCCGCTCAGTGTGTCATTCTGTAGGACCATAATATACCAGGCAGTTCCTCGGGCCAATTTCCCTTAGACTCCTCTAGTTTTGCTTTCAATGTATACTTGAGTATCTTGTTCACTGCCTCGACTTGCCCATTGGACTGTGGATGGTATGGGGTAGAGAAATGATTCTTGACATGAAAACCTTCGCAAAAATTTCAAAATCTCTTATTATCGAACTACCTCCCATTATCCGTGACAATCGAATACGATATCCCGAATCTACATATGATAGATTTCCAAACAAAACTGATGATTCTCTCTTCGTCTATTTTTGCCAAGGGTTCAGCTTCAGCCCACTTTGTAAAATAATTGACCGCCACAATGTCATATCTCACGCCCCCTTTGCCAGTGGGGAGTGGTCCGATGAGGTCCATTCCCCATTTGGAAAATGGCCAAGGACTGAAAATAGAAGTGAGCTGCTCAGGGTGATACCGGACTTGCGGTGCAAACCGTTGGCACCTTTCGCACTTTTTAACCAATGAGATCGCATCTCTCTTTAGGGACGACCAATAATAACCTTGTCGTATTAATTTGTAGGCGAGCGTCTAGCCCCCAGCGTGGTTCCCACAAATTCCTTCGTGCACCTCGCGAAGAGCATAATCGGCATCTGTTTCTGACAGGCAACAGAGGAGTGGGACCGAATACCCGCGTTTATATAGGACACCGTCAACTAGAGTATACCGAGCGGCTTGAGTTCGTAATGTCCTGGCCTCGGCTTTGTCTTCAGGTTGAACATCGCTCTCCAAGTATTGAATGATTAGGGTCATCCAGGTCAGCTCGGCGGCTTCGTTGGCATGTATCTTCTGTGTATTTAACAAAGGAGAGGCTAGATGGGTGACCATGATGTCTGCGATCGAGTCGGTTCCTGGGCTGGAAGCTAGTCGTGCCAAAGCGTCTGCCTGCATGTTGTTAGTTCTGGGGATGTGTAATACCTCTGCTTTGAAATAGGAAAGTTTTCTCTTCACCAGTTCAAAATACCGAGCAATTTTCTGCTAATTTGCCTCGTATTCACCATTTATTTGATGGATGACCAACTGGAGTCTCTATGAACGAGCAACCTCTTCAAGCCCATCGATGCCGCCATTTCTAATATGGCTAAGAGTGCTTCATATTCGGATTCATTATTAGTCGTTGGGAACTGAAACGTACGACCGAGCAGTAGCACTTGAGTTTTGGATCGATTATCACGATCCTGCCCCCTGCTAGGTCTGCGGTGGAAGAACCGTCGACAAAGAGTTTCCACCCCTGATCTTCGATCATATCCAGTTGGATCGATGGAGTAAATTCTGCAACAAAGTCCGCTAATGCTTGCCCTTTGATTGTTGTTCTTGGCTCATATGAGATACCAAACTAACTGAGCTCGATAGCCCATTTAATCATACGACCAGAAGTATCTGGTCGATGTAAAACTTGCTTAGCGGATAGTTGGTCAATACCATTACCTTATGCTCCAAAATATGGTCGCAATTTGTGAGCCGAGATAGCCAACGCGTATGCCAATTTCTCCATAGGCGGTTACCTGAGCTTAGCATCATGTAGTGTCTAACTGGTATAGTAGACTGGATGTTGGAGAAAATTGTCAAACCTGATGAGTACCGAGCTGGCGGCGTACTCGGAAACCGCGAGATATAAGTACAAGTCTTCACCTCGGCTCAGTTTTTGTAAGATAGGAATTGATGCCAAGTGTTTTTTAGCGATTCAAATGCGACATGCGTCTGCTCGGTCCATTCAAAGTCCTTATTTTTCTTGATTATTTTGAAGAACAGTTTACATTTGTCCGTGGATCTTGAAACAAATTGATTCAAGGTGGCTAGGCGTCCTATCAAGCTTTGTACTTTTTTGACAGAGTTAGGAGGTTCCAGGTCGATTATTGCTTTGTTTTATCTGGGTTAGCTTCTATCCCCCTTTGACTGACCATGTATCCCAGGAATTTTCCCGAGCTGACCCCAAATGTACATTTTTTCGGGTTTAACATCATATTATACTCGCGCAAAATCTCAAACATTTCATTAAGGTCGATAAGATGATCAGTTGCATACAAAGATTTTACTAACATATCATCTACATAAACTTCCATATTATGACCTATCAGTTTCTCGAACATTTTGCTGACTAACCTCTGATAGGTTGCCCTAACGTTCTTTAGTCCGAACAACATCATCTTATAACAATACACTCCGCGAGCCGAGAAGAAAGAGGTGTTCTCCTAGTCGTTTGGATGCATTTGGATCTGATTATAGCCTGAATACGCGTCCATGAAACTCATGAGTTCGTGGCCTGTTGTGGTATCAACCATGTAGTCTATGTTTGGCAGGGGATAACTATCCTTCGGCACGCTTTGTTGAGGTCGGTGAAATAAACACATAAGTGCCACTGCCCGTTACTCTTCTTCACTAAAACAGGATTGACCACCCAGCGAGGGTAGAGTGCCTCCCTTATGAACTGATTATCCAACAGCTTGTTGACTTCGACCTCCAGGGCAGTCTGCTTATCGGGGCCTAGCTTACGTCGCTTTTGGACTACCGGTCAGAATGTGAGATCGATATTCAGACGATAGCAGGCATGTTTAGGGCCAATGTCTGGCATGTCCGAAAGTGTCCATGCGAAAACATCAAGATTATTACCAAGAAATTCAATTAATTCCAACCTGAGCGGTTCTTGAAGGTCATGGCCAATTCGGAGTTGGCGTCCCCCTTGTTGCTTATCGACATCTACTATGTCGATCTGTTCCACTGGCTCTGTGTGCTTTCATTTCGTACTTTGCCCTTCTTTCTTTTGCAGAGGTAATTATTCTTCAACCATTAGTTCTTTCCCGGACCGCCTGCCCAGGTCAGTTTCTGATGTGGCAATCTTACTCGGCTCAGGTTCAGCCACCTTCCCCGAGTCTTCAGCTGATCTGCTAAACTCACATTTCTCTATCACGTTAATCTTGATGGGTCAGAGCTTGAGAGAACATTCTCGAGACTCCCTTTGGTTTCTCTTGTAGACCGTCTCTCCATCTAGGGTCGGGAACTTGATACAGAAATGATATATGGAGAAGGCCTCTTTCAAGTGGTAAAGCATTGATCGTCCGATTATGGCATTATACTCGGAGTTGGAGTTGATTATCTTAAACGTGGTTATCACGGTACGCTTATGCACTCCTTGTCCCATCTGAATGGGCAGGTCCACCTCTCCGAGTGGGATGATTCTCTCACCTCCAAACCCTATAATATTGTCATTACATGGCCTAATATAGCTATCATCCACATTCAACCTCTTGAAGGCTCGGATGTAGATTACCAAAGAGTAGCTTCCCGAATCGACCAGGATTCTATGCACCGAGATGCCCAGAATTGGTGCTGTGATGACTAGGGGGTTGGAATGAGGATGTACCAACTGGTCGGCATCCTGGTCGGAGAAGGTGAAATAGCCAGTCGGGTGATCCTCTTGGATCTCTGTAACCCGGACTTGCCTTTCTGTGTTAGCAGCTTCCTTTTGCGGTTAGAACGACTGTCTTCAGCCGCATTTGTGTTTATTTTGCTGGTATTATACATCATCAAAATCTCCCGTCCTAGATTTTCATTGGGAGGTAGCGGTAAACGGGCTGGATTTGCCACTCGCTCTGGATTTGTCCCCGGAGCGAGTGCTGGTGGTGGTGGCAATTCATGGACGTACCGCTTGAAGCCGCCTCTCTGTACTATCTGCATGATCTCTCGAATGAGATCCCTGCATTCGTCCATCTAGTGCCCAATGTACTTGTGATACGAGCAATACCTTCTGGCATCTAACTTTGCGCGATCCAACCTTAAAGGATGGGCTGGTGGTAGTAAATTGAGACCTTGTATATCATTCCATATGGCTGACAGAGTATGCGTCAAAGCACTCCTCAGTGCCACAACCTTAGTACGGACCTCCTGGTATGACTTGTACCCGGTGGTCGGGTTCTCTGAAAAAGATTTGAACCCTGGTCCTGAGCCGAAAGCAGCTTTCTTCCTACTGTCCTTCTTAACGCCCCCGCCGCTCGGGTCATGACTTACCATAGCCTCCTCGGTAGAGATATGCCATTCTCGAGAATGAGGAACTCTTGGAACGAGGTCGCCCCCAACTCGTGAATAACATAATTAAACCAAGTCTCAAGTGCGAGCCCGTCCATGGCCCCGATAAGTATTGCATCGTCCGATATGGGCTCCATCTCTCGGACTTTTTTAATAAACCGAGCAATATAACTCTTCAGAGGCTCATCCTTGCCTTGCTTGATGTTGACAAGGGAATCTTTGGGTGCAACACGAACCTTTGACGTCAAGAAGTGGGTTGTAAATGCGGGCATCAAATCGCCCCAGGATCGTACAAAATCCTGTGGTAGGGTCCTGAACCACTGGTGGGCTCGGTCGCCCAAGGTCAGCAGAAATGCCCTGCACAAAATGGCGTCACTGGGGCTATATAACTCCAACAACGCCAGATACTTGTGGACGTGAGTCGTTGGGTCGGTCTCTCCATTATACAGACCAATCTGAGGGACCTTGAACTTAGCTGGCAAAGGAGTTGACAAAATATAAGAAGCAAATTGTGATACCATACTCGGTTGGCACAAAGTGCTCACAAGGCTCGACCGATCATCGACATCATCAAGACTTTCTTCCAATTCATCTAGACGGCGGCAGAGACGTAGTATCTCCACCTCTCGTTCGTTCATTGGGCTAGGATTCTGAACCTTGTTGGCCTTGATCGACTCCCTGTTGTTTGGGAATCGGAGCCTAGAGTTGATTGACTGAGTGGGCCGAATTGGGTTAGGTCCCAAACGACCTACAAAAACTAAACGGGCACGACGGGGGCGCGGTAGCACTGGTAATGATTCTTCCACCCGATTTTGCTCGCCCGTATCGTCCCGTGGTCTCCTTCTATCTCGCCTTTCAGTGGGCTACTCGTTATGTGAACTGGCTTCATGATTTTCATTATTTAGAAGTGCTAGAACTTGTGGGTTGGCATTTAATGGTGGATCAATGTGACGAGGATTTATAGGTGGAGGGAGTTGTATTTGTGGGGGAGTATTTGCGAAGGTCTGGGAAATGAGCTGGTTCATTTGCTGAATGAAAATGGGATTCATAAAAAGCTGGGTAAAAGGCAATAAAGCCGCGCCCCCAGCCTCCGTTGGGGGTGCGGTTTGGCCATTAGTGTTTTGGCCAGTTTGATTGTTCTGGGGTGAGTCCTCGGTCCCACGCGCGTTTAAGGTCTCGCCTCATTTTTATGCGAAAGTGAAGCTAAATTACCTTAATCGAACGGCTTAAGTAATCGAAATTATGACGACCAAGACGGGCCCCTCCTTCTAGCGCCAATTTGTTGACGTACGTCTTGGATCAACAAGCAAACTATCTAAGTAATGTGACGTGGAAATGAAATAACATTTAGAAAATATTTAAGAAAGGGCTAATTCTGCCTTTTTATATCAAAGCCGAGCAGGGGATTTCTGGTCGGTTCAAGTTATAGAGCGAAGATTTTACAAGTGCTTTTCTCCGGGTCTCCCTCTTGTCTTTTTACTAATAAATGAGACCTATTTATACTCATACAATTAGTGGGCTTTAATCATCATTACCCCTAGTTATAGAGTGATTACAAAGGGGCACGTATCTTCTCTTGAACATGCATGCTGAACATGTTTTTTGGCATCTTCAGATCACCCGCCATTAGAGCGTCAAACCTCCATTCGAGCCCGTTTGCGCCACGCCGCGTGCTTCGGTTGATGACGCGTCATCGGCTCGGTCCACGCCATCCCCGATGGTCCCACGTCATTGTGAGTTGAACGCCACGTGGACTAATTTTCTTCCACTTTCGGCTTGATATCATCAAAACTTATATATTGGCCGGCTAAAAACTAATTAATAAAAAGAAATTGACTACAAACTTAATTAAAAAAAAAAGAAAACACATACATTTAAACTCTAAAGATGTAATTAATATGTGATATTCAAATACTGGAAGATCAAAAATGAAAGAAATCGAAATAAAATCAAAAGTAAATGAATGAGAATGAGAATGAGAAGAATCAACATGAATGATAGAAACAAGCAAAAAAAGGAAAAGAAAGAAAATGAGAAAAGAAAAGTGACATATCATATAAAAAAACAAAATCCAATAGTATGATGAAATATTATAAATTAATTTAGGTGGACAAATTTTTATATCTTAAAAAATTTATAATTGTATACTATAGTCTATACATACACACACTTGAGTACATCGGCATCATTGAACTCGAAAATGTTATTTTCATGTGTTTGGATGTGTTTGTTATATTCTAAATGACAGACAATATCTTGGTAAGTTTGATTTGAAAAGTGATATGAGAATTTTTCTCGGATATTCTGTTAATAGCAGAGCTTATAGGGTCTACAACATGAGAACTCAAACTGAATCTATAAATGTTGTTGTAGATGATATTAAAGATTTTGCAGAAATATCCGAAGAAAAAGATGAAGAAGGAGCAATTGAAGCTAAGTTCAACAGGACTACTGAAGGTGTAATTAACGATGTTACAACATCTGATCTCACACCGAGAGAGACATCAAGGCACTCCAGTCGATGTAGATGAAGCCACTGAGTTTGATATCTTTGATCAAATTAGAAAAGAACCACCAAGCAGAATAAAGAAAAACCATTCAGTTGATCAAGTAATGCGCAAGTATCAGATGCCATTAAAACAAGAGGGAAATAGAAGGTCAACTACAGGGAAATGATAAGATTTGTCTGTTTTATTTCTCTCATTGAATCCATAAATGTTAAAGAAGCTCTTGTTGATAAATATTGGGTTAATGCCATGCAATTGGAACTAGAACAATCTGAAAGAAACAATGTGTGGGATCTTGTTCCTAAGCCTGAAAATTCTAATGTTATTGGAACCAAGTGGAATTTCAAAAATAAAACTGATGAACTTGGTAACATAACTAGAAATAAGGTTAGGCTAGTGGCTCAAGTCTACACTCAGGTGGAATGAGTGGACTTTGATGAAACTTTTGCCCCTGTGGTGAGGCTTGAGTCCATAAGACTCCTTTTTGCTTTTGCTTGTATTCTTAAAATCAAATTGTTTGAGATGGATGTCAAAAGTGTCTTCCTAAATGGTTTTCTTAATGAGGAAGTGTTTGTTGAACAGCCCAAAGATTTTGAAAATCCCCATTTTCCCAACCATGTTTTTAAACAGAAAAAGGCTATGTACGGGTTAAAGCAAGCTCATCGGGCTTGGTATGAAAAGTTGACTACTTTTATGTGTAATAAAGGTTACAAAAGGAGAAGTGTTGATAAAACTCTATTCATCCAAAAATTTAAGAATGATATCACCATTGCTCAAATTTATGTTGATGACATAGTGTTTGGATCAACTTCTAAATAAAAGCTTGATGAATTTGTTGGTTATATGTCTTCTGAGTTTGAAATGAGCATGGTATATGAGTTGAATTATTTTCTTGGTTTACAAGTTAAACACTTTGACAAAAGGATTTTTATCACTCAGAATAAGTATGCCAAGAACCTTGCCAAAAGATTTGGGCTGGACAATAAAAAGCACATGAAAACTCCCATGGGGACAAGTGATAAATTATCCAAAGATGAGTGTGGAACTCCTATTGATCCTACTATTTACAGGAGTATGATAGGAAGTCTTTTGCATCTCACTGCTAGCAGACCTGATATTAGCTACAGTGTTTGTGTTTGTGTTAGATATCAGTCTTATCCTAAAGAGTCTCATTTGAAAGCTGTGAAAAGAATCATTTGTTATATAAATGGGACTACTGAACTTGGTATCTTGTACAAGAACAAAATAAAGGGTTGCCTACCAAGGGAAATGAACCTTCAAGATTATTTCCTCCCCTCAAGCAAAGATTCGCTCGTTGATCAAAGTTTTGAGAAAATGTATGCTCGCAAAAAGAAAAGAGGGGAATCTCTTCAGAAAGTTGCAGAGAAAGAAGTTCCTACTGTTAAGGAAAGGGGTAAGTCGTCCAAGAAACCATCTAGGAGGATAACAAGGCAGATGGTGTTCACAGATTTTGAGGATGAAATTCCAAGAGAAGACCCTTTTGAAAATATTCATGTTCCAGATGTTGGGAATGAGCCTTCAAAAGATGGTCCTTCTTTAGATGATGATGATGAGAGCACTGAGTCTAAGATGGGAAGGATGTTGGTGAACCTTCAGGTCCCACTGCTAAGGATGTTGACACCAGTGTTGAAACATCAGAGTCTCATAATGACACTGACAACTCAAATCATGAACCTTCAGACTCTGTGCTTGAGGATAACAAAGGTATGTTTGCTGCATTCCATTATGTTCATAACAAGAAATTATGGGAAATTGTGGTTCAAAAGGGAGATTTTGTGCGAAAGACCAATTAAGATAGAAAATCATCTCAAATATGACATTCTACCTCTTCTTGAAGAAATGGAGATGTTTGGGTCTGTCACAAACATTGGACCATATGTGGATAGTGTGGTTAGAGAATTTTACTGTAATCTTCCTCTTAGGTTTGATGATGAGGATTCTACAAAATTTGGATCTGTTTGGATAAGAAAGAAGGTATACTCCTTCACTCTGGAGGATATCAATGATGTGCTTGATGGGAATAATGCGCCCAATGTCAATCTTCCTATGGATGCAATTGCCAAAGTTCTGAGTGGGGGAGTTGTGCAAGTTTGACCTACCAAACAAGAAAAATTCAAGGCCAAGGACCTGACCAAGAAATACACTTTGTTGCATACAATTGCTCTTTGCAACTGGAGTCCAACTAAGAATACTTCCTCAGATAGCACAGACCAAGTCATCTTGTTGTACTGCATTGGAACCAAACATCCATACAACATTGGGAAACTAATTTTCGACATCATTGGAACTCATACTGGTTACACCAGTATGTATGGTATCTTTCTTTTCCCTTCTTTAATTTACAAAGTGCTTGTATCTTAGGGGTTTAAAAAGAAGGATTCTGAGGACCTGGTTGATGTTCCTGCTCCAATATCTATCTCTATCAAGATCTTAAAAAGTGGCGAAATAAATGATCTTGTTCTCTCTCGCTCTCCCGCCGAGATCAAGTTGTTGTTACTTAGTGGTGCTTCATCCAGTGTTCCAACACCTGGAAATTCAACACTTGAAACTCGCATTCTTGCTGAAATTTCTGAAGCAGAGCATCATATCAAATTATGGACCTCTAAAAAGCTGGAAGCCCAAAATTTCCTTCAGCAACTCCGTACCCCAGCTGCTCTTTTGGCACCTGTTGCTCAAAAAGGGGGAGTAAACATTGGCCTTGCTGATTTGGCTGAAGCAGCTGCAATGGATGAAGGGACACACTCTAAGGGGGAGTCTAGTGATGAGGATGAAGCTAGATCGGTGGGAGAGTTTGAACATGATGATGAGGAAGATGATGTGGCTGACTCTTTGGCGGAGTCAAAGGATGAAAGTGGGGATGATTAAGTATGTAGCATACTTATGTTTATCTTGTTTTAGTTTGGGTGATAAACTTGTTCTATTTTGGATAAACTGATTGGATATGTATGCTTGTTATTTTGACTGTGCTAACATTGCAGGATTTAATTCTAAGTATTGCATCACTTAAGATTTTCATTTTTTTGTGCGGTATGTTTTGACCAAAAGTGCCAAAGGGGGAGATTGTTAATGTTTTCATTATTGGCAAATTTGGTATTTGTGCACAATGCAAAATCTAGTGTTGTAACTTTGGGATGCAACATTGTTTGTACAGTCTGGGCGGATTTTATCTTCTTGTTTATGGCATATTTTCTATTATGAGAAGGTTGCTGATAATCTTGGGTATCTTATCTATATTCATTCAAATTTATTTTACTCGCTTTTAATCACTTTTCTTATGTATTAGTTCTCACCCATAAGGAAATTATTATTTCTTGTTGTCTTCCTTTATTAGGTTATAACCTCCATCCTGGGAATCAGAAATCTCTTGATTTCAAATGCCATAAAAGGAGAGCACAACACCTTGAAGAAGATATCGGAAAAGCATTTTTCGAGCTATATAAGTTCTTCTTCAAGAAACCATTTGTTCTATTTTTCTATTCTTCGGAGAAGAATGTGAAGATCTACACTTGGATCGACTCAACTCTTCAATGATTTGAAGTTGGAGGGATTTCAACAAGGTTGGGAGTGGAAGATGCATTCAAAAGATTAGTCTAATACAAGTGTTGGTGAATTGATAAAGATGGAGTCTTTATGCTATTCGAAATCCATTGTATTTGCAATAAGCTTTGCTTTTCTAATATTGGATTGTTTCTTCTCGGCGTGGCCTCGTGCATTAAGATTGAGGAATCTAAGCATGTTAAAAATCATCATGTTATTTCTAATTCCGTTGTGTGCATGTGTTGTTTGGTTCAGTGTTACAACATTCACTGACAACACCTTAATAATCTAAAATGTTTAAATTTACTTTATGGCCTCAAATTATATCAATGGGTTTATTGTTGTTTCACTTGTTATTTAAAAAAAATAGAAAAGAAAATAATTTTATATCATCTGATACCATGCTAATTTTCATTTTTTTTATGGTTGGAGTTTGAATCGAATGCTTTTTATTTTGATCTTACTATATCTTTCATATATATATATATATATATATATATATATATATATCGGGAGAGGGTTATATGAGACCACCTCATAGGGTAAGTCCATAGGGACCAATCCTAGCCACATATCTAGATTTTTTAATGGTTGTGATTTTAGAGCTAAAAATTCAGATTAAATATTGGTAATTAGAGAAAGGGGTAAATTAGTCATCCTACAAAATTACCCAATATTCATGGGATTCTGTTCACATTATGATCACACAATCTATCCAAATCTCACATCAAATTCAACGTGAACAAATCTCATCTTCCTTAACCATATTCCTTCTTCTTCAACTCACTACTGTGAGAAATCATTCATCATTCTTCTTCAACGCACTATTGTGTGAAAAAGGTTGCAGACAATTTGCCATAGTTGTTAGAGCTTGACTTCAGTTCGAAGTTTGCTTATGAAGATGTAATTTGTTGCTTGTGTAGATGTGTCATTGTGTTTTTATATACCATTAACTACATAAGCAAGTCATAAGCAACAAATCCATACTACATAAGCAACAATCCTATACTACATAAGCAACAAATATACACTACGTATGCACCGCGAATACATTAGCTACATAAGCAAGTCATAGCAACAAACCCATACTACATAAGCAACAAGCCTATACTACATAAGCAACGAATATACACTACGCACGGATACATTAACTACATAAGCAGGTCATAAGCAACAAACTCATACTACATAAGCAACAAGTCTATATTAGATAAGCAACAAATATACACTACATATGCACCACGAATACAGTAACTACATAAGCAAGTCATAAGCAACAAACCCATACTATATAAGCGATAAGCATATACTATATAAGCAACGAATATACACTACACATGCATCACAGATACATTAACTACATAAGCAAGTCATAAGCAACAACCATATCTTTGCATAAGCAACGGAGAATTTTTTTGAAACCAAACGGCTTGGAGAGAGAGTATGCGTGAAGAGTGAGTGAAATCGCGTGAAAGAGGGAATGAAATCTTAGTAACTGATTCTAAAGTGCCAAATTATCACCCTACCCTTTTTAATTGCTGAAAAAAAAATAAACATAAAAAAGCCCTAAAAGTCTGGACCACCAAAAATTATTGATCTATGGTTAGGATGTGTCCCCATGAACTCACCCCAAGTAGGAGGACCTATTTGATCCATATCCTATATTTATATATATATATATATATATATATGTGATATATAATGTTTTATTTAGGAAATATTTAAAATTATAGATAATAATAAATTCTTATAAAAGGTTCATTGATGTTTTTTCTTCTGGATCTTAAGTATTAATCTTATACGGATCCAACGATATCTTCTATAAATATTTTTTTTCATTTTGTTAAATATTCTCTGGAATTTTTGTTCGATATTAAATACTTATTATATTTCTGGATTTGAAGTATTTTATGTGGATCTGATGAAATATAGCTCAAAATATTGAATTAGTTTTTTTTCTAATTACGGTTATATTTCTATTGTAAATCAGATTACAAAAATTATTTTAACAGTTGTAGGGTTTTAATTTATTGAATAAAAAAGATTAATTTATTTATAGAATATTATATCAATATTTAGGTGTTTTATGAAGTAACAAAATTTCAGATCTACATTTGAGACTAACAAATATGTTGATATATATAATATTAATATGGTATGTGATTCTCTGAATTTTATTTTCTGTTTTATATACTTACTAATATTTCTGGATTTAAAGTAATTTATACTAATCTGATGAAACATATCTTAGAATATTCAATTAGTTTCTTTTTCGAAATTACCATTGTTTTTTTTTTTTTGCAAAACTGAGTATAACACAAATTTTTTTAAGGGTTTTTACTTGTATGAATACGTAAATATTGTAGGGTACTAATATGTTCAATAAGGCCATTTAATGTGCTTGTTCAGAACCACGATCTTGAAGCTTCAGTGGTACCACCCATCTTCTGTAAGGGTATTGACTAGAGTTCGAAACCTGTATCTTTCAGTCCCTTTGGATTATTCCCTTCCCTTCAACCACTCACTACAAGAAAAAACCAAAAAGACAACAGTTTTTCACCGTTGTCTAGTAAGAAAAAACACTGTTGTAGAAAGTGGTGTTGTAAAAGGGGGTACTAAATGACAACAAAAAAACACTGCTGTGGTATGGAACAAAGACAACGGTTTCGCAACAATCTACAACAGTTTTAAACGGTTGTCTTTTTTCTCAACACAACAGTTTTACACCGTTGTCTTTGTTCTCAACCACAACAGTTTTCCAACAATGAAAAACTGTTGTGTTTGAATGCGAATTTTGTAACACAATATTTTTTTATTTTTGCTACTGTAAATTACAAATTAAACTTGTGAAACAAGAATAAAATATGACATTAAACTACTTAAATTGTATTTCATATCTCAATGTCACAAAATGCCCAAGACAATAATGATTTAGTATCAGTTATGTATAAAGTCCTCTACCAAAATCAAATGGCCAAAACAACATAAATTTAATATCAGTTATACATAAGAGTATTCTACCAAAATAAAGTGCCAAAACAACAATAATTTTGTATGTCAATGATCTGGAAATGGTAGCTCCAAATAGTAACTCCGACAGCATCAGCACGTCCATAAACTACATGAATTACCATAAAAGAAAGAAACATAAGTAAAAACGAAGCAATATCCTACAACTTTGTTTAACATAAAAGAAAATTTTAATATAGAATATAAGTTCTAAATACCTTTCACTAGCCAATATGATTTGATATGCAATCTGCCCACTCAGAACGCACTTCGTCGATATCTCCACGGGAGTAGTCAGCTTGTGTGAACTGTGAACAATAAATACAGACCTCATATAAATACAAATTTCGATGGTGTTGGAAAATATAAATTAAGAAAATCTAGACAAAATAGAATTACTATTGCGCGCAACGCAGAATTGTCAGTGGCTGTAAGTTCTTTAACTATCTGCCTCATGTATCGCATTACAAAGAATAGCTCTCGTTAGACTTCATCATCATCACCTAATTTGTCATGCTACAATCAAGAATTATCATCAATTTACATTTCAAATAATTTAAGTTGTTGAAGAAAATAATTTACAATCAATTATCATAATTTTATTACTCCAAGTGTACTTTGCCTTCAAGTTGTATAATTTCACAACAGCAGATAACTTCGTAAATTTAGTACATCTAGGGTACAATGGTTTCTCAGAATCCTCAAGTAATTCATCAATCAAGTTGGATTATCAAGATATTCATATGCATCATGTACCATATCGACTGGCTCTTCATCAAAAGAATTTGTTTCAACTTGCCCAACTTGATCACTATTAGAGTTCCCTAATGTGGATTTTCCCCCATGCCATATCCATGTGTGATATGTTAAATCCATACCATAGCGATACAAATGTCCCCTTACGATGTCAATATTTTTCATCTTTAGATTACCACATAATGCACATGGGCATGATATCGCATTAGGATCATGTGCATTTTGTAATGCAAATTGCAAGAAAGACTCAACTCCAATCTCATAATCATGAGATAACCTATCCTTTGACATCCATTCTTTGTCCATTTCTAGTATGAATGAACAAAAACCTTCAAAACAATGATAACAATGATAAAAAATGATAACAATTAGTGATCACAATATGCAAGAAATGAGTTTCTTGTAGAAAAATCATGATAAATATATTGCCTGTCAATGTTCGAAGAATCTTGAGCAAATTTTATTGCATTACAATTGCACTTTTTTAGTAATTTTTCTCATTTGACAATTAGACTTTATGGTATCTTATCCAATAATATCATGTTGTTCTACCTAGTATTGTTTTGGTCTAAGACTCTCTTTAGAAACTATTCAAAATGATCTTTTTAGTAATGTTATCCAAGAATTTTTAGTTTCTAGATTCCGACCTAATCTCAATTCCCATAGTCAAAGTAATGTATTTTTATATTTATTTAAAATGAGGTACGAAAAGAAAATATATCAAATCTCACATCTCGCAATCAAGCGGTGAAAAATGTCACCCGATCAAGGAGAAGCCGCAAGAAAGCACCGAAGCTCCGGGGGTAGTGACCGGTTTACTCAAATACAAATACCTAAATGGGTAATAGAAGAAGTTAATTCAATTCTCTATAATGATAAATAATAGCATAATTAGTGAATGCGGACTAAATGACTTTTTGGCTTCTATTTCAAGAAAACAACTAAATCTACTCCAACTTTAAAGGAATCATCACTTGTGATCTTGTAATAGAAACAAGATACTACAACTAGTCAAGCCGCATACTCATATGGATCTTGCAAGTCGCTTTTGAGCAAATTTGAAAATCCACTTTTAATTTGCATGTCTTCACACAGACCATAAACCTTAACTTTTGCAATAATAAAGTCAATCGGTGTAAACTCGTGATTGATTGACGAATGCCTCGAGTTATATTGAACAAGAATAGTGGCCCATCTATCAAGTAGTAACTATGCATGTTCAAACTCAAGTACACCTGATGTAGTAAGAAGTTGGTGGTCAATTTGCCAAAAAATCTCAAGAGGGTCATGTGAATCCAAATATAAAGGAAAGGGAAAATAATTTTGCTATATTTTTATTTTTTTCTAAACTTCCTCCTACTGTGAAGCCATATAGACATTTAAAAAAAAGTCTTGTCCTTCCATAATGTAAGAAGGGATCATTAACAACCATCCACATTTTAATCTATTCTGTCTCAATATGAATTGATTCAAACTTCATAGTACTTGTAGACTGATCATTTGTAATTTTGAAAATCCATTTAGTCTTAAGTCACAAACAAAAACAACATAAAGGTCAATGGTAAATGATGACACCAGAAACAAAACTCATAGTGTTGGGAAATTATTTTTTAGATTTTGATGAATGCCATGTAAAACTTAGAATAGAAAGTTGGCACCCCATTTTTGTTGTAAATTGCATTGTAGTAGATAGGGCTGGTTGAGCTGAGTCAAGTCATCTATGCCTGAACATGTAAGAAGACAACTGAAGTCTAGAAGGAAGACTCCGCTGCGAGGCAACTGAGTGTGGCAAAGAAGAGAAGACAGAACTCGATTGAAGGTGCAAATGAGATACAATGAGTGAAGTATCACTCAAGTCAACTCAAGACAACCAAGTCTCAAGTTGAAGTGAGAAGAGTCATCCATGATTGGAAGTCGACTCAAAGTCACCTGGGAAGTCAAGGAAATGCGATCAAGTCGAGATAACTGAAAGAGATCCGTTGCACAGAAGTCAAGAAAATTACTTAAACAAGTAATACCTCCATACTGTCTTTCTTAAAGTGCTCAGTCCCAGAAGCGTGCAAAAGGAATAAACCAATGGGAAGCACTGCACATGTGTCGAACTCAAAAGTCAAGAATCATTCATACGAGGAAATGTCAATTCCAAGGACTGCAATAAGACAAGCCAACGACCACAAGTGTCTTTTAAAAATAAGTCTATCTCTTCAACGGGCAGATTTTTGAAAGATCACTATAAAAGGCTGAAGAATCACTCTGAGAGAAAAAAACCTGAACCACAAACATTCAAGCTAACATTCGAACTGTAACCAAAAATTACTCTCAAGTCATTCAAGTTCAATCCTCAAGCCTACACTACGAAAGAAATCAATCCAACACTCACATGTGAAGGAAAGACGACTTCAATCAGTTGAAGAGGAAACATTTGAAGAATCAAGGGGTCTACATTGCACGGACGATTGTAGGAAGGTTCAAGGTCGAACCAGTCTCAAGTTTTTGGAGGGCTTCATGATCAAATCCAAGAAGCTTGAGCAAGTGAAGGTCAGAGTAGCAAAGTGCAAAACGCCTGTGAAGAAGTTCGAGTCGTCACGAGAAGCCACCAGTGTGACCAAGGCATCTCCGGACGAGTCCCAAAGGATCAAGTCACCGTGTGTGATCAAGACTTGAATCGGGATCATAACCACTTTGTATATTGATCAATACTTAGTGGATTCCTCCAGGAGTTGGAGAAGAGAGGAGTAGAAGAATTACCCCATCTTCGAACCTCTATAAAAACTTATTGTGTCATTTACATTTCAAAGACTTTAATTTCTCGCATATTACTTTAATATCTCACGATAAATTTGCTATCCAATTGATAATCAACAAAGTGCTAAAACCAAGTATTAAAACAAACCTAACCAAATTCAAGAGGTGTTAAGTCCTCCAATAAAATATATCACGCAGACGAGTTAAGTCTTTTTAGTCAAAACAATTTGAGTTATTCTATCAACTCGAATCAGTCTATTGAGTGACTAACTCTGTTTGATTAACTAACTTAGTTGTCCATCAAGGACTCACTTGTGAAGTATTAACTCGAACGTTTTAAAAGGACTAAATAGAAAAGTTGGTAAGGTTTATTCAACCCCCCCTTCTAAACCTTACACTCACACCCCTTGGGACCTACAAGTGGTATCAGAGCGGTTGGTTCATTGAGCTTTCCGCATTAGTCACTGAACTAGATCTCCAAATTTTTCAAAGGTTGCTTTAGCACTTGATTTTTCAAAACTCTTTTATTCAGCAAAGTTATTATCATATAAGCAAATTTGACACGCATCCCAATGTTCACAATTGAAAATTTTGATGATTGGAAAATTCGTATGCAGGCTCATCTATCAGCATTACACGATGAAATGTGGATAGTAATAGAAGATGGGCCACTCCAAATCTTAAAAGTAAACACAGTTGCAAGGAGAGCTGCAGCTGAAGGAGATGAGGATGTTGCTCCCAGACCAGCGATGGTTGAAAAACCAAGAGCTGAATGGACAAATGATGAAGGGAATAGATATAACTTGGACAATGTGGCCAAGTTCTTTACAAAACTTTAGACAAAGCCATGTTCAACAAAGTCAAATCATGCAAAACGGCAAAAGAAATCTGGGACAAGCTAACCTTGATTTGTGAAGGCTCGAGCAAATCAAGGAAAATAAACTATCCTTTGTTGTACAAAAATTTGAAAACTTTAAGATGTTTGCAGGAGAAACCTTGGATCAACTGGATGCTCGGTTCACAGAAATTACCAATGAGCTATCTGCACTTGGAAATGAATATACACAAAAGGAAATGTGTATGAAGATTCTAAGAAGTCTCCCAACCGAGTGGGATATGAAAGTCATGGCCATGAGACATTCCATGGACCTATCAAAGACATCTAACCATGAGTTATTCTCGGATCTCAAAGCCTACGAATTTGAGTGAGAAGAAAAGACCAAGAGGAAACAAAGTTGTGCCCAAAAACAATTTGCTCTAATTGTTAAGGATGGCGAAAGAGTGAGGTCAAAGAAGTCATTGACCAAGAGGAGATCGTGACCGATGGTTAAAAGGTTTAACAAGTTCTTCAATAAGAATTACAAAAAAGCAAAGGTGAATCCTCCGAAGACACTCGAACTTCCTCCAAGTCAAGGAAGAAAGACCACCCAAGAGAGCGAGCATCAAAAGGTTGAATATCAAAGAGCCGACAATCGAGGATGGAAAGAATCGATCAAAAGTTGAAAATCTATCTTTGGAGTGAACCCGGTCACTATGCCATTGAATGCCCATATCATGTAGTCGACAAATACAGAATAAAGAGGAAAGAAAAGTCTTGAGAGAAGGAAGACAGAAAAGAAAAGCAATGTTGGCTGCAAAACTACTAAGACAATCAAGTCAAAAGACACAAAGCAGACTCGGAGAGTAGTGGAAGCCGACTACCAAGTGACTCAAGAAGAAGCCTTGATCCGTCTAATGGCTAAAGAACAAAACCAACCTCGACCAAGAAGATGAGGTTCAAGGAGCGGTGAGTGCCAAGGAACCTGGTACATGGATAGTGGTATTCCCGGACACATGACGAGAAACAAGAAAAATCTATCAAAATTCAAGGAGGTTAGAGGTGCAAAAGTCATATTTGGAGGAAATGAAGCTCGAGGAGAAATAAGAAGCATTGGGTGTATGCCACATCAAGGACACTGAAACTAATGAAATAGTGTTGCAAGGATGCAGACAAAAGAACATGTATATGGTAGATTGGTCAATCGCAACACCAAACACTTGTCTCGCTAGCAAAGAGCACAAATGGTGAATCAAGTTGGTCGTGGCCAAGAAGCTAAGTCACTCGAACTTCAAAACTATTAACAAACTTGCAAGAAATAATCTCGTGGAAGGACTTCCAGACTCAGTATACAAGAAGGAGAGTATATGTGATGCATGTCAGATGGGAAAACAGATCAAATCATCATTCAAAGAAAAGACATGTCCATCTTCAACAAGAATATTGCACAGACCGACATATGGATCTATTTGGTCCATTGAACCAAGCATAAGTGGGAAGAAATACACCTTGGTGGTAGTAGATGACCACTCAAGATATACATGGACAATATTCATGTGTAAGAAGAAAGAAACTCTACAAAAACTACCACAAATGATGAAGAGAATCCAAAATGAGAAGAGTCAAACCATTATCAAAATAAGATCGACAGAGGAACCGAGTTTGTCAATGGTATAATAACTCAAGATCTTGTATTGAAAATGGTATTGGTCATAAATTATCTCGCAAAGGACTCCACAAACAGAATGGAGTTGCAAAAAGAAGGAATAGAACTCTCAAAGAAGCGGCAAGGATCATGTTAGTTAGCAGGTTTTAAAAGATTTTGGGAAGCATAAACACAAAGATGCTATACTCAAAATAGATGCATGATAAACAGACAAAATGACAAAGACTCCTATAAAATTTGGACAGGAGAAAGCCAAATGTTGCATATTTTCGAATATTTGGATGCAAATGCTTCATCCATAACAATGGCAAAGATAATTTAAAGGCTTTTGATGCTAAAGGTGATGAAGGTATCTTCTTAGGATACTCACCAAAGCAAAGCCTAGAGAGTGCTCAACAAGAGAACAATGGTTACTGAGAAGAATCCATCCATGTGGTGTTTGATGAACCCAATGTAAATGGAGAAGACATTGAAGAGTCACCGATAAAATCAATCAACCAACCATGCGAAGTGTCCCTATGTTGAAGCCGAAGCGGAATTATAAGTCCGTGGATGAAGATGAGATAGCTGAGTCTGAAGACAATTTGGAAAATCTGCAGCTAAGTGATGATGAGAGAGCCGATCAAAATAACACAAATGCAAGACGATCAATCCACTAACTTACTCCAACCTGATGTAAGATGGCCGAGAGACCATCCACGAACTAATCATTGGAGATGTAAGAGAAGGTGTAAAAACCGATCCAACTAAACAAGAAGCTATGTGCACCGCTTTATCTCACAAATAGAGCCAAAAGATGTGTCACAAGCTTTGGATGACACACATTGATTCAAGCCATGCAAGAAGAGTCAATCATTTTCAAAGGAATAAAGTGTGGGAATTGGTTCAAAGACCTACCCATAAAAATGTTATTGGCACTAAATGGGTGTTCGAAACAAGATGAATGAGGAAGGTTCTGTGGTGAGAAACAAAGCAAGACTGGTAGCCAAAGGTTATTGCCAAGAAGAAGGAATAGATTTTGATGAAACTTTTGCTCTGTGGCAAGATTGGAAGCTATAAAGATGTTTCTTGCCTATGCAGCTCACAAGAACTTTATTGTATATCAAATGGATGTAAAGAGTGCATTCCTTAATGGGTTATTGGAAGAAGAAGTATATGTTGAACAACCTCCAGGATTTGAGCAGAAGACTCTTGGAGATAAGGTATACAAACTCAAGAAAACTTTATATGGATTGAAACAGGCACCCAAAGCATGGTATGATACATTATCACAATTCCTGACTGAGAACGGATTCACAAAAGGCAAAGTGGATAGAACACTCTTCAGAATTCAAGATGGGAAGAGTATACTACTTGTTCAAATATATGTGGATGACATCATTTTTGGATCCACAAACAAAGAGTCATGTGTGATAAATTCTCAAATCTTATGCAAAGCAAATTTGAAATGAGCATGATGGGAGAGTGACATTCTTCCTTGCACTCCAAGTGAAACAAAAAGGATGGAACCTTCATAAGTCGACACAAAATACACCGAGAGATTTAATGAAAAATTTGGTATGGAAGAGAAGTCTTCTATGAAAATACCAATGAATACATCACCAAAATGGATATGGATGCGGATGGCAAGCAGTAGATCAAACAAGATCTGAGCACTTATCGATCATTGCTCTATCTCACAAAGCAAGCGGGCGGACATCACCTTTGTTGTAGGTGTATGTGCAAGATTTCAATCTGCACCAAAAAAGAAAGCCACATGATCGCAATCGAGAGAATCTTGAGATATTTGAAAGAAAGCCGAGAAGTTGGCTTATGGTATCCAAAGGAAGGTGGATTCAAGCTAATTGGTTACTCGGACTGACTATCTTTGGATGTAGAGTTGACGGAAGAAGACCTCGAGCACATGTCAAATTCTTGAAATAGGCTAATTTCCTGGTTTAGCAAGAAGCAAAATTCAATAGCTACCTCCACAATTTGAAGGCAGAATACATAGGCATTGCAAACAATTTGTGCCAAGTCTTATGGATGAGACAAAGAAATGAGAGACTATGAGGTTGAAGAAAAGGAAATTCCAATTATGTGTGATAACACAAGTGCAATGCAATCACTCAAAATCCCGTGTTGCATTCAAGAACAAAGCACATTGATGTCGATATCACTTCATAAGAGATCATGTTGAAAAGAAGGACATCACCTTGGAATATATCTCAACCGATATAAGCAATTAGGCGACATATTCACAAAACCATTATGTGAATCAAGATTTGAAGAACTCAAACATGAATTGGGGTTAATTGAACTAAGTTGACACTCGAAGACTCAAAGATAAGAGATGAAACACGAAAAAGATGAAAAAGAGTTGAACTCTTAAATCAAATAAGTGAATCACCAGATGTCGGAGAATCACCAGATCGAGTTAGTTGTGGTGAGTATTTATGTGCAAAGAGAGAAGAGTTAAGTCGGTAAGGAATAAGTCGGGTCATTTATGAGCAAAGTGACAAAAACACACGCGTTTTACTAAGCGGGAATGTTTATAAGAATGACGTCGGATAATTATGACGTGTACATCAAAAAGTCGCACACAAAGCTTATGATTGGATATAAATGTTGCCGCATTAAATACCGAAATTAAGTGTAAATTGGCGTGCAAAATCGAACCGTTGATCTTGATCAAATTTCAAAACCACCCGCACGCCTTTCATAACCCATACTTATACCATTTCGTCCGATTTTCTCTCACTTTACCAAAACTGTTCATCTCTCTCGAAGGCAAAGAAGAAATTTTCTCTCAAAACCCTAACAAATCCTCAAGTTCATTCTCAAAGTTTCGTTCGATAAAACATCAAGAAATGGCATCTACTCATGACTTCGTCAAGTTGGGAAAGCAAATCCACACTGGTCTCTTGTGGACTTGACGGCATGATCAAACAGGTCCGACGACACCCTTTGAAGAAGATAGCACGAGAAGTTGGAAAAGTCTCGGTGAAACCGTTTTGACGATGGAGTTTACGATGACCTACGTGGAAGAGGTCGCATGCTTCTCGTGAACGATGAAGTTCACGATGAGGGGCATCAAGTCCTCTGTTCTCACGGAAAAGCTTTCACCATTCGCCGAGATCCGCGAGATCGCTTTGTTGCTTACGGAAGGAGTGCCGGAGATTTATGAAGCCGATGTTAACCTGGGCTGCTTTGCTTGGAAGAAGTAGCCAAGTCCGATTTGCTTTGCGAAGGTGGTCTACATAGCTAACAAGAAGTCATGAAAGAGGACTACCACAAATTGTCTTGGACATTGTTGCCAAATACATAGACATCAAATTTGGAATCTTTGACCAGCTGTCTAAGATGATCGTAATGGTTGCGATCATTGAAGAAAAGAAAGGTAAACTGGGCTGAGTTTGTATACAGCAGATTGGGAATAAATCCTTCAAGGAGGATGGTAAGTTTGGAGGTTCCCTGGGGTACGGCCTGGTAATTGGCCGGATGATGGAAGTAAAAAGAGTTCCTCTTCAACATGGAAAGGCGTTCCATGTAAATAAGAAGATGTTCCGATCTAACCTTTCCGGAGCACAGAAGAGAGCATATGCAAAGAGAGTTGATACGAGTGAGGGGGAATCAGCTGGTCCTGAAGAAATAATTGTCTCCTCCTCTCCCCCAAAAAGAAGGCCGCCCTGCAGCTGTAAGAAGAATCTTTGCCCCTACAAAGAAAGAAGAAGAAAACAAAAGATGCCCCCGCCTGCAGCCCGTGTCTCCCGCCCTGCGAATAACGGCGAGAAGGAACCTCAAATACCTTTCTCCGGTTGTCAAGAAAAGGAGAACCGATAAGCCGAGACCGCCACTCCTCGAAGAAGACGACAAAGACCGCCCCCGCCGCCCAGGACTCAGAAGAAACTATATCCGAGCCAGAAATCCCTCTGGTAAGGACTAAAAAAGAAGACTCTTCAAGCGTTCGAGATTGAGAAACCGGCCGAGTCCGCCACTCACCAAACAAATACTGTGAGATCTGAAAGAGGTAGAGTCTCCAAATCATTGATGAATCAACCAAGTCTCTCAAGCCGATCAAAGGCACATTGAAGACACAAAGCCAACAGAACAACCGAGACGGAAAAGACAATGAGAAAGCAAACTCTCCTGTTGACAGTTGTATCCTCCTCGCAACAGATGCTACGAGGTGTGGAGCACTAAAGTTTGCTACCCTCAATCCCTGAGCACGAGGGACAGCAGGGAGAAGATGACAAGGATGATGGAAGCTGAGTCGATCCAGGGAACAGTTTCAAAGACCGGAATTCATTGAAGAAGAAGACGAACTGTTGAACTTTCTTGGATTGACCAATGTGGTCCAAGCACTGGATGAAGAAAAACGCATAGATATCTTGCAGATCTTCAAGGACAAGGAGAAGGAGAGATCGCGGAGGAAGCTAAGGCTCGTGAAAAGGCCGATTTGTCCCTTTATCGAACCATCGATCATACACATCCTCATCTCGACATTCTCTCTCGGGAGTGATGAGGATCTGGACCCCGCTGGGCCGCTACGAGAAGAATTGGAGATGCGGCAAAGCCATGCAGAATCCAGGGCCTACATGAGCAACGATTGTTGGAAGGACCAGGGAGTCCTCCACATCACAGATGGAGATTGATCCGATGGGAGTGGTGCGAGATATTGCCATCATTGTTATCCGCCACCACTTCCCCTCACTCGAAGAAGGTGATAAGGGAACTAGCGATGAAACGGGATTGTGGGGACCCCAGTCGAGCTAACCCCTAATGAAGGTGTCTTACCACCGCCCCAACTACCGAATACTCAAAGGAACAGTGGAGTCCGAGACGAGTGACCCCATTCCAAGTCACTCACCGGTGTGCCAGGTGAGGGGAAACTCCCTCCACCGCAGCGGCAAGGTCGGAGGATGTGCGGTGACTCCACAACGAATCTCGGAGGCGAAGTGGAGAAGGAACAACAATCGAATACACAAAGCAAGTTGTCACGACAAACTCGATGATTAAAAAATCGCCTCACCGAAGTGCAATCGCTCTGCAGAGCAATGACGCTGATGCGATCGAGGCACGAGGAAGGAATCGCCTCAGAGTTAACACTGGCACTCGAAAGTGCAATCCATGGAGTTGAGACTCAGGTGGATGCCACCTCGAGAAGACCCCAAGACAAATGACACCGTCGAAGGGATCGTCCCAGTGCCTCGCCGCGATTGAGACTAACGCAGGAGGTAATGAAGGCCAACGGGAGGTTGAGACCTCTCGGGTAAAGAGACTGACGCACGAACATCCTTCCTACCATCATTGATCCATTTGAAAAGGAGATAAGCGATCTTCACGATTCCCAAGACAACCCTAATGTAACCTTTCTCGGGATCCGAAGGTGAAGACGAAGCCGAGTCATCCCCTATCGCCGATCCAAAAGACTTCGATTGAGGATGTTCTTCCAAGCACAAGTAAGTTCGACCTTATGGCTACTCGCCAAACATTTAATTTTGATGATGAGCCACCCATGGAAATCTCATCATCGTCCGATGACGCTTATGATATGGCCGAGACCACCAACTCATGTGGAAAAACCACCAGACCGACGAAGGCTGTTAAGACAATGAGGCTCAAAGCAAGCGGGTCAACTTCACAACATCACAAATGAAACAGTCAGTCAATCGCGCAGCTCCCAAGCCGCAAAGCAGGATCGACTCCACCGGAACTTCACGAGCACAAGTTGTCATTGAGCGATTCCCGTTGCCCATGATGATCCGTTTGTAGAATCATTTCCTTCTCTCTCTGGAAGTACTGCGACCTTCCCCAAGAATCGCCTAGAGATCTAGAACGCTTCCATAAACTCCGATCCTGTTATTCCAACACACCATCGTTCAAAGAGACTTTGACTTTGATGATGCTTGGCCGCCAACCGAGACGACTGAATTGACAAATGAGGTTCGGGAAGTTTTCAAAGCCATATTTGCAGAGATAGAAAAGATGGAGAGGCACCAGCCTCACCGGACATGAGGCCGATAACAGAGACGCAAACCCACGCGCCGTCTGCGGCATAATTGTCGATCCGGGAATGGTGGCAACAACAAAGAGACAATGCGCGTAGAACAAGCTCGATATTTCGGACATTGTTCAATAAATTTCTAGTCCGCGGTGGTCGAGAATGCCGATGCGAAGATAAGAATGCAAGAGCACATCGAACGATCGCATGAATCTCACACCACGTAGATGCAAATTGCTGCGTGAATATAATAAGAAAGAGCTCCTGCGCATAGAGGAGAACATGGATCGGAAGTTTAGCCTCCTCATGGCTGAAATGAAGGCCGTAATGTACCAATCCAACGCCACCCGCTCCGAATTCCGTCGTGCAAAGATACTCGCAGAGATTGAAGCATAACTCAGCTATCAGCCGCTTAGACTTCATGATTGCTAGCTTGTTTCCAGGGGTTCCTCTCTCCTTTGATGATGCCAAAAAGGGGAAGAGGAATACCTAAAGGCGTTGAAAGGATCTGAAGGTTTGAAAAAGAAGGACGCACTTGAAGGGAAAGACAAAGAGCAGAGGAAGAGAGAAGAGAGAGAAGAAAGGAAAATCTGTTGAGGGGGAAGGTTCGAAAGATATGACCTTGATGATTGCTAAAACCCCCCAACAAGGTCTTGTCACAGCTGATATCATCAACAAACTCCCAGTGACTCTGCCACTCCAACACTCTGCAGTACCCATGGCCGAAAAAGAGAAAGACAGATTGAAGCGGGGATGAAGGAAGTGGAAGGAAAGATGGATGCCCGAGTTATGGATATTCGAAAACAACATGGAGGCATTCCAACGAGACAGAGACACCTATGCCATTTCGGATGTCGGGCAACCGAGCCAATATCTCGTTGATGAATTCAAGAAGCTCGCATCTGAAGGTTACTTCGCAAATATGTCCATGGCTCAAGCTTGGGATTTGTACTGGGAAAAAGGTCTCAAACTATGTGAAGAAGCTTACAGCAACGAGACCACGGCAAATCCTCTGCTTTGGTCACTCTGCTAGTCAAACTCGGCTATGGGAGGAAAGACAAGAAAGAAAAAGAAGAGATGAAGTCGCCAGAAAGGCTTATGAGAAAAAGAAGGCGAAGATGAAGATGAGAAGAAAAAAAAGGTCAAGATGACAGATGCGAAAAAAAACAGGAAAGAAGGAGGCGTAAAGGAGATGAAGTGTTGTTGTCCACCCTTCATATATTTTACTATGTAAATACATCTTTATGTAAGTCTTCCGTACATCGAATAAAAATTGTATAAGTTCCATACTTGCGTAGAAATAGAACAACATGATTACCTTAAGTTCTCATTTTTAAGCTTTGATACACTCTGTAAACAAAGTAAAAGAACAAGAATGTTATGATCAATAAAAGATTGATTCTATGCATACATTCCGTGATTCTACACTTTGTCTGTATGTATCTTTCTTTGTTTAATTATTGTATGAATGTTTTAAGTTTTGGCATCATCAAAAAGGGCAAATTGTTGGGAAATTATTTTTAGATTTTGATGAATGCCATGTAAAACTTAGAATAGAAAGTTGGCACCCCATTTTTCTTGTAAATTGCATTGTAATAGATAGGGGTCGAGTCGAGTCAAGTCGGCTATGCTGAACATGCAAGAAGACAACCAAGTCTAGAAGGAAGACTCACTGAGAGGCAATGAGTGTGGCAAAGAAGAGAAGACAGAACTCGATCAAGGTGCAGGTGAGATACGGTGAGTGAAGTATCGTCAAAGTCAACTCAAGCCAGCCCAAGTCTCAAGTTGAAGTGACAAAAGAGTCATCCATGATTGGAAGGCGACTCAAAGTCACCTGGGAAGTCAAGGAAATGCAACAAGTCGAGATAATCGAAAGAGATCCGTTGCACAGAAGTCAAGAAAATTACTTAAACAAGTAATACCTCCATACTGCCTTTCTTAAAGTGCTCATCCCTTAAGCGTGCAAAAGGAATAAACCAACGGGAAGCACTCGCACTGTGTCGAACTTTGAAAAGTCAAGAATCATTCACAAGTGTCTTTTAAAAATAAGCTATCTCTTCAACGGGCATTTTTGAAAGATCACTATAAAAGGCCGAGGAATCACTCTCTGAGAGAAAAAACCTCAACCACGAACATTCAAGCTAACATTCGAATCAGAACCAAAAATTACTCTAAAGTCATTCAAGTTCAATCCTCAAGCCTACACTACGAAGGAAATCAATCCAACACTCATCCAGCGGAAGGAAAGACGACTTCAACCAGTTGAAGAGGAAACATTTGAAGAATCGAAGGGTCTACATTCCACGGAGGATTGTAGGAAGGTTCAAGGTCGAACCAGTCTCAAGTTTTTGGAGGGATTCGTGATCAAATCCAAGAAGCTTAAGCAAGTGGGTCAGAGTAGTAGCAAGCGCAGTTTGCCCTGTGAAGAAGGCGAGTCGCACGAGAAGCCACCGTGTGTGACCAAGGCATCTCCGGATCGAGTCCAAAAGGATCAAGTCACCGTGTGTGATCAAGACTTGAATCGGGTATCATTAACCACTTTGTATATTGATCAATACTTAGTGGATTCCTCCAGGAGTTGGAGAAGAGAGGAGTAGAAGAATTACCCCATCTTCGAACCTCGTATAAAAACTTATTGAGTCATTTACATTTCAAAGACTTTAATTTCGATATTACTTTAATATCTCACGATAAATTTGCTATCCAATTGATAATCAACAAAGTGCTAAAACCAAGTATTAAAACAATCCTAACCAAATTCATGGGTGTTAAGTCTTCCGCTGAAAATATATCACAGTCGAGTTAAGTCTTTAGTCAAAACAGATGAGTTATTCTATCAACAACTCGTCAGTCCGCTGAGTGACTAACTCACCGATTCACTAACTTAGTTGTTCATCAAGGACTCAGCTGTGAAGTATTAACTATTAACGTTTTAAAAGGACTAAATCGAAAAGTTGGTAAGGTTTATTCAACCCCCCCTTCTAAACCTTACACTCACACCCCTTGGGACCTACACATAGTTAAAAACACTTGCATAAGATAGTGGGATAATTACAAAAACTATCCATGAGGTTTAGCCTAATTATTATCTTACAAAATTACAAATACCCCCTTAAAGTGTTACAAATACACCCTCGTTACGGTGCAATTTGTAAAATAAAGTCAAGGGGATATCCGTAGTGCATTTGTTTGTAACTAAGCTAAACTTTAGAGGTAGTTTTGTAAATAACCCAAAGATTAGTTGAAAATCTGCACTCTAATGACGTGAAGTGGAATAGTCAAGAATCTCCTTCAACTCAATTGAAATATTAAAACAACTGAATTAAATGAATTACCCAAAACGAAATCACACAAGTATGAAGGCATAGACTGAAAATGTCACTTCAAAATCCTACATACCATATGTTTAAAGAGAACAGAAAAGAAAAAACCTGAACTTGTAGTTGAAGTTGTTTCAGATATTCAATGGCTTCATCCAGCATCGATGCCTTGTCAGTCTAGCATAGAAAAACACCAACCACATTTTTCAAGTAAATCAACTCCACAATAGTAATTTGGATGCAAAAGAAGTAAAAAGATAAGTAAAATTGAAACAATTACTTTGTTAGAATTTGGAATTAAACTCTGAAGTGCTTTCAATTCTCATTGATCCGACTTCGTCGCCTCTGTCCAAAACAACTACTGATCAGACAAATCTGAACTGTTAATAAATCTTCACAGTCAAAATTCAAAAGCAAACCTTTTCGGACAAATTATGAACCTCCGCGGCTCTACTTCTCTTCAATGACCGTGGTGGAGCAGGATTTACTTCAGGTCCCTTAATTTTAATAAAAACAACAACAATAACAAAAAAGAAAATATCCAAAATCAAAGTGAGATCACTGATCAAACAAGACTCATATATATAGCATCCTAGCAAGCAAATAGCCAATATAAATTACAAACCTCAAAGACTATAAATTATAATTCTTAAATAAACTATTCAGGTTGAAAGTATTTGGTGTAACCATAAAACTACAGATTTCAGTAAGCTTACTAAACTAATAGCTCATTTACAATAAAATAACAAAAATGGAAAATTGAAATAGCAAAAAATCGAAGTATAAGAGTTATCAAATTAAATGCAATGCTAGCTAAGAACTTATAATGCAGTGTGATGTGTCGGAAGAACCATAAGGTTTCTAACTACAGTAAAATACACAGTATATCAGTAGAATATTTCAATATTTTCCACCTTAACACCAGCTGTAATATCCGAGATTTTTTTTAGGCTTTTTATTAAGAATTTTAAATTTTTAGATTTTTAGTAGGTTTTTATTTAGGGGCTAATTATATTTTTTTATAATTCAAGCCCATTCTTTCACATCCAATGTCCAACTGTCCAGACCCAAATTTAAACAAACCCATTTAATATGAATCCATTACCAATTTATTTAGCCCTTTAAAAAATCCAATTTCAGTAGTATCCTAGAATATGAAGATACCAATATCAAATTTTCAAATATATCAAAATCTTGTTATATCCTTTACCCGATTCATGAGAATCCTGTGAGATTAACCCTAATTAAGCCTATAAAATAGATTAATAGTCCAACCCAAGAACATACGTATCCTCCTACTTCAAGAACATCAAGATCAAATTTATCATTCAATTTTGCCTTTAGGTGTGTACACGGCCAAAACCAGAAAATCACTTCCCAAACCAAAAACCCAACCGAGCGGCCGCCGTAAATTATCATCCTTAGCTGGAAATCCAAACCCACAAATTCGCCAAAAAAATCGAACACCCAACTTACACAACTACGTCTGGCCCGAAATCGAGCCGCCACCCCTGAAATCCGCAGTCAACCAAAAATTAAATATAAAACCCGAGAAAAACCCATCTGAACCCAAACATAGCCACCGCGCAAAATTTCCCGAATCAGCCGAAATCGACTTGTACTTCTCCGATTCAGCCCGAAACCAAAACCATAAGCCCGAACGCAACCTGCCCGTAGCCGTCGAATCTCGCCGCCATCCGTCGGTTTGTGCGTGCGGTAGTAGGAAGATTATTGTTGGGGTTGCCGCCTGCCGGGGGCGAGAAATAGAAACAGAAGAAGGGATTGATTTTAGGGAGGGCCTGCTGTAATCGAAATAAAGAAGAATTAGAAAAAGAAAAAAAAAAGAGAGAGAGAAGGAAGATGATGATGCTGGTGGCGTGAATTGGGAGAGAGAGAAAGGAAGGAGTAGGATTTGAGAAGAAGAATGAGATACAGTGAGGATGATGGTCAATTAGTAGTAAGAAATAAGAGAAACAAATAAAGATGGTGGGTTATTTAGTGCAGTTGACCGAAAGTAGTAAGAAAAGTAGGAAAAAAAAGGAGTATGTCCAAAAATGGCCTTATTTCAAATTTGAGTTACAACTATGGTCATCTTTATTAAAAGGATTCAAATATCATTGAAGTTCACATTATACCTTTTATAACAAATAAGGAAATAAATGATTAAATTCGTTCCGCATTTCATAGAATAAGAATACTTTCAAGTTCGAACTTTTTTCATTCGTGGCGTTATTCACTATATTTAGATCCGAGTCTCCATACGGAGGTTTTAAAAAGATCATGTCAGGTTTCGAGCCAATAAACTTAACAGGTCACATAATTAAAAGATGTTCAATTCTATGTTATCAGTTCCAAACTAAGGTTTCCACGTGAAAATGGAAATAGTCCATTACGACCATATCAGGCCCAACATGCTTCCGTAAAATTAATAAATCCCTTAAAATTCATACCTCTTTTGACCGAAATAAGACCGGGTTAAATGGTTCGCAACGCCACCATCGGAAAATTACGCCCCGGATCGTTTGACAAACAACTCCTCACTGCTCAACCTCACCCTCGGGAAGATGATCCGCAAGTTATCCGACTCCTTCCGGCTTGCTCGGCCAAAGACAAATTTCTTGGTTCGTTTCCTACTCTAAGGCGTAAAAGTAATTCTTCAAAGGGGATTCATTAATAGTACATTATGAACACATGTTGAACAAATAGCATTTATTTTATTAAGAACTTAAAGAAAAACTTATTACATCAGAATCTCCTTTTGGGAGGAGAAAACTTGTTTAGCCTCTTCTCATAAAGGCTATCACACTCTTGTACATAAAATTAAAAAACTAAACTTTAAAACTCGAAAACACTCAAATTCTAAACACTCAATATTACGAAGAAATTTTATTGTAGAAGACTTAGAGAATTTTCGATTTCCTCGGCCTCCCTTCAAACTCTCGTTTAAATAGATGTAAGTCCTGATTTTAATTTCGGACTTCAACCCTCACAAAATGTAAGACGTCACGCTTACATCATACTCTTGAATTATCGCTTGCTTCCACTTGCAGCAATTAGTTGCCTTTCCCTTTCTTCACGGATCGCCCCATCTTATCAGTATCCGGTTCTTTATGCAAACTTCCAAATCCTGTGCGACTCGTCCCTTTGTCTTGTAATACTTTGGACGGCATCTTTTATGAACCCACTTTTCGTCTTTTTTTCTAAATGGGGTTGTTACATCATTCCTGAGTCACATGTCTCCACTAGCTTTGTTGGGGAATCTACTTTTTGGTAGTCCCCAAACTTTGATACTTCGTGACTTTTCTTCTCCCGTTCTTGGATCTTCTCCGATCGACTTTTGGCCGAATCCTTTGCCAAATTCCTGTTCCTGTTTTGACATTCTGGGATTGCAGACCAAGTTCCCAATGGCCGATATGAGCCATGTTACAATATTTCCTATGAGTTTTTTACTCCCTAAGCTTATTTTCCCATAGAAGATTTCTCTTCTTTTCGAATGATCTTCTGCGAACCTTGTAGTTTTTCCCCATCATGGTATTCAACAGAATGACCCGTTCACCGACTGCGGTAGAACTTGAACGAAACTTGACTTTGGCCATCACTGTGAGATGACCCCACAATCCCCATGCCCTTCTTGTAGTGATCTGATCTTGATGAAGGTCATGGCCAATTGTACTTCTTCTCGAACTTGCCTCCTTGATATTTCCGGCTCTTTCATCCGGTCTTGGCTTAATGTAATGGAAGGCTTCGTGTCCACCTTTTCCGACGGCTCTGTCGCCGCACTTATGAAATACAACTCCAATGTATCCCCGTCTTAGGTTGTCATTGTTGGACCAAGATTGAAATGTGACCTCCTGGATCCACTTCCGGTAATTTTGTGATCTCCGGGAATCCTGGTGAAGTAGTATAGACGAGGCCAAAGCCCCAAACTCGTACCACCTCTTTACTTCTTGAGGGCCGAATTTGGTAGCATCCAAACCCTTGGATATTTTCGAAACATCAATCTTTGTTTTTTCTCGAGATATCCCATGCCTGGTAATTAGTTTCTCCCAATTTGCATGGTATTCCCCGCCAAGAAGAATAAACTTTAATCTCGTTAGTATCAACCTTAGAAGTGCCCATCATAGGCCTAAGATTGATCTCTTCGCCCTTACCCCTGACGTCTTTGGGTTGATGTGATAACTCGGGATTTGACTCGAGTATCGCTTTTCCTTGGGCCAACATTTCTCGCCGACTTAGGACTTGTGCTAGAGGTATCGGAATCCTCTCACTACAGTTGGGAGCCCCGCGCTCTAAACGCTCCATTTGCTTATTAGCGGCCGGAGGAGTGGCCCTTGAAATGCCGTTCTCAATCGAGAGTGAGACCGGACACATGCTTGTATACGATCGGTTACTTTGTCCCGATCATTCCTTTGTAATTTCCCACCAAATCAAAGATTGATGACCAGGGTATCAAATTCTCGGAGTAGCATTTCCACCGGGTCTCCAAGATGTCTTGATGCGGTGAGGATGGAATCACCTTCAATTCCTCCATCTCTTGTTAGAAAATGCAAAGAATATTTTCATGAGATTTTATAATGACAATATCATAATCATAATATTCGCATTCATTTTGCCATCTAAGTATTCTAGCTTTTTCTCGGTTTTGATTCAATTTTGTTTTTCGTAAAAGCTTTGACATTTGAATTATCAATTTTTAAGATAAACTTTTAGCCAAGAGAAATAAAGGCCATTTTTTGAAAGCCTTTCGATCGCAAAGAATTCTTTCTCGTTGATATGCCACCGAGTTGCTTCACTTTCACTCGTAAATAGACCGCCGCAATATCTGCGCATGGCACTTCTCCGCTCGGTGGGCTTTTGTAAGAACTGCCGCCCACCAATGATCACCGCATCCGTAAAGCACCGATTCATCTTCATCCTGTGGAATTGCAAGTTTAGGAAGCTTTTTGCAAACTTCTTTAAGTCGCTTAATTCCTTCTTGATGTTCATTCTCCCATTTGAATACTGCATCTTTTTTAAGCAATGGGGTAAACAACTTCCTGTAATGTGCTAGATTGTTTATGAACATTCCAGCAAAATTGGCAACTCCAAGAAAACTCTGAAGCTGCTTCTTGTCTTTCAAAGATCCGAAATCCTCGTATCTTTTCTACAATATGACTTTGTAGGATGATTCCAGATTCGTCGATCTCAATTCTTAGGAATTTAATATGTCTTGTTGCAATCACTGCCTTCTTTTCTGAAAGCACTAATTCTTCCTTGTGACAAACATCTGAGAATATTTCCAAATGCTTGAGATGCTCCTTCATGTTCTTTGAGGCGATAAGAATATCATCGATATACACGGACATGAAACTGAAATAATCTTTGAATAGATTATCCATCTTTCTTTGATATATCTGGGGTGCATTAGCCAATCCCATAGGCATCACATTCCAAATATAGTGTCCTTGTGGTGTAGAGAAAGCTGTGAACTTCTTGCTTTCTTCATCCATCTTAATTTGGTAAAATCCAGACTTGCAATCGAACTTTGAGAATATCTTGGCACCTTTGATACAGTTAACCAGATGTTCTCTACTTGGGATATAGTATCCGTCGAACTCCAAAATGTTATTATTTCCCTTGTAATTAATAACAAGTCTTGGCTTTCCTCTTTTGATTTCTCCATGGTTTCTAACTAAGAACCATGGACTGTTGTATGGAGAAACTCCTGGTGAAATTAACTTAAGGTCAAGATGTTCCTTAAGTATCTTATGCATATCCTCACGGTCCTCCTGGTTCATAAGGATTGGTTTGAATCTTACGAACTCGTACTCCTTTCCAGGTTTAACCTTTAAGAAAGCTTTAAGCTCGTTCTTATCCCACCAAGCCAAAGGATCTTCATTGTAATTCCTTTGGATTTTCTTCTTGATATCCTTGAGTGATATTTGTTCCTCTATAGTTACATCACTCTGGGATTCTCCATTAGACTCATCCATAATTCTCGCAATGGCTTCCGAGTGACTCGTTCTTCTCTCCTTGTACTCGAATGAATACAAGTTATTATCCCATATCTTCTCGGTCCTTCGGATGGAACCAAATTGTCTATAGATAATAAAGCTTCACCAAATTTCCTTCGATCCGCCATTTTTGGATTGCGAAGTTTATCTTCATCACCACGCTTTGCCGCGAAAATTAATAGGTATTTTTCTCAGAAAATGTTTCCTGAGTCTTTGGACAATAATCTTATGATCACATAAGGTTGTGAAAATAAGTCTTCTCGTCTCGTTCTCTTGTGTGAATCGCTTGAATGTTTGTAGGAAATTGTTTCCTAGCAAAATATCTCCGCACTGTATCATGAAAATAGATTGGTGGCGTTTTCACCTTGTACCACGGGGGCATCTTTGCCGCGCCTCCGATCATTATTTACTCGCTTGTTTAATTCCCTGTTAAGATAAGAATCCTTTTAGAGAAATCTCTTCCCGCAATAGCTGGTAAATCTTCTCCAATTTCTTTAGGAAAAACATCCTGCTTTGCAAGACATATTCCGCACTAATCAATATAGGCGGCGAAATACTCGGCCTTGTATTCGACATATAACATTCCAATAGAAATGTATATGGAGAATGGACTAGTGGTCATCGATTCTCGATCTTTTATTAGCCACTGTGAACTCCATTCCGTCTTGTAATCATTCCCAAGTTTATGCTCCTCAAGAAATTTAATTCCCGGATTAATTGTTCTCGGGATCTTTCCCGCAAGTCCCGTGATAGTAAGCTCAATTTCTCCTATCTTCAGCTTCCTTGATACCTTCCAACGATTGGTTGTTGGAGATAATATAGAACATCACAAGGAAAAATGTTATCCTTTTGAGTGATGTCGAATATTACTTCAACCTCTCTCCATCCTTTCGGGCATTTCACTCTCTCTGCTGTTTTAAAAACATCGGGGATGCGCTGAATCAGCATTTGGTCTCCTTTCTTCCCAACGCACACTACTCACCATTCTCGGCTTTTTGCCGAAAGACATCCTTCTGGCTCAACTCGAGACTCCGACTTTTGTTGAAGACTGGTTGATCTTGAATTATCATATCAATCTCCTTAATAGTTGGAGATTCAATAATTTCTCGTAACACCACCCTGCAAAGTCCTCAAAGATTCTTGGGACTTCAATAAATTCCTTTCTCAAGAATACTTCGAATGATGGGTATTCGAGAGAGCATAGGAAATCTTGTATGTGATCGAGTAAGGCCTGTTTCCTTCTTTCATCAAATCGACTCTTTTGAAATCTTGATGAAGGGTTAGGACTCTCACCAAGTCTCGATCTCCCAAATTGTATGCAATTCTAGGATAGACATTAAATGTCAATTTCCCGCATACAAATTTCTTGTAAGCGCTCCAAGGTATGAATCCTTGAGATGCGAGATTCGCTTGTCAAAGATAGCAAGATTGAGAGGCGAATCAATTCCTTCTTTGAATGTTGCTTTAATAATTACTCTTATGGCTCTGATATGAATCCATGAGAGTGTATTTGCAACTTATCTTTTAACTTTGCTTTTGATCTCTTGTATTTCTCTAATAGGGACCAACCGCATCTCGATCAAAGTTACTAGAAACTCCATCGAAATAGCAAATTCTCCGGTTGTTACCCCGTGGATAATTTGGTGTTTTCTCTTTACTGAAACCCAATTTTATCCAATGCTTTTTCCATAGCTCCGATCGTAAATCCATCATAGACTTGAAGCTTTGGATCTTCCTTCATAATTCTCATAAGAGTCTTGTGAGACACCGTAGTGTGAGAGAGGAATCCCGACATATCCTCCCCGACCGTCCTGCTGAAGAATTTCTTCTTCACTCGATTAAATCGGATTCACTTCCATCATCGAGAATAGATCTCTTCTTCATAGATGCTTTCATCCGAGGAATATCCTCAAATTGATACACCGTATTAAATCCGATAATAAACATGCTTCTTCGATTTACGGTGTAGCCTCGAACCTGCGACTCCTCGTTTTTGATTATGCTGGGCAATCCATTGAGATATGCCCTCTTGCTCGCATGTCCAAGAATTACAGATCTTTGAAACTTTCATTTGCTCCGTGTGAGCACGCCCAAAGTTCTTCTTCCTGGATTTCTCTTGTACTTGCTTGATTAGAACCCGATGATGAGGCTCTACTCCCGCTTGGTAGTCCGGGTCTTTGTCCCGTTTTGTAACTTCGGGTTTTTGTTTTGAGCAAAACCTTCTAGGTCTCCATGAAAACCTACTTCTTTTGATGCTACTTCCTCGGCGGTATGGATGGCTTCACTCCTTCTTCCTTTTGTCCCGCTTGGTTGACCTCCCACCACTGTTGGGATATCATTATCTATGCAACATAGAAGAACTGCTTTGTTAATTCCTCTTAATCTTTTGTAATTCTTGTGTAGAGCTGCTTGGTAACACCATTCAGATAACTTGGCCTTTAGGAAAGACATTTTTCCTCGCCCGCTTTCTACTTGACTCCACCTTGTATTCCCGATAAGCATTTCTCTCCTGACTCGGAATTTTGGCAAAGAATAGTCATGTGCGACTTCTTTTCCTCAATCTTGATTTCCACCGTATTCGGTGAACAACTTGATATATTCGTCAATATGACAAATATCCAAGAACTCAAGACTATAGAGGGCTTGTTTATATCTTTTTCTTTTTCATCCTCTAATCCCTCGAAATAACCTTGTGCCGATGAACTGGATTTTGAATAGTTTTGTCATACCATCGACAATTCCTTTAAGTGATTCCCCTGATGTGACCGAACTTTTCGTACTAGCATCGGTCATATCCCAGGCAATCTTCACCGATCCTTCAAGACTCATTTCAAGTAGTAAAATGAATGAATCCTTTGTAAGATCTAGGGTTCCCTCTTGAAATTCTCATAGTCAAGCCCATTCATCAATGAGAACTTCTGCTTTTAAAATTTGGGATGTCCAGATTTAACATCAACCCATACGGATGTATTGGGTCGAGTGCGATCTTCCATAAGGCGTCTGATAAACATTCGGCCTTCCTAGGTTGTCTAGTTCCTGCAAGAGGGTTTCGACCTCCTGTTCCTGAAAGTAGATCACTCCCAGTCGTGAAATCCCCAGCGTGTGGCATCCTCTCGTCCCGAGCTCCATGATGCGAACCCGTACTTTCTTCGACGTTAGGATTAACTGGTGGCGGTGGTGGTGGAATTGGTCTACCTTGTGGGTCATAGGTAACCAACGCTGATTCTCACCTGCGTTCATCTTTAAATCTACAATACCTAATCCCGCGAAGGATTCTGCCAGGTCGTGTAGATCTTTAAGATTTATCTTTTCCATATCCATCTTTTTAATTTTTGATAGATTTTCCTTTGATTAGAGCAATGAGCTTCTCCTCATTCGTCATTTTTCGTATGACTTCGGTTGGTTTCCCCTTTTGGTGTAAATAGGGTACATCATCCCCAAAATCAATACGTTTCCTTCCTCCGGATGAACTTGGCCCGTCCTCCAGGTTCTTGACTCATTTCAATATCATGAAGGAGTTCAAGAGTTTCCTTCGATATTTCACCATCCGTTCTCAATCGATGAACTTGTCTTGGTAGATGAATATGGCGGTTGCCATAATTCCGCACCGTCTTCAATTTCTCTAAGATCTTCTGAGATCTTAGATTTATCTGAAGTATCTCGTTCCACTCGTACACCACCAGAATCATTGTTCGATGGGAATTTTCATGAACCGTTTCTTGGAGGTTCATCAAGTGAACATATAGTCCAGTTAAGCATCCGGCGCCTATAATATTATGCTCGCTTTTTACATTGCTTCTTGGTTTCCCTTCGGCTCCTGCCGTTCTTTTTCTTCATGTTGGTATTCCCAATATGAAACCTGGTCAAGGTGTTCTTGTGCATACATTGTTAATATCTGACGATATGTCCTGTAAGGGGTACATCTCGGACATCGGTCCGGATCCATAATCTCGGAGTAATTTCTCCTCACCAATTGTTAATTACATAAATATAATAAATTTAACTAAAAGTTCTTAATAAACCTAGGCTCTGATACCATTTTTACGCCCCTAAACCTTTAAAAAACATTAATTTTCCTTCAACCTTGTATAAGGGTATTTTGGGGTTTTATCAAATAAGAAGGCTATTTTTGAAACTTTTGAATAAGTAAGACCATTTTTGTATATGTGGTTTAAAATTAGGCTATTTTCAATCATTTCCCAAAAAAAAAAGTGAGATAAAGAAGAATTAGAGAAAGAAGGAAAAAGAAAGAGGAAAGAAAAGGGGTATAGGGTGAAACGTAAATTAGGGGAAAAAAGGGGAAAATAGAAAAGAAAAAGAAAAAGAAAAAAAGAAAAAGAAGAAGAAAAAGAGAAGAGAGAGAGGGCGGAATGGTGTACGTATGAGAAGAAAAAGAAAAGGGGAAGGAGGATTTTGGAGTGTGGTCCCTATACACTATTGACATAATTGCCCTTCAGTCCCAAACCAACCAAATTAGTCTTTTATTCCAATTTCTACCTTCAATTTCAATTTAGCCTTAAATTCTATTTTTTTATATTCTATTAAGCCTCTAAATTAGGATTTTCAGATTATTATTTCTAAGTTTTAAGCTTGGATTATTCGAGGTTTTGACTAGTATTATTTTTTTCTATGGTTAGGCGATTTATCGAGCGAGGATTAGACGTGCTTGCATCCGACTTTTTAAGTTATACTTATTTTTCAAGTTACGTTCAAGGTGGGGTTTGTTTCTAAACTTTATTGTCCTTGTTAAATGCTTAGATTATTTTGCATGAATGTGTAGTACAGTTGCTTAGGCCCTATTGAGCCAGGGACTCAAGATGTCCGTGGTCGATGTATCCCTCAGGTGGAACCCCTGCAGTGCACCTATTGTCTATGTCTACGGTTTTTCAAATGATCTATGCTATGTCCTATTGGATTGTATTTGCATGCTTATGTGAGATATCTGTGTATTTAGCTTGGACAATTTATACTCCACTGAAAGAAATGTCGCTCACCCCACCTATAACAAACTTTTCGGGTGAAGGAGTCGGCGGTGGTTATTGGCGGTGGATAATGACGATGGCCTTTCTAAAACTATTGGAGTAATATTTTTATTTTTAAATGTAGTTTCTCAATTGAATACTAAATTGATAAACAAATTATGATTTTCTAAGTATCTATTTCCGATGCTAGTCTTGGTGTGATAATTGAATAAAATTTCAACTTCTAGGAATTTCTAATTGAGATGATGAATGTTAAATTTCCATGATTTCCTTTTAAAAGATTTATTTATGTCAATAGACTTCAAGGGATATTTTCATAAATTGGTAAATGTGTGAATTTGTAGAAATAAATGAATATATGAATTTTCTACACTTTATAATTTGCTTCCGCTGTTGCTATGGAATTTTAAATGAAATATATTTATAGGCCTATTTTCTCTTATAAATAAACGTATGTCGCAATATTTTTTCAAAGTCTTTTAATGTCAAATAGCCTGTTTGAATTATAGTAGATGTCAAATTTTATTCAAATTATGTTATGCGATTGCTTCCGCTATAATTATTATTCCTTTTGGAAAATTAAATGGCTCACTATAACGAGTTGTCTTTCTCATGTATCTTATGAAAAAAAATATACAGTAAAATTAATATTTACACATTTTTTATAGTCAAAAATTTTGGGGCGTTACACCAGCCCACCAATCGACGAGCCACACAAGCTCCAGCCACAAAAGTTCGGCCACCTCCCTGTTTATCCTCCTATAAGTGTTCTTCTGACGAGGTCTTATCAGCAGAAAAACATACACTGAAATTTCCAAAAGTATCCATTCAAATTTCTTCATTTTATGAAACAAGAAGTTTAAATAACAAAAACTAAAAATGATAGTCGAGAACAAGTAGCTAAGAATTAAGAGATCTTCAAGCAGAATAGAGTACAAAACACACAAATCATTAATTCAGCTTAAAATACTTAGTTGATTTTCTTATTGTTAACCTATAAAATCGACATTCTTCAAAACATCAAAATAATTTATAGTGGCTTATGTCAAACTATTTGTAATGATCTCAAAGATTTGACACAATCATATTAATAAATGATCGAAATCTTATTGTGACTTTTGAAATGAAATTGAAGATAAGAAATGAAATGAAATTGTCGATATACCAGGTTGTTGCCAACAGATCGAACATATAATAAGTGAAGATGTTTTGACAGCCAGGCAGGGCCCCAGGCGGTGGAGGGGGCATTGACGCGCGCGGTGGAGGAGTGGATGACGGCCGGTGGAGGGCGATGGAAACGGTGGTGTGAAAACGGTACCAATGTAATGTTAAAAGGGAATAAGCCATATTCAAGATAATGAGGAATTTGCGAAATAACTTTTTGATTGATATAGATTGAATAAGAAAATGCCAGTACTTATAGCTAGATTACAAAATAGGATAAGCTCAAAAAATCATATCCAAATGAATATTTTGTGTAACAAACCTGTACTATCCTAATCCAAGATGATGACACTTGTTGCAATCTTGTTGCTTGATAATTCTGATGATAAACCCGCCATTGTATCAAAGATGCTCTTATCATTCTTATGCTTATCGATCTTTGTGTATCTCTTTTGATGATTGATAAGGAAGAGTAGTGTTATCATCCCCCTCAATTTGAGTGGGCTAAAGGAACAACATTGAGTTTGTTCCTTAGCCTAGTGAAAAATTGAAGTCCAAGAGGTTTGGTAAAGATGTCAGCAATTTGATCAATGGATGGAACATGCAAAACTTGTAACTTCCCAGCTGAAACTTTTTCTCGCACAAAGTGATAGTCTAATTCAATATGCTTTGTGCGAGCATGAAGAATGGGATTAGAGGCCAATGAGATAGTGCTCAAATTATCCACCCAGACAATTGGAGTGCGAGTTTGAGGGAGCTGAAGTTCATGAAGTAAATAAGAAATCCAAGAAACTTCTGCTGAAGCATGTGCAAGACTACGATACTCGGCCAAGATTACTACTTGAGACAGAGGATTGCTTAGCACTCCAAGAGACAAGGTTGTTACCAAGATAGACACAAAATCCCGTAGTAGAGCGTCTGTCATCCAAATCCGAAGCCCAATCAGAGTCAGAAAAAGATGTGAGATTGAGATGAGAGGAAGCAATCACATGTAACCCATAGGATAGAGTACCAGCAAGATATCTCATGATCCGTTTAACAGCTTTCCAATGAGTGTCAAGAGGAGATGCCATGAATTGACAAACTTTGTTGACTGAATAGGATATCTCAGGTCGAGTGATAGTGAGATATTGAAGTGCTCCTACAATGCTTCTATATTCAGTACCATTCAAGATGGGAGTGCCCTGAGACTTAGAAAGCTGAGAAGAAGAGACCATAGGAGTAGGGCTGCTGTTAGCCTCCAGCATCTGCATTTTGGATAATAAGTCCCTGATGTACTTAGCTTGACTGAGGTGAATCCCCTGTGTTGTATGATGGACCTCAATACCAAGAAAATGATGAACCTCTCCAAGATCTTTAAGAGAAAATTTGTGCCCAAGTTGAGTAATAATATGTGAGATGGCAGCATTATCACTTCCTGTGATTAATATGTCATCAACATAAATGAGAATATATAAAGAAGAAGTGCCCTGAATCCTGTAGAAAAGAGAGTGATCAGCCTTAGCATGAGAGAAACCAAGAGTGAGAAGAACACTTTTGATTTTAAGAAACCAAGCTCGAGATGCTTGTTTGAGGCCATATATGGCTTTAGTGAGCTTACAGACCAATCTTTCAGAACCAATAATTTCAAAGCCAAGAGGCTGTTTCATGTAAATAGTTTCTTGTAAATCCCCATGAAGAAAGGCATTATTAATATCCAGATGTCTGATAGGCCAAGAAAAATGGACAGCTAAGGAAATGATGACTCTGATGGTGGTTGGCTTCACAACAGGGCTAAATGTTTCAGCAAAATCAAAACCAAATTGTTTGAGAATAGCCTTGAGCAACCAAACGGGCTTTGTATCTAGAAATAGAACCATCAAAGATTCCTTTTGAGTTTAAAAACCCATCGACACCCAACAATATTCTTACTAGATGGAGGCACGATTAATTCCCGTGTTATTCTTAAGAAGTGCCTCATATTCGAAATCATTGCAGCCTTCCAATGAGGATGTGCTAAGGCTTGCTGAACATTGGATGGTTCAGAATCAGTGAGGTGGCTGACCATCCAAGCTTTAGGTTTGTGAATACCTGCTTTAGACCTGGTAAGCATAGGATGTGAACTCACAACAAAGATTAGTAGTGTTAGTAGGTAATGAAACAGGTAATGAATTACTCAAAGCAGTAAATCGGACTACCAATGGAACAAAGAGAATGACTGAAATGTATAGGCTCGGAGGAAGAGTCTGTGTGAAGAAGGAGAGGAAGACGGGGTGAAGGAGGTGACGCAGAGATCGAGCCTAGAATGTGGTGGAGTAGAGGATGAGGGAGGAGAGGGTGAGAAAACAATGGGAGGACTGAAAGATGGAACAGAATTATCAGTGGTATGGGGTATGGAGGGGTTTGTAGAAGACTGTGAAGCAAAAGGAAAATTGTTTTCATCAAAGACAACATGCCTAGAGACAATTACTTTCCCATTTAGAAGTAAGACTTTATATCCCAGGTCTTTGATTGCTATAGCCATAAATGTACCAGGGGTTGATCTAAATTGAAGTTTGTGTTTGTTGTAGGGTCTAAGGTAAGGGTAGCAAAGGCAACCAAAAACTCGAGTCGCAAAAAGATTAGGCTTATGGTGATACGAGAAGAGGTGATTTATGTTTAGAATGAGAGTTGGGGATCCTATTGATAATATAAAGTGCGTGGAGAATGCATCATCCCGATTTGAAGGGTAAATGAGATTGAGCAATAAGAGATAGGCCCATTTCAACAATATGTCGATGCTTTCTTTCAGCAACCCCATTTTGTTGGGGTGTGTAAGGGCAAGACATTCTATGTAAGATGCCACAGTCTTGAAGAAGTTTGGTTAAGGCTATGAATTCTCCACCCCCATCACTTTGTAATTGTTTGATTTTAGTATTTAATTGGTTTTCAGCAAGGTTTTTGAAATGAACAAAGGCATTGTATACATCAGATTTGTTTTTGAGAAAATATATCCAAGAGAATTTGGTACAGGCATCAATGAAGGTCACATAATAGGTGTAGCCATTGGTGGATTTAATGGGAGCTGGACCCCATAGGTCTGTGTGTATAAGTGCCAGAGGTGTGTGATAATCAGTATGGGAATTAGAAAAAGGCAATTTATGACTTTTAGCAACAGCACAAGAAGAACATAAAGCCAAACTTTTATTCAAATGAAAAGACAGATTACATGATTTGAGAGCTTGTGTAACTGTCTCATAGTTGGCATGGCCTAATCTCCTATGCCACAACTCTAAATCTAACTTAGGACCTAGAGAAATAGAGTGGACAATAGGACTCCATTGAGAATGACTGGTGTGATGAGGACTGGTGGGATGATTGCTGAGAGAGTTGTTGGATTTGAGACAATGAAGGTTGAAGCTGTAAAGTCCACTCTTAACATTCCCTGTGAGGAGGATATGTTGAGTTGCTCGATCCTTAACAAGACAAAAAGAAGGGTGAAATTCAAAAAGACATCATTATCTTTGGCAAAATGAGAAACACTCAATAAATTCTTAGAAATGCCAGAACATGTAACAAATTTTTAAGAATAAAAGCTTTGGAATGAGAAGAACTTGAAAGTAACCAATTACAATATGAGCAATATTCTCACCGTACCATTACCCATTTGCACTCTATTGTTGCCATGATATTCAAATTTGCAATGTTGAGATTACTCGAGATCATTGGACACATGATTGGTTGCCCTCGAATCAGGGTACCGATTCTTTGTCAAAAGAAGCGACGAGGGTGGTGTAAAACTGGAAGATGAGGTCGATTCTCAAATTGAGCCATATTCGCACTAGGATTTCGTGGAAGGCCTGTGGTTGGGTTGGAATAGGTGGACTGCTGTTCCCAGAATAAGTGGAGTCATACCTATACCAACATCTATCAGCTGTATGCCCAGAACCTTGACAAACTTGACAAATCATCCTATTTCCTCCATTACGGCCTCCCCTGCCTCTAAAGAAACCACCTCTAGAGCCACCTCTGCCACCTCTAGGAAATGGAAATCTGCCTCTGAAGTTTGAAGGAAATTGTTGTTGTCCATTTCGCCTAGGTGGCTGCTGAGTGACAGTGTTAGCCATAGGCACAGAACCATCAGTATTTATGTTTTCAGTAGCAGTGGTAATAGCCTCCAATCTAGACTCAAAACTGAGTAAAAGAGCTTGAATTTGTGGCACAGTATAAGGCTCAAGTCTAGATGACACACTAACAACAACAGAGTTATACTCACTCCCTAAGCCTCCAAGAATATGCATCACTTGATCAGATTCATCTATTTTCTTTCCTGCAGCAGCTAGAGCATCAAATAGACCTTTCATTTTGCTCAAATAATCTCTAATAGACATGTTATTTTTCCTCAAGGTTTGAAGTTGTAACTTCAGCTGCATTTGCTTTGCTGTGTTTTGACTAGTGAAATTTGTTTCTAAAGTATGCCATATCTCTTTTGCAGACTCTAGACCAACCATTAGAGTGAGAATACTATCGTAAAGTGAGGACAAAATCCGTGGAAGCAAGGAGTCGATCCTGTCTTTGCCAGTAATGAAACCGGATTTGGTATTTCTTTACCTTCATCATCGCAGAAGAGCTCGGAGGGTCTGTTATTGGCTTTGGTGATGAAGTCCTCCAAGCCATATCCTCTAATAGCAAAGATATAGACTTGTTGTCTCCATATGAGGAAGTTCGATTCATCAAGCTTTGTAGATACCATTGGTTTTAAGGTTGAATTATGGAGATTTGTGTAGAAGGCAAACAGAGAAGTGGTAGTCAGAGACTCAGTAGAGCCTACCATTGCTTATAAACAAGAAAAATGAAGAAAAGGTAGAGGAGGATATCGAGATGCAGGGCTAGCCGCTCGATACCATGAAAACTGTACCAATGTAACAAGAAAAGGAATAAGCCATATTCAAGACAATGAGGAATTTGCGAAATAACTTTTTGATTGATATAGATTGAATAGTAAATGTGACCGTACTTATAGCTAGATTACAAAATAGGATAAGCTCAAAGAAATCATATCCAAAGGAATATTTTGTGTAACAAACTCGTACTATCCTAATCCAAGATGATGACACTTGTTGCAATCTTGTTGCTTGATAATTCTTGATGATAAACCCGCCATTGTATCAAAGATGCTCTTATCATTCTTATGCTTATCGATCTTTGTGTATCTCTTTTGATGATTGATAAGGAAGAGTAGTGTTATCATGGTGGCGGTGGAGGGACGATGAATAGGGTTTTGGGCTTTTTGAGCTGACTGTTTAGTTTAAACTTAGGGCTGATATTATTATTATTTAAATTTAATTAATTTAAATTAATTCTTTTTATCAATTAAAATTAATTTTTTTTTGAATAATTAAGATTAACTTTCTAATACAACTATTTTGTTAGTTTTTTTTTTCGAAATATTGTTATTAGTTTTTTTAAATATGTTATTCTAAAGAAAAAAGGTTTTTCTAAATATGTGGTAAATGTTCTATTTTTAAACTATTGTATTTGACACAAATAAGATGTTGTGATAGATGTCCATTACATATGTAAAAATGAGTTGTCTTTTGACAAATAAAAATGTTAACAGACAACTGATTCTGAAAAAAGCTGTCATGAATGCTTCAAATGACAACTAATTAGTCAAAAACTATTGTCCTTTTAGTGTTGTTGTTTTGAATTTTTTTTGTAGTGACTACTCTCAACTTGTTAAAAAAAATGTGTTTGTTCAGAATTAATTTGTTTTTATGATTTCAATTATGTATTCAATTTAAGATGTTTTTGTAATTCCGTGTTTGATTTAATATATGTGTGTGTTTTCTATTTGCAATTGTACTATAATTGCATTTTAAAACAATATACATGTATGCATGGGCAAGTTTTATTTTTGCAAAATAACTTTTATTTTTTGGTTTGTCTGCCACTATAAAGTTTAAATGCTTACATTTTTTGTCCGCTACTAAATTTTTTACAACATACAAACAATTTTCATAGCAGGTCTTTACGAATTTGTTGGGCGCTTGATTGTTGTATGAACTCTTTTTCCCTAATTTAAAAGAAAAAACAGATTATTAAAGACCATTTTGAAAGATGCATTAATCTTAAGTGGAAAAAAGAGTGTAAGTTCACACCTCTACGTCTTGAAAAATGCATTTTGAAGTGATGCTTGAGTTATCTTCATATTCATGTGTGCTATGAACATGAAGTAGTCGAAGTTGCAATTGTCCACTGTAGTTTTCTTTGATTGATGGCCTAACAAAACTGAATAAGAGTATCATTTTGCAGCTAGCTCTTATTTATTTATATTGATTTTTCGTGATTTTGTTCTATAGCCAACAATCGTTGGGTTTCGGAAGAGGAGTTGAACTTATTTATATTGCTTCCAAACTTCAAGTTTGAAGGTCAATGTTAATTGCCCAATGCAATTGTATGCATGCCGTTAAATTTATGAATAATTGAAATGAAATTTGAAAATTTATTATTTAGTCTCACCGCCTAATACATCAACATTAAGTGAAATCTTTTCGATGCAACAAAATTGTTTTATTATTTCAATTCCATTTAGTAATGATGTGTCCGAATTAGGAAGAGTCTATTCGAAATATAAATAAAATAAAAGAAATTGCAAATTAACGGAGCATGTTTTCAAGGCAAATATGTGCTTCCGAGGCATCAATTGTGTTTCCAAGGCCGAGTATCATGTTTTCTAACTAATAAAATTACTTTCCATGTTTGGCAACTCGTTTCTCATGGAACTTTCCGAAATATAACTATTCTGCTTTTATATACTCCATTATATAGATATAGATATTACCTTATCCCACATTAATATAGCCAACTTGTCAACATTAAGTACAAATAATCATGAAGATATATATATGTTCATAATTTTAAAGTTTAAATTCAATATAGTTGGGAATGATTAACCACTACAAGAAAATTCCAGTTTACCGACGGAATTTACCGACAGAGATGATTTTGTTACAAAATTGACAGTTTACCTACAGAATACCTACGAGAATAAAAATATTATTTTCTCCCAAATTATACCGACAAATTGCCGACGTATTACCAACAGTTTTTCTATTTACCGATTTTTCTCGTAGGTATTTACCAACAATTTTAGATTCTGTATGTAAATATTTTACCTACAATGATTTTACCTACAACAGTTTTACCTACATTTTACAATTTTCTTAATACAAGTACCTACAGATTTTTCTGTAGGTAAACTAATTTTTTCTTGTAGTGAACGTTTCAACTTTAAAGGAAGCTAGCCTTTTTTCGCATACGGAAATAGAATTTTCAAAAATCTGATTTGTCATTGCAAAAACAATCTTCTATTATAAATTTTATTGCATTAATTATTGTTACATGTGACGCTAAAACCCAATAAATCAATTTAAAACAATAAAAGGATGTAATAACATTCGATCTTTACATAAACCCTCAATTTTATTATATCCATGACTTGGAATATACAAATCAAACATAATTAAAATATAGTCCACAATACATAATGCAACACCAAGTCGAAACAAAACATTATTCCAAATACATAATTTCACAAAGACTACCAGAAATAAGGGCTTATTCTGCTTCTTGATTGCAATTATTTAAGCAAACAAGCATAACCCCGCATTCACAATAGTGTATCCACCATCTACCAAAAGATTATGTCCACTCACATACTTAGACTCACTTGCAAATACATAGCAGCCTCACCACATCTTCCTCGGTCCAAGAACAACCCCTTTCAAGTTAGAATAAGCCCTCTTGCATCCATCATCATCCAATTTCAGGGCATCTTTTGCCGAGGTGTCGAACCAGGTATGGTGAAACACAGCTTGACGCGAATACCATGTTGTCCAAGTTCCACCGCCGTATTTCTTGTGAGTCCTACCAGGCCGTGCTTTGAGCTTGTATACGCATGAGAACCGCCGCCACCTATGGCGGAACAAACACTAGCCGTCGATATTATGTCGCCACTTCGATTTGGGATCATCACTCGGCGGCATGTTTAGTGCCTGAAGGCACCAACCAGGTTAATATTGATGACCTTGTTGATGTAGTAGAAGCGTCTAATGAGAATGATAATCAATGATGATGGAGCTAGGAAAAAGTACGCTTCATAAATTTTTCGAAATTAATTTAGATTTTTTATATATTATTATTAAATTTTATAAGTTTTTTTATATATAATTATAATAAATTTTAAAATCTTCCCCCCACCACCAAGAAAATTCAAAAACACATCTCTATCCACTTTTTTTAAGAAAATATAAATTCCGTCCCTCTAATGTTCATTTTTTGGCTCGAAGAAAAGTCGTTCTTGATAATAACGTACACAAGAAATAAAGTCGCCATGATTAACATGCATTCAAAAATTTGTTGATTCCCATAATAGAAATACAGAGAGCTTGAGAGAAACAATGGAAAACTATGGCCTTGTTTGTTTATGTTTCCAATGGCCTCTTTAATAAACATACACTAGATCCAACCTTCACTACATATCTACTGTTTCATTGAATTGCATCTCATCTTTGATCTTGCTCCATGATCATCGCCGCATTGTACCAACTTCACCGAAATATTCATCCTTATCTTTTCTATTTTGTTAGCTTATGAGGTTATGCCACGCAGGGTCCCTCATCCTAAAGCTTTATTCTCTTTCACCTTTATGGATATGATACCAAAACTTTTTGGTATCATATCCATAAAGGTGAAAGAGAATAAAGCTTAGGATGAGGGATACCCTAACACGTGGCATAACCTCATAAGCTAACAAAATAGAAAAGATAAGGATGAATATTTCCAAATTGTGAAGTTGGTACAATTGCAAAATTGATGATCATGGAGCAAGATCAAACGATGAGATGCAATTCAATGAAACAGTAGATATGTAGTGAAGGTTGGATCTAGTGTATGTTTATTCACCCCCCTCAATTCGAGCGAGCCTTGACAACGAATGTTTAACTTGTTTCGAAGGCGAGCGAAGAATTGGCCACTCAACGGTTTGGTAAATATATCTGCTATTTGATCAATGGCAGGTACATGTTGTACAGATATGACCTTTTGGAGAACCTTTTCTCTAATGAAGTGGAGATCAAGTTCCAAATGTTTTGTTCGAGAGTGATAAACGGGATTGACAGATAAAGATTTGGCTCCCAAATTGTCTGTCCAAATGACACTAGGCTTGGGAATGTTGATTCCTATTTCAGTCAGCAGAGAATGGAGCCACATGATATCACAAGTAACACTCGCAATGCTTCGATATTCAGCTTCAGTACTAGATCGGGAGACCGTTGCTTGCTTCTTAGCACTCCAACAAATAAGATTTTTTCCTAAAAAGATACAACTCCCTGATGTAGAACGTCTATCATCAACATCGGATCCCCAATCAGAATCTGAGAAAGCTATCAATTGTAAGGAAGATTTTGAAGCAAAGAATAAACCATGATCTAAAGTGCCTGCTAAATATCTGAGGATTCGTTTGAGAGCCTTCCAATGAGTTGTGAGAGGATTTTGCATATATTGACTGATTTTATTAACACTATAACAAATATCAGGTCTGGAAATGGTGGCATATTGAAGAGCTCCCACAAGCTGCCTGTAACTGGTGCCATCTTTAATTGGATCTCCATCGAACTTTGATAATGTTGGAGAAGTTAACATAGGAGAATTGAGGCCTTTAGCATCTTTCATGCCTGCTTTTTCAAGAATTTCTCGAATATATTTCCCTTGAGTCAATAGAATACCATCAGGAGTATATTTGATTTCAATACCAAGGAAATAGTGTAATTCTCCAAGGTCCTTGAGGGAAAAGACCTTGTTAAGATCTTGAATTACTTGGTTAATCTCATTCTGTGAAGATCCAGTGATAATAATGTCATCTACATATGTAAGGATCAGAATTTGAGTACCTTTACTGCATCTGAAAAACAATGAATTATCAGCTTTAGACATTACAAAACCAAAATACAGTAGAACACTTGTGAGTTTAGAAGACCAGGCCCTTAAGGTTTGTTTCAAGCCATAAAGAGATTTAGATAGTTTGCAAACCAGAGGTTGTCCCTGAGCATCAACTACCTCAAATCCAGGGACTTGTTCCATATAGATATCAACATCCAAATCTCCATTCAAAAAAGCATTGTCAATGTCCAATTGTCTTATAGTCCAAGAATTAGCCAAAGCCAATGATAACACCAATCTGATGGTGGCTGGTTTGACCACAGGACTGTAAGTTTCAGTGTAGTCTAAGCCAGCCATTTGAGTGTAACCCCGAGCTACAAGTCTAGCTTTATAACGAGCTATTGATCCATCAGCATTTTTCTTGATTTTGAAAATCCATTTACAGCTAATAACCCTTTTGTCAGAAGGCAGTCTAGTCAAGGTCCAAGTTCCGTTTTTAATAAGGGCATTATACTCTCTTTGCATAGCTTCTCTCCACTCGGGGACCTCCAAAGCCTGTCGGAAATTAGATGGCTCAACAACAGATTGAATAGCAGCTGCATAAGTTTTGGGCTTGAAAATTCCTGCCTTTGACCTTGTCACCATGGGGTGTGTTGTGGCAGCAGTCTCAGAATTGTGATGAGGAACGGTAGCAGGTTCTTGGATATCGTCAATTGGCAAGTCTATGGTTATACGACCACCAGGCATGTGGGTATTGGGGGGGATTTCAATAGGAGCAGCTGGAGAATTAGGAAGAATGGGTGAGAGAGATTCTGTGGACTGAGGGTATTGAGAAGAGTTGGAATGGCTTGAATGATTATCAATATCATGTGGGTGTGACTGAGATGGTATAATAGGGGAAACCAGAGGTATTTGACTACAAGTCCATAAATCAGTTTCTTTCACAGATTTGTCAAGCTCATGATTAATGAAAGGGAACTTGCTTTCATCAAATACAATATGTCTAGTAAAGAGAATTTTGTGATTAGGAAGCATGACCTTGTAGCCTTTAAATTGAGAACTGTAGCCAAGGAAGGTGCAAGGGGAGCTTCTAAACTCTAGTTTGTGCTTGTTGTAAGGCCTTAAATAAGGAAAACACAAGCAACCAAACACTCTCAAGGATGTATAGTCAGGTTTTCTTCCTGTTGCCAGTTCCAAGGGGGTTTTAAATTGGAGGACTCTACTAGGAACTCTATTTAGAAGAAAAACAGCAGAAGAAAATGCATCATCCCAATATTTAGCAGGTAAATTGGATGCAGCAAGGAGAGAAAGACCAGATTCTACTATGTGCCTATGCTTCCTTTCAGCTAGGCCGTTTTGTTCTGGAGTGTATGGGCAAGAAATCTTGTGGATAATGCCATGTTCATTAAATAGTTTGGATAAAGGTTTGTACTCAGTTCCACCATCACTTTGAATTGATTTTATCTTTCTATTAAATTGAGTCTCAATAAGCTGTTTGAAGTGGTGAAAGGCATTAGTAGTATCAGATTTTTGTTTTAGCAAATAAAGCCAAGCGAACCTGGAATAATGGTCAATAAAACTGACATAATAGACATAGCCGTTGGTGGATTTTATTGGAGCAGGTCCCCATAAGTCAGTATGAATAAGATCAAGTAATTCATAGTTATCAAATGTAGAATGAGAAAAAGGAAGTTTGTGACTTTTGGCAACAAGACATGGAGAACAAATAGGATCAGCTTCATTACTGTTGTAAGGGATATTACATTGTTTAAGGACCCTTTTAACAACATCAAATGCAGCATGGCCTAACCTAGAGTGCCACAATTCTAGATTGGCATTGTTCTTAAGCTTCATAGAGCTGACACTAGAACTGAAACAGGACTGACTCAATTGACTAGAATTAATTTGGTGATGACTGCTAATAGTAGAAGGATCCTTGGAACTGGCAAGACAGAAGCTGTATAAACCATCCTTAACATTGCCTTTGAGTAGAACCTCCCCTTTGGCTTGATCCTTCACAAGACAAAAATGTGGGTGAAATTCAAAGAACACTTTATTATCTTTGGCAAATTGAGAGACATTTAACAGATTTTTTGTTATTTCAGGTACATGTAATAAGTCTTTAAGAATAAAAATATGATTATTATTGGGTGACTTAATCATAGAAGAGCCAATATGAGATATTTTCAAACCTGTACCATTACCCATCTGCACTCTGTCATTTCCAGTGAAATCATTGGCAATGCTCAAGTTTTCAAGATCATATGTAAGGTGATTGGTAGCTCCAGAGTCAGGGAACCAAACTTCATGTTCATTTTCAAAAGAGTTGTTGCTAGCAATGTTAGCTGAGGGACCAGTATTGAAGTTGTTTTTGTTGGGAACATACTGAAGATCAGCCCTGTAGAAGCATTTGTCAGAAGTATGGTTGGTTCTGTGACAAATTTGGCAAGCAATTCCTCTTCCAGAATTGAACCTTCCTCCCCTTCCTCTGTTTGAGCCACCTCTACCTCTTCCATTTCTTCCTCCATTGAACTGGTATCCACCTCTGCCTCTTGTAGTTGGTGTGAATCCTCCTCTTCTACTTCCAGATGATTGAGTCATAAAATTTGCAGTAGGTGTAGATCCATCCATATTGATTTGAGAATTAAGAGACTCTTGGCTTTCAAGCCTGCTCTCAAAACTGAGCAACAAGGCATGCACTTCCCTAAGGGAACATGGTTCGATTCTTGATGCAATGGATACCATGACAGAATCGTATTCATTTCCTAATCCTCCAATAATATGAGCTATTTGATTATCATCACTCATTTTCTCACCAGCAGCTGCAAGATTATCACAACAAACTTTGATTCTGTTCAAATACTCTCTCATAGTAAGACTTCCTTTTCTAGTATTTTGTAGCTTTAGCTTCTGCTGCATTATTTTAGCCTTAGACTGGCTAGTGAAATTAATTTCTAGAGCATCCCAAATCTCCTTAGAGCTACTCAATCCTACTGTGCTAATCAATATTGGCTCGGAGAGAGATGACATAAGCCAAGATGCCAGCAACTTATCTTGCCTATTCCATGTAACATACTCAGGATTGAGATCAGATTGAGTGTTAGAGCTACCTTCAAGATATTTTCTGGTATGAGAGTGGATCCTGTAATAAATGCTTCCAATCCATAGCCAGTAATGGCAGCCAACACCTGTTGCCTCCATATCAAATGGTTATTTTCAGATAGCTTAACTGTGATAAGCTGGCCTTGAGGGTGAATGAGTTGGACTGCTGAGTTCTCTCTATTTTCGGTGGTCATTGTGGCTATTAAAGGAAAAATGACAAAAGCAAAAGCTGACCTCAGAGCCCAGGTTGATTAACCTGGGGCTCTGATACCATAAAGAACTTTTGGTATCATATCCATAAAGGTGAAAGAGAATAAAGCTTAGGATGAGGGATACCCTAACACGTGGCATAACCTCATAAGCTAACAAAATAGAAAAGATAAGGATGAATATTTCCACAGTGTGAAGTTGGTACAATTGCAGCTGATGATCATGGAGCAAGATCAAACGGATGAGATGCAATTCAATGAAACAGTAGATATGTAGTGAAGGTTGGATCTAGTGTATGTTTATTACTCTTTCCAGTTTCCAACTATACATAAAAGTGGAATCATGTTTGTTCATAGAATTTCCAATGGAAATCATCATTTTCATTTTCTATTTTTCACATAAAACAACATCTCAAACCTATAATTTCTATTCTCAAACCTATGCACTACCCTACATCACTCATTATTACTTATCAATCACTATTCTCATATTTTAACCCAATTATATATGTGGGACCCACCATTATCAACTTTATCTACTTAAAATATTACTATTTTTAAATTATAACTATCTAATGGGACCCACCAACTATAATCTTACAAATATATTATTATATATTCAAATTAAAATATTGAAGTGGATCCCACCATTACCAACTTTTCAATTATTATATACATAAAATAATATTTCAAAACTACTCAAACCAAACACAATCTCATTTCCAACCCTACATAAAACACATTTCAATTCATTCATCCAAACACAATCCCAATTTCCACACGAAAACCAAAATTCTATTTCCAACTCCAGAAACTGAAAATGGACCATGGAAACATAAACAAACATGCCCTATTTTTTTTTTAACAAGACAAAAATTTATATTAGACGATCTCATAGACATAGTTTATGAGACGAATTTTATATCTAAATAGAATTCCAACTAAAACCCATTAAAAACAACTCATATATATACTTTTGATATTTATCTCTTGCACTTAAGTCCATGACCATCTCATATAAGACCACATTTTTGTAACAATTTTCTTCAAACCTTTCTAGGTCTTAAGACATGTCATATATGTTTATTCCATTTTACACCTGGACGAATACTTCAAGTGCATAATAATCGTAAATATATTATAAATGTGTAATGATTCACAAAACATTACACAGTTCGGCGTGTATTATGTGCAGAACACTAGTGTACTACTCCAGGATCGTAAGCATCTACAAATTAAAACCTATATATATATATAGGAAATCGAATCTCTAATTAAAAATCAGGGTTATTAATCTTTTAGTACCTGACCTATAAACACTTTGCTGGTTTGGTACCTGGCATTTCCGAGTTATCAATTTAGTAACCATACTTCATAATTTTTTATAAATTGGTACCTATTCACTTTTAATGACGAAAATTCCCCCAAGAAACATAAGTATACTCAAAATGAATTTTTGAGTATACATATTTAAATTATAAAATCAATTAAAATTTTAAATAAATTTAATTAAAAAAAAAGGTTTCTCAAAATATTAATGAATTTTTGGAAAAAATAAAATTAATTACATTAATTTAGTAGAATAATAAACATAAATTACAATTTAATTAATCACAAAGAAAATTTATTTTACTTAAATAATTTTAATAATTAAAATGAAAATTAAGTAATTTTAAAATTAAAATTCAGATAGTAAATAAGAAAATTATAGAATTTTTTTATTAATATATTAATTTTTAATTAGTTTTTTAATCGAATTTTAAAAAATAATTAATATATTTTATTTTATTTTTTACAATTAGAATTTAATATTTTAATTTAAATCATAATAAGTTATTTCTTGATTAAATTTATATTTTAAAATTTAATAATTCTATTTAAAACTTAACTTTTTAATATAAAAATAAAAAAATCTTGGGGGCATTTTTCATCCTAAAAGTGAATAGGTATCAATTTATAAAAAGCGAATAGGTACTATATTGGTAACTTGGAAATGTCGGGTACCAAACCAACAAATTGTCTATAAGTCAGGTACTAAAAAATCAATAACCCTAAAAATCATAAAGATTCAAAATGGAAACGAAATAAAAAGGAATTAATCACCTGTTCGAAATCGGATTTTTCGTTGTCAAGAATGTTTGGTTTGACTGCTCCAGCAATCCCAGCATTGTTGATCATGATGTCTAGCTTTCCGTATTTAGCAACAGCACTATTCACAACATTTTCAACATCAGATTCTTTTGTTACATCACAGTGGACAAAAATGGCGGAGGATTCTAAATCTTTGCAGACATTTTTTGCTAAGTCATCTTGGACATCTGCAATTATTATTTTGGCTCCATGTTTTGAAAATAATATAGCAGTGGACTCACCAATGCCACTGGCACCACCAGTTATTATGGCCACTTTACCTTCCAGCCTAGATCACATAACATATCAATATCAACATTTTTGCATGGGAAATGCAATATAATTATATTGAAAGATCTAGCTATACTAATTTACATGAAAGAATTTATATTAAAGTAAGTAACATTTATATACATTTATAACTTTATGGTTTGTGAATTGTGATGATTATAACTTCTAAATTAGATAATGAGACAAAGGTAATTAGATCATGGACGGAGCCAGAATTTTTTATCGTGGGTCGAACATATATTATTAGAACAATTAATTATTAAAATTAAACTATAACTATATATATGGTTGTATTACCTAACATATATTGACACAGAAATAGCATATTTATATTCTTATGGAAATGGAAGCATTCTTATTTTATTACAATAGAAAATTATTAAAGAAAATAAAACATGTTTAATAAATATTACCTAAAATAAAAAATATCAACATTAAGAATATAAATAATTAACAAGAAAGGTTAATAAGCAGTTCTTTTAATTCCAATACAGAGGAATTGTGAGTTCTTCAGACTCCAATTTTTTATTGGCTGACATTAAAATTTAAGGTTTTTTACATATAGTATTTTTTTTTGAAGATCGAAGTTTTATTTTGTTATTGCTTTTCTTTTTCACTTCACTGTTTCTAAATTTTATTATTTTCATCCTTTCATGATCGACGTACCATTGTGAGAATTCAATATATAACTTCATGAATTACAATATCTAAATAAAAAAAGATTGAAATATTTATTTCTTGATCAGTACCTATACACTAAAATCACAAGACAATTAAACTAATATATTTGCTAAGAACTTAATAAAAAGAAATTGACTAAAAACTTAATTAAAAAAAAGATAACATATACATATAAACTCTAAAGATGCAGTAATTATATGTGATATTCAAATACTGGAAGATCAAAAAAATGAAAGAAATAGAAATAAAATCAAACGGAAATGAAAGAGAATGAGAATGATCAGAATAATCAACATGAATGATAGAAAAAAAAAAAAGAAAGAGAGAAAGAAAATGAGAAGAGAAAAGTACCATCAATTAAATCTTCATATAAAAAAACAAATCCAATAGTATGACGAAATATTAATTGATTCAAGTGGACAAATTTATAATTGTATACTATATGTACACAAACTTGAGTACATTGGCACCATTGAACTAACCTTCTCACAAAAGTTGAGGCCATTGACATACTTTCTGGCTTCTGGACTTGAGTATATATATAGTATTTTATTTGCCTTCATAATCTAATCTTGAGCCACTATATATAGTGCAAGGGCTAAGGGTAGTGATATGTATGGATGACTACCTTACTCCAATTATCTCATAAAAAAAAGTATAGTTAATTCTTAAAAAGGATAAAATCCACGTGGACAATTTAAGTTGGTTCTGATCTTGCACTATTCTTTTTTTTTTCCGACTAAAATATTCCTACATCAGTCGGGACACAGACTATATACTTTCTTCAAACTATGGGACATCCGTTCTTATTAGGGATATATGGTCCTAATTTGTGAGGGAGATTGAAAAACTCAACTCCAATGGTCTTGCACTATTCGCTACATGATTAATATGAAAGGGACACTAAAGTCCAAACTTTTCTTTTTGTCTGGGTTGGCAATTGTTTGAAAAAGGAAATGTGGGCACATTATTACAATGCTGCAATCCACCAAATGTTGAGATTCAACAAATTGCAGTTGTTCAACATTTATGGCTAACCACATTTATATTAAGGTGGAATAGTAAAAAGAATATGCGTATAAATACACTAATTCAGGCGAAGTCCAGATCTCATATTCCATTTTATTGGATGAATAACACGTGTACTATTATGACATCATCATCTTATATATGTGACATTCATCAAATAAATTCCACGTAAAACATGACATCTCAATCCATTTCACTACAAGAAATTAAATTCCAGTTTACCAACATAATTACAGACATAGATAATTTTGTTACTAAATTTTACAGTTACCTACAGAATACCTATAGAAAAATGAATCCCAAATTATACCAACAAATTACTGATAATTTTTAAATTTACTGATAAAATAGTATAGGTATGTACCAACAGTTTTAGATTTTGTTGGTAAATATTTACGTATAATGATTTTACCTACAACAATTTTACCTACACTTGACAAATATCTTAATAGTACCTATAAATTTTTCTGGAGGTAAACAATTTATTTCTTGTACTGCTCAGAAGAGGGAAAATACATACATACCAAGCAAAAAACTTTCAATCTAGTGATATGATTTATTTTTCTTTCATTTTTCCACGCATGCATCTTCTCATTTAAGAGACTATTAGGTTTCTCCGATATCAAGAGAAATTGTTATTATTCTTTTCTTGTATTTAGAGCAAAAGTGTTGTATATAACTATTATTTTATAATGAATTGTTTCTACACTTGACTGTGATTTTACCTCAATTTATTTGTGCTTTCCACATAAAAATATTTGTATTTATTTTATCTTACTTTTCCTAAATATCACTTCAGCAATGAGTTTGTTGTGATCCGTAATTTCCTAACAGTTAATACTATAATATAATAAACGGTCACACTGCATACAACAACAGCCAAATTGATATATGATACATATTACTCAAATGGCCCATCCTATATATGAGTTATGTATCAAAATATAGTCAAAATGTAATAGTTATAACATAGAATTAAAAATCTTGAGTAATTGACACACTTGCTCTATTTTCTATGGGGAAAAAATACCATTTTACGCTCCTGGACTATTTTTTTGCTTTTTCACGCTCCTACTTATTTTTGGATATTTTTACGTTTTTTTCTATTTTTTTGTTCCTATATTTATTTTATATATTATTTATGTTGTTTCCTAGTTGTTTTGATGTTGTATATACTATTTCTGGGTTGTTTATATGTTGTTTCTGTATTGTTTCGATATTTCAATCAATGTTTACCTATTTTACGCTCTGTTTGTTCATATATTATTTTATATATTGTTTCTGTTGTTTATGAGTTGTTTCTATACAGTTTGCTTTAATGTTGTTCTGATGTTTTTTTTTTTTTTTTGCAATTTAGTTTTATGTTTCAATACAGTTTATATATATATATATATATTTTAAGTTTTTTTGTCCATGTGTTTTTATCTATATTGTTTATGTTGTTTATGGTTTGTTTCTATGTAGTTTTCAATGTTATCATATTTTTTTTGTTGTTTCCAAGTTGTTATCGATGTTTCAATACAACTTTTACCTATTTCAAAGTTCTTTTTTGTTCTTGTGTTGTTTTCTATATTGTTTATATTGTTTCTGAGTTGTTTCTATATAATTTATAGTTCGGTTGTTTCTTAATTGTTTTCATGTTGTTGTTGATGTTTTCAATGCATTGAAACAAAAATTGAATTGTGTTTTTCTATTACTATGTGTTGTTTCTATTATATTCAATGTATTTTGTAATATGTGTTGTTTATATGTATATTTTTGTGATTGATTTATAAGATATCGAGTATAAAATTGATTATTTAATGGGGCAAGAAATTGTATTTCACTGAAATTTTATTAGTTGAAACATATTTGAAACATGTTCGAAACAACTTTGAAACGACAATATCAAAAAATCCGAAAAATTTGGGGTAGCGTAAATTTGTCTGGAAAAAACACCGGAGCATAAAAAGATCATGGGAGCATAAAAAGATCTTTTTTTCCGGTATTGTTGGGCAATTGTGTCCTTAACCTATAAATCTTTCTATTCTTTCTTGCGTGAGTTATGCATAGAATGGCTAATCAGTCCGCTTCAAAGATTGGAAACAAAGTTTGAGGTCTATTTGATATCGCCTCTTTGGCTATAGTTTCGACCCAAATCATGTCTAGTCAATAAAAGTCACGGACAATTATGGTTGGGTTAGGCCCAACATCCTCTCTTCTATGGATTTTAAAAGAGTCGCAAATCGCAGTTCGAACACATGGGCATATGATATATAGTATATGCATTTGTTTTCAAAAGTTCGGCTACATAATTGTAGGTACTCAAACCTAGACACCGTAATTGTAAGTATTACATGTGGCCACTGGAAATAGTATATTGTATTAAAGTTGCGCCTTATCATCAACGAATTCCTTTTGGCATAGGCGGAGCCACATTCCACAATATGGGGGCACGTGCCCCCATAACATTTTGACTTTTCTATTTATAATTATATTATATATTTTTTATTTTTAAAAATTTGTTATATTAATTAGGTTTAAAAAACACTAATTTTTTTTTTATATCTTTTTTTCCTTTTCTTTACTATTTGTTATTTATTTTTAAAATTTATATAGTAATTAGGTTAAAAAATAAATAAAGTATGCTTTCACTAATTGTTTTTGATGAAATTTATAATTGTATTTATTTTGTGCCCCATCATAAAAAATTCATTGATCCATCCCTGGCTTTTGGTGTACCGGTAAACGCTTGGCCAGGCTCAACAATTACCATAAAAGTATGGACTCAAACATGCAACATGTTTCTTGGGTAATACTTTAATTTCAACTGGAAAATGATACTTTATGGTCCAATCAAATCGCCAATGAATGATCTAATCTTCCCTCAAAAAAAAATGAATGATCTAATCTGTCCTTTTTTTTGTATATTAATGTTCACCACAAAATTAGGACTAATTAATACCGACTTATTGATTTCACTATCATAATCGTATAGATGGACATTGGACAAATCTTGTACGGAACATGAAATTGTCTTAAGCTTTCCATGTCCATGATACGCCTTTTTAATTTAATTATTTAACCAACTAATACCTACTAATTAGTTCGATATACAATATTGATATGGTGGCATCATTAATTAATTTCTATTAAACTAAAGGTTGTCAATAGAACGGAATTCTCTATTGGTGTATATGTGTACAACGTTTCACAGCTTCTATGATGTAAAATTTTCAATTAATGAAGTATGAATCAAGAATTCGTTGAGGATGCATTTGGACCGAAGAGATTTCAAATTCATGATAAAGCATAGAACTTGTTAGGTAATCTGATAAACTAATGGTTTTCAAATTAGATGAAGTCATTTCAAATTCTTTCCATAAATCTTCCCTCAAATTCAAATCCATCATTTCAAAGAAAACCGATGGTTATTAGGTAAGGTTCAGAAGCAAATTAAGGGTTTGCTTAATTTTGTCCTAATTCATCTTGAATGTGTCTGAAATTTGTGGTTTTTGCTCCATACCTGCAAAATAGTGTGGTAATGGACTATTCAATGCTACTTGCAGATCAGTGCTACTTTACTTCTAGTAGACACTACAAGAATTTCGCTGAATGACAACGGATATAATCTGTTATCTATTATAACAGTCAACTGTTGTCGAAGATGGTCTTGTAAAAGACCCCACTAATCGACAACAGTTCTAATATGTTGTCTTTTATAAGAAATACAACGGTTTGAACCGTTGTCTTTAGATGTTAAAAGACAGGGTTTGGGACAACAATTGATAACTTGTTTTTGAATTATGAAATACAACAATGGGTTTCCACAACGGACCAAATTCGTTGTGGTTTTGAAGTATCACAGCAGATTGGCAAGGCTTAATAACCATTGTAATTTTGGACCACGGTTATTGCAGTATTATTCGTTGTCTTCTATTTTTTTCACCTATGGTAATACAAATTTTGATTTCATGTGTGCAAAAAAAACACAATACAAGAAAACAACATATAACGAATCAAAACAGAACATGACATTAAAGTGATTGTATTAGTACATGTCAACAAAATATTATTAAGTAATATTTAACTAAACGTATCTGACAAGTGTTTAACAAAACGTCTAACAAGTGTTCTCAAAGCTACACTGAATTCTTTCATTGATGTCACATAATAGAAATTCATACCAGCAAATAAGAAGTATACATCAATTTCATTAAAACATTAAATATGCTTATGAACAATTAAAACAATCCTCTCCCTAAACACTTCCTTCAAAAACCACCAACTACTAACCAAACATTCCTAAGGTTGTTGCTTGCCAAGCCTAACCTCATATCCTAATGGATAAGCATTTAAGAAACAACAAACCACCAAAACATGAACAATTCATTACACGAATAACTAAACATATTTAAGTCGATTTTAAAGATGTTGCACCCAATACAAATACATTTAATGCAATCTTTTTCAAATATCTCAAATTTATTTTTCTTCACAAAATAGATGGGAAACTGAATTAGAATTTGCCATATATTGACTTGCATTGCATATCATACACAACTTTCAAAAATCTTGATATATATATTTGTGTGATTCGCAACTAAGATTATACGTGTAGGCAACAATTGATTACACTTAGAGCGTATTAATTACGACAAGAGCAAAACAAAAGGAGCTGTATCAGACAGTTGGATTAGATTGATCAATTACATGAAGCTAAAATGACTCTTAATTATCTTCCTAAAAACATCATTTTCGACAATCAATATTAATATTCATGATGATAGGTTGGTAATTACAAGCTTACAATTCAGATGTCTATTTGGGCTAGTTTACAATATGAATTGAACAATATTGATGATCAGGATTCTGCCATTTTAAAATTTATATTCAAAAATAAATTTAACTAAAATTTTCTTGGTATCGAGATACATCAAAGAAGAGTGGGATCTTTATTCACAAAAGAAATATGCAGAAAGCTTAATTAAAAGGCTCAAGATGGAAGGATGCAAGACTAAAGCAACTCCACTTGACAACCATAAGGCACTCAAGGAAGATGGCTCGCCGAAGGCAGATAACTCACAATATCGAAGTCTAATCGGAAGCCTACTCTATCTAACATCTACTCGACCTGACATTAAGTACGCAACTAGCTTCCTGCAAAGATTCATGCAGAATCCGAGTCAATTTCATTACGGAGTAGCAAAACGAGTACTCCGATGTTTGCAAGGAACAAGGAACTATGGCATTTGGTATGAATCTATGCCTGACTCAAAACTAATACGCTACACTGACAGCGACCGGGCAGGGTCAATTGACGACAAGAAAAGCACATCAGCTTATGCATTCACATTGTTTATAGGAATATTTTCTTGAGCATCCAAAAATCCAAAGAATCAAATACACAATCATCGCCAGGTTTGAGCATATAGCAAATTGCAATTCATCACTCGACCAAGTAATATAGTTGAAGCGCATACTTGAAGACATGGGAGAACTATAAGACAAAGCTATAAAAAAAATTCGCGATAGTAAGTCGGTGATAGCAATGGCAAAAAACCCTGTATTCCACAGCAGAACTAAACATATCAAAACCAAGTATCACTTCATTAGGGAAGCAGAGGCAAACAATGAAATTGAGCTGGAGCATTGCAAGACCGAAGAACAACTAGCTGATATTTTCACAAAAGCACTACCGCGAGAAAAGTTCGAGACACTACGAGATATGATTGGGGTCACAAAAATATGCACCAAGGAGGAGTATTAGAATTATAAAATAAAACTAGAATAGTTTAGATCAAGAATTTGAAGGAAAAAATTAGAAACTTCTTTAGACTAGTATAAATAGATGTGGAGGCATTCTAGCATATGTAAGCAAAATCAAAGACAAGAAATAAAACTACTACTTCAAAATCCTAAATCAGAAATGTCGGAGCGAGGGCGCGGAGGATTGGCCGAAAAAAAATTCCGGATATCTCTGGGGTTGCCGGCTGCTGCGATGGTGAACTGCGCGGACAACACCGGCGCGAAGAATCTTTACATCATCTCCGTAAAGGGTATCAAAGGAAGGCTGAATAGGCTGCCATTGGCGTGCATGGGTGATATGGTAATGGCGACGGTGAAGAAGGGGAAGCCTGTTTTGAGGAAGAAGGTCAGTCATCGTGAGGCAGCGAAAGCCGTGGAGAAGAAAGGATGGGGTTTAGATGTACTTTGAGGATAATGTTGGTGTTATTGTAAACCCAAAGGGGGAAATGAAAGGTTCTGCTATTACTGGTCCAATTGGAAAGGAATGTGCTCATTTATGGGGATAGCTAGTGCAGCTAGTGCCATTTTTTGTAAAAGCTATAATCAAGAAACTGAAAACAGAATAGCAGTTAGTTTAGTTAGTTATAAGTCGATTATGTTAGTTGTATTTTCGATTATAAAAGGACCTCTCCTTCTTCATTTTGTACTCATGAATTCAGATTATAAACTCAAAGTTTGTTTACAAGTTCTTCATCAATGGAAGTTTTATCACATTTCTGGGTTCTTTACATGGTATCAGTAGTATTTTGATCACATCCACATCCAATTTTTTCTTCTTCATTCTGCAGAATTCTTTCTCTGCTGCAGATTCTCTATTTTTTTATCATTTCTTAATCATCTCATCTTTCTTGATCATCTTTGATTGATCATCATGGTTGCTCCAACTGTTATACCAATGAATGACTTCACATCTCCTTTCTATCTACACCCAAGTGACAATCCAGACGCCATTATAGTGTATGAGCCCTTTAATGGAGAAAACTACATTTCTTAGAGCAGAGCTGTCTCCATGGCTTTGAATGTCAAAAATAAATTTGGTTTCATAGATAGATCAGTCCCTAAGCCATCTCCATCTTCCCCTCTACTCTACAATTGCAAAAAAAGAGCAAACAACCTTGTTCTGTCTTAGATACTAAACTCTATATCCAAAGAAATCAGAAAAAGCCTTCTTTACTTCAATTCAGATCAAGAATCATGGGATGAACTCAAGATTTGATATGTTCGTAGTGATGGACCAAGGGTTTTCCACTTAGAGAAATATTTGAGCTCGATTTCTCAAGGTACTAATTCCATTACTACCTACTACAATCAATTCAAATGTCTCTGGGATGAATACATCAATTTCGACACATTACAAAATGTTCTTGTGGAAATTGCACCGCAATTTTCCATCTGTCATATCTGAAGTCCAACAATCTGATTCAGTCATCAAATTCTTGGTTGGATTGCATGAGTCCTGTGCTCAAATTCGAAGTCAACTTCTCTTTTCTTCTCCTCTACCTTCCCTTGCAAAGGTTTATTCTCTACTTCTTCATGAAGAGGCACAAAGAGGACTAAATAATTCTATGGTTTCTCCATTAGAACCTGCAGCTATGCTTGCTCAACAAGCAATCAATACAAGATTTTAGAGTTTCAAGGACAAGAAGAAACCAAAATGCAGTCATTCTCAGGCCACACAATAGACAAATGCTTCAATTAATTGGGTATCCTCCCGGATGGAAAGGTCCAAAAGGCCCCATAAATTTAAGGGATAATGTCGGTGCTAATGTTGTGGTTTCTTCTCCTCCAAATGAACAATCAGGAAATCCTCTTTTCACTCCTGAGATGTTCCAATAATTCTTGAACCTCGCTAAGGATCACTCTCAGAAACCTGTTGAGGATAATGTTCACTCTGTAGCCACCTCGGTATCAGGTATTTCTAAGAAACATTATTGCGGTGTTGTTTTTAATGATAAGTCAAAATGGATACTTGATACTGGCGCCACTAATCATATGGTATGTGATATATCTTATTTCAATTCTAAGCCATCACCTTTTCCGTTCCTATCCATTTACCTAATGGACGAACTACTTTAGCTTCACATATGGGTAATGTGCAGTTATCTGATGATTTCACCTTACAAAATGCACTTTATGTTCCATCTTTCTCATTCAATCTTATATTTGTTTCTCAACTAACCAAAAGTTCAAATTTTGTATTGCATTTTCTTTCCTCACACTGCTTGTTACAGGATTTGAAAAGCAAGAGGATGATTGGTTCTGCTAGAGAACATGGTGGGCTTTATCATTTTAAAATCTCCTCAGCCAATGCTTTAGTTTCAGATTCTATTTGGTACTCAATATTAGGCCATGCTTCATCAAAAATATTAGATTTACTTCATTTTAATTCTGCTAAAACTTCAATTTTTGATTCTTGTGATGTATGTCATCTAGCCAAACAAAAGAGGTTGCCCTTTCCTAATAATGTTTCACAATCTACTGTAGTTTTAGATCTAATACATTGTGACATTTGGGGCCCTTTTGCCACCATTTCTCGTGCTTGTTCTAAATTCTTTCTTACTATTGTTGATGACTTCTCAAGGTGTACATGGATATACATGTTAAAACAAAAATCAGACACTCAAACCTGTTTGCAAACTTTTTTCAATATGGTTCTTACTCAGTTCAATAAGAAAATCAAAATTCTTAGATCAGACAATGGCACTGAGTTCATGTTAACCAATCTGTATAATATTCATGCAATTATACACCAGAAATCTTGTGTAGAAACACCTCAACAAAATGGCTTAGTTGAAAGAAAGCATCAACATTTGCTTCAAGTGGCTAGAGCTCTAATGTTTCAATCCAAAATTACTCTAACCTTTTGGGATGAGTGTATACTCACATCAGCTCATATTATAAATAGGCTTCCAACTCCTACTCTTCAAAACAGAACACCTTTTGAAATTTTTTTCAATAAATTTCCTGATTATTCTCATATAAAGGTTTTTGGTTGTCTAGCCTATGTTTCTATACTATCTAGACAAAGGAGTAAATTTCATCCAAGAGCCACAAAATGTGTTTTTATTGGTTATCCTATGGGAACCAAAGGTTACAAGTTGTATTATATGAAACTCGTAAAGTTTTTATATCTAGAGATGTTCAATTCTGTGAACATATATTTCCCTTTGCATTTGTATTTGTCTGCAACAATAGCAATGACATTGACCCTCTTATTCAGTCTATTTATGACAACATTGTTGAGCCACATATGCCTACTAGACTGCAATTTGATAGTCCAACTAACATTGTTGCAGGCCTTGATAATCCAACATCTGTTACTGATGCAGTTATTCCTGATACACTTGTTCCTGATACTAATTCTCTTGTTTCTGTGCCTAATGACACTACATGGCATGATACTAATTCTCCTGATCTCAGGAGATCCTTTAGAACTCGTACTTTACCTCATTATTTACAGCCATATCAGTGTGCTCTTCCACAATCTCTACAGAATAATTCCTCCTCTCAGGTTGTTAAATCGGGAAAAGCTTATGACATTGCAAAATCTATCTTTGTGGATCAGCTTTCTGGGAATCATAGAGTGTTCACTGCAAGCATCACTTAACACACAGAGCCTAAAACTTATGTTCAAGCAAGCAAAGTATCTGAATGGAGAGATGTTATGAAGGCAGAATTAACAGCTTTAGAGAAAAATAATACTTGGACAATGACTTCTCTCCCTCCCAATCAACATTGTATTGGATGTAAATGGGTTTTCAAAATCAAATATAAATCAAATGGAGATATAGAGAGGTACAAGGCAAGGTTTGTAGCAAAAGGCTACACACAAGAAGAAGGCCTTGGTTATTTTGATACCTTCTCTCCTGTTACTAAGATCACCACAGTAAGACTCATTCTAGCCATGGCTTCTATCAAAGGTTGGCATCTCCACCAACTTGATGTCAACAATGCCTTCCTTCATGGGGACCTAAATGAGGAAGTGTATATGAAACCACCACCAGGATATTGTGTTTGATAAATGGTTTTATCATGATTTTGATGATTTTGTTTTTATACCAAAACAATGTTTTTAAAGGTTGTCCAAATACTCCTAAATGATCTTAAATGGTTTTAATATTTTCCGGAGTATTTTCTCAAGTTTATTTTTGACAAAATTGGACAACACATTTAATGATTTTGTGTCATTGATTTTTACATTCAAACTATGTTTCAAAATGTTGTCCTTGTCCTGATACTCCCGATCGGTCTAAAATATTTTTACTATTTTTTGGAGTATTTCTTGGAGTTTATTTTCGATAAAATATTGGACAACACTTTTGTTTTGAGGCCAACCGGTCCACTATAGGGCAACCCGTACCTGAAGAGTACGTTGAAACAGAAATTGAGCCTGGAGTGAAAAATAACAGTCGACGGCCGCGCCAAGGCGTCAACCGGTCAGTCGGCCGACGGCCGCCAGGGCGCGACCGTGCACGCAAGTTTTTGTGAAACAAACTCGTTCTTCATTTTCCTTGGACATGGACCGATTGAGGCATGGGGTGACCGTCGAACCCCACGTCCGACCGGTCGCCCTGTGTAAATTTGTGATACGTTTATTTCAAACTCTATTTCTGTGCGACCGGTCGCCCTCTAGTTTGTGGTATTCTTCAAGAGAGATTGTGGTAATCTCAAAGGTGGTGTTGAAGAAGAGTGTGGTGCTCTTCAAGGTGTTGTAAGTTGGTGTTGTATTAATTTTGGTAATTAATAAAATCTTTTTTCTTTTTGAAATCCATCCCGGATATACTAGGGTGGTAGAGGATTAGGCCCTAGGTGGGTTGAACCTCTATAAATTGACGTGTGTTGTTTACATTCCGCACCTTTATTATTGTCTTTGAGCATTCGGTTCGAAAAAGAGGGTAAAATTGAAAAGATGGAGATAATCTATTCACCCCCCCTCTAGATTATCGTAGCCGCTTGGACTTACATATTGTACAGCAAGTGACACAAGAGTTTGCAAACTGAACAAGAGTCTTTATGGACTCAAACAAGCCTCAAGACAGTGGTTTTGCAAATTAACTTCATGTCTATTAGCTTATGGTTTTACTCAATCTAAATCAGATAGTTCTTTCTTCATTAAGTCCTCTGCTGTTTCCATAACAACTCTTTGTGTGTATGTTGATGATATCATTCTTGCAGGAAACAATTTGCAGGAAATCCAAAATCTTAAGGCACATTTAGACAACACTTTCACTATCAAAGATCTTGGAAATCGTAAATATATCCTTGGAATAGAGGTTGCAAGGTATGCCAAAGGCATTAGTGTATGCCAAAGGAAATATGCTCTAGACATCCTTACAAAGCTGGTTATCTTGGATGCAAACCAAGCTCAACTCCCATGGAAGCTAAACCTGACGTTCAAACAACTGACATCATACCTCTATCTGATCCTTCTATATACAGAAGGCTCATAGGAAGATTATTATATCTAATTATCACTAGACCTGAATTATCTTATTGTCTACAACATTTAAGTCAGTTTATGTCTAATCCCATTGTATCTCATATGACTGCAGCTCACAAATGTCTAAGATACATAAACTCAAATCCCAGCAAAGGCATCTTCTATCCCACTACATCCAGTCTACAGCTAAAAGCATTCACTGATGCTGATTGGGCTAAATGTTCTACCACAAGAAGAAGTATAAGTGGATATGCCATATTTCTAGGTGACTCTCTTATATCTTGGAAGGCAAAGAAGCAAGCAACAGTTAGTAGATCATCACCGAAGCTCGAATACGAGCTATTGCACTAGCCACATGTGAAATCCAATGGCTCAGTTATCTTCTAAATGATATTAATACAAAGCCTACAACTCCTGCCACAATCTACAAAGACAGTCGTTCAACATATTGTATCTCTCAGAATCCTTGCCACCATGAGCGCACTAAACACATCCAAATTGATTGCCACTTTGTTAGAGAAAAGATCCAAGAAGGCTTCATCAAGATCATCCATATCCCTGCTTCATAGCAAACAGCTGATACAATGACAAAACCTCTTCTGCCTGCCCTATTTAACTATTTTATCTCCAAGTTGGGCATGATAGACATTCATGCTCCACTTGCGCGCGGGGGGGAGGGGGTGTAAAAGCTATAATCAAGAAACTGAAAACAGAATATAGCAGTTAGTTTAGTTAGTTATAAGTCGGTTATGTTAGTTGTATTTTCAATTATAAAAGGACCTCTCCTCCTTCATTTTGTACTCATGAACTCAGATTATAAACTCAAAGTTTGTTTACAAGTTCTTCATCAATGGAAGTTTTATCACATATCTGAGTTCTTTACACCATTGTTTGAGAAACTGGCTAAAGAGTGATTTTTGACTTACTGCACAATGATTTAAGTTTTCATGAAATGGAAATTTAATTTCATTGTGTGTAAAAAAAAAAAAAAAAACTACTACTTCAAACTTCTTTTGGCCTTAATCCCTACATTCTCCTATCAATCATATCTATCTCCTTCACTACATTGCATACTATATTACATACAAAAACAAGACTCCCATTTTCAACCTTACTATAAAATAAAAATCTAGCATATCCTAAAATTATTTCCATCACACCATGAGAATCTCTTCTCGGATTGTCTTTTAAATGGAATTTTCGGTTCTTCCGAAGGCGGTACACTACCAGGGCATCCTATATTAACTCACAAGAAACATTACATAACAACAAATGTCAATTATGCTGAACAACTACTGAGATACGGGAAGAAGGAAAAATCAACAATTTGTATTGGAGCAAGAACAAGGAACTAAAGAAAGACAACTTTTCTAGTGGGTACATTTCACGCGTGGGACCGTACCAAATCCCCTCAAATTTAACAGTAACCCAATTCAGTTGCCTTTTTACTTTGAGAGCCATTTGGATACTTCCTTCCACGAGGAGAAAAGAAAAACCGTTCATAGTATGATTGAATGACGCTTGAGCTGATTTCATTTAATTTGAATAAGGAACCAATTAGTTTTCAATCCCAATAAAATGCTACTATTAGATTTCTAAAACAACATAATGTTCTAAAGAATGAATATTCTGTTCTCCAAATTTGTTTCCTCCACTATGAAACAAAAATTGTAACATATTAAATAAAAATGTTACAATAATAACTTTCACAAGCTTGAATACTGACATGAATGAATTGTCATTATGACCAATTAGTGATATTGGTATATTAGCTACGAACGTCTTATCACAAATCATAATTATGTTTTAACTAGATTGTCGATCGGTATAATCAATAATGTGTCACTAATTGTCAAAAAATCTATAACCACTACGTTTTGTCACTATTAAGTTGATATAGCTCTTGATATGATCCAACATTCGTGTCTTGGTTGCTACAAAATAACTATCACCAGAATCTAGTGATATTCTTTTGGGGATTGAGTGTAGCACCAGTGATTTAATACTCAATATTCCAGGTTTTCACCAATGTCCTTTCCGAATTTTTCTAATCTATGGATAAAATAAATATGATATTTATTTACCTTTTATTTATTCATAAAAGAGAAATAACTATTTTATATTCTACATTTCAAAAATATTTCTTTTTTTATTGTTACTCTTAAAATATTTTGAATTTTCAAAATAAAACTTGTGTCATACTAAACTAGAGTTCAAGAACTTTCTAACCATATGTCTCAAACATATATAAGAGAAAAACTCAACCATTTTAAGTTCATAAGAGAAAACAAAATTATATATATATATATATATATATATATATATATATTAGAGGTTTTGATGTCAATTAATACAAAAATAGAGTTAAATAAATTAATTTTCAAATCTTCACATATGGAATCAAACTTCTCCTTCAATTAATAATATGTACTTTAAAGTTTTAATTTTATTGATGGTAATTTAATAAATGATATCGAAAACAAGCTATTTTATGATATACTTATTTTATTTTGTACAATATGTTCATGTATATTTTTTTTAATAGGCCCTATCGATAGAAAATAAGTAGACAATAAAATGATAAGAACAAGATGAAAAAAGAGACCTAAAAAACGTTTGTTGCAACACAAAAGTATAATTTTAAACTTTCTATAACTATGCGTGAAAATGACTTTTACAAAACTTTCTATAACTAACATTATAAGTTTTAGTTTCTAATTTACTCTTTTTTAGAATATATTATGATTTCAATCTCTAAATTATTCTATTACTTACATGAAGATATATTATTAGAAATCTTAAATATATGTTATTTATACATAAAATTAATTTAATAAAATAAAATATAGATATAGATTAAAAAAAAGAATTAAGTGTAAAAAAATAGATAGTTAAAAATAGTATATATGTTATTGTAAAACATTTAGAAGACAAACTGAAAAATAATTTTAAAAACTCAAATATCGTTTGAAAAATGTACACCCTTAAATATCGATAAATTAAAATATCATCATGACATTAATAATAAAACTTAGGCCCCAAAAAATTTAATTATATAAAATGATGTAAAAGAGTGAAACAAGAGCTAAAATGGATTGAGTCTAAAAGATTAGATACGGACGAAGAAGAAAAACTTATTAACTCATTCAATAAGAAAGAGGTTAATATTTTCTGAGAAAGTAGTGCATTATTTAAATTATATATTAATCCAAATATTAATATGACATTAATAGAAAATTAAATAAACACAACAATATAAAGTGAAAACTAATATAAAAAGTTGAAAAATTAATGGCTATATGTGAAATTAATGAGATTAGAATTCAAAAATAACTTTTAGGATTACATTTCTTATTTGAACAAAAAATCAATTGAAAATTAAAATAAAGATTAAATTGCTATATACCCTTTGTGTAAATCCAAGCGGCTACGATAATCTAGAGGGGGGGTGAATAGATTATCTCTATCTTTTCGATTATGTCCTCTTTTTCGAAACAAATACGCCAAGACAATAATAAAGGTGCGGGAAGTAAACAACACGCGTCGATTTAAAAAGGTTCAACCCACCTGGGCCTAATCCTCTACCACCCCAAGATATCCGGATGGATTTCAAAGAAAAAGAATTTTATTAATTACCACAATTAATACAAATTCAACTTACAACACCTCAAGAGCACCACACTCTTCTTCAACACCACCTTTGGAGATTACCACAATCTCCCTTTGAAGATTACCACAATCTTCCTTCAACGGCACCTTTGAAGATCACCACAATCTTCAATCTTGAAGAATACCAAATTCTTCAACATCTCAAGAGCACCACACTCTTGAAACACCTATGACCTAGATCACCCAAGTGTATTCTTTCCACAAGAATACTCACAAGGATGTCTTGTGTTGAATGATGACAAAAATCAAGATTACAACTCAATAATGAATATTACAATTTGAGTGCAAGTGTAATCAAGAAATAAAGCCTAGACCTCAAGATGTGAAAGTGAAATCCTTAGGCTATAAATACAACAAGAGTGTTGAATATGAAAGCTTGGAAATTTGCAGATTTCTTGTTGTGAATTTGCTTGTGTGTTGTTTTATCTTGTGTCTTCAATTCATCCTCTATTTATAGGGAAGTCTTCACCAACATAGGCTCCTCTATCTTCACTTTGGTCTACAAAAAGAAGATCACAAGATGTAGAAATATTGTACGAAAATCAAAAGTAAATCTTGCTATCAAAGAATTCAAACGGTATAATTTTGCTGTCACAAAATAACATAGGGCGACCGGTTGCCCTGTATAAGATTTCGACCGTTTTGAAAAAGATAGTGCGATCCAGGTACGGGTCGTCAGGGGGGTCAAGGTGCGACCGGTCGCCCCCTAGTTGGACCGGTCCCCCTCCTCTTTTTTTTGTACAGAAATTGTTTCTGTTTCAAGTTTGTGTTCTTCAGGTACAGGTCGACGTTTTGGGCGACCGGTCGACATTCAATTTGAAATGTTGTCCGATTTTTGTCAAAAATAAACTTCAAGAAATACTCCAAAAAATTAGTAAAACCATTTTAAATCAATTGGGAGTATTTGGACAACATTTACAAACATTGTTTTGGTGTAAAAACCAATATAAACAAAATCATCAAAAGTGTTTTCCAATTTTAATCAAATTAAAAACTCTAAGAAATACTCCAAAAATTAGTAAAAATATTTTAAATCATTTAGGAGTATTTGGACAACATATAAAAATATTGTTTTGGTATAAAAACTCATTTAAACAAAATCATCAAAATCTTGATAAAAACATTTATCTAACAAACTCCCCCTTTTTGATGATTACAAACCAAAACAATTTTTAGAAGGTCGATTTTAAAACAAAACACATTTTCCGGTCTAAAACAACAATCCATTACAAGCAAGATTTATCATAAGTACAAGCATACAAGGATAGGAGCAAAGATTTTTCAAAAACATTTTTGCACAAGCTCCCCCTATCAATATGCATATCAAGAACAAGTATACAAGCAACAACTAAAAGCTAAAAGCTTAGCTTTTACAACTTAAGCTTGAATTCCATGAGCTTATAAGCTCCCCCTGTCACAAAACATCATTAGTCAAGCATAAAAGTCCACAATACATCAAATGGACTAAGCAATATTCACAGGCTTATGGCTTTTAAGAGCCCTAGCTTATAGCTTTTCTTGCAAGCTTTTAAGAGCCCTAGCTTATAGCTTTTCTTGCAAGCTTATTTTCGCTTCTTTGAGCGTATGAGCGTTTTGCCTGTTTCTCCTCCTTTGGAATCATCAAAAAGAATGTTAGCACGATAAAAACATCATATATTCATATCAAAGTGCGCAAATTTATCGATTTATCGAGCTTTTTGAAAATTGAAGCTTAAATACCAAATAAAAGGGAAAGGTTGATCAATTGACTTGCAAAAGCTCATTTGATTGATAAAACATGATCTCTATAAACTTATAAGACTTTTTAAATCGAGAGACTCATGTAGGTGATGAATTTTTCATTGAAACATTTTGTCGAACACTTGGCGTGTATTGAATAAAACAAGAGTAATATAACGCCTTTGGGATTCGTTTAAGCCAAAAAATTTCATCACTAATTGCAATACAACATTATACATTCATCATCAATCATCATAAACAACATATTAATACAAGAATTTCAACAATATATCAAGATACAAGCACATTCTCAAGGGTTCAACCCAATTGAGATTAAAGGAGGAATTAAACTTACCAATCAATCGGAGAAGTCGAGTAATACGGATGATATACTCGTACTATAAACCCAAAAATATAGAATATACAAGAAAGAAATCATTTTGGGTGAATTGTGTGTGAAATTTGCAAAGGGGTTCGATTTTGGAAGAAAATAACCAAAATAACGAAATGAAGGACAGAAGCAATTTTATTGCTGAAAATGGTCTGGGCGATCGGTTGGGGTCATGGGCGACCGGTCGACGGCATGGGCGACCGGGTCGGCCTTGCCCCGCCCGGCCAAAGTGGTTCATCCTGTTTTCCAAAATCCGAAGTTTGAACCAAAAATCCGATTTTCCGCCCCTAAGTTTTAAAAACGAGCAAAATGCAAACATGACCTCATTCAATATACATTATGTCATAATCAAGCTCGAAATGAGGTAAAAAGACTCGGTAAAATGAACAAATGTCCGCGAGTTAACTTTGAGACTAATTAAACACATCTCAAGTTTTTGTTAAAAAATGCAATCCCTTAAAAATATCAAATCTCAATATGTTTAGTTCGATTATGACGAACCATATTTTGAGAAATTGTTAACACCGAACTTGTTATCCCTAAAAATAAGAACGTTTTACTACTTTGGATACAACAAGTCATAAGAAGAAGTGCCTTTTAAATATTTGAAAATTTCTTTTAACGGCACTTTAATGAGATTCGTTGGGATAGTTTTTGAAATCGAGCATATAGACATAAGGCATATAAAATGTCGAGTCTATGGGAATAATACAAGAAAACATACCTTGAATTTGTTTGTTAACCGATATGCCTTCCTCAACCTTTGTCAATCTTTTACATTGGTAACCATAGAGGTTGAGATAATTTTTCCTTCTTCAATGCCTAACTTCTTTAGAGGTTCTATTGTACACTTTGATTGACATTGTTTAACTTGAAGTCAAGGAAGAATATTTGCTCCTCCATCATGCTCATCTTGAATTATCCTATCATTAACTTAGAAAATTTCTTGCACAAGAATTCATTAGAAGCACCAAAAATATCATACATTGCACAAGTAAGTAATCTTGCCCTTTTTCAAAAACAAAGAGAGTAATATAAATTTTACCTCTTGTAAAACCATTTAGCAAAAATAGCTAAGTCTATCATACCATACATGGGGTACTTGTTTTAAACCATACAAGGCCTTTTATAAAAATCATTTGGCCTAGAAAAATTTTAAACCCCGGAGGTTGTTTTATATAGACTTCTTCTTGAGTAAAACCATTTAGAAAATTAGATATAACATCCATTTGGTAAAGCTTGAAATTTTCTTTAAAACAAGAATGGACAAGTAAAAAGCAAATAGCTTCTAAACGTGCTATGAGTGCAAATGTTACATCAAAATCAATTACCTTCTTCTTGAAAATACCTTCGAGCTACTAACCTCGCCTTAGTTCGACCAATGTTGCATTGGTCATCGAGTTTGTTTCAGAATACCCTTTTTGTCTTCTTCATCACTATCACCACAGGGCATCCAATTGATCTACGGTGTTCATAATAGAACATTTACATCCAAATATTTTGAGGTAACTAATATTTGGAGTACTTCATTTCTCATCTATACAACTTAACAAACTCATTAACGGCATCGCTTATATAAGCAAGAAAAAATAGCCCAAGTGTAAAAACATGTCTGAATCATTAATCACAACATATCTTGCATAAGAGCATAGTAGAAATAGACACTATATATATAGACCATGAAGCAAGAAATACATACTATGCATTTAGAAGATCATCAAGAGTCTACTAAATCATGCAAGTTCAAATAAGCTTAAGAAAGCTACAAAAGGTCTCTTTTGAAATTTGAAAATCCGATAGCATATAGTTGAGACCTCATTTAAAAGAAGTATTTGAACAAGAGTTGACAAAGCAAATATGTGCAATCAATTATCGAATAGTGTCTTTCAAAAAATCCTCTTAATGGCACTTGTATGAAATACTATGAAAAACAAGCACATAGGCACATGGCAATACATATATCGAGTCTATAAGAGTAAGAATAACACAAGTAAACGTACCTCGATAATTAATGCCTTTCTTGACAATTAATGACGTAAATGGCCATTTGTGAAAATATGTAAATCCTACACAATTCTTAAAACAAATATAGCACAAATCATAATGATAAAAGTGTAGACTAAGAGATATCACAAGTAAGCTCACGCCATAAAAATCCATAAGAGATGATAACACACTTTAGTCTACAAAAATGCACAATAGTTTTTAAAAACATCATATAAGGTCTTCTTTTTCAAAAATATTTTAAAAGCACAAATATATTGAAGACCTTAAAAAAATAAATACTTGAAAACTTATTTGCAATTAAGACACAAATAAAAACATGCATAATAACAAAATAAAATGCATATTTAAATGGGGAGATACGGGTTACCAATTACGCCATTTCCATGGGTTGTGTCGTTCCCATTGTTGATGATATCTTCCCCTTTGAAAATCTTCATGTTGATGGTGGATTCTCCGATTACTCCATCTCCAAGGATTATATCATTTCCTTTGTTGATAATATTTCCTTCTTGGAAATTCATTTTGGTGGTGTCTTCTTCTTTGATCAAATGAGATGATCATTTGATGTCTTCTTGGCGGTATGTATTTTCTTCGATTATTATTCCGCCGGGTACCTAATATGACATTGTTTTGTGGTACCCTCAAGTGTTTGGGTCCTTTGGAATTAGCTTTGAGACTTTTAGGTCTCCAATAATAATTAGAGCTATTTCTAGCCCGACAAGTATTAACCGTGTGACCCGTTTTACCACAATAAAAACAAGTAGTAATTTTGGGAGCATAATGACCAACATGCATAGGGACTTGTTTTTTTTTCACATAATTAACTACACTAGGCTTATGATCAAGTCCTTGTTTCAAATTATCACAACTATGAACATCAATAATATCGGTCATTTTATCGGTACTCAAGTTGGATTTTGATAAATCATTTTTCATGCAATTAATATCCTCAACAAGAGTACTATTTTCTTTTTCAAGGTTTCTAACCTTGTCAAGTGTGGTGGTGTGATCACATGAAAGTGATTCATAAGAGGAAAATAAATTGTCCTTATCAATTTTCAAAATATTGAATTCCTTTTTCAAATTTTTGTATTTATCAAGTAAGCTTTGGAATTCATTTTGAAGTTCATCAAAATCATTTTGCAAATCACTATAATCATTTTGTAATTCATTATCATAAGAAGTGGAGGGTTTTGAACTTACCTCATTTTCTTCTTCGAAGCCCATAAAACATCGTTCATTTTCATCGACGTCGGAAGTTGTAGGAAGCTCATCCCATGTTGGGTTTGTATCCATTTGAGAAGTAGATGCTTTTGAGTGGCTCCTTTCATTTGCATATACTTCTTCTAATTTTCTCCATACTTCATGTGCCGATTTAATTCCTACAATATGATTATATTCCAAAATGGTAAGTGAACAATACAAAATATTAAGAGCTTTACCATTTAAGGAGATGATTTTCTTTTCTTCATCATTGAGCTCTTTGAGGCCTTTGTGTGGTGTGTTCATCATTGGAATGGATTCTTCATTTACGACCGTGTTCCAAATATCGAACCCGCAACCTTGTAGATAGCATTCCATTCTTTCTTTCCAAAATGTAAAATTTTTGGAATCGAATAGTGGTGGCTTGGTGATGGAGGCGCCGGTAAGGTAGACTTCGTTCGTAGCCGATGATCGTTCCTCTTTACTCGCGATGTGGAACGAGCTTGCCAAAGAGTTTGGCTCTGATACCACTTGTAAGTCCAGCGCTACGATAATCTAGAGGGGGGGTGAATAGATTATCTCTATCTTTTCGATTATGCCCTCTTTTTCAAAACAAATACGCCAAGACAATAATAAAGGCGCGGGAAGTAAACAACACGCGTCGATTTAAAGAGGTTCAACCCACCTAGGGCCTAATCCTCTACCACCCCAAAGATATATCCGGGATGGATTTCAAAGAAAAAGAATTTTATTAATTACCACAATTAATACAAATTCAACTTACAACACCTTGAAGAGCACCACACTCTTCTTCAACACCACCTTTGGAGATTACCACAATCTCCCTTTGAAGATTACCACAATCTTCCTTCAACGGCACCTTTGAAGATCACCACAATCTTCAATCTTGAAGAATACCAAATTCTTCAACATCTCAAGAGCACCACACTCTTGAAACACCTATGACCTAGATCACCCAAGTGTATTCTTTCCACAAGAATACTCACAAGGATGTCTTGTGTTGAATGATGACAAAAATCAAGATTACAACTCAATAATGAATATTACAATTTGAGTGCAAGTGTAATCAAGAAATAAAGCCTAGACCTCAAGATGTGAAAGTGAAATCCTTAGGCTATAAATATAACAAGAGTGTTGAATATGAAAGCTTGGAAATTTGCAGATTTCTTGTTGTGAATTTGCTTGTGTGTTGTTTTATCTTGTGTCTTCAATTCATCCTCTATTTATAGGGAAGTCTTCACCAACATAGGCTCATCTATCTTCACTTTTGTCTACAAAAAGAAGATCACAAGATGTAGAAATATTGTACAAAAATCAAAAGTAAATCTTGTCAAAAAGAATTCAAACGGTATAATTTTGTCATTACAAAATAACATAGAGGCGACCGGTTGCCTGTATAAGATTTCGACCGTTTTGAAAAAGATAGTGCGATCCAGGTACGGGTCATCAGGGGGGTCGACCGGTCGAAGGGGGGTGCGACCGGTCTCCCTAGGGTGCGACCGGTCGCCCCCTAGTTGGACCGATCCCCCTCCTCTTTTTTTTTGTACGAAAATTGTTTCGTTTCAAGTTTGTGTTCTTGTGCAGTCGACGGTTTGGGCGACCGGTCGACCTTCAATTTGAAATGTTGTTCGATTTTTGTCAAAAATAAACTTCAAGAAATACTCCAAAAAATTAGTAAAAACATTTTAAATCAATTGGGAGTATTTGGACAACATTTACAAACATTGTTTTGGTGTAAAAACCAATATAAACAAAATCATCAAAAGTGTTGTCCAATTTTAATCAAATTAAAAACTCTAAGAAATACTCCAAAAATTAGTAAAAACATTTTAAATCATTTAGGAGTATTTGGACAACATATAAAAACATTGTTTTGGTATAAAAACTCATTTAAACAAAATCATCAAAATCTTGATAAAAACATTTATCTAACACTTCGTTCAAATACAATTAGCATTAAACATTTGAAAATGTATTGGTAATTTTCTTTTATAATAAATAATATTATTTAGAAAGTAATGAGATCAATTTGAAATTTCATAGTCTCTTCAACAACGTAACAATTAGATTAATTTTTAGTATATCAAAAATAATTATAATCTTATAACTATATGGTTCACATGAACAATTTACAGCTACAAAAATATTCTAATAAATTGAAAGAGCCAAATTCAATTACGATTGCAATCTCTAATAATATAATAAATTTCTAAAATATTATGTAATAATTTTTAAGTCATTTTAATAAATAACTTGAAATTTTCAAAAACCTCCAAATACCATTTACAAAATAATTAATATTATAGTTTTAATTTTATAACTATATAATGATATTATTTGGGTTTTACATACCCAAATTTAATGCTCGACTTGAATAATTCTAAATATCTATTTTATTAAATATTATAAAAAAAAATTTGAAATGTAATTTTCAAACATAAAGGTTAATATAGCTATTGTATTTAATTATTGAAGAGTGTCTTCATAAGAAAAGTGATAACTTATTATTTGTTTTCTAAGACTACATTTAGTTTTGTTATTTATTATGAAATGATATATTGTGTGCAATTGAACAGAGTTTCAAAACTTAAATTTTGACTTATCACATTTTGATGATTTTATTTAAGAGTTGACTCTTGATGACAGAAATGGATTAATTTTCATATATATTTGGTTAAGATTTATTATGTTTAAATATGACACTCGAAACAGGTGGAATGCAATAACTATGAGTTTAAATGTCATGATAAAAATATTTATTTTTTTATTAGAATTTAAATAATATTTGAAAAGTATTTTTAATGTATACTGTATATTGTAAATTTGTTCATACATTATTGAAGAGCGATCAAAGAATGGAAAAAGTTATAAGCATAAAAAGTTTAAGGATAAAATTAAAATTTTAGTGGAATTTGAATTTCAATAGAAATTATAAATAATATCTGATGTTATGCTTGATTTTTGTAAATAAGTTATTTAATTAATTTTAATTTTTGTCATTAATGTGATAATTGATTTATCAATCGTTAAACATATAATGCTAAAGAATTCTAAAATCAATTAAGAAAAAATATTATTAGCATTAAGATGATCGTACACTACTCATATAAGAACTTTTTTTTTGTAATAGTAAATTTAAATGTCTATTGGATTGAATTCTTAAAAATAATTTTTTGAACATTCATTATCGATCTATACTTACAGAAAATAAAATATATATTAAAATACTTTGAACTTTTTCAATTTTAATAATTTGAGTATTTGAATGAATGTTCATTTATTTGTAAAGCACTTTTTAATATTTTAATATTCAACAACAACATTATTAAATAATGTAATTGATTTAGTGAAGTCTTGTGGATAACGTGTGCATATCGTGTTTCTTACTAGTCAAAGATAAAGAAAAACATTGAATTGAATATTAGGTGTGTTACGAGGTGTCGAGGTTAGGGGTGGCCAAATGGAACCGAAACCGCGTTCCAAATCGGAACCAGAACCGTGGTCAATGGTTCCTAAATCATAACCGTGGTCAACGGTTCCAGAACCAGAATCGGAACCGTGTAGACCGGTTCTGGTTCCGGTTCCTAGGTCTCAAAAACCGTGGAACCGGTGGTTTTAACCGTCGGTTAGAACCGTAAATGGAACCGTGATGGAACCGTTTTTTTTAAGGTTAAAATCAGCAATCTTGTTTTGGTAAATACATGCTAGAAGAAATGTAAAATGTTTATTATGATATTTTTAATATTGCACAACGATTACTTAGCGAAAAAAGTAAACGTCCAAGGGGTTCCTCTAGCTCAAATGTAGAGCTAGAGGAACATATATTTAACTACTTCTTTCGAGTTAAGTGAAACAGATATTGAAGACTTTGATATTTTGAAATGGTGATCACAAAGAACTCAACCTTATCCAATCCTCTCAATCATCGCAAAAGAGGTTTTGGCTTGTCCCGTTTCAACTATTGCAGTAGAGCAAACGTTTAGCTCTGGTGTAAATATTTTGGATGAATCACGCTCGTGTTTGCATCCCGATTCCTTAGAAGCCCAATGTTTATTGAATGATTGGTATAGAGCGGAGACGACCACAAGGATTAGAGTCAACATGCGACTTATCTGATGAGTTTGACACGGAGACAAATACAACAGGAACGAGCGGAGAAAATAGGAGTGATTGATCAACGCCACATCTAAAAGGTAATGAGGGTAATAAATAGGTAAGCGAACTACGTGGACTTTGATTCCTCTATACCATATGAGCATACATAGGCAACTTAATATTATTATTAATATTAAGCTCAAAACTTATTATTATTATCAATATTAAGTGCAAGTCCTTTTCTTTTTTTTTTTTCATTTTTTCTTTTATTTTAAACTAAATTGCTAAATATTTTTTCTAAATAAAATTAAAAAAAAGGTTCCGGTTTAATCGGAACCGGAACCATATAGGAACCGTGTTCCGATTTGGAACCGGAACCGACGGTTCTGGTTTTGAAACCGAAACCGTGAGCATAAGGTTCCGGTTCCGGTTCCTCAAATTGGAGGAACCAGAACCGGCGGAACCAGAACCAGCGGTTCCTGAACCGTGGCGAGGTCTAGTCGAGGTCATCTCTTAGGCTGTCATCCTGATAGTTTTGTGCTTAAAGGCAAAGCAACAATTATGGTCCAATCAAATTGCCAATGAATGGTCTAATAGGGGTGACAATTTTTGACACGACACGAAAACGATACGAAAATAGCGGGTTAGTGTTTAGTCTTATCGTGTTCGTGTTCTTATCGTGTCGACGTGATAAGGACACGAAAATGATCGTGTCGTGTTCGTGTTTTTGTCGTGTTTACACGATAAGGACACGAACACGATAGTGACACGATAATGACACAACACGAACACGATAAGGACACGATAATGACACGATTACCTATTAGTAACACGATAATGACACGACACGAACACGATAATGACACGTTTGCCTGTTAGTGACACGATAGTAACACGATAACCTGATATTTTGTATGTTTGTATCGTGTATTGTCGTGTAATATCGTGTCATATCGTATAATTTGGTATCGTGTATTGACATGTAAATCATTTTCTTTTAATTTTTTACTTATCGTGTCACTATCGTGTCGTGTCGTGTCGACACGGAAATTTTCGTGTTCGTGTCGTGTAAGAGCAGATACTTATCGTGTCGTGTTCGTATTTGCCCTTATCGTGCCGTGTCGTTATCGTGTCGACACGAAACACGACACGATAACACGATTTGCCACCCCTAAATTATTACGTCTTTTTTTTGGTATTAATCTTCACCACAAAATTAGGACTAATTAATAGCGACTTATCGATTTCACTATCATGGATGGACATTGGACAACTCTTGTACGGAACATGAATTTGTCTTAATTAAGCTTTCCATGTCCATGATACGCCTTTTCATTTTATAATTTAACCAACTAATACCTACTAATTAGTTCAATATATATACAATATTGTTATGCTAGCATCATTAATTAATTTCTATTAAACTAAAGGTTGTCAACAGAATGAAAGTCTCTTTTGGTGGATATATATGTGTGTACAACTTTTCACAGCTTCTATGATGTAAACTTTTCAATTAAGGAAGTATATATGAATCAAGAATTCGTTGAGCATGCATTTAGATCGAAGGGATTTCAAATTAATTCATAATAATAAATCTTACAACTTGTTAGGTAATCTGATAAGCTAATGTTTTCAAATTTGATGAAGTCATTTAAAATTCTTTGCACAAATTCTCCCTTAATTTCAAATCCTTCGATTCAAATGAAACTGGTGGTTATTAGGTAAGATTCATAAGCAAATTAAGGGTCTGCTTAATTTGTCCAAATTCATCTTGAATGTGTCTGAAATTTGTGTTTTTGCTCCATATCTGCAAAATATGTGGCAGTAGACTATTTAATGCTACTTGCGGCACCTCTGATCAATAGTACCAATAGAGCTGTCAAATAGGTCAGGCTGAAATTCTTTTGGGTCGCTTTGGAGCCCAATCCCAACTAATACTTAAAAAATACAAGTGCATTTGTATCGGACTCATCGGACTGGCTCGGATTTTCAGGTCAAATGGCTTGGCCAAGTAGGCCGGGTTCACATATAAGGCTTACATATCACACAGTTATATGTGAACCTTCTACGGTATAGGTAGACGAAAATATATAATGTTGCTACTGGCCATAATTAGGGATGGAAATTTTGACCCGACCCGCGGGTATCCGCCCTGGGTCGCCTCGCCCGTGACCTGTGGTCCGGCGAGTCCGGTATCACTCGCCCCGGATACCCGCTCCGCCCCGCCTAGAAATTTTATTTATAAAATATATTTTAATATATATTTTGCATATATAATATATATTATAATATAATTTTATGTATTTTTATATTATATCTGATATTTATAAATTGATATAATAACTTTTGTAAATAATATTTTATAAATATATTAGTAATATATTTTTTTAAATTTTTTGAAATTTTTATGCATTTAATTTAATTTAAAACGAGGCAGAACGGGTCGATCAATCCTGCGACCCGCGGCGAGTCGACCCGCCCCGCTCCATTCTAGGCACGGGACCATCCCTAACCATAATCGTATAAGAATCGATGGATAAATTTTATATTGAAGATATAAGTGCATATTTCGGGTTATGATGCATGATCCATATTTGTATTAGTGTGGAGTGTGGACTCATCCAACTTAATGTTGTGGTTGCCCTTCTTTACGAATGTATGTCTATAAATAAGATGCTAATTTTTTAAAATAAGTGGGTCACCAACAAATATATTTGTTGTCCCAATATAAAACACTCTCTCTCTCTCTCTCTCCAAATAAACATAAAAATTCTATTATGTGTGTTTAAGTGGATGGTAGAACCATTTCCCGTTCCATTTTCATATTCCAGAAATACAAATATGTATTGTTGATTATTTTAATTTACGACGTGTATCATTCATCTGAACAGTAAAATACAAATACAAATTGAAATCTCATTCGAAAATAGAAGATCTCATTCGTCTGAATACATAATTAGTTTGGTCCAATCAAAAGAAAAATATTTGTACACATTCAACGGTTTTATTGACTAAAACACGGTTAAAGCTGAATTCATAACAGTAAATCCTCCATCCACAATCAGATTATGCCCACTCACATACTTAGACTCATCACTTGCTAAATACAGAACAGCCTCAGCCACATCCTCTGCCTTCAAACGCACCCCCTCAAGATTCGACTCAATGTCGTCCATCGGATCGTCCTCCTCTCGACTCAAAAATCCTCTCGACATAGACGAAGGAAACGCATAAGGCGACACGCAATTAACTCTAATCCCATAATGTCCTAACTCTACAGCAGTATTCCTAGTTAGCCCCAAAACCGCATGCTTAGAACTTGCATAACCATGCGTACCCACACCACCGATAACCGAACAAACGCTTGCCATGTTAATAATCGTACCCTTTCGGACACGTTTCATAAAACGGGCCGCGTGTTTCGTGCCTAAAAATGCACCGGCGACATTTACACGAAAAACGTGTTCAAAATCGGGTAGATTGTAGTTAAGGATGTCGGATTTCATGGTGTCCATGATTCCTGCGTTGTTGAACATTATGTCTAGCTTTCCGTGCATTGAAACGGCTTTTTCGACTGCGTTTTGGATGTGGGATTCATTTGTAACATCACAATGGATGAAAGATGCGGTTTCTGGAGATAGATCTTTGCAGATCAGACGGCCCTGATTGTCTTGAACGTCAGCTATCAAGATTTTGGCGCCGTGTTTGTGGAAAAGTTTTGCGGTTACTGATCCAAGACCGCCTGCTCTTCCGGTGATTAAAGCTACTTTTCCTTCCAATCTATGACAGAACAAAAATTTGGAAATGACAGCAGTTGCAAGAACATGAGCTTGGTAATATTTATTTAGGGAAAATTACAAAAATTACCCTTGAGGTCGGCCTGATAAAAAAAATTCCAATTATAAAATTATAAGTATTCCCTTTAGTTTGTATTTTCTCGACAAATAACTCCCTATTGTAATTTGCAATATAAAAAAAAATCAAAAAGTGACTTTGTAGTTTCGGGCTTAATTGCAAAATTGGTCTCGTAACTATAAAAGCCTAGCAATTTTGGTTATGTAAATTAATTAGGTAGCAATTTTGATTATGTACACTTTTGACTCATAAGTTCTAATTATGTAACTCTAGTGGGTATTTAAATATTTCATTTTTCCTACAATACTCTATCCTTTAGAAAAATCCCTAAAATACCCATGACAGCTAAAAGTTATAGGATTGAAATTGCTACTTTGACTAAAGGATAAAATCGTTAAGGACCATTCCTCACTCACAAGCTCTTTCTCAGCCCCAGGTTTAACCTAACGAGTGCATTCAGTTTCATGTCCAAAATCAGTTGAAAGGACGTACAATCGGCGAGAAAGTGCTACATCAAGAAGTTACACGACTAATATTGCCGACCCTTAAGTTACAGGACTAAAATTGCAATTAAACTTTTTGAAAGGTAGTTGGAGTTTTTTTAATTAGACTAACTCAAGGGTAACTTTCGTAATTAACCCAAAGAATTGATTCAGATGATATATGTGAGATATGAAAGTCCAACTTAATAGAAAACTAAGGGCGTAGCAGACGATCAGGGTAGCCTAAAGCGTAAAACACGTAAATAAATTAAAGGGATAATTACAAAAAGTACTCTTATGTTTGATCTAAATACAAAAAAACCCAACTAACTTTCAAAATAACAAAAGTACCCCTCATGTTTGATTAAACTGTAATAGTTTTATAAATATGAGGAGAGATTTTGAAATAGTTTTTGCAAGGGGTAAATGTTTGATAAAATAAAACCTCAGGGGTATTTTTGTAATTTTAAAAGTTAGCTGGAGTTTTTTTTTAAGTAGGTTAAACCTCAAGGAACTTTTTGCAATTAACCCTACATTAAAATGATAATTTCAGAAGAGGAAAAACATAAATGGTTTAACTAACTGAAAAATGATCAGAAAGAACCTTTTTTAGTTAACTCAACTTGCCTCTTAGCCACAGCAGATAGAAGTGAAGTGCTTCCCATAGCTCTCGCTTGAGCAGCTTCTGCTTAATTTAACAGCTATTAAGAAGCTATTTTCCTATGGAAAATCTCCGAATAGATAATTCTATATATACTTCCTCTGGTCTGCTCAAGTTGCCAAAAAGGTTTCTAGTGTCTATCACTAGCATTTTCTTTACAGCTTCGCCCTCTGCCTTTTTTCAGCCTCTAGTAACTAGGGATGTCAATAGAACGGGTTTGCAAGAACTGGAGACCCGCCCCGACAAGATTTTAGAAGACACGTGATCCACCCGGCCACGGATTCGCTAGACCATTTGACCCAGAGACGAAGCCATGTACAGGCCACGGGGGAACTGGGCCCCCCTCAAATTTTGAAAAAAAGTAGGAGAATATTAAAATAAATAAAAAATAGAAAAATGGGAAAAAGAAGTCTTCAATTATATTGCATTCCTCTTTCCTATTTTGATTTTTGAATTGAAAATTATGATTCTTGGTCATTTTTCCCTTTTCTTAAAATTTTGTATATTTTTTAAGCTTCACCGTAAACTTTAACTTAAATTTTTGCATTATTCTCTTATGTCTTTATTTGTCCTTTTTGGTATATTGATATAACTGTATTTTTTATTTATTTATGAATATTAATATGTGACTGAATAATACAATAACTTAATCAAAACTTCTACTTATTTTAAATTTGATGTATTGTTTTTCATTTTTATATTGGTAATGGACGAATTGTGCACTTATGTTTTGTAAAAATGAAAAATTATCATATTTTCGAAAACATGTTTTTAGCCATTTTGATACAGTCATACCATTCTTGTGTTCACTGATGAGGTATTATATTTCAAAAAAATTGATGCGGTACATTTTTCAGCACCGAGTAATTGACTGGTCCCTAGAAATGAAAAAAGACAAAGTGGAAACTTGATCTCAAAAATGACTAAAAAACATGGTTAAAACTATTTTTATTGTGGAAAAGTGGCAAAACATCCAACGGACTCTTTTATATTAATATTAGTTGAGCCCTCCTACCCGAAATTTCTAGCTTCGTCACTGGTTGGACCCACTATATAATTATAGAAATATTATATAAATATTGTGATAATTACAAAAACTATCTTTGAGGTTTTGGGTAGAGGGGTTAATTTGGTTTGAGTCCGAGTTCATGGGTTCGCGGGTCAGAATCAGTCAACCCAAACACGACGTTTTTAATTATTCATGTCAGAATCTTGAACCCAAACTCGACCTATTTATTTCACAGATAACCCGGACCCGACCTGTTTAACCCGTTTAATAAAATTATTTTTATGTGCATTTAATAGTTTTTCCACAAAATAATTTTTTAAAAATCAATCATTATGACATACTATTCAATTAATAAAAAATATCATAATTCATTACATATAAAAAAATAACATAATTACATAAATAACATAACCTCTATTAGTTAATATGCGTACATACTCGTAAAGTACCCGTACGTACAACGTCGTTAGATACTCCATTCTTTTCAAATAAAATGTTTAATACTCGTAGTATAGTTATTCGTATAATACTTGGCGAATAAAACTTTATTTTAATATTTTTATAATATTTAAATAAATCAAAAAATCATTAAAAATCATTTATAAGTATAATTACAATATTATAAAATAATAAATAAGAATATTAATAATATATAGATATAGTAATTATTATTAAATAATTATCTTGGATTTATGTTAAGTTATAATTTAATATAATAAAAAAACTATATATTAAGTTTTATATAATATAAGTATAAATACATTTAACTTAAAAATTCACTAACTATTATTAAATAATTATTTTCAATTTGTGTTATAATTTAAAGTAAATTAATTAATAAAGTACCTATTAATTTTAATATCAACTAAACATAAGTATGAACTACAATCTATGTAAATATAATGTAAAAAATAAACTGTATTATTACTCCCGAACAATTATATTAGATTTGTATTAAATTCATACGTCTACAGATCCGTATATTAAATATTTTCGTATTTGTTTTGCCGATTTTTTCGTAGTAACTTTCAGAAAATATTCATAATATACTCACACATACTAAATAACGAACTTTTCCCGTCCAGTATTTAACTAACAATGATCATAACATATTAATCATATTTAATTTGAGAACAACATACAAAAAGACATTCAAAATAGTAACAACATAAGGATGTTTTAACATTTAAGGTTTAAGGACATGTCTTTTTTTTTTTTATTTTTTTCTTACAATTACTTATTTACGTATATAGATTTTTTAAATTAATAAACGGGTTAGACGGGTTAAATGGGTCATAGCAGGTTGACCCAAGCCCAACCTGTTTAATTGACGGATTATTCGGGTTCGACCTAATTTCGACTTGGACCCATGAAGCCTGGACCCATACCTTCTAATTTCATGTTAGGTTCGTGTCGGGTCCGAAATTGACATCCCTAGTCTTGGGTAAATACAAAAAAAACAGAGAAATATCAAAATTATAAAACTACCCCTGAATTTTTGGTTCTGTCTTAATTTTAGGGGGTTAACTATAATATTTCAATAAATATGATTGTGACTTTTGAAAAAAAGATTTATATGAAGGGAAAAAATGTAAGACGGACTCAAACCTCAAGAATTTTTTTTGTAATTCTAAAATTTTTCTGGGTTTTTTAGTAATTGCCCTAAACCTTAGGGGTACTTTTTGTAGGAATACCAGTAAAATATTTGTAAAACTATATTTCGACCAAATTTGCTTACTAAGCCTGGAGATAATGTTCCATCTAAACAAGCAACAAAACGGGGAAATTGTTTAAATGTAGTAAAAATGAAAACAAATTGTCAAAATATGGTAAAATTGTGGTTGGTTGCTTATTTACTCGTTGGCACAAGATATCAAATCGCGCTGCGCGCTTTTTTTTTATTTTTTTTAATATCTTTGGCGCACATACAATGTTTATTGGGGGTGGGGGCTGAAATAGGGGAGGGGGAGGGGGAGGGGTTTAATGGGTGGCACACACAAGAGGTGCGCCACCCAAACATATTTTTGGGGGTAGGGGGTCTGGGGGTGGTGGTGGGGGGAGGGGGTAGTTGGGGGTGAGAGTGGATAAGTTATTTAATTATTTTATATAATAATAAATTAATATTTATCCCGTGTAATTAGTTTATACGTAACTTTTTTGTTTTTTATCCTTTTTAATATGTAATATATCAAATTAATTATTTTTTTACGATCTTCAATTTGACATACATATTGCATATTTTTGCAAGAAGATAAATAGATAGTCATAAATAGGTCTCGATCTGATAAGGTTATTATTGCGCGATACACGTATAGTAGTTAGAATTTAACAATACCCCAAATTTTTACCCTAAATACACAATCATAAATTTTTACCTCGATTTGATAAAGTTTTTTTTTTTTGGATTATGACATGTGCATTTTCCCAAATTTTTACCCTAAATACCCAAATTTTTACAACTTTTAACAATTTTAAACAATTTATGCTCATTAATAAAGAATTGTAAAAAAATAAAACTGTTTGTATAATTGGATCAGTAGTTATTTTTTCTCTGTGCTTCCTCGCCCTCATCAGTCACATCGGCATGGGCGTTACAAAATTTTAGTGAATAAAAAAAGTGTGAAAAAATAAGTTCAATTGTACGGTACAAACACGACACGAAATTATAGTGTTTGGGCCAAGTGTTATTAGATTCGGGTCATTATCGGGCCAACCCGATAAGAACGATAACAAATTGGGTTCATATCGGGCCAACCCGATAAGCCCGTTATACCCGATAACACAAATAATATTTCTTTTACACAATTTTTTCTCATTCTTACTTCATTAGGAGCTTTATATGTGATAAATATTTGAAGAAAAAAATAATATTATACTATATTAGTAAATGGTTTAACGAGTCAAATGCTCTAAATTGTCCAAATGAGCCAAAAATTAATAATAATTAATAAAAAAATATAAATAAATTTACTTATCGGGTTTCACGGGCCTTGCCTGAGCTATCGGGTTTTTATCGTGTCGTGTTTGGGTTATCCTTTTCGGCCCGTTAAGCTTATCGGACCGTGTTCGGGTTAGTGCTTATCGTGTCGTGTTCTTATCGGGCCGGTTTATGACTATGCATTTATTTTCTTATAAAAATATGCAATATGTATGTTAAATTGAAGATCGTAAAAAAACAATTAATTTGATATATTACACATTAAAAACAGATAAAAATAAAAAAGTTATGTAGGTCCCCGAGGGTGTAAGTGTAAGGTTTAGAAGGGGGTTGAATAAACCTTACCAAATTTTCGATTTAGTCCTTTTAAATATATAGAGTTGATACTACACACAATTTGTGTCCTTGATGGACAAATAACTTAGCTACTCAAGAGTTAATCTCTCAAAGACTCAACTGAGTTTGTTGATGGAGTAACTCACTTGTTGGCTCTAAATTAACTCAACTTGTGGTTTTGTTTTCAAAGAAGACTTAACACCCTTAAGTTTGATTAAGCAAGAGTTTAGTGCTTGGTTTAGTACTTATAAATTATCAAGTGGATAGCAAATTTATCGTGAGATATATGCGATTAAAAATGCGAGAATTTAAGTCTTTGAAATGTAAATGACACAATGAAATTTTTATAGAGGTTCGAAGATGGGGTAATTCTTCTACTCCTCTCTTCTCCAACTCCTGGAGGAATCCACTAGGTAATGATCAAGATACAAAGTGGTAAATCCGGATACAAGTCTTGATCACACAAACACTTGATCCTTTGGGACTCGATCCGAGACGCCTTGATCACTCACCGGCTTCTCGTGACGACTCGGCTTCTTCACAGGCGTATACTTGCTTTACTTACACTCACTTGCTCAAGCTCTTTGGATTTGATCACGAAGCCCTCCAAAAGCTTAAGACTTGGTTCGACCTTGAACCTTCCTACAATCCTTCGTGGAATGTAGACCCCGACTTTTAGTATTTTCCTCTTCAACCGATTGAAGTTATCTTTCCTTCACAGTGAGTGTTGGATTGATGTCCTTCGTAGTGTAGGCTTGAGGATTGAGAATATTTCAGATTTTCTAATAATTGCACGAACGTTCTTGGTTGAGATCTATCTCTTGTGTCACTTATGTCTCTCTTTTCTCAATTTAAATTCCTCGGCCTTTTATAGTGATCTTTCAAAAATTTGCCCGTTGAAGAGATAGGCTTATTTTTGAAAGTCACTTGCGTCGTTGCTTGTCTTGTTGCGATCCTTGAAATTGCCATTTCCTCGTATGAATTGTTCTTTCACCTTTTCGAGTTCGACACGGTGTAGTGCTTCCCATTGGTTCATTCCATTTGCACGCTCGGGGACCGAGCACTCCGAGAAAGGTGGTATGGAGATATTACTTGTTTAAGTAATTCTCTTGATTTCTCAGCAACGGATCTTTTACGATTATCTCGACTTGACCGCATTTCCTTGCTTTCCCAGGTGACTTAGAGTCGCTTCCAATCATGGATGACTCTTCCTCCACTTAAACTTGAGACTTAGCTTTTCTTGAGTTGACTTGACCGATACTCCACTCACCGCATCTCACCGCTTCTTCAAGATAGAGTTCCTATCTACTCTTCTTGCCATACTCAAATGTCTCGCAATGAGTCTTCCCTCTAGTCTTGATTGTCTTCTTGTATGTTAGGTCGTAGTGACTTAACTCGACCTGGCTTGGCCACTCTAATTTTTACAATGCATTTTACAACAAGAATAGGGGTGCCAACTTTCTATTCTAAGTTTTACATGGCATTCATCAAAATCTAAACAATAAATTTCCTAACAAGTTACGTATGAACGAATTAATGGGATAATTATTAATTTATTATTATATAAAATAATTAAATAACTTACCCACTCACACCCCCAACTACCCCCCCCCACCACCACCCCCGCGATCCCCTACTACCCTACCCCCAAAAATATGTTTGGGTGGCGCACCACTGTGTGCGCCACCCATTCAACCCCTACCCTCCCTTATTCCATTTCCCACCCCAACCCATCCACCCCCATAACGTTCTTTGGCGAACATATAATGTGCGCCAGCATATTAAAAAATAAAAAAGGTAGCTTGGCGCATTTCCAATATGCGCCAACGAGTAAATAAGCAACCAACCACAATTTTACCAATTTTTGACAATTTGTTTTCATTTTTACAACATTTAAACAATTTCCCCCACCAAAACCCATCACCCCTCCAGGCTCCAACAAGAGTGGCTTTTTTTAATAGCCTTTTTGGCCAATTGAAAATTTGTTTTAGCCATTTTTTTCAAACACATCATTTTTTAGCCATTTTTGGATGTGAAATGACATAACTGCCCTTTAGTAGTTTTACAACCCATTTTTTTAGTCACAACATAACCAAACACTAGAAAAGCACACAGTGACCCCCCAAAAATTTGGAACTGGCGACTTGGACGATGGCGACCGCATCGACTTCTATAGTTTTTTTGTTAATTTCATGTTTTTTTTATTTATTTAGTTTATAGTTGTATCAGATTAGAAGTTTTTGTAGTTTTTGTAGAAATTCAAGGATTTTATATGGATTTGGTGTTGGTGGTTGAGCTTGGGATGTTGTTAATGGCGAAAAGTGGCTTGGGGAGGAAGACGATGTATTCCTGTAATCGCAATCCACAAGTAACTCGATTTCGAGTTACATGTAACTCGAAATCGAGTTACTTGTGATTGGGATATCCAGTTATATAACTCGATATCGAGTTTTCAATAATAAATAGTAGGCGTCAGTCAAATCATCAATAACTCGATATCGAGTTACTGTTCAAACTTCTCTCACTTATTATAACAAGTTATTTTGTTTTTCTCCAAAAAACTTTGAATTCACATAACTTTTTCGTTTTAAATTCGTTTTGCATGTATAATATATCAAATTAATCCTCTTTTCGATATCTATAATTCAACACCCATATTGCATATTTAAAAACCAAAAATACATGTTCGATTTTTAAAAAAGTTTGAAAGAAAGAGTAAGAGAATACATAGAGATAAGTGAAAAGAGAGATAAATAATTCAAATATCAAACAAATATGTTAGAAGGGTATGAATGTTATTTTACACCCCAAAATGACTAAAAAAATATGTCTACAAAAGTATGGTTATTTTTTATCATTACATTTTGTAAACGGCTATTTTGTAACATTTCTACCTCGAACAACCTTTTCAATGCGTTTGTGCGATTTATTATTAGGTTGCACGTATACATCACTCTACTATATCTGGTTTGACATCAAACCTTCCTAGAAATTGACACTTTGCTATTTTTTCCCCTTTTCTATCTAAGAGTCAATTTTCAATTTTCATGGAGTCCCAAGCAAACAAAAGTTCACCAATTTTGATGTTATGAAAATGGCCAAGGGTCATTTTATTCCACACAAAATTTAAGGTGTCTAAAAAATGGTGATTCTCACAATCTCACTTCTTAGCTAACATAGAATTAACGGATAATTTCACTTTTCATACCCAAAGTTTACTGTCATTTCGATTTTGGTACCCATTATTTATACTTAATCAATATTGATACCCAAAGTTGGCGACGTTAATCAAAATCCATACAAACCGTGAAACGACCGTCCAAAATACACGGTCCACCCATCAAAGGTAAAAAAGTGTAGAAAACCCTAATGAATCGGTCCTTTGTTGGGATAATTTCATTTTTGATACCCAAAGTTTACCACCTTTTCGCTTTTGGTACCTAATATTCCAACTTAATCACTACTCGTACCCTAAGTTATTTAAAATATTTTAAATTCTAAACTAGAAAAACTCAATATTATTTCCAAAAAGTTATTTTCAAAAATAAATGATGTTTAAAAATCTAAAATATTGTTTAAAGAACTAAAAGTTGTGTTAAAAATCTGACAACTACTTAAAAAAATGAATTCAATATAAAATTAAAAATCTGGATATTTTCTAAAATTCTGAAAAAAGGATTAAAAACTGTAAACTATAAGATTTTGAAAAAATTAACCAAAAAATTTGATTGACTTAAAAATCCAAAAAGGGTAAAAACATTGATTTTTTTAAAAAACTAAAAAACTATTTAAAAATATAAAAATTAACGAAAATATTGAAATTTGTTTTGAAAAAATCCAAAATTTATTTAAAAGTCTTAAAATTATTCCATAATTGGGATATTAAAATCTGATAATTTTTAAAAAAAATTCCAGAAATTTTTAAAACATATTTCGAAGTTTTAAAAAGTGTTTTGATTTTTTTATTTAGGATTCCATAAAACTCCAAAATCAAATTAAAAGAGATTCGATTGCTGGGTGAAGAAAATGGGAAAATATGAAACGGAGAGGACGAAGTGAAGAGAAGGAAAAAAGAAAAATTAAATTTTTTATTTTATTAATATTTATATAAGGCAAATTAACGGGTTGTAGTAAAATTTTGGGTATCAAAAATTTAATATTTTCCCCATTTTCTTCACCCAGCAATCGAAAACCTCTTTTAATTTGATTTTGGAGTTTTATGATGTCCTAAATAAAAAAATCAAAACACTTTTTAAAACTTCGAAATATGTTTTAAAAAATTCTAGAATTTTTTTAAGAATTATCATATTTTTATGGAATAATTTTAAGACTTTTAAATAAATTTTGGATTTTTCAAAATAAAATTCAATATTTTCGTCAATTTTTGTATTTTTTAAATAGTTTTTTAGTTTTTTAAAAAAATCAATGTTTTTACCCTTTTTGGATTTTTCAAGTCAATCAGATTTTTTGGTTAATTTTTTCAAAATCTTATAGTTTACGATTTTAATCCATTTTTCGAATTTTAAAATTTCGATTTTTAATTTTATATTGAATTCATTTTTTTAAGTAGTTGTCGATTTTTAACACAACTTTTAGTTCTTTAAACAATATTTTAGATTTTTAAAACATCATTTATTTTTGAAAATAACTTTTGGAAATAATATTGAGTTTTTTTAGTTTAGAATTTAAAATATTTTAAATAACTTAGGGTACCAAAGAGTGATTAAGTTGGAATATTAGGTACCAAAAGCGAAAAGGTGGTAAACTTTGGGTATCAAAAATGAAATTATCCCAACAAAGGACCGATTCATTAGGTTTTCTACACTTTTTTACCTACATAAGGGTGGACCGTGTATTTTGACGGTCGTTTCACGGTTTGTATGGATTTTGATTAACGTCGCCAACTTTAGGTATCAATATTGATTAAGTAGAAACAATGGGTACCAAAATCGAAATGACAGTATACTTTGGGTATGAAAAGTGAAACTTTCCCTAGAATTAACCACTAGTTTGTAGAATTTCAGTAGTATCGCTTCACCCTTTAAAAGGGTATTGACCGAGTCCGAACCCAATATCTTTCAGTTTATTTGAAATTTATCACTCTCCCTCCAACCAGTATTCCCAACTTATTTAAAAAAATAAAACTAGCACAGAAGTAGTAAGATAATACCTCAGATATTAATCTCACTGAATTTCTACCAATAAAACAACCATTTTTCTGCACTCTATGTTTCTTGTCATACTACAACTCATTCTGACAACACACGAACTTAGGCACCACATGAATTTAAGGGAAGTTACAAAAAAGAAAAACCCAGAGGTTTTGGTAATTACGAAAAGACCCAGAGAATTTCGAAATTACATAAACCTCTTGGCCACTTGTAATATTCAGAAAAGTTGAGGATATAATTGTAAGGTAATATTCAGAAAAGTTGAGGATATAATTATAAAATATTTGATTACAACATCAGGATATTCTATCAATTCAACTAAAGGTTAGGAGTAAAATATAAAACTGAATAAGATGTTACTGTATTTTCATAACTTCTCTGAATTTTTTTTGTAATTACCCCAGAACTTAGGGTATTTTTGTAATTATCCCTGAATCTAAAGCACAAAATATGTGTTGATAGTCTGATACCAAGAGGCAAAGGCCTGACCAATCTATCAAGCATGAACAAATTGTCCAAACAATCAATTCCATGTCTGAAAAAAGTCCCTCCATCAAAAAAATCACAAACATTATGTCCTATCGTACTAATCGTAAACGCAAACAATTCTCACATCTGCACACCATCATAAATTCCAATATACATTAGAATCTAAACTTTTTTACATTTCAAAACTTGTTTCCCATTCCTGAATTGTTTTCTCAATGTTTTAGGGATTGTAACCATACCCGAAGATTGAACGATATAAAATTAACCACGGTAGTCGTTATCAGATGATCACGGGCCAAACGCACCCCAAGCTTATCGGCTTACCATGAATCTCTCATGGAGAACATAAATAGTACCAGGAGGATTAACAAAACCAGAAACAGGAATACGAACGGATATTTTATTCTTGTGATCATCGAGCTCTCAGGTCTCTGCTGAGAATGCGAATCGAGAGCACTCTCAATGGGAATATCCTGTGTGTGAAATTTATACAATTCAATTTGCTCCGTCCGATAAGATTCCAGCCTCTGCCTACGCAATCTGAGCCGTCGATTCGCTGTTCCCTGGAAAGGAAGGATATTTAGAGTAGCATCACCTGGCTGCTTAAACTTCGTTTCGGTTTTCGGTTTTACAACAGCCACTCGCAGGGGTTGAGGATTTTCGTTTAATGAAGAATCATCGAGCTTAATTATATCGTCTTTCATTATGTCCGCATAACAATCCTCTTCCTCAGCATTACCCTGCAACCGAAAGTACAAAGAGAATAAAATAAATTTGATTCCAGGAAATAATCATAAATGTTCAAAGTTAAAGGGTCAATAACACAATACCCTTGAGATTCAGTCTCATTACAAAAAAACACATCTATCTTTTAAAATTACACATACCCCTCAACATTTGTTCTATTTTACAAATTGCATCCCTACGAGGGGGTATTTGTTAAGTTAATACAAAAAAAAACCTTGAGGTTTGGGCTACTTACGAAAAAAACCAAAGATTTTTTAAAATTGCAAAAACACTCTTGAGGTTTGTTCCGTCTTACATTCTCCCCTTCTTAAGAAAGAAAATTCAAAAAACCGCCATGAAATTTATAAAAATGCAAAGGCTACCCCTACCCCTTTAATTTAACATATAATCAAACCTGAGGGTTTTTTTGTAATTTTAAAACATTTCTGGGTTTTTTTGTAATTTTAAAACATTTCTGGGTTTTTTTGTAATTAGCCCAAACCTCAAGAGTGTTTTTGTAACTATCCCGAAAATGTTTGTAATACCTTAACCGGTTTTCTGTAATTTTGAAAGATAATTGGAGTTTCTTTATAGGGTTATTGATTTTTTGCAACCTGTACTATAGGGTTATTGCGGTTTTAGTCCTGTACTATTTTTTTGAATGTAGTACCTAAACTAAACGAATTTGTGGAAGTGCAACCTAATACACACCGGCGACGGAATATTCCACCGGGATTCTATCACGTGACATGCACGCCCTTTTTTTTAAGGGTATTTTCGTCAGTTTAGGTTATCATCATTTATAAATGGACAAATATACCCTGTCATACCAACTAGGATTTATGGTCAGGAAAAATGAAATTCTAGCACCAGAAATAATAAGCCAAAGAATCCACCACCGCTGCCAAATGACAACCGACAAATGAGAAAATTTTCCAAACTCAAGAAAGCAAAATTTTTGTGAACCAATTGCAGAGAAATAATAACTGGAAATTTACACACAATTTATTAGAATACAGTTCAGTGGCTCCAATCAAGCAAATATTCAGGATTGTGGCAACTGAGACTATCTACTGAAAATTCTTGTGACTACATTCAGAAAAATATAAAACTTTCCTCAGAAAAATCACATCCTGCATTATTTCACTTTTAGAAGCTATATTAAAAGTCCTAATGCAGATTAAGGAGTACTAGACCCAAAATTAAATGAAAAATAAATTGAATCTCAACCAAGTATCCACACAATTTAACAGCTAAATTTTAAAAAATAAATATAAAAATCAGACCATAGTTTACCAGCACAAAATTCTCATCTTTTCAAATCCAAAATTATAGAAATCCAACCAACAATTTGACCCAGTAAACGAAATCCCAACAGCACTCTCACCACCATTTTCGAAAGAAATCTCTCCCAATTCACAATAGACGAAGTATCCGCCGCTGCTACCTCCACCTCCGCCTGACTCACTCCGTCAGGTCGAAATCTTTGCTTCTTGCTTGTTTTTTTATCTCTGTTTTACGGAAGTGGAGACCCCATTTCTTGAATTTTGATCCTATGGTTGCTTTTTACTGGTCAGTCTTTATATTGTGGAAGAGAATTTTGATTGCCATTTTTTAGTAACATAATGGATTTCTGAATGAGAAGGGTAATTTGAGATATTCGAATTAGGGTTTATATTGTGGAAGAGAATTTTGATTGCAATTTTCTTCACAGGTTAGAGATTTTTGGGAGGTTAATTTTGATTTGTTTAGTTTAGGTTCACAACTTGCAATTTGGGAACCCTAAGCCCCTATTTGGGTGGGAGATTAATGACAACCTAAAATGACGAAAATACCCTTAAAAAGGGGCGTGCGTGTCACGTGATGGAATCCCGGTGGAATATTCCATCGCCGGTGTGTATTAGGTTGCATTTTAACAAATTCGTTTAGTTTAGGTACTATTTTCACAAAAAAATAGTACAGGACTAAAACCGCAATAACCCTATAGTACAGGTTGCAAAAAATCAATAACCCTTTTTTATAGTTAACTTCAACCTTAGGGCAATTTTTGTAATTTACCCAAGTTAAAACGATCACAATTCACAAGTGTTCAAATGAGTTGTTCTGAACAACAATGAAAGTAAATAGACAAGTTATAATCAGACAAACCTTCTTGAAGCTCGAAGACTCGTGCTGAGAGAACTCATTTGCTACTTTATCATCCGATTCGGAGCCAGTGTCAATTTGTTCTACAGAATGAGAATTGTAGCTGCTACTGCACTCCTTCGAACAGTTGTCTGCCACCTTGGTCCCATCAACCATGCCCGATTGTTCGCCACCGGAAAACGCGGTCGCACTATTATTTACTACCGATGAATCCCTTTCACCATGAGAATTTCTTCTCGGGTTGTCGTTTAAATGAAATTCTCTGTTCTTCCGAAGGCGGCACACTACCATGGCATCCTATAGTAACTCACAAGAAACATTACATAACACCAAATCTCAATTATGCTGAACAACTATTCAGATATTCAGATATGGGTAGAAGGAAAAATCAACAATTTGTAAACAAGCAGAGAGTACATAAAAAAAATAAGTTACAAAAAAAAAAAAGCAATCTTAAAAATTTACCTGATAAAGCCTACTTTTCCAGCCCTGATTTTCCTTAAGTATTAGACAAATGCAAACTTAAGCTGCAACTCGAGCCTTTTTCGCATTTTGCAAAGTTTTAACACATAAGTAAGCTGACTAATGTTATTACCATTATATATGCAACATCCACTTCATAACCCTCTCATACTCATATTTGGATTTGTTTTCCTTGAATATGGTATCGACTGAAATTTGCGCAACTCAATAGTATATTTTAGAAAAAAGATGTGCTTAGCCATCATCGATCACAAAGGTAAAGAAAATGTGCAATTATCATAATCTGACATCTATAAACAATCTTTAAGTAAATAAATCATTTTCACGAATATAAAGACAAGTGCTAGCTAATAATTCACCACATAGACATTACATGAAGTTTTGCAAAAAAGAAAAAAAATATGCACAAACCATGCATGCACTCACATGAATTCTTACTCTAAGTAGCAATGATATTACTCACCTCGGACTTTTCACTCGTACAATACTCGTGCATTATCCACTCTGTCCGTTGCCCTTTTGGTGCCCGGCCTGTGTGGAACACTAAAGTCCTCTTGGTGCCAATTACATTTGAACCCGACTTTACACTGCGTTCCTTTCCTGTTGCCTTCCAGTAACCGAATTCAGTTGCCCTTTTGCTTTGAGAGCCATTTGGATACTTCCTTCCACGAGGAGAAAAGAAAAACCATTCATTGTCTGATTGAATGACAGCTTGAGCTGATTTCATTTAATTTGAATAAGGAACCAATTAGTTTTCAATCCCAATAAAATGCTACTATATTAGATTTCTAAAAGAACATAATGTTCTAAAGAATGAATATTTTGTTCTCCAAATTTGTTTCCTCCACTATATATAAAACATAAATTGTAACAATGTATTAAACAATAATGTTACAATAATAACTTTCACAAGCTTTAATAGTGACATGAATAAATTTTCATTATGACCAATTAGTGATATCAATATATTAGTTACGAACGTCTTATCACAAATCATAAATATTTTTTAACCAGATTGCCGGTATAATCAACAATGTGTCACTAATTGTCAAACAATCTATAACCACTATGTTTTGTCATTATTAAGTTGATATAGCCCTTGATATATGTCCAACACTCGTGTCTTGATTGCGACAAAATAACTATCACGAGAACCTAATGATCAGATTCTCTTGCGGATCGAGTATAGCGCAAGTGATTTAATGCTCAATTTTTCTAATCTATGGATATAATGAATATGATAAAGCAGTATTATAAAGATAATAAAAGCATATTGTTAAGTTTCCACATCAAAGTGAAATATAATATTTAGTTCTTTTGTCTTTCGATTCATGCCTATCGGTGTTCCAAAAGCATTTATGAAGTCCTGAAGATCCTCGCCAGACCTAACCCTATCAGGATTTCCCAAACATGAGAACCACTCGGCTCATTGGCTCTGAGATCAACCCCTTTCAGAATTATACTAAAAAAATGACCAGATTCCTTTTACATGGGCTATTGCCAATTACAATGAACAAGACATTCTCCCTTGGTACTAGATTTGACTCTAAGAAGTACGTGGACAACTGAGGTCTAATTAGGACATTACAAGTAGCATCAAGATGACACCTTTAATGTTGTCTAATCAATGTATCCATGTGTTTCCAAATAAATTGAGTCTACCAGATTTTCTATTCCACTTCCTATTCCACTTTTGTTGGATGAATGAAATGTGTCATTGAGATAAGCATGTGACATTGATTGTTTGAATGTATCAACACGTCTCATTATGGAATAAGAAGTGGAATAGAAAATCTGACCTACTGCCCAAGTTGTCAAAATACACTTTAATTTGTTAATTATTTTTATCATGACTCCTTTCTAGAGCTGAGTGATGCACAAATCTTAAAATATTAATTAGGGTTAATTACAAAAAACACCCTTAAGGTTTGACCTAATTACAAAAAAACCGAGCTAGCTTTCAAAATTACAAAAGATACCCCTGAGATTTTATTTTAACTAACATTTAAACTCTTCATAAGCAAAAAAACATATCAAAATCCCCCTAAAAATTTATAAAAATATTGCAGTTTACCCCTTAATTTTAAGGGTAAATCAAACCTCGGGGGTACTTTTTGTAGAAGTTATTGGATTTTTTTGTAATTAGGTCAAAACTGAGGGTACTTTTTGTAATTATCCCTATTAATTAATATCCAGACCCTTTTATATTTAAAACTCATAGAGACAGCAAATACATCACTAAATAAGTACTAATAACCTCTTTAAATCATAAATTAAAGGTTCTACCATGACCATGAGATCAGATGTCATGCAAGACGGATTAAAAAGTGCGAAGAAAAGCATGCCTAACATATAAAGAGGGGTACCACGAGCTTGTAGCTCAAGTGGTATCCATAAACCTTTGTATAGGTGTTGACCAGGGTTCGAACCTGTATCTTTCAATTTATTTGACATTTATCCCTTCTCCTCTAACCATTTAGTCCAAACTTATTAAAAAAAACATATAAAGAGGGGTAATAAATGCAGATACTCTGACCAAGTCACAAATATATATTAAAAAAAAAACAAGAAAAATAATTTATTTCTTCAACAAACCCATAAAGGAAAAGGAAATTTTGGGATGGTAACTATAGAAAAACCGCATGAGCAACATTAATCAGCAACACTTTTTTTTATTTAATCAACCCAGAGTATTTTATACTCGCTAGAGGCACAGACCTTACACATCCTTCAAACTATGTGATATTCGTTTTTTTTCAGAGATGATCCTAACCTCCGAGGAAGGAAGGACAAACAACGTTGGCTGGGTTTCGTTCACGTACAAAAAGCACAAAACTAAAACCCTCCGCAACATCTCCACTATTACATATGCATGCGCGCACGCACATACATACATACACTACGACCAAAAATCAATTTACACAGAAAAATCTAAAATTAAAATGTTAGTCGATATGTTGGAGAAAAACAATATTTTTTTATTTTATCGCTATTGGTAACGTAAACTTTTATTGACAAATTAAAGCAATTTTTTTTTATAAAAATAATATAGCGAGAGAATTAAAAGGAAGAAAAAAAAAAAAGAAGAAGTGAAACCTGGTAAATCCCAAGGCTCATGTCTACAGATATCAACCTCTGGAATAACTTCAACACCCTCATCACACCCCTGAAGCTTCTTCTTTAGATAATACTGAATTAATTCTTCATCTGTCGGCGAAAACCTGAAACCCGGAAACATAGACGACGCTTCTGCTATCGATATTTCCATCGGATTACTATTATAATTATTGTTATTATTATTATTATTTCTTGAAAAAGGTCCTTCTATTTTGCTCTCGTTTAAATCACCCATATCTCTAGCTCTTCACCAATTAATTAAATAAACAAAACCCTTTTTCTGCACGTTTCTGATATATAATTACTTTTTTTCCGAAATTGGTATATGCTTGAGAAAGATGAAATTGTTGCCAAAGGAAAGAACAGATTCTGAAGTTATACACCGCAAGAAGGTTTCCATATTTTACTTTTTTTTTTTTAACTTGTGAAGAAAGGTTTTTTTTCAGGGATTGGGCCGTCAGAAACGTGATGATCACGTGACGGGATGAGCGTGCACGTGTCTTTGAGTTGTGACGGCTACTTGTTTCGCATGCAGCTGTGTCAGTATTCTAACAAAGTACGATTTGTGTCCATCTTACACAGCCGATCTCTGTTCAATACAATGGATCTCTTAATTCAGTTGAAATATTGTTCTTTATTTTATTGTTTTAGGTAATGATATTGTGGAGTAGAATAAAAATATTATGTTGTCCTAAGTTGTTCTTATCTTTATTTGGAAATCGAACCTTAAACACTTGAGAGTTGAGAGTGTTAGGTTATGTTTGTTTAGTAATTGGCGATGCTTAAGGGAAATTTTTGGAGGAAGATTGATTTGATATGATGTATTAAAAAACATGTATATTAGTAGTGACGAGGCCATCGAGGGGCCAAGGAGGCACTGAGCCCCATTTCTTAATCTTGGCAAATTGAGTGTTGGCCATTTTTTTCTTTCCCAAAATTCTGAATATTTTCTTTACTCTACCATAAACTTGAACTCGAATTTTTGCATTATTTTCTTGCGTCTCTATTTGTCTATATTTGTCTCTTTTGAAATAATTTATGGTTCATTATCCTATTCTCATTAAAGAATTCAATATTGGAGATGAGTTATTGAATGATCATTTTGTAACAAACATTGAAAAAGATATTTTTCGAAATATTAACAATGAAGCTATTATGCAACTATTTCAAACTATGAAGAATAAAACATAACATATGATATATTAATGTGATTGTATTTATTTATTTTTGAGTATTAAGATGTAACTGAATTAATACAATGACTTTATCAAAACCGCAATTTTTTATAGTTTTATTTTTAGAATTGACATATTTTTTTAATATTTTTATTTAATATTAATTATTAGTAGGGTTTATTGTTCTAAAAAGCAGTACATAGATTGGGGCCCAGCGCTTAAATGGAGTCTGGGTGGAGTTTAGTGTGGTCTAATCGGAAGAAAAATGTATGTAGACAAAGGGCGCTTAAGTAGGGATTAATCAGGGTTAATTAGATAGAGATTTTTAAAACAGTAGTTGGGCCCCCCTAAATAATATTTCTGGCTTTGTCAGTATGTATTAATACATAAATGCATTGAGAAGCTTATTGAAACACAATAATAGAACACTATAATAAAACACAATAACATACAAAATTAATTTTAAAACATTTATTCTTTAATACGATGTTTGCAATTTAAAGTCCACACTAGTACTATTTTTCTTAGATACATGGATTATGAATATGAAAAGATAAAATTTTAATCAACATAGACTCGCATAATATAGGTTGATAACTTATGCTTTTTTTAGGGCAAATCACTCTAAATTAGCGATGCTGAGAAACTCCTTCCTAAAGGGGAAGTCTTCAAGTCTTCTTCTCTAAAAACTGAAAATTCTTCGATTAGAAACTTGCCTACACACACGTGCAAATGTTAGAGAGCCTCGAGGTTATCCCATGGAGGCCCCTCCGACGCTCAAGTCAACACAGTGATCGAGAGAATAATTAAGACAATAAATGAATACTGCATTAATGCGTAAGAGTAATTATGAGAGAATTAACTTACAAATGAAGAGGATGAACCATTTTATACTTGGGTAATAGGCCTCATGGGACGTGTAGGAGAAATTAGCCTGTGGGCCAGTCCCGAACTCTTTTGGGTCGGGTTCTTCTATTAATAATCCATTGATCAATTAATATTATTCCAATATATATAGAATTATATATTAATTATTAAATGTCATTTTGCCCCCAACATAAACCCTCCAACTCCAGTGTTGCGGGCGAATTAATAAAGCAGTGCCGGAGGTAATACTGATTTCATGTTTGGTTTGTCTTGTTCTACATCTTGTTTTGTCTTGGAGAATCTGTGACCATTCTTAAAGAAGGACACACACTTGGGAAAAGAGGCACATATCTTCCAAAGGTAATATTTCTCTCTCTACTCTTTAACTTTGAATTTCTTGCTTGGTAGAACACTTAATAAAAAATTCTTGAAAGATGAGAAGATTGCTCATGGAGAGTTGCAGTGATGAGTGGAGTGCATCAAATGAGAAGAGAGATGAGAGCTCGCACCGTTCAAAGGCGACCTCCCGGGGGCATCCTAAGCCCTTGGTACATTCTTCCTTCTGCATTTCTCCGTCTTCTCCTGCGTTTCCACACATTTCAGGCCGAATTTTGATTTTCGGTCCTTCTTCGGTTCTGCTCAGGGGCCGGGGCATCACCGGCCATTCCGTCTCCAATTTTATTATTCCCTCTCTAGCTTCAGAGTTTTGTTATGATGGTGAGGGGGAAGTAGAGCTTGATTCAAGTTCAAGGTCAAGTGTCGAGCAGTTGTTTTGGGAGAGTTAATTAGTAGAGTTTTGACTTAGTGCCTTCGTAGATTCTGGGAGCATTTGGGGCTCGCTTCAGCGTTCCAAATGTTCGCTCCCAGATAGGGAAATAGATTTATTCTTTCTCCCGAGGGCTTCATTACGACATTATCTTTACAACTTCTTTGTTGGTTTTACCCTTCATCCAGATAATTTTCTTGTGGCGATCCTCAGATCTATGGGCAAATATATTGAACAGATGGTTCCCCAAGCTTACGCGTATATACAGGGATATGAATATGTCATGCGGGAGTTGGACATGCCCGCGACTATAGAAGGATTCCACTCCTTATTCTATGCCAAGAAGTCTTCTGGCAACACCTGATTCCACTTCTTCCCCCACCCCCACTGCAAGTTCCCTACGGGCCTTTCTCTCCTGATGGGTTGTGGAATGATGACTTATTCTACGTGAGGGACAATGGTTAGGAGTTCCCTCAAGAATGGGTTTCAGAAGCCAAGTCGGCCCCGGGCACTCTCGCTTCCCTCAAAGAGATGACGAAATTTTATAGATCCAACAGATTGTTCAAGAGTCTCCTGAATGTTAGGGATTTCTTGGGAACTCAGCACTATTTTACTTCTTTGCACCGTTTTTGTTTTCACTTGTATATTTTATTGTTTCTATTCTCTAACACTGATTCTTGTTTACTCTTCAAGAAATGAGAGTTATAGTATCACTGAGTTGATGGCCTTCAAAAAGAATGAGAAGGAGAATGCCAAAGAAAAGTCTGCTGCTAGCACGAGCTCGAGCGCCCTGCCTCGGAGTGATAGTGAGCGAGGCTTGCGCCCCCACTAGCCGAAGGGTGACTGGCAGCCCAGATCTCATTCTGGGGATCGTATTGATGTTGTTCCTACTCCCTGTCCTCCTTCTGGCTCTTCTGAGGGGAAATAGGCTAATGATGGAGCCTGGTGATACTGCTTCCAGGACCATTGGTTCCCGAGTTATTTTTTTGGCAGAGTGAACAACCGTGAGGGGATTCAGTCCCATTGGTACTTCACAGATTCTGGCATGGGATATACCAGCACCAAGGGAGCAGTGTTGGCGGATGATTAGTCTCGCCTTTGATCTATGTCTTTCAAGGATATTGAGGCACATCTCTGTAGAGACGTAGCCCAGATAAGCTTCTTAGGTACTTCACATTTTCATTATTCATTATGGTTTCCTTTCATTCAGTTAATACTTGTGCAAATTTTATAGTAGATTCTGAACTTTGATGTGATATCGAGTCATCGGGTCGAGGTGGTGGAGATGGAGAACCACCAATTGCAATATAAGGTGAAAAGCCTCACGGTGGGCACTAGCCTACATGAGAGCTAAATGTCTGATCTGACCAAGAAGTATGACTGGGCAAAATCCGAGCATAAGCACGAGGGGAAGATAGGTGAGGTGTTTCTCCAGTCTTCAGCTGGTGCACAATTGCTAGCCAGGCTGAGGTCTGAGTCGATGAAGACTTACATGGCTTCCATGGAGTATTGCTCAGAGTTGTTGATGGATTACTCCATTTACTTTGATAAGGCGGTCCGCCATTGCCGGAAGCTTCTGCGGTAAAGCAGAAAGGCCTCCAGCAACGTGATAGGAATACTGGACTATGATGTCTCCGGTGAAGAGGATGAGGAGATCGAGGCCTTGCAGGGTCTTCCCCATGGAGCCGACGGTGTGGACGGCGGTAGAGAAGAGGATACCGGCAAAGCCGATGCTGCGAAGGAGGGCATAGCCCCCATATCTGATTAGTAATAGCTTTATTTCGGCGTGGCCTTTTGATTCAAGCCCACCTATTTTAGGCTTGCTTTACGTACTCGGTTACTTTCTTTTTGCTTTGAGATATTTCTTTGCCCCGATGGGCCAGATGATGCTCCGCTATATTTTATGCTACATCCGTATTGATGTTTTCCTTTATGCACATTTGCTTTCTTTTTGTAGAACATCCTTGTGTTGTATGTTGGGAATGAATATTTTCGAGGACTCTCCCGTGACAGAGTCTCTTCCCAAAGCACTGGATGAGCCTTCTAGGGTCTTAGTTGGTTAAGGAAAAATTACTTGGACCCCTCGTGAGGAGGCCTCTCTCATCCGGGGTCTTAGCCGGGTGGGGTCTTCCAATATGGGGTCTTAGGCGGATGAGGTCAAAGTTACTAAGACCCCCCGTGAGGAGGCCCTTCCCATTCTACTTCTTAGCTGGACGAGGTCTCCTATCCGGGATCTTAGCCGGATGAGGTAATAGTTACTAGGACCTCCCGTGAGGAGGTCCCTCCCATCTGGAGTCTTAGTTGGATAAAGTCTTCTCATCTGGGATCTTAGCCGGAAGAGGTTTGATGAGGAGAGCGCCAAAGTGGTCATTAACCGCAACTATTTTGGCAATTAACTACACGCAAGAAATCATTGTAGAAACATGAAAATAACTTATTCATTATTTGAAAATGATAAAGTTTTATGCCCAGTGGGCAGAAATAAACGAAATAGAAATAAAATGTTTATGTTGCGATTGGATATGAAAGGGATTCTATTTTCGTTCCGTTGGAGAATTTTTTTAACCAAACATACAATTCTTTATGAAAATTTTCAGAAAATATATTATTCTCTCACTTTCACTTTTTCTCATTTTTTCTCTTACCAATACATCTACACATTTTTCACAAAAAACTAATCATTATTACACATTCTTCCACAAATTTCACTATTCACTCACTCACACATTTATAACTACCAATCATATCCAATAATTATTTTACTATTTGTAAATCAAATCAACTTTCTCATTACGTTTTCATCTCACATCCAATCACACTGTCAAAATTCATCCTTTTTCTTTCAAATTTTTTTAGTACTATTCTCTAGCAAAAGTAAAATTTCCAAAATGAAAGCATATAAAATAACACCGTTAACGTCTCCTGGGTGGAAATCAACTAAAAGTAAATGACAAAGACTAAACCATTGGAGAGCGAGGAAGAACTGGTGTTTGCGGGAGCTAGGGAGATCTACGACTCCTAAGGTGGCGCGTCTTCTCTGTGCAGTCGGGAGCTTGCTCATCTTCAGAGTGGCAACATAACACTTCCTCGGCGTCTTGATATCCCCAACAGTTTCACCTATTCCAGACTCCTTAAGAAACTTCAGTTTGAGATGAACTGTGGAAGGGGTGGCTTGGAACTGGTTCAGGTTGGTTCGTCTACAATGAGGAAACAAACCATCTTCATAACTCGGTGCAGGACGTCCATCCCCACTGTAAGTGGTAGGTTGATCTCACTCGTGGACTTGAACATTTCTCTGGTAAAGCCAATCAGTGGTGCTAAAATGGGCACGACCTATGTTGGGTCAATCCTCATTTTGTCAAATATTTCTCAGAATATGACATCCATGACACTACCAGTGTCCACCAAGACCCTCTTGACCACAAAGTTGGCCAACATAATAGATATAACAATTGCATCTGGGTAGACCTAAGTCTCTAGGATGTAATCGTGAGTGCCAAATGTAATTGGCATGTTCCTGGCTTGCGACGATTCCACCATTCTTTTCTTAGATCCTCTTCTCTCCTTGATGCATTCCTGCAGTGCGCTCTGGTCGTACTTCGATTTTGGTCCTCCGGAGATCACATTAATGACTCCAGCTACGTGAGTGTCACATTTTTCATCTCTACGGGGATCTGAGCGGTGCTGGTCCTGTTAAGGTTCTTCTTCATGTGGCCTCGGGTCAGGGCAAAACTTGCTCTGATCCATGTAGTCCTTCAAGTAACCTTTCTGGATAAGTCGCTCAATCTCATTCTTCAGAATGAAACAATCTTCAGTAGTGTGCCCCATGTCTCTATGATATCGACAATACAAATGGAAGTGTGTTCGTGACGGATTATTTTTCAGTGGTTGCTGTGGATCAATGATCCTAGTTTCTAGGCAGCTATCAGTTATTCCGCTATCGGCACATTCGGATGGGTGTAGTTTGGCTCGTACTCCTTCCTCGGACTCTTTTGAGATTGATTTTTGTCATCTTCCCTGGATTTTCACTTGGCAATAGGTTTGGTCTTGGTGGAATCCTCCACTTGGATGTGCTTTTCTGCTCGACTTAGTAACTCCTCCAAGTTGGAGGGAGACTTCTTGGCCAAAGATTCTTTCAGACGTCCTTGGCGAAGTTTCTGCTGCAGTATTTTGGACAAAGTCTCATTTTGGACATTGCACCTTCATTGACGACTTCCACGAACCGCTTCATAAATTCGCGCAGCGTCTCTCATTCCTTCTACTTCACCGAAAGAGGTGGGCAATGGTCTTGGTGTACTTTCTGTTGATGGAGAATCGCTGTATAAAAGCATCGTTAAGCTTGTCCATCCTAGAGATTGATCCTATCAGAGTTGGTTGAACCAAGTTAGTGCCCACTTGGTCAAAGTTGTATCTAACACCTTATAGTAAGAGCAGAGCTGTCAAAATAACCGGGCTGAGTCGGCCCAACTCAACACAACGGGAATGAGCAAAAATGGGTTGGGTCGAGCCGAGCCAAATTCTGATCGGACTGCTAATTTTAGAGCCCAGTCCACCTCGGGCCATCGAGCTATCGGGCCAAATTGGCCCATTTTTAGATTATTAAAGAAAAAAAATAAATTACACTATTTAGCTCATTTTCAATAAAAATTAGTCGATAGTTACATTGTAAAGAATATTATCTAATAACAATTCATTTTCCTTAATGTCTTGAAATCAAATATAAAATCATAGCAGCCAATTCATAAGTCGTTAACTGTTAATGGTTAATACTTAACACCATGACAAATTACATAAATTTCAATCATGCATAAGTTCAAACTACAAAGATAAATAAATTATAAATCCTCTATGGCATCACTCAAGTCATATATAAATACCTAGCATTTGCTTATCAAGTAGAATTGAAATGAATAACCTATCGGCCCGTTCCATCCATTCCAAGTCATATATATAGTCATCTTGAATTACCGGATATGGTGAGCCATTTTTTTGTAGTGGTGACGGTGTACTACGGGAATGGATACAAGTTGAACACAATATATAGGCAATTTGCAAAATACAGATAGGTGTGAATTCCATTGAGTATGCATGGACATATTTATAGGCAAAACCATTGTCATATAATATTAACAAGTTGAATGTAATAGTGGCGTACATATGTTATTTTTTGATTGGTTCCTTTTTCTACTAGCTCATTATACATGACCAGAAAATAGTGTTTTAAAATATATAGAAAGAGAGCATGTGTCGTGTTATCAAGTTAGAAGATAAAAAGTTGGTTGTTTTGGAAAATAGAGAATCTTGGCAGGCTTTCATTTCAAGAATATTTTGCCAGAAATCAGTTGCATTGATAAATAAAATTTTACGCAACCAGGTAAATAAGTGTAAACAAATTTGTGTTCAATGGTGATATACATAGCTTCATGATGCAACAAACAAACTTTACAAATGGTATTCAATCTAATTTACATATATTTTAGGCAGTCTCACAATGATCATCAGTAAATAACGTACAAGCAACTTGGCATCACCAAACTTAATTTCACATACAGGTCGTAAACTGATTCAAGATTGCAGTCCACAGTTACATAAATTAAAACAAACATCAACAAATACTATGCCTTCTACTTCTATTTTTCCCAAAAAGGTTTATTGGGTTACAATAGACTATGCAGGACACGTAACCTTGTGATGTATGTAAGCAATACATAGTAGAAATACAGTTATAATCCACGAGAACTTTGTTAATCGAACTAATACCAATTGCCGCCGTTTGCAATACTCCAATTCAATCTTAACAGATTTCAGCCTCGCGTGCAAATCATGTATCAACTGTTTGGATCTGTGGTCAAATCCATACTCCATCCATTTGAAGAATCCACATTTGTTTGGCTTGATAATGTTGGACAGATGAAATGCGAAAAAAAAAAAAAAACAACAAATGTTGTTACATTTAAAACCCAAATGAGTATACATGCTAGTTATTATAGAAACAAACTATTTCATAACTTAAGGTGAACACTCACCCCTCGTACCGGATAGGACATAAATCGCCGACCGGGATTCGATTTGGTCCACGAGGTTTGTACATTCAAATAGAACCCACAATGACATTGCACACGTAAATCCCCTTGCCGAGGCGTGCGTCGAAAAGAGTTGTTACTAGCAGAAGAGTAAGGGTTGCTGTCTTGAACTCATATCACCAATATGGTTTCGATGACCTACTTTTTAATAGATTGGAACATCAAATACATGTAAGCCATCATATAGATAAAAGAATCAAGGACTTGCTGATGTATGTGATTACACATATTACAAAATGCTCTGGTATTGATTTACTTAACAGTTTTGCAAGTATATATACCTGAACATATTAGAATGTCATCAGGACAAATTTAGAGCAGGAAACCAAAATACAAACTCGCCTATTTTTCAGTACAAAAATAAAGCAATTATACATGAGACACGCTTCACAGGTTCCAATATGAGAAAGTTACATCCAACATAGATGCTCAAATTATATTTATAACAATGTATGTAGAATGTCTGTGTGCAAGAATAAATTAATATTTACCCAAATTTGATGATTCACTCGCCAATTTAGCATACTTCCTTAATAATTATACATGAACCCTAACATAATGTTGAGTAATTAAGCGACATAAATTTGTACAATTACAGAGGTTTATTACATTAGGGTTTCATAAGGAAGAGCTGAGTCGAAAAACAAGTCGAAATCAAACAACGATAAACTGCAAAACTTGAACGCATATGCAGCTTATGTTGGAAGATGGTACCAGAGCGTTGTACAGAGATCCCCCAAAAACAAAGTGCTTGGCTTGTTCTGCCAACAAGCGACAACGGCGATCGAAGGACGGGGGATACCGAACTCCCATTTGAAAATAGAGGAGGCTAAAGAACAAAGTGTATGTTATGCTGCAATAAAATAAAAGGACACATTGGTCAATTAACCTGTTTATCATCAATAATCAAAAATCCCAAACAAAAAGTCAACTAAAACTAAGAAATTTCCATCAAAAATCCCAAACAAAGAATAAAAAATCATAAATTTATACATGAACTGTGTTTTCAGGACTAATCCACATTTTCAGTATTAAATCCATCCAACATGCCAAACGAGCCCCGAGAGATTAGAGCTCGGTAAAAGAAACAAAGTGCCACCAGCAACCAACCAGGCAACCACCAAAGCGCCACTGACGCTAGCCATTCATCTTTCTCACTTTTGCGCGGCTGTGTCGTTTCACTCCGTTCTTTCTGGCGACCGGAAATTCGTGGTTTTCTTCTATTATGTGAGTAATTTTGGAATTAGAAATAAAGGTTTCTGAATTTGGACTTCGAAATTGGATTTGGGCATGACTCATGAGTATCTTTTTATATTTTTGAAGCAAATTATTATAGGGTTGGGTAGATTCTATTATGTACTTTTATCTTTTATTAGTTAGTTTTTTTTTTTTTTTTTTTATGAATTTGAGCAGATTTAGGATTGCTATTTTGATTTGTTTTTCCGCAGAATTTTGTGTGAATTTAATTTTTTATTTTTGATATTTTTAGTTTGAGTGAGATTTACGTCTGGATATCAATCAACGAGTTAACAATAATCAATCTATGTAGACATAATAAATGACATTTGAACTGGAAATGTGATTTTGAGTAAGATGATACTCTACTAGCTTACCTCAAGTCCCTGAAGCCACCATCTTTCTCATAATGCTGTATATTTTGTAAAAAATTATTGCAGAACAGTAAAATGCTTCTAAGCAGATTATCCAAGCGATGTTTTTGCACAGCCACTGCGTTTTCCAATCCACGGCCATGGCTTTTTGTGGGTTTGGGAAATCCAGGGGTTAAATTCATAGGCACCAGACACAATGTGGGATTTGAATTTATAGATGCCTTCGCCAAATCACAAGGGATCTCCATGGATTCTGTCCACTGCAAAGCCATCTTTGGAAAAGGCCAGTCACATATAATTACTCTATGTTTTCATACTTGTGCGTGCTTATGCTGATAATTTCATCAGTTTATTTTCATAATGAGAATTGGTTTTTGGATGATTTCCTCAGGTTTAATCAATGGGGTTCCAGTTTTTCTGGCAAAGCCTCAGACCTACATGAATTTAAGTGGTGAATCTGTAAGCACTAATTAAGTTTTTAATGAGATCTCTATTATGTGTGTGCGCGTGTGTGACTGAACTACTTTTCATTTTGTCTGGCAGAGCGGTCCTCTTGCAGCTTATTATAAGCTTCCTCTTAATCGAGTGCTAGTGGTACAATTTTTTTGGACATTGTTTTTTCATAATCACTTTTTGATTGGCTGGATGCATTCCAATAGTTGTTATGAAGCCTCATGTTTTTTTGTTGTAGTTTCATGATGATATGGATTTACCTTGTGGGGTTCTTCGTCTTAACGCTTTGGGAAATCATGGAAGCCATAATGGGTAAGAAAATAGAAACCTTATGTCTGAATTTCTAGGATAGAAGTTTAATAGGGACATGTTGTGTGCTGATGATTAGGGAGACTTTATTTATTTACTTCCATGGACTTGTGTCTCGTACCTAGCTGCTAGCATTGGCTTTTATTTTCCAGGCACATGTACTTTTTTACTAGGCAGACTTATTCAATTTAGCAATGTCTTTCTGCAATCTCTCATCTAGATTTGTGGACAACCTTCCTTTTCCTGACATGCCTTTTAGCATTTGAACTTCAAGTAGTGAAGAGACTAAGCTAGCTGGTGTCCTATCGATGTGGCTACTTATTTGTTGTTCCTCCATTTTCGTGCTGCCTAATTTACTGCTGAATCCACTCCGAAACCACCTTTTTTTGATTAATGTGTAATTGCTGCTGTTGAGCCTGTTATGTAATTCATGTGAGATAGTTGCTGTATCCATTAGTTCCTGAAAATATCTGAAATGAAAACATCTTATGAGATGTTTAAAAGTAGTTTGCAAAAATAGATATTGGGATCTTATAAGTTCTAACCCCCAATTTATTGTTTAAGATGTAACAAGTTTTAACAAGTTTCTTCACTTGGACCTTACACAAATTACAAAAGTGTCATTACAACTGAGAACATTTGATAGGTTCTTGGTACTTAATGTTTCCAAACATTAAGATTTTCTTTTTAGAATAAAATCTAAGACCTATGAGGTCCTAAAATGTAGAACTTATTAGAATTTTGAATAGGCTCAGCTAAACACCCTCGTATATTTATTTTTTGAGAAGACTGATGAAAAAGGCTTGTTTTGAATGACTGAAAATAGTTTATTTTGTCCATTAAATTAAAATGTTATCACTCCATTTTGACTTCCAAGGATTGTCATCCCTGCTGTATTAGTGGCCCCATTAATGTATTGAATTGATTTTTTTTCTGAATTTGTTTTATAATTTCAACCAGAAACTTGCAGATTACCTCCCTTGATCTGATTCTTATAATTTTGAGCTTTATGGATCCGTCTATTTTATAATTTTGCTAGGCTTAAAAGCGTGATCTATCATTTTCGCGGGAATAGAGAATTTCCTCGGTTAAGAATTGGTAAGTTTGAATTGTCAGCTTTCAAAATTTACTGCCTGGTGACCTTCAGTTCAACGTTAAATTACCAAATCAAATGTAATTCTTTTATTAGGCATAGGGAGGCCTCCAGGTCAAATGGATCCAAAAGCATTCTTACTCCAAAAATTCAATGCCAGAGCTCGAGAGAGGGTATGCTCGTGCTTACATATATTTGTAGTCTGATGTCATTTTTTTTATATACAGAAACCCCTTTATCTTGACATGGTTTACTACCTGCAGCTGTACGTACTACTTTTTTTTTTTTTCCCACACGTGGATATGCTGAAAAATCTTGGTTTCTTGCTATGTAGCAATTAAAATCCTAATGCAAAAGTTCATTTAACGCCTCTTTGTTTCTACGACAGATTGATGCTGCATTACCGGAAGGTGTTGATGCTCTGATACAGGTCTTGTCCAAAGGCTTGACAGAGAGTGCTAGATGCTTTAATGCAGAGCAAAAGTATAAACATATTAGACTGCAAACAATGCCCGTGTGACTTTATCAAAGGTACTCGTGACTGAATGGCTTGAATCTTATTCTTTAAACCCTTTCCACTTTGCGAATGCAATAGCAGCCATCAGCAATTTGATTTTCATACAGAAACCTCCAAACTGAGTTCTATGACTTACCAATTCTTGTTTATTTAACTGCATTTTGCATTTGTAGAATTAGGAATTGTGATTTTCGTGTTGACATTGCGAATCGACTTGGCTAGACGCAACTATTCTTTGCACTCCAAGCAAGCGCCGAGCAGGCAATGCGTCAAGAAACCATGTTAAAAAAAACGGAGCTCTCTTTTTTCATCATTACTCTTGCAGAGTCTTGTTTATATTCGAAATTTTAAAGCTATATTAGTGTTAGCCTGTTAAATTAACTTGTGTTTCAAAATTCTACGCCTAAACATGTAAACTAAATGCCATGAAGTCATGAACAGCTTTAGGTTGGTTGCTGGGGCTATTACTATACTGCAATAAAGCTATAATTATATAGTAAATTCAGCATTACTACTAACGGAAGTTTTATTGGCTGTTCACATTTATTTCTGTGCATTTTATACATCATTGATTAACATGAGCCATTTACATCATATTCATGTCAAAGAAATGCAACCAGTGTCTGGATTTTAGCATTATCATTAGCTTAAGTTTCTAGATTCTTTATTTACAATTGATGTTTTACTGGGAATTGATTGTAGTTCAGTTGATTGTATCAAATCCCACTAGTCCCACATCTCTTATTCTTAGGACCTTTGTACTAAAACAAATGATGTTATTTTTTAAGTTTTATATTATAAATAAATATTAAGTGTACAAATATTCGTTTTAAATTAATTATATATTTGGCGTATATATTGATATTTTGACGTCATTATATTTTAGACACTAGTGACAAATTTATTTAAAAAGTGTCACTCTCGCTAGTGATTGCAAGCGAAAACTATGGCCGGTGAACAACTTTTACCCTTGCTCTTCTTGTCAGGGGTGATTAACAATTGGATTCAAGTCATCTATGTTTTTATGAAACGTTCTAATTACAAGGTTTCTTCTACTCGATAAGACTATGTCTGACCAGTGTCTGCTCCTTTTCTTTTTGTTGTAAATTTTTGGTTTTTGTCTATTAATGGCAGGGGACAATATCAGTTGGTATTGGCTTTTTCATGGTCATCATTGGATGGCCCACAATAGGAATGATTCTTGAGGCTTATGGATTTGCTGTGCTCTTCAGGTTTGATGCTGGTTATGAAATTGGTTCAACTTTGGTTTAATATTCAAAAGAGAAATTTACTTTTTATTCATAAATGCTGGTTATACTAACACATGTTCGTAATTCGGAAGAGGAATTTACTATTTTGTTCATAAAAGGTCCACTGTCATTGTAAGTTCTCCAGGTTTAATTAACTTATAATTCCAGCAGAATTTGTTTCATGTTCTGTTAAAGCCTCACATGATTTTGAATAATGAGTTACATATGTCCTGAACATATTGTTAGTTAAAGTATTGAAACATGTTCATGATGCAGGAGCACTTCAATTTTTTTTCGTCGTTTCCTTTTTTGGCAATGAATGCATGCATGTTTATGTTACATCATGTAACATCTTTGTTTGAATGTGTATTGCAGTTTTTTGATCGTTATCGTGGAAAAAGAGTACCTGTATAAGTTTAGTGTATGAAAATGCACGAAGCGGGCACCTGGGGCCACTTGTAAGTGTTTTGAAATACTGTCTTGACCAAAAACTTCCTTGTAAACTGATGACAGTATGGTGTGCTCAGTTGGTGATATGGCTTGATTAAATACATGTTGATGGCAAATTGGAAGTCAAATTCTTTTGATGGAGATTTAACATCCACCATTTTTGTTTACCAGTTCAACACTGCGCATATTCATTCGTTGAATTTCTTTTCCTTCATATGAATACAAGGTGATTGGTTGCATTATTTTTCTGTTCAAAGCCATTTTTGATTGGGAAAGATGAATATGTGATAAAGGCTGAACTTATATAGTCTTACCACAGACACACACACACACACACACACATATATGTATTCTTTGGTTTTTTTATGGTATGATTCCCATCCAGACAATCGGCCATCTTCCACAGCCATGGTCAGCCTCTTGTAAGTGGTGATTTTTCATTGTTCTGTGAGGCAATTTTCCTTTTATGTTTTAGGTGACGGTGAATTGATATTGATACATTTGCGCACTACAAGCCAATTTATAGACCTACTGATTGAAATCCCGCCTAATCCTTTTTTGTGGAGTGAGCTTTTGGACTAGAGTATACGAGCTTATACAGAAGAAGTGCAAGTGTATGTACCCACAGGAATATGGAACTTATATAGAAGTTCTTGTTGGAAATTTGGTTTTGAGAAAGTGGGCGCCGACCCGACTTTGACCAAATTTTCGTTGGCTAAGAAATTAATTCTTGAGGAATTGAATTGTAAATTGTTAATCTTCTTTTCGAGTAGATGTTCGTAGTATTTTTTATTTCTCAAAACCGAATTTCGGTGATGAGTGAGAAATTAATACACGAAGTTGGCCACGCGAATGAGCATAGTTTATCCTAGTATAAATACTTTAGAAGGTGTTATTGGTTGGATATACTATAACACAAGTGTATGATCACAAATGGGCTTGGGCGGATCGACCCTTTGGGCTTGGGTTCGGTTTAGTTAGTTTTGTAACTTGAAAATGGGCTTGGCCCAAATTCAAGTAATTGTTGGGCCTCGATGAATCTGGCATTGGAGGTGTCCGTGGTTCATGTGTGGATGAATCTAGACATTGGAGGTGTCAGGTTCATGTGTCTTTTGGAGTTTGTAACTCCTCAACCGGTGGTCATAAGAAGAGGTTGTAACTCATGGGAGTTACATATGTTGTTAATGCCCGCTCTCTTAATCTTTAATTCCCATCTAGGCGTTTTGTCTTTGCTTTAAGGGGTTAGAAGGAAGAGATGAAGTCGAGATACTGGAATCGCATATCTCTGCATATTCTTCAAGTGTCGGTAAAAGTGTCATAACTTTTCGACGAACATTTTCAAGAACACTTTCTTCTGCATTCGTGTCCAGCAGCCAGTTCTCGCTCCTTCGAGTTTGAAAGGTGTCTTTGTGTCAGTGGTGCTACTGTACACAAAGGAGGTAAAGCCGTTTTATCTTTGGGGACATTACGTCGTACCGTGAGCACTAATCGTGACGTATTTGTCTTGCGGATAGAGGTCTTCCTCGACTCGGCTTGTAAAGTTCTGTCAGATTCATGCTTCTGGAGTTGGAGTCCATTTAAGATTTGTAATAGTTAGATTTTACTTTTCTTGTAATTTTTCTATTTCTGTTTTGTAAGTCATTTTGAAGGCTTTTCCCGTTGTAACCACTATGTAATATTTCCAACAATCGCAAGACAAATATCGTCCCTTCATGATGGCGAGGAGAAATAGAGCCTTAGCTTGGAGATGAATCTGACAGAAGACCTTTCAGTGGTTGCTGGAATTGTAGTTGTTGCTAAAAACGCGTTGCGTTTAAAGCATGGGGCTAGGATAATGATTTCCTGTGTCGTAACTTTGTCTTTAACAGACTTAGTGATACACTTACTATATGTATTCTGTGGTTGATATGAACTGAGGATGTTTTTCCAAAAGGTTCATGGTTTTGAAAAGAAATACGAAATAAGGATGTGATTTCCAAGAGGTTCGTTATTTCTGATTTTTGGATTGAAAAATGGATGATTCCAAGAATCCAAAAATGTGTTGAAACTAGTCTAAAAGTTTCAACTGATCCCACATGATATTCGTGCTGAAGGGATGTGGTTTAAATGAAAAATCCAAATGGTTTGCATCGTTTAGATGTTGTTAGCAGGTTGGAAATTTTTCATGAATTCCTTAATGCAAAACTGGAAGGAAATTGGATTATTGGCCTGATTGTTTGATTGAAAATCGAAGAAAGCAATCGAAGGTCTAAAGCTAAATCCATGAAAGTATTGGTAGAGACTCGAGAAAAGTGTGTTGGAATATTTTTTAAGAATTCTAACAGATCCAGCGACTGTGGGGGTATGACCACACTTTCTGTCTCACTTTTAGCTTTCGAGTTTCAGTTGCAGATTTAATCTTATTCGAGAAAGTGTGGTCCGAGGTGTTGTAACACCGTGTTTTGTACCATAGTTGCAGAAAGTATTGTCTGAGGTATTGTAACACCAGAAGCAGACAGTGAACGACACTTGCAGGAGATGTTGCCAAAAGTGTTGTAACACCTAAGGCAGTTTCAGAACCAAGTGTGAGGTCTGAATGTTGCTGAAGGTGTGCCAATATCTAAGGTCACACCCGCCGTGAAATGGTTCGAACAGAATTGTCGGAACAAGGTTCTGAAATTTGTTTGAACGAGGTTCTAACGTTATTATTGGAACAAGGTTCTAATAGTAATAGAACAACGAAAAGCATTCTAATGCTAAAGTTTTGGGGTAATCCAAAGTTGAACAAATAAACTCAGAATATATGGGGGAAAATTGTTTTAACAACAAACCACATATTGAATAAAATCCCACTTAAAGGGAAAAATAAGACTCCTTACGAATTGTGGAAAATCATAATCCTTCTTATAAATACATTAAAGTGTGGGGGTGTTTGGCTAAGGTTGCAATACCTGGACCAAAGCAAGTTAAAATCGGTCATAAAATGGTCGATTGTGTTTTTATTGGTTATGCACTTAACAATAGTGCATATCGTTTTATGGTACATAAGTCGAAAAATCTGAAATGACGATTTGGTACCATAATCGAGTCAAGAATGCTATATTCTTTGAGAATATTTATCCTTGTAAAGAAAGGATAGATGGAAGTTTAAAGAAACGATCGTATTCGAGATGTTCTTTGGAGATGTGACTTCTCGGTGTTATCACATCCGGAACAATTTGTAGATGTTACCGGATGTTCTTGAAGGTCTTTGCCGGATGTTATAACATCTGGAATGACATTTGGTACAACATCTGCTGTCACATTTGGCAGAACAACTAGTTTAACACCGAGTGGTGAAGAACTGAGATGAAGTAAGAGGCCTAAGGTGGTTAAGTCCTTTGGTCCTGACTTTCTAACATTGATGTTAGATGGTGAGCCAAACTCGATTAAAGAGTCTCTAGGTAGTCCAGATGCTCCGCTCTGGCAAGAAGCAATCAATAGTGAAATCGAGTCCATTATGCAAAATCATACGTGGGAGTTGGTTGATCTCCCTGCTGGTCATAAACCTTTAGGATGTAAATGGATCCTAAAGAAGAAGTATAAAACAGATGGAACTATTGATAAGTATAAAGCACGACTTCTAGCCAAAGGCTTTAAACAAAAAGAAGGGTATGACTTCTTTGACACCTATTCTCCAGTAACGATGATTGCGTCTATCCGGGTGCTTCTCGCGATTGCTGCTTTGCACAATCTAGAGATTCATCAGATGGATGTCAAGACGGCGGTTTTGAATGGAGAGATAGATGATGAAATCTACATGGAACAACCTGAAGGGTTTGTTGCACCCGGTCAAGAAAAGAAGGTGTGCAAGTTAATAAGATCCTTGTACGGACTGAAAGAAGCTCCAAAACAATGATATCTTAATTTTGACAACACGATGTTGTCAAATGGGTTTAAAATCAACGAATGTGATAAATGGGTATATGTCAAAGGGACATCGGAAGCATTTGTCATAGTTTGCCTATACGTAGACGATTTTTTAACCATGGGCATGAGTCATGATACTATCATGGACACGAAAAGAATGTTAAAGAGAAACTTTGAGATGAAGGATATGAGGATCACGATGTGATCCGGGGATAAAAATCAAAAAACTCCCGATGGAATTATCTTGTCATCATAATCCGCTCACGTGGAGAAAGTGCTTAAGAAATTCAATGTTTTTGACGATTCACTATCAAAGACGCCCGTTGATTTAAGTGTAAATCGGTTGCTAATGAAGCGAAACCGGTGGCTCGGATGGAATACTCACGTATTATAGGCGATCGATGTACATTACAAATTGTACACATCCGGACTTGGCCTACCCCGTAAATATGTTGAGTAGTTCACGAGCAATCTAAACCACGAGCATTGGAAAGCATTAACCAAGGTGTTCAAATACTTGAAGTATACCTTTGAGTATGGGCTATACTACTCGAGATATCCGGGCCGTTTCTTGAAGGGTATAGTGATCTTAGTTGGATTTCGGATTCGAAGATTCTTATTCCACTAGTGGATACATATTCACCATCGGAGGTGGTGCGATCGCGTGAAGTCCACGAAGCAAACGTGTATAGCTCGGTCCCAACATGGAATCGAGTTTATAACTTTGGACAAAGTGTAAGTCCAAGTGGCTATGATAATCTAGAGGGGGGTGAATAGATTATGCCAATTTTCTCGATTATGCCCTCCTTTTCGGATAAATAAGCCAAGACAAGAATGGAAGTGCGGGAAGTAAACAAAACGCGTCGACTTATAGAGGTTCAACCCACCTAGGGCTTAATCCTCTACCACTCCAGTATCTACGGGATGAATTTCAAAAAGAAAAAAAGATTTTATTAATTACCACAATTAATACAATATCACCTTACAACACCTCTTTGGAGATTAGCACAATCTCCCTTGAAGATTACCACAATCTTCAACGACACCTTATGAAGATTACCACAATCTTCAATCTTGAATAACACCAAATTCTTCAACACCTCAAAGAGCACCAAACTCTTCAATAAGAAGATTACCACAATCTTCTTTTTAACACCTAGATCACCCAAGTGAGTTCTTACCACAAGAACACTCACAAGGATATCTTGTGTTGAATGATGAACCCAAAAATTCAAGATTACAACTCGATAATAAATAATACAATTTTGAGTGCAAGTGTAATCAAGAATTAAGCCTAGACCTCAAGATGTGAAAGCGTAAGACCTTAGGCTGTTACAACAAGAATATTGAAATAGAAGAACAAAAGTGTTTGCTTGAATGTATCTTGTTGTGTTGTAGTTTTCTCTCTTATTGTGTTGCATCAATTCTTCATATATTTATAGCGGATGTCTTGAACTTGATAGGCTCCTCCTAAGAGATTGAAATCTGTAAAAAATTGCAAGACAAATGAAGAATATAGCTGTTAGAGATCAACAACATAAATTGAGGAAAAGTTGTTTGCTGCACAACGGTTAGAATTTGTTGTCAAAAGAATAGGGTGACCGGTCGCGCTTTAATACATAAATTTGGAAAACACAGCAAATTTACACATGGGGACAGTCCAGGGGTTGGACCGGTCACCCCTATGTGGACCTAGAGTAGCCCTCCTTGTTTTTGTGAGAGAACAGAGTTACGTTTCTTTTCTCCGAGTACGGCCGCCTTTGCGCGACCAGAAACCTCCGTGGATTTTTCAAAAACATTTTGCAAAAGCTTCCCCTATCAATATGCACAACAAGAGTAATAGATAATCGATTAATCAAAAAGCAAAAAACTCAGCTTTTACATATTGAGCTTAAGTATCAAGAGCTTATAAGCTCTCCCTGTCAACAAAATATCATTAGACATGTAAATGGGTCCACAATACAACAAATGGACTAAGTATGATCCACAACTTTTGGCTTTAAAGAGCCATAGCTTATAGCTTCTTTCGCGAGCTTATTTTAGCTTCTTTGAGCTGAAGAGCTTATATCTTGTTTCTCCCCCTTTGGAATCATAAAAAATAATGTTAGCACGATAAAATTATCATATATCCGTATCAAAGTGCGCAATTTAACCGATTTATCGAGCTATTGATCATTAAGCTTAAAATTCCAAAACCTAAGGGAAGAGTTGATCATGTGACTAGTAAAAGCTCGTAAAAGCTTATTTGATTTTCAAAACATGATCTCTAAGACATTTGAAAACGAGAGAATCATGTAGGTGATGAATTTTTCTTTGAAACATTTTATCGAACACTTGACGGGCGTCAAATAATAAAAAAGATGTATATAGCCCTTGTAAAAATAACCAAGCCAAATTTTTCATCATCAAATGCAATTATACAATTATCATCCAACAACAATCATCATGCTCAACACAAATATATATGAGTTCCAACAAAATATTAAAGATGAAGCACATTCTCAAGGGTTCAACCCAATTGAGATAAAGAAGAAGAATTCTTACCAAGTAATCGGAGATGTCGGGTATCATAGATGATATACCAATAGTATAAACTCAAAAATATATAATTTACAAGAAAGAAATCATTTTGAGTGAATTGTGTATGAAATTTGCAAAGGAGTTCGAGTTTGAAGAAGAAGAGCACAAATATGCTAAGTGTTGGACATAACGTATTTTAACACTGAAATATGCCAGGGCGACCGGTCCAAGGGGGGGTCGACCGGTCCCGATGTAGGTCGGCCGGTCCCCCTCCCTCAAACTGGTCCCTGGAGCTCTTTTTGTTCTGTCCGAATTTTGAACCAAAAAATCGATTTTTTTACCCCTAAGTTTTAAAAACGCACGAAATGCAAACATATACCTCATTCAATATACATTATGCCTAAACAAACTCGAAATGAGGTAAAAGACTCGACGGTTAACGGCTTAAAACAAATATCCGCGAGTTATCCTTGAGACGGAATTAAACACATCAATTTTTCGTTTAAGAAACACAATCCCAAAAAATATATAGAATCTCAATATGTTTAGTTTGATTATGACGAACCATATTTTGAGAAATTATTATCAACGGACTTGTTATCCCGAAAAATATGAACGTTTTTAAAACTTTGGATAAACAAGCCATAAGAAGAAGTGCCTTTCAAATATTTGAAAATTTCTTTTAACGACACTTTAATGAGATTCAATGAGATTGTTTTGAAGTCGAGCATATAGACATAATGCATAGAAAATATCGAGTCTATGGGAATAATAAAAGTGGATAAACATACTTCGAATTTGTTTGTCAACCAATATGCCTTTAACATCTTTATCGAACTTGATGTTGGTTGCTATAGGAGTAGTGACGGTTCTTCCTTCTTGAAGGACCCAACTTTTTCAAAAGTTCTTTTGTATACTTTGATTGTGAAATATAACCACCTTCTTAACATTGTTTAACTTGAAATCCAAGGAAGAAGTTGAGCTCCCCCATCATGCTCATCTCAAATTCACCTTGCATTAACTTAGAAAATTCCTTGCACAAGGATTTATTAGTAGCACTAACAATAATCTCATCAACATAAATTTGCACAAGTAAGCAATCTTGCCCTTTTTCAAAAACAAAGAGAGCAGTATCAACTTTACTTCTTGTAAAACCATTTTACAAAAGAAGAGAGCTAAGTCTATCATACCGTGCACGGGGTGCTTGTTTTAAACCATACAAGGCCTTTTATAAATATCATTTGGCCTAGAAAAAATTTCAACCCCGGTTGTTTTACATAGACTTCTTCTTGAATAAAACCATTTAGAAAGGCGGATTTAACATCCATTTGGTAAAGCTTGATATTTTCTTAAAACAAGAATAGGCAAGTAAAATGCGAGTAGCTTCTAAACGTGCTACGAGTGCAAATGTTTCATCATAATCAATACCTTCTTCTTGACAATACCTTTGAGCTACTAACTTTGCCTTGTTTCGAACAATGTTGCCTTGATCATCGAGTTTGTTCCGAAATACCAAAAAATTTCTGCAAAATCTTAATAAGATATCTTGCACAAGAGCATAGTAATATCGAATAATATAGACACTATAACAAGTAACACATACTATGCTTTAAATAAAATCATCAAGAGTTTAATAAAAACATGTAAGTTCAAATATGCTTATAGGAAGCAATATAAGGTTTCTTTTGAAATTTGAAAATCCGAGAGCATATAGTTGAGACCTCATTTAAAAGTAGTATTTGAACAAGAATTTTGGCAAAGCAAACAAGAATAAAGACATGAATATGTGCAATAAAATGCATAATTTAAGAGAAGGATAAAAAACAAATGTTTTATCAAAACAAAATATAATCCTTTACAAGTCTCGAATAAAAAGAGCTTTATCGAATAGTGCCTTTCAAAAATTGAAAAATCCTCTTAATGACACTTGTATGAGATACTTTGAAATATCTTGAAAAGCAAACACATATGCATATGACAAAAATATATCGAGTCTATGAGATGAATAACAATGGTGAGCGTACCTCGATAGTTTATGTCACTCTTGACATATTATGACGTAGATGGTCATTTATGAAGGTATATATCCTACACAATTCTTAAACAATTCTTGCACAAAATATAATGGTAAAAGTGTAGGCTAAATCAATAATAGATGTCACAAGTATGCTTATGTTATATAAATCTATAAGAGATAATAAAACACATTAGTCTTAGTAAATGCACAAGAGTTTTTAAAACATCATTCAAGGTCTACTTTTCAAAAGATTTTAAGAACACAAATGTATAGAAGACCTCATTTAAAAAATATTTTGAAAAAATCATTTTGAAAGCAAATATACAAGCATACATAAAACATTATGCGTATTTAAATAAGGAGAGATACGGTTTGCTAATTTCACCATTTCCACGGGTTGTGTCTTTCCCTTCGTTGGTAGTATCTTCCTCTTGAGAAGTTATCTTGTTGATGATGTCTTCTCCAATTTTGCCAATTTCAATGATTCTGTCCTTCCCTTTATTGATCATATTTCCTTCTTGGAAATTCATTGTGGTGATGTCTTCTCCTTTGATAAGATGAAACGGACATTTGATGTCTTCTTGGCGATATGACTTTTCTTTGATTATTATTCCATCGAGTACCTAATATGACATTGTTTTGTGGTACCCTCAAGTGTTTGGGTCCTTCGGGATTAGCTTTGAGACTTTTAGGTCTCCAATAATAATTAGAGTTATTTCTAGCTCGACAAGTATTAGCTGTGTGACCCTTCTTACCACAATAAAAGCAAGTAACAATTTTAGAAGCATAATGACTAACATGCATAGAGACTTGGTTCTTTTTCTTATCAAAAATAACATTAGGCTTATAACCAAGTCCAAGTTTTAAATTATCACAATGATGAACATAAAATTTTTTGGTCATTTTATTGGTACTCAAGTTGAATTTTAATAAATCCTTTTTCATGCTATTAATATCCTCAACAAGAGTACTATTTTCCTTTTCAAGGTTTCTAACCTTATCAAGTGTGGTAGTGTGAGCACATGAAAGTGATTCATAAGAAGTAAATAAGTTATCCTTATCATTTTTCAAAACATTGAATTCTTTTTTCAAATTTTTGTATTTAACAAGCAAGCTTTGGAATTCATTTTGAAGTTCATCGAGATCATTTTTCAAATCATCATAATCATCATGCATTTCATTACTAAAAGAAATAGAAGAGTTCGAGCGTACCTCAGTGTCTTCGTCGATGCCCATTAAACATTGCTCGGCTTCTTTATCATCGGAAGTTGTAAGAAGCTTATCCCATGTTGTTGGATTTGATTTTGTATCCATAGATGCTTTTGAATTGCTCATTTCATTTGCATATACTTAATAGATATCTTCTAATTTTTCCCATGCTTCATATGACGATCGTATTCCTCGAATATGACCGTATTCCAAAGAAGTAAGTGAACAATGAAGAATATTTAGAGCTTTACCATTTAAGGAGAGAATTTCCTTGTATTCATCATTGAGCTCCTTGAGGACTTTGGAGGTGAGTGGTCCGTCTTTCATCGGGATGGATTCTCCATTAATGACCATGTTCCAAATATCAAACCCGCAACTTTGTAAATAGCATTCCATTATTTCTTTCCAAAATGTATAATTTTTGTAATCAAATAGTGGTGGCTTGTTGGTGGAGGCGCCGGTAAGGTAGACTTCATTCGTAGCCATTGATCGTTCCTATTTACTCGTGATGTGGAACGAGCTTGCCAAATACTTTGGCTCTGATACCACTTGTAAGTCCAAGTGGCTATGATAATCTAGAGGGAGAGTGAATAGATTATGCCCATTTTCTCAATTATGCCCTCTTTTTCGGATAAATAAGCCAACACAAGAATGGAAGTGCAGGAAGTAAACAACATGCGTCGATTTATAGAGGTTCAACCCACCTAGGGCCTAATCCTCTACCACCCCAGTATCTCCGAGATGGATTTCAGAAAGAAAAAAAAAGATTTTATTAATTACCACAATTAATACAATATCACCCTACAACACCTCTTTGGAGATTACCACAATCTCCCCTGAAGGTTACCACAATTTTCAACGGCACCTTATGAAGATTACCACAATCTTCAACCTTGAAGAACACCAAATTCTTCAACACCTCAAAGAGCACCAAACTCTTCAATAAGAAGATTACCACAATCTTCTTGCACCTAACACGTAGATCACCCAAGTGTGTTCTTGCCACAAGAACACTCACAAGGATATCTTGTGTTGAATCATGAATGATGAACCCAAAAATTCAAGATTACAACTCGATAATAAATAATACAATTTTGAGTGCAAGTGTAATCAAGAATTAAGCCTAAACCTCAAGATGTGAAATTGTAAGACCTTAGGCTATTACAACAAGAATATTGAAATAGAAGAACAAAAATGTTTGCTTGAATGTATCTTGTTGTGTTGTAGTTTTCTCTTTTATTGTGTTGCATCAATTCTTCATCTATTTATAGAGGATGTCTTGAACTTGATAGGCTCATCCTAGGAGATTGAAATCTGTAAAAAATTGCAAGACAAATGAAGAATATAGCTGTTAGAGATCAACAACATAAATTGAGGAAAAGTTGTCTACTGCACAACGGTTAGAATTTGTTGTCAAAAGAATAGGGTGACCGGTCGCGCTCTAATACATAAATTTGGAAAACACAACAAATTTACACATGGGGACCGGTCCAGGGGGGTTGGACCGGTCACCATAGGGTTGGACCGGTCACCCCCTATGTGGACCGGTCGCCCTCCTTGTTTTTGTGAGAGAACAGAGTTCTGTTCTTTTCTCCAGGTACCGGTCGCCCTTTGCGCAACTGGTCGACCTTTGCGCGACTGGTTGACCTCTAGGGATTTTTCAAACGTCTCGTTTCTATTTCAAAACTCAACTTTTAGATACGGGTTGCCCTATAGAGCGACCGGTTGAGCACGAGACAGAAGTGTTGTCCAATTTTTGTCGAAAATAAACTTCAAGAAATACTCCGAAAAATAGTAAAAATATTTTAAATCGATCGGGAGTATTTGGACAACATTTAGAAACATTATTTTGGTGTAAAAACACATTAACACAAAATCATTAAAAGTGTTGTCCAATTTTTATCGAATAATAAATTCTAAGAAATACTCCGAAAAATTAGTAGAAATATTTTAAATCATTTAGGAGTATTTGGACAACATTTAGAAACATTGTTTTGGTGTAAAAACAAAATCATCAAAATCATGATAATACCATTTATCTAACACAAAGCTGGTGAAGATATTCCATGTTGGAGGAAGCCTGTGCCTTTTGTGAAAGCCAAACGGCTGTAGGAAGGGCACATAGCAATATATATAATGGTAAGTCTAGTTATATTCGTCGGAGACACAATACCGTTAGACAATTGATCTCAAATAGTGTGATGTCAATTGACTATGTAAATTCAAAAGACAATTTGGCAGATCCTTTGACGAAAGGACTGAATCTAGATCAATTAGAGGGAATGGATTTAAAATCCACAAAGTAAAATAACCATCATAGTGGTAACCTAACCATGATGACTGGAGATCCCAAGAACTTGGTTCAATGAGAGACAAAGTTATGAAGGTTATGTTGTAACACTTGGAAACAATGTTTCAACCAATCCCTGAGAGCAATGCCAAGTGTTGAAACACCTGCAAAGTTGTGGTGAGACTAAGTCAATTGACTTTTAATAATTCCTACACCTCGTTGAGGTTGAGTATGGCAGGATACTCGGATAGGAGATCACCTATATAAGTGAGAAGTGAGGACCGTTTCAAAGTAACACTTATGAATCCAAAGTGGTGTCCATGGACGAAACAGACACAAAACGTGAGAACAGGAGTTGTTGAGACCTTACTGTGTTAATGATGTTGTCTCGGTATACACCATGGAGGAATAGTTCAAGGCATTACGTCCACTAGGCCGCATGTATACCGGATAATATTAACTATGGAAGGTTCAAAGCCACAAGCTACCTTTCCGGAAGCAGTATTGTCTATTGAGGACTGGTTTGCGTGTCTGCATTCATGCATGCATTAATTTCCACTCATGTGGGGGATTGTTGGAAATTTAGTTTTGAGAAAGTGGGCGCCGACCCAACTTAGACCAAATTTTCGGTGGCTAAGAATTTAATTCTTGAGGAATTGAATTGTAAATTGTTAATCTTCTTTTCGAGTAGATGTTCGTAGTATTTTTTATTTCTCAAAATCGAATTTCGGTGATGAGTGAGAAATTAATAAACAAAGTTGGCCACGCGAATGGGTATAGTTTATCCTAGTATAAATACTAGAATGTGTTATTGGTTGGATATACTATGACATAAGTGTATGATCACAAATGGGCCTTGGACCGGACCGACCCTTTGAGCTTGGGTTCAGGTTTAGTTAGTTTTGTAACTTGAAAATGGGCTTGGCCCAAATTCAAGTAACTGTTGGGCCTGATGAATCTATATATTGGAGGTGTCCAGGTTCATGTGTGGATGAATCTAGACATTGGAGGTGTCTAGGTTCATGTGTCTTTTGGAGTTTGTAACTCCTCAAGTGGTGGTCATAAGAAGAGGTTGTAACTCATGGGAGTTACATATGCTATTAATGCCCACTCTCTTAATCTTTAATTCCCTACAAGTGTTGGAAATGATGGCCTATATAAGTCTAGGCGTTTTGCTGCTTTAAGGGGGTTATAAGGAAGAGATGAAGTCAGTATACACAGAAAAATCGCATATCTCTGCATATTCTTTAAGTGTCGGTAAAAGTGTCGTAACTTTTCGACGAACATTTTCAAGAACACTTCCTTCTGCATTCGTGTCCAGCAGCCAGTTCTCGCTCCTTCGAGTTCGAAAGGTGCCTTTGTGTCAGTGGTGCTACTGTACACTAAGGAGGTAAAGCCGTTTTATCTTTGGGGACATTACGTCGTACCGTGAGCACTATCTAGGACGTATTTGTCTTGCGGATAGAGGTCTTCCTCGACTCGACTTGTAAAGTTCTGTCAGATTCATGCTTCTGGAGTTGAAGTCCATTCAAGATTTGTAATAGTTAAATTTTACTTTTCTTGTAATTTTTCTATTTCTGTTTTGTAAGTCATTTTGAAGGCTTTTCCCGTTGTAACCACTATGTAATATTTCCAACAGTTCTTAATTCTCCAGACTTCAATTTGTGTTGTACTGTTTTTTTGTCTTTATATACGACTTTGATCAATCACTGTGAGAGCAAAATGAAATTACTTTATGGTCGTGTCATATGGGCTTATCAGGAGAATTTAGATGGTCAAGTTATTTTGATTTTTGATTAATCTTCTAGTTTGGTTCTTCAAAATTGATTGCCCACTTATCTGATGTAATTGAAAAGATTACCCTTATCTGATTCTCCACTTCCCCTCCTAGATTCGTTATGGGGTCACCGCAAAGATTCTCCGACCTAGGGCCAGTAGTGGAGGAGTTTCCCCTCGGCCCGACACCACCACCGTGAGTGACTTGGAATGGGGTCACTCTTCTCCGGACTCCGGCTATTTCCCTGTGAGTTGTCGGCCCGTTGGGGCGGTGGTAAAGCACCTTGAGAGGGGTTGGCTCGACTTGGGTCCCCAAGTTCCCGGTTTCATCGCCGATTCCCTTAATGCCTTCATCGAGTGAGCGGGGAAGTGGCGGAACAACAACGGTTGCAATCCACCGCACCACTCCCATAGGATCAATCTCGGTGTGATTTGGAAGATTCCCCAGGGCCTTCCATCACCATTTGCTCATGTAGATCCTGGATTCCCGCATGGCTTCTTTGCATCTCCAATTCTTGATGCAGGCCGGCGGGTCCGGATCTTTATCGCTCTCTCAAAGCATATCAAGGTGTGGATGAGTATGATCGGTGGATCCGATTAGAGAGGACAGACATCGGCTTTCTCACGAGCTTGACTTCCTCTCGCCGATCTCTTTCTTCTCCTTGTCTTTGAAGATCTGCGCAAGATATACGCGATTTTCTTCATCCAATGCTTGGACCACTGGTCAAACCGAGGAAATTCAATAGTTCTTCTTCTTCTTCTTCAATAAACTCCGGTCTTTGGAACTGTTCCTTGATCGACTCGAACTTCCACTTCTTCCATTCTCGCAGGCGATTTTGGATGTCCGATATGGTGGGGATAGGATCATCACATCATCATCTTCTTCATCATCATCTCCCCTCACTTGCCCTTCCTTTTCGGGAATAGAAGGCAACATACTCTCCGCTCAACTCCTTCAAAAAGATCGATAGGTGGAGACATAGTCCCCGTCGGCCAGGGGATTCTCATTGCCTCGGCTACTTCTTGTTCTTGGTTTCAAATTGTCTCTGGTTTGGTCCTTCAACTTGCCGTTCTTCGATCGGCCTCGGAGACTTGGTTGTTTCATCCGCAATTTACGGAGACTCTACTTCTCCAAATTGTTTTGACGATCTGTTCGGTGAGTGGCGACTCAGCTTTTTTTTCTCAAGCTCGATCGCTTGAAGAGTCTTCTCCTTTTGGTCCTTACCGGAGGAATTTTTGGTTGGATGTAGTTTCCTCCGAGTCACGGCGGGGGGCCGGTCTTCTTTTTTTTTTTTTTTTTTTTTTTTCTCGAGGAACGGCTTTCTAGGCTTGTCGATCCTCCTTTTCTTGACAACCGGAGAAGGTATTTGAGGTTCCTTCTCCACGCTAAATTTCAGTGCAGGGCGAGTTCATCTTTTGTTTTCTTCATTTGTTAGCGTGATCTTCTTCATTTGCATGGCGCACTTTCTTCTTCGGAGGAGACAACACAAATGCGTGATTCCCCCTCACTTGTGTCAGCTCTCTTGGCATAAGCTCTCCTCTATGCTCTGGAGAGATTTGATCGGAACATCTTTTTGTTAACATGGAACGCTTTTCCATGTCGGAGAGGAACACCTTTCACCTCCATCAATCGGCCAATCACCAGGCCATATCCCGAGATCCTCCGAACGATCCATCTGCTTTGAATGACTTATTCCCAATATTCTCGCGATCTCCGTCAGTATACAAACTCGGCCATTTACCTTCTTCTCCTCCATGATCGCAGCCATCACGATCAGCTTGGTTTTGGACAGCTGGTTAAAGCTTACAAATTTGATGTATATGCACTTGGAAACAATATCTAACAGCTTGAGATAGTCCTCTTTCAGTAGCTTCTTATCAGCTGTGTATACCACCTTCGCAACATAGTCGGTTTGGCCACTTCCTTCCATGCAGCGGCCAGGTTTACGTCAGCCTCATAGATCTCCGGCACTCCTTCCGCCGGTAGCAAGCAGTGCTCTACCAAATCCTTGGCAGTGATTTTGACTTCCTTCCCGTGAACAGAGGACTTGATGCCCTCGTTGTGAACTTCAGCGTTCACATAGAACTGCGCGACCTCCTCCACGTAGGTCATTTGAAACTCCATTGTGAGAAAGGGTTTCAGCCCAGACTTCTCCACTTTCTCAGCTATTTTCTTCACAAGGGTTTCGTCGAACCCCTGTTTGATCATTCCTTCAAAATTCATGGTATAACTGTTAGATAAATGTTTTTATCAAGATTTTGATGATTTTGTTTAAATGAGTTTTTATACCAAAACAATGTTTTTATATGTTGTCCAAATACTTCTAAATGATTTAAAATGTTTTTACTAATTTTTGGAGTATTTCTTAGAGTTTTTAATTTGATTAAAATTGGACAACACTTTTGATGTTTTTGTTTATATTAGTTTTTACACCAAAACAATGTTTGTAAATGTTGTTCAAATACTCCCAATTGATTTAAAATGTTTTTGCTAATTTTTTGGAGTATTTCTTGAAGTTTATTTTTGACAAAAATCGGACAACATTTCAAATTGAAGGTCGACCGGTCGCATTAAAGCGTCGACACATGCACGAAGAACACGAACTTGAAAGCGAAACAATTTACGTACAAAAAAGAGGAGGGGACGGTCCACCTGAGGGCGACCGTCGCACCCCCTCCGACCCGTACTGGATCGCACTATCTTTTTCAAAACGTTCAAATCTTATACGGGCAACCGGTCGCTCTGTGTAATCTTTTGACAGCAAAATTTGTACCGTTGAACTCCTTGACAACAAGATTTACTTTTCAATTTTGTACAATATTTCTACATCTTGTGATCTTCTTTTTGTAGACAAAAGTGAAGATAGAGGAGCCTATGTTGGGAGCCTATGTTGGTGAAGACTTCCCTATAAATAGAGGATGAATTGAAGACACAAGATAGAACACATACAAGCAAAACACACAACAAGAAATCTGCAAATTGTTCAAGCTTTCATTTTTACATTCTTGTTGTAATAGCCTTAAGTACTTTCACTTGCACATCTTTGAGGTCTAGGCTTTTTGATTCTTGATTACACTTGCACTCAATCTTTGTATTGGTTTCATAGAGTTGTAATCTTGAATTTTGTCCATCATTCAACACAAGACATCCTTGTCAGTATTCTTGTGGTAAGAATGCACTTGGGTGATCTAGGTGATAGGTGTTTGAAGAGTGTGGTACTCTTCAAAGGTGGTGAAGGAAGATTGCGGTAATCTCCTTGAAGGTGTTGTAAGAGGATTGTGGTGATCCTCAAGGTGTTGTATTAATTGTGGTAATTAATAAAATCTTTTTTTCTTTTGAAATCCATCCCGGAGATAGTGGGGTGGTAGAGGATTAGGCCCTAGGTGGGTTTAACCTCTTTAAATCAACGAGTGTTGTTTAATTTCCACATTTACATTCTTGTCATTTGCTTGTTGATTCGAAAAAGAGGGTGATTTGCGAAAAATCGGCATAATCTATTCACCCCCCCTCTAGATTATCGTAGCCACTTGGACTAACAAGTGGTATCAGAGCCAAACTCTTTGGCTAAGCTCGTTCCGAGTAAAGAGGAAAGATCCATGGCTACGAATGAAGCTTATCTCACCACCGGGCGCCTCCACCAACAAGCCACCACTATTCGACGCCAACAACTACGCATTTTGGAAAGACCACATGGAGTGCTTTCTACAAGGATCGGATTTGATATTTGGAATGTGGTCATTGAATGAGTTGCTCAACCAACAACAAAATTGGAGGATGGTACCACGACCCCAAGTCAGTTTCAAGGAATACGATGAAAATGACAAGAATGCTTTCTCTTTAAACGGTAAGGCCTTAAACATTTTACATTGCTCTCTTACCGCCACCGAATATAATCGCATAAGAGGCATACGGTCGGCACATGAAATTTGGGAAAAATTAGAAACAATCTATGAGGGCACAAAGAAAGTGAAGCAAGCAAGAAAAACAATGCTTGTGAAAGACTTTGAAAATTTCAATATGCATGATGGTGAAAGCATATCAAAAATGGTGGAAAGGCTTGACAACATTGTCAATCCTCTTGTGGCTCTTGTAAAGGTCATCTCCGAAGAAGATAAGGTGACCAAAGTCTTAAATGCCCTTCCCGGCTCATGGTTCGAAAAGGTGACGGCAATCACGGAAGCTCAAAATCTTGAGACACTCAAGTTTGATGAGCTCATTGGGAACCTCCTTATTTATGAAGTATATCTCAAGGAGAGGAAAAATTTTCAACCATCCACCTCTAAACCGGGTATGCAAAATATTATTAAAGGCTTACCATCTTCTTCTAATAATGTTTATTATGCTAGTGATGAGGATGATGAAGAAACGGCGGCTCTTGTTAGAAAATTTGCAAAATTTGTAAATAAAAATAAAGCAAGAAAGCCAAGAGATAATTCTTGTTTCAAATGCGGAAAATTCGGGCACTACATAGCCGATTGCCCAAAATTAGCGGAAGAGGAACAAAAGAAGAAAAAGCCTTTTCCGAAAAAGAAGGCGTTAAATGCGGACGTCAAAACTTGGGATGAATTAATTGAAACAACCGACGAGGAAGGAGAATCCGAACATGGTCTTATGGCCATAGACGATGAAAATACCTAGGTACGCTCTAATGCTTCATCTTCTTCCCTAGTTGATGAATTACAATGTGATTTTGATGAATTGCAAAATGAGTTTCAAAATTTGATTGTTAAATACAAGAATTTGAAAAAGGAGCATAAAGAGCTTAAACTAGAAAAGGATAAATTATTTACTTCTTATAACTCTCTTGATAAGGCTCATGCTATTACTCTTACTATGGTCCGTACTCTTGAAACTGAAAAACAAACGCTCACAAATTATATTGAAAATTTGAAAAAGGATGTGCATCGATTCAATTTAAGTACGGATAAAGTCACAAAAATTTTAGATGCACAAAGAGGTGAGCATTCTAAATTAGGAATTGGTTACAAACCTTTTCAAAAAGCTTTTAAGAAAAAAGACCAAGGTCCAACCTTTGTACGTGCTAGTAGTGCTCGTATTATTACTTGTTTTTATTGTGGTAAGAATGGACACTATGCTAGCAATTGTAAATTGAAGAATAATTTTAGCTATTATTGGAGACCTAAAGGTCTCAAGGCTAACCCCCATGGATCCCAAAATTATAGGGTACCTAAAAATAATTCCTTTGTAGGTTATAGGGGCTATAACAACAATGGAAGATTCAAAATGGCTCGTGGACAGCGGATGTTCACGCCATATGACCGGAAAGAGAGAACTTTTTACCAACATCAAGCTCCAAGAAGAGGGTATGGTCATGTTCGGCAATGGCAAAGGAAGAATTCTTGGAAATGGAGAAATTGGTAACTCTTCTTTCTCTCTTAGTAATGTTCTTTTAGTAGAAGGGCTTAAGTTCAATTTGATAAGTGTTAGCCAACTTTGTGATTCAAATTATAATGTTGTTTTTAATAAAGAAAAATGTCTTATTTCCAAAAATGATAAAATTATTTGTGAAGCAATTAGAAAAGACAATCTTTACAAAATTTGTACAAGTGATTTGGTTAGCCAAAATGTTTCTTGTCTTGTCGCCAATAATGATTTAACTAGTTTATGGCATAGGCGACTTGGTCATGTTGGATACAAAAATTTGCAAACTATTTACAAAAACCAACATGTAAAAGGACTACCCAAATTGAATTTTGAAAATCTTGGCTTATGTGACACTTGTCAAAAGAACAAATTAGTTAAGAGTAGTTTTAAGCCCAAAATGAAATTTCCACTACCAAACCCCTACAAATGCTTCATCTTGATTTGTATGGGGATGTTGGTACGGCAAGTCTAAGTGGAAAACATTACACTTTTGTTATAGTTGATGATTTTTCTAGATATACTTGGGCTCTATTTCTTACAAATAAAAGCGATGCCGTTAATGAGTTTGTTAAGTTTTGGAGACTTATTGAAAATGAAAAGGAAGATACTATTAAGTCTATTCGAAGTGATCGAGGTGGAGAATTTGACGGCGAATTTAGAGTCTTTTGTGAAACCAAGGGATATAGTCATAATTTTTCGGCTCCAAGGACACCTCAACAAAATGGAGTAGCCGAAAGGAAGAATCGGACACTTCAAGAAAATGAGTCGGTCCATGCTCAATGAATTTTCACTTCCAAAATATTTTTGGGCCGGCGTAAGTATCCGCTTGCTATGTCATTAATCAAGTTTATATTCGTCCTAAAATGAATAAAACTCCATATGAACTTTGGAAAGGAAGAACTCCAAATATTAGTTATTTCAAAATATTTGGATGTAAATGTTTTATTTTGAATACTAAGGATCAATTAGACAAACTTGATCCTAAGGCCGATGAAGGAATATTTATGGGGTATTCAACCAAGAGCAAAGCATATCGGGTTTACAATAAGACTAGTGGGGTTGTTGAAGAATCCATCCATGTCAAATTCAATGAAGCTTCGGTGTTGAAAGGATACCCAATGATGAAAGTGATGAAGAGGATATTGTTGAACCCATTGTTCAAGATGAAACTCAAAATGATCAACCTTCAAGCTCAAATGTTCCTCAAGAAGATAAAGGTGATACTTGAATCTTCCCGTAGCATTGAAATTTAAGGAGATCACCCAAAAGATCTTATTATTGGTGATCCCCTTGATAAAGTAATGACTCGAGGAAAATTTGTCGAGAAAGCTCTTATATCTCAAAAAGAGCCTAAAAATGCTAAGGAAGCCATTGAAGATGAGGATTGGTTTTTAGAAATGCAAGAGGAGTTGAATCAATTTGAAAGGAATGATGTATGGGAATTAGTACCTTGTCCTCCATCTCAAACCATTATTGGTACAAAATGGGTATTTGAACAAGCTCGATGACCAAGGCAATATTGTTCAAACAAAGCAAGGTTAGTAGCTCATGGTTATTGTTAAGAAGAAGGTATTGATTATGATGAAACATTTGCACCGTAGCACGTTTAGAAGCTATTCGTATTTTACTTGCCTATTCTTGTTTTAAAAATTTCAAGCTTTACCAAATGGATGTAAAATCCGCATTTTTAAATGGTATTATTCAAGAAGAAGTCTATGTAAAACAACCTCCGGGGTTTGAAAATGTTTCTAGGCCTAATGATGTTTATAGACTTAAAAATGCCTTGTATGGTTTGAAACAAGCACCCCGTGCATGGTATGATAGACTTAGCTCTTTTCTTTTGCAAAATGGTTTTACAAGAGGTAAAGTTGATACTACTCTCTTTGTTTTTGAAAAAGGGCAAGATTGCTTACTAGTGCAAATTTATGTTGATGATATTATTTTTGGTGCTACTAATGAATCCTTGTGCAAGAAATTTTCTAAGTTAATGCAAGGTGAATTTGAAATGAGCATGATGGGGGAGCTCAACTTCTTCCTTGGACTTCAAATTAAGCAATGTCAAGAAGGGATATACATTTCCCAATCAAAGTATACAAAAGAACTTCTAAAAAAGTTCGGTATTGAAGAAGGAAGAACCGTATCTACACCAATGGCAACCAATGTCAAGATTGACAAAGATGAAAAAGGCAAGTCGGTTGATGAATCCAAATATCGAGGTATGATTGGTAGTTTACTTTATTTAACCGCAAGTAGACCGGACATTCTTCATGCCGTATGCCTATGTGCTCGTTTTCAAAGTAATCCCAAAGAATCTCATATGAGTGCCGTTAAAAGGATTTTTCGATATTTGAAAGGCACTATTCAATATGGTTTATTCTATCCAAAGAATGAAAATTTTTCTCTTAAAGGTTATAGTGATTCGGATTATGCGGGAAATATTGATGATCGGAAAAGTACTTCCGGATCATGTCAATATCTAGGTGATTGCCTAGTTTCTTGGTTTTCAAAGAAACAAAATTGTGTTTCACTTTCAACTACCGGCCCGGCCGAATATTTCCGCGGCATTTTGTTGTACACAACTTCTTTGGATGAAACAAACCTTAGCGGATTATAAATGTTCTTTTGAAAGTGTTCCTATCATTTGTGTTTCAAAACGAAAAACTGAGATATCTTTTGTAACATCTCAAAATCAATTAGCGGACATTTTTACAAAACCGCTATCTTCCGAGACTTTTGCGTCAATACGAGCTCGGTTAGGCATAATGCATATTGAATGAGGTCTATGATTGCATTTTGCACGTTTTTAAAACTTAAAAATAAAAATCGGATTTTTGGTTCAAAACTTCGGATTTTGGTATAACGAAAGAACCATCGATGGTTGGGGAAGGCCGACCGGTCACCCATGACGTCAACCGGTCGCCCATCCCCCCAACCGGTCGACCACAGCTATATTTTGGATATAAACGTTCCTGTTTTCAGTTTCAGCCATTTTGGCTTATTTTGTCCATTTTTCGTCCTCTTCGCATTTTGCACACAAATTTCACTTCAAATTTGTTTTCTTGCATATGTTTTATATTTTGGACTTCATTAAGCTCGATTATCATCATCATTGCTCATCTTTACCGAATAAATGGTAAGAATTCTACTCCATTTGCTCAATTGGGTTAAACCCTTGAGATTTTAACTTATTTGCAAAATTCTTGTTGCTAGTTTCATATGAATGTGATGAGCTTAATATTTATGATGTATTGAATGTTGTTTGAACTGAAATGGTGATGAAAATTTTTGGCTTAAACGAATCCCAAAGGCGTTATATTACTCTTGTTTTATTCAATACACGCCAAGTGTTCGACAAAATGTTTCAATGAAAAATTCATCACCTACATGAGTCTCTCGATTTGAAAAGTCTTATAAGTTTATAGAGATCATGTTTTATCAATCAAATGAGCTTTTGCAAGTAAATTGATCAACTTTTCCCTTTTATTTGGAATTTAAGCTTCAATTTTCAAAAAGCTCGATAAATCGATAAATTTGCGCACTTTGATATGAATATATGATGTTTTTATCATGCTAACATTCTTTTTGATGATTCCAAAGGGGGAGAAACAGGAAAAACGCTCATACGCTCAAAGAAGCGAAAATAAGCTTGCAAGAAAAGCTATAAGCTAGGGCTCTTAAAAGCCATAAGTTGTGAATATTGCTTAGTCCATTTGATGTATTGTGGACTTTTATGCTTGACTAATGATGTTTTGTGACAGGGGGAGCTTATAAGCTCATGGAATTCAAGCTTAAGTTGTAAAAGCTAATCTTTTAGCTTTTAGTTGTTGCTTGTATACTTGTTAGCTTTTAGTTGTTGCTTGTATACTTGTTCTTGATATGCATATTGATAGGGGGAGCTTGTGCAAAAATGTTTTTGAAAAATCATTGCTCCTATCCTTGTATGCTTGTACTTATGATAAATCTTGCTTGTAATGGATTGTTGTTTTAGACCGGAAAATGTGTTTTGTTTTAAAATTGACCTTCTAAAAATTGTTTTGGTTTGTAATCATCAAAAATGAGGAGTTTGTTAGATAAATGTTTTTATCAAGATTTTGATGATTTTGTTTAAATGAGTTTTTATATAAAAACAATGTTTTTATATGTTGCCCAAATACTCCTAAATGATTTAAAATGTTTCTACTAATTTTTGGAGTATTTCTTAGAGTTTTTAATTTGATTAAAATTGGACAACACTTTTGATGATTTTGTTTATATTAGTTTTTACACCAAAACAATGTTTGTAAATGTTGTCCAAATACTCCCAATTGATTTAAAATATTTTTACTAATTTTTTGGAGTATTTCTTGAAGTTTATTTTTGACAAAAATCGGACAACATTTCAAATTGAAGGTCGACCGGTCGCCCAAAGCGTCGACCTGTACCTGAAGAACACGGACTTGAAATAGAAACAATTTACGTACAAAAAAAGAGGAGGGGGACCGGTCCACCTAGGGGGCGACGTCGCACCCTCCGACCCGCACTGGATCGCACTATCTTTTTCAAAACGTTCGAAATCTTATACAGGGGCAACCGTCATGTTTGTGTAATCTTTTGACAAAAAAATTTGTACTGCAGATTGAACTCCTTGACAAAGAAGATTTACTTTTCAATTTTGTACAATATTTCTACATCTTGTGATCTTCTTTTTGTAGACAAAAGTGAAGATAGAGGAGCTATGTTGGGAGCCTATGTTGGTGAAGACTTCCCTATAAATAGAGGATGAATTGAAGACACAAGATAGAACATACACAAGCAAAACACACAACAAGAAATCTGCAAATTGTTTAAGCTTTCATTTTTACATTCTTGTTGTAATAGCCTAAGTACTTTCACTTGCACATCTTTGAGGTCTAGGCTTTTTGATTCTTGATTACACTTGCACTCAATCTTTGTATTGGTTTCATAGAGTTGTAATCTTGAATTTTGTCCATCATTCAACACAAGACATCCTTGTGAGTATTCTTGTGGTAAGAATACACTTGGATGATCTAGGTGATAGGTGTTTGAAGAGTGTGGTACTCTTCAAAGGTGGTGAAGGAAGATTGTGGTAATCTCCTTGAAGGTGTTGTAAGAGGATTGTGGTGATCCTCAAGGTGTTGTATTAATTGTGGTAATTAATAAAATCTTTTTTCTCTTTAAAATCCATCCCTGGAGATCTTTGGGGTGGTAGAGGATTAGGCCCTAGGTGGGTTGAACCTCTTTAAATCAATGAGTGTTGTTTAATTTCCGCATTTACATTCTTGTCATTTGCTTGTTGATTCGAAAAACAGGGTGATTTGCGAAAAATCGGCATAATCTATTCACCCCCCCTCTAGATTATCGTAGCCACTTGGACTAACAATAACCAGTGTGGATTTGTTTTCCCAACTTGACAAAATCATGAGTAGATGCCATTTCTTGAAGCTTTACCGAATGAAACTTTGAAAAAGTGCTTTGAAACTCTGTAGGGTTTCGAGAGAAAAATTTCTTTCTTTGCTTTGGAGAGAGATGAACAGTTTGTGTAAAGTGAGAGAAAAACGGACGAAATGGTATATGTATGGGTTATGAAAGGACGTGCAGACGATTTTTGAAATTTGATCAAGATCAACGGCTCAGATCTTGCACGCTGATTAACATTTAATTTCTCGCATTTAATGCGGCAAATTTATATCCAATCATAAGCTTAGTATGCGACTTTTGGTATGTCAGACACGTCATAATTATCTTTGACGTCATTCTTAAAAACATTCTCGCTTAGCGAGAAATGATCGCGCATTTTTGTCACTTCGCTCATAAAGCGACTCGACTTGCTTCTTAGGCGATTCAACTTTTCTTCTCTCTATCCACATCGTGACTCAAATTGTCGACCAACTTGTTGCGGTGACTTTCCGATCTGGTGATTCACTTAGTTGTTTCAAGAGCTCCGCTCTTTTTCCATCTTTTCATGTTCCATCTCTTTTCCTTGAGTCTTCTCGAGTGTCAACTCACTCAATTAATCCTAATTCATGCTTGAGTTCTTCAAATCTTGATTCACATAATGGTTTTGTGAATATATCATTAACTCGCTTATCGGTTGAGTTGTATTCAAAGTGGTGTCCTTCTTTTCAACATGGTCTCTTATGAAATGGTATCGACATCAATGTGCTTTGTTCTTGAGTGTAACACGAGATTTTGAGTGATTGCAATTGCACTTGTGTTATCACACATAATTGGAATTTCCTTTTCTTCAACTTCATAGTCTCTCACCGTTGTTGTCTCATCCATAAGACTTGGGCACATGACTACCCGCAACTATATATTCCGCTTTCAAACGGTGTGGATGTGGCTATTGAGTTTTGCTTCTTCTTGAACCAGAAATTAACCTATTTCCAAGCATTTGACATGTACCTCAAGTACTCTTCCTGTCAACTCTACATCCAAAGATAGTCGAATCAATAGCCAATTAGCTTGAATCCACCGTCCTTTGGATACCATAAACCAACTTCTTGCCGCTTTAAATATCTCAATATTCTCTTGGCTCTGATCATGTGACTTTCTTTAGGAGCGATTGAAATATTGCACATACACCTACATCAAAGGTGATGTCCGCCTACTTGCTTTGTGAGATACAAAGGTGATCCAATGAGTTCTCTTGTATCTTGTTTGATCCACAAGCTTGCCATCCGTGCATCCATATCCATTTTGGTGATGTATTCATTGGTATTTTTACAGAAGACTTCTCTTCCATACCAAATTTCTTCATTAGTTCTCTGGTGTACTTTGTCTGACTTATGAAGGTTCCATCCTTCAGCTGTTTTACTTGGAGTCCTAGGAAGAATGTCAACTCTCCCATCATGCTCATTTCAAATTTGCTTTGCATGAGGTTTGAGAATTTATCACACAGCTCTTTGTTTGTGGATCCAAAAATGATGTCATCCACATATATTTGGACAAGCAGTATACTATTCCCATCTTGAATTCTGAAGAGTGTTCTACCTACTTTGCCTTTTGTGAATCCGTTCTCAGTCAGGAATTGTGATAATGTGTCATACCATGCTCTTGGTACATGTTTCAATCTATATAGAGCTTTCTTGAGCTTATACACTTTATCTCCAAGAGCCTTCTGCTCAAATCCTGGAGGTTGTTCAACATATACTTCTTCTTCCAATAATCCATTCAAGAATGCACTTTTTACGTCCATTTGATATACAATGAAGTTCTTGTGTGCAACATAGGCAAGAAACATCTTTATTGCTTCTAATCTTGCAACAGGGGCAAAGGTTTCATCAAAATCTATTCCTTCTTCTTGGCAATACCCTTTGGCTACCAATCTTACCTTGTTTCTTACCACAGAAGGTAACATTCATTTTGTTTCTGAAAACCCATTTTGTACCAATAACATTTTGATGGGTTGGTCTTTGAACCAATTCCCACACTTTGTTCCTTTCAAACGACTCAGCTCTTCTTGCATGGCTTGAATCCAATGTGTGTCATCCAATGCTTGTGACACATCTTTTGGTTCTATTTGAGAGATAAAACAAGTGAACATGGCTTCTTGTTGAGCTCTGGATCTGGTTCTTACACCTTCTTTTACATCTCCAATGATTAGGTCTGGAGGATGGTCCCTCAGCCATCTTACATCAGGTTGGAGTAAGTTAGGCTGGATTCGATCTTCTTGTAGCTGTGTTGTCTTGAGCGACTCTCATTATCATTTAGTCATGCAGATTGTCCGGTTGTCTTTGAGATTCTATCTCTTTCTTCATCTTGGTTAATTGCTCGACTTGACTTCAACATAGGGACTCTTCTTACAATTGGTGATTCAAATTATCGGCTAACTCTTTAATGTCTTCTTCATTTACTTTGGGTTCATCAAACACCACATGGATGGATTCTTCTGTAACCATTGTCCTCTTGTTGAGCACTCTATAGGCTTTACTTTCAGTTGAGTATCCCAAGAAGATACCTTCATCAGCTTTGGCATCAAAAGCCTTTAAGTTGTCTTTGCCATTATTATGGATGAAGCATTTGCATCCAAATATTCTAAAACATGCAACATTTGGCTTTCTCCCTGTCCAAATCTCATAGGGAGTTTTTGTCAGCTGTCTATTTATCATGCATCTATTTTGAGTATAACATGTTGTGTTTATTGCTTGACCCAAAATCTTTTAGCAGCCTGCTTGCTAACATGGTCCTTCTTGCTTCTTTGAGAGTTATGTTCCTTTTTTACGCAACTCCATTCTCACAGGAGTTCTTGCTGCAGATAGTTCATGAGCAATACAATTTTCAATACAATACTGAGTTATTATTCCATTGACAAACTCAGTTCCTCTATCAGATCTTATTTTAATGATGGTTTGACTCTTCTCATTTTGGATTCTCTTCATCAGCTGTGGTAGCTTCTGCAAGGTTTCTTTCTTCTTACACATGAAAATTGTCCATGTGTATCTAGAATAGTCATCTACTACCACCAAGGTGTATTTCTTTCCACTTATGCTAGCTGGTTCAACTGGACCAAATAGGTCCATATGTAACAGGTGCAATATTCTGGTTGAAGATGGACATGTCTTTTCTTTAAATGATGATTTGATCTGCTTTCCCATCCGGCATGCATCACATACACTCTCCTTCTTGATATCGAGTCTGGAAGTCCTTCTACAAGATTACTTCTTGCAAGTTTGTTAATTGTTTTGAAATTCTGGTGACTCAGCTTCTTGTGCCACATCCAACTTGATTCGGTTGTGCTCTTTGCTAGTAGGCAAGTGCTTGGTGTTGCAGTTGACCAATCCACCACATACATGTTCTTTTATCTCGCATCCTTGTAGCACTACTTCATTAGATTGATGTCCTTGATTTGGCATACACCCATGTTGAATCCAACATTATAGCCCTTGTCACGAGTTGGCGATACTTAGCGCATTAAAGTTGAGTCCTTCAACATATGCAACATCTGTGATCTCTAATCCATTTTTCTTGATGGATCCAATGCCTCTTATTTCTCCCCCGGAGCTTTATTCCCTCCAAATATAACTTTTGCACCTCTAACCTCCTTGAATTTTGATAGATTTTTCTTGTTTCTGTCATGTGTGCCGAAATGCGACCACTATCCATGTACCGGTTCCTTGACACTTCATTGCTCCTTGAACCCGCAATCAAGGAATTTAGATTTTAGGTACCCATACTTGCCTGGGTCTGAGGGGTTAGTCTTTGTAAGATGATCCAACCAACCTATAGCCAAATGATTTGGCAAATTGCTTTGGGGTTTTGGGTTCATACAACTGTCTCCTTTGTCTGTATGCCTGTGTGTGTGTTTTAGCAATTACATTCCTTGGGTAGTTGTGATACCTCTGAGTGTAGTGTTTGGGTGCATATGTGTGCTGAAGATAGCTCTTTTGCCTTTGGAATGGCCTTTCTTGAGTTCTAGGCCTTTACCATCTGGCATGTATTCCATAGATCTTTCTTTGATTTTTCACATTGTACCAATCGGCTCGTCGGGTAATTTCTACCATTCCCATCATATGTGTTTCTTTTATAGAACTTCTAGGGTTTTTGGTAGCTCTGTTTCTTCTTTACAGAGTACTTTCTGTTTGGAGTTTGCTAAGGAACTCACCGGATTTCTTCTCACCGTCCCTCAAAGATACTCAACTCGCATTTTCCTTTTCCTTTATAACCAAGGCCGGTTTGGTTGTGATTGTGCTTTGGAATGAATGTGTGTGCACCATTTGGAGTTTTGGATTTTTGAGATGTTTCATTGCTTGAAGATCCTTTTTCCAAAATCACTTTGGGAGCTTGACTTAGCATAGAAGGATTAAATCCTAAGCCTGTCTTATCTCCACATTCTCTTTGGCTCATAATAAGATCATCCAAAGATTTAGATGCCTTAGTGAATGAGGCAATCACATTTTTGAGGTCATTTTCCCTCTTTTCTATAGCAGCTATCTCTGCTATTAACTTAGTGTTTCCAGCCTTTAGTTCTTTATTCTCATCAGCTATGTGACTCAGAGTGCTCAGCTCCTTAGTCAGCTGTGAGTTTTGGCTTTTGAGCAGCCGTTTTCCTCATTTAGCAAAGTGTGTGTGAGGATTTAATGTGCTCAAAGTCTTTCATCATTTTGCCTAATGAATCATAAAGATTAGTGGGTGATGAAGTGTGTGTGTGTGTCACAATCACTGTCACTAGAATCTGAGTGAGATGAGTTAGAGTGTACCTCATCTTCTTGGTCAGGTTGGTCTTGTTCTTTGGCCATTAAACAGATCAAGGCTTCTTCTTCAGAATCACTCGAGTAGTCAACTTCGCTACTCTCTGAGTCGGCTGTGTCTTTTGGCTTTGGTTCTGTCAGCTTCTGCAGCCAACATTGCCTTTTTCTTTTCTTGTCTTCTTTTTCCTCAAGACTCTTCTTTCTCTCTTCATTCCTATATTTGTTGACTACATGATATGGGCAATCAATGGCATAGTGACCTGGTTGCCTGCAGTTCCAGCATAGATTCTCAACTTTTTGTTCAGCTCTTGCCATTCTCGGATTGTCAGCTCTTTGGTACTCGACCTTTTGATGCTCTGCTCTCTTGGGTGGCCTATCTTCCCTTGAATTGAACGGAGCTGAGTGTCTTCTAAAGGATTCACCTTTGCCTTTCTTGTAATTCTTGTTAGAGAACTTGTTAAATCTTTTAACCATCAAGGCAATCTCCTCCTGATTGATGACTTCTTTGTCTTCAGCTCTTTTCCCATCCTTAACTATTAGAGCAGTTGTTTTGGGAACAGCTGTCTCTTCTTGGTCTTTTCTTCTCAGCTCAAATTCATAGGCTTTGAGATCTGAGAATAGCTCATGGTTGGATGTTTTTGATAGGTCCATGGAATGCCTCAGAGCCATGACCTTCATTTCCCACTCAGCTGGAAGACTTCTTAGAATCTTCATACACATTTCCTTCTGTGTATATTCTTTTCCAAGTGCAGATAATTCGTTCGTAATTTCTGTGAATCGAGCATCCAGTTGATCCAGGGTATCTCCTGCAAGCATTTTAAAATTTTCAAATTTTTGTACAACAACACATAACTTATTTTATTTGATCTGCTCAGAGCTTTCACAAATCAAAGTTAGCTTATCCCAGATTTCTTTGGCCGTCTTGCATCATTTAACTTTGTTGAACATGGCTTTGTCCAAAGTCTTGTAAAGAATGTCCTTGGCCACATTGTCTAGATTGTATCTTTTTCTATCATCATTTGTTCATTCAGCTCTGGGTTTTTCAACCATAGCTGGTCTGGGAGCAACATCCTCTTCACCTTCAGCTGCAGCAGCTCTCCTTGCAGCTGTGTTCACTTTTAAAATTTGTAATGGCCCATCTTCTATTACTATCCATATTTCATCGTGTAATGTTGATAGATGAGCCTGCATACGAATTTTCCAATCATCAAATTCCTCAATTGTGAACATAGGGATGCGTGTCAAATTTGCTTCCATGACAATAACTTTGTTAAATAAAAGAGTTTTGAAGGATCAAGTGCTAAAGCAAGCTTTGAAAGATTGGAGATCTAGTTCAAGAACTGGTGCGGAAGGCTCAATGAACCAATCGCTCTCCGATACCACTTGTAGGTCCCAAGGGGTGTGAGTGTAAGGTTTAGAAGGGGGGTTGAATAAACCTTACCAACTTTTTCGATTTAGTCCTTTTAAAATAGTTCAGAGTTAATTCTTCACAGCTAAGTCCTTGATGGACGGCTAAGTTAGTTAACCAAATTAGCCACTCAACGACTCGACGAGTTGTTGATAGAATAACTCACCGCTTAGTCTAAAGCTTAACTCAACCGTGATATGTTTTTCGTGGAAGACTTAACACCCTTGAATATGGTTTAAGTATGTTTTAACACTTGGTTTTAGCACTTTGTTAAAAGTCAATTGGATAGCAAATTTATCACAGATATAAGATAATATGCACTTGAAGTCTTTGAAATTTAAATGACACAATAAAGTTTATAGAGGTTCAAGATGATGGGTAATTCTTCTAATCCTCTCTTCTCCAACTCCCGGAGGAATCCACTAAGTATTGATTAGAGTACAAAGTGATTATCACCCGGATGCAAGTCTTGATCACACAAAATGTGACTTGATCCTTTGGGACTCGATCCGAGATGCCTTGTCACACAATCGGCTTCTCGTCCGACTCGGCTTCTTCACAGGGCAGCTGCCTTGCTACTACAGCTCACTTGATCAAGTTTCTTGGATTTGATCATGAAGCCCTCCAAGTCCTTAAGACTGGTTTGACCTTGAACCTTTCTACAATCCTCTGTGGAATGTAGACCCTTTGATTCTTCAAATATTTCCTCTTCAATCGATTGAAGTCGTCTTTCCTTCACGGGTAAGTGTTGGATTGATTTCCTTCAAGTTACGCCTGAGGATTAAGCTTGAATGACTTGAGAATATCTTGTAGGTTACAGCTCAAAAATAGCTTGAATGTTCGTAGTACAGGTAATCAAGGTGACCTTTTATCAAATTGATTCCTCAGCCTTTTATAGTGTTCTTTTGAAAATCTGCCCGTTGAAGAGAAATGCTAAATTTCAAAAGACACTTGTGGTCGTTGGCTTGTCTTGTTGCAGTCCTCGAAATTGACATTTCCTCGTATTGAATGAACCTTTAACTTTTTAGAGTTCTGACACGGGTGCAGTGCTTCCCATTGGTTTATTCCTTTTGCACACTTCTGGGACTGAGCACTTTAAGAAAGGCAGTATGGAAGTATTACTTGTTTAAGTAACTTTCTTGACTTATGTGCAACGGATCCTTTTCATTGTCTTGACTTGATCATAGTTCCTTAACTTCCCGGATGACTTCGAGTCGACTTCCAATCATGGATGACTCATCCATCACTTCAACTTGAGACTTGCTATCTTGGGTTGACTTGACCGACACTTCACACAACCGCATCTCACCGATACTTCTCCAATCGAGTTCCTGTCTTCTCTTCCTTGCCATACTCAGCTGCATCACAACGGAGTCTACATTCTAGTCTACAGTTGACTTCTTGCATATTTAGGCATAGCTGACTTAACTCAGCTCGAACAGCCCTATCTATTACAATGCAAGTTACAAAGAAAATGTGGTGCCAACTTTCTAGTCTAAGTTTTACATGGCATTCATCAAAATCTAAAAATAAATTTCCCAACATCCAAGCAAGCTACATTATGCAATAACAAATAAAATTCTTCGATATCTTCAAGGTACGAGAAAACTCGGCATCAAGTATGTCAAAGAAAAAGAAAATAAGCTCATTGGATATACAGATAGTGACTGGGTTAGGTCGTTTGATGATCGTAAAAGTACATCTAGGTATGTATTCTGCCTTGGCTCAAAAATAATATCTTGGTCATCAAAAAAGCAAAATCCGATTAACTTTCATCGCCAGGAAAGCGGGAATACATCGCCACCAGCGATGCAACATGTGAAGCGATGGCTTAGAAGAATTTTGGTTGATGTTCAGCAAAGCCAAGACACTCCCACAATAATGTTCTGTGACAACATGTCAACTATTGCAATGACGAAAAATCCAGTTTTTTATGCAAGGTCGAAGCACATTGAAATTCGACACCATTTCATCAGAAGTCTTGTGAATGCTAAAAAAAATTCAATTGGAGTTTGTGAACACAAAGGAGCAATTAGCAGATAGTTTCAATAAAGCAGTGAGCCTTGAAAAAATGGAGCAACTTCAAAAGAGTGTTAGAATTACAAATTAAGAGGGGGTGTTAAAAGTTTAATTTGTAAGTATGAGTTGGAGCACTACCCATCAATTATGAAGCGCTCACAAACAAGTCGTGGAGCAACATACAAAAGGAGCAATAATGTAGCTAGTGGACAATTACTTAGTGGAGCATTAATCTTTTAATGGAGAATTATTGTGTAAACTAACGCAACTTGTATCAACTACTACTTGATGGTTCAGCCTATAAATAGGCTTGCATTATTTATTTGATGTACACAATTTTAAGAGTGAAAAGAAAACTGAGAGAAATCGGTAAGAGCAAAAGCCTAGCACAACAACTTTGAGTTTGAGAGTTGTAGCAAATTCAAGAGTGTTTTTATTCAAAAATTATATTCTTGAAATTACTGTTGTAGTAATTAAATACATTTGGCCTTTGTCTAATTTTTACCTCTTTCACATTTACACATTTTCACCCATATTACCCAACAGTTTCACGGCAAACTATAAAATATAGGAAGTGAAGTAGCATGGATTTTGAAGATTACATTAGAGATGTTGAAATTGAGGAATTTTTCCTGTTACTCGATATTAGATATTGGGATTGACATAAAGCATGAGAGATTAATGGTTGGTGATATAATTTTATATTAGAAGCATGTGGGATTCTTGTTAAGGAGAAACATTATGATCATATTGTTGGGCGCAGCGGAGGAGTGTCGTGGTCCGAGATTTGATTTATCCAGAATAGCCGACAAATCACACCAACAAGGTGATGGCAAAAATTTAATGGCACCGACAGAAAATAAAATGCACACAGTGATTTTACGTGGTTCGGCAAAACCAGCCTACGTCCACGAGAGCTTCCGTTCTTTACTAATAAAGAATTTCCCGGTACAAGAGAAATACACCCTTGAGTTTTATGGACCAAACTCAAGAAAATAAGACTCGTACAACCACTTTATTAGCTATCAAAGAACACTCTCCCCTACCCCTTTGTATTGCCCCAAGAGAAAAAATACCCCGAATGTTTTCCCGCACTTATCACGATTTGTCTCACATAAATTGATCACCCCAAATGCCTACACTCTATTTTTTTCTCTCTTGATTTATCACTCTCGGTTGGATGATATTTCCTCTCAACTCATCAAAGCCTTTTATAGGCAACATGATGAGAGGATGCCAAATGCACTTAATGTGCAGATGGAACTTCCACCATCCAACCCCCACAATAAAAGAAGTTTGGTGGTGGTTTTACCTAACAATCTCCACCTCCACCACAAATGTTTTCTTACAAACCAGAATATCGAAACACTATTGGCCTTCACTCCTCTGTACATGTCGATTCAGTAATGTCCTAACTCCACCTGATTCAATCGGCCAATACACATGTGCAGTCCAGTAAACACCACTAGTTGAATGTCGAGAGGGACGACCCTGATCCATCCTCTCACCCAGCAGGATTTCCTACACACCCGTCTGTTCCCCCGGAAGCCTTCCTAGGGCTCTACTTCCGTAATCCTTTAAGGTCACTAGACGATATAAATTCCGACCATTAGGACCTTTCCCCCATGTGCGACTTTCAGGACTTCACCTCCAGCTGAATACTCACAGCCCTTGGAATCCAGTTGGCTCAAGGAAATTAGATTCCTTCACATCTTTGGGACATATGTCACACCACCCAAAGTACGATCCACTCCATCACCCATTTTGATTTTAACCACTCCAAAACCCATGATTCTACAAGTAGAACCATTACCTAAGGATAAAGTTCCTGCCCTCTTCAATTGAAGTGAATCAAAATAATCTCGTATGGAGCATACATGCATAACGCACCCCGTAAAATCCACCCATATCGAGAAGAAGTATCCATACTTGCGGAGACTGTGTAAACATCTCCATCTTTCGCAGCCTATCACAAAGATCACCACCGCCACCTTCACCATCATCATCCTTCTTTCTCCGAGACAATTCCTTTTATGTGGCCCTCCTCAGACAACGATAGCACACAATGCCCTTTCCCTGGTTCTTGAATCTGACCTACTGGTCGCAGATCCACCAACAGATTTCCTCCCGCTCCGATTCATGCCCCGGAAGCAACCAAAGTAAATTCATGTCCCTCCTCCTGGTTTGCCTTCTTTTGTTTTTCATGGGACAACAATGATGCTTTTATATGCTCCAAGTTTAGTGTATCTTTCCCGCACAACAACGTCATCACCAGACTATCATATGAATCCGGGATAGAGGTAAGAAGTAAAAGGGCTTTATCTTCTTCCTCAATTTTTACACCAACTTTTCCTAGTTGATCTACTAGTCCATGAAACTAGTTCATGTGATCCATCAGATTGTCACCCTCCTGCATCTTCAGTCTATATAATTGCCGATTCAGAAGTAACTTTGTGGATAAATTTTTCCCGAGATACAAGTTCTCCAATTTTTTCCACAACTATGGTGCTGAATCTTCAGAATCATCATCCACAACATTATTGATAATGTTGTCAGCAATACAAAGTCGAATCGTGCTAACACAGGGAGATTTTAGATCCGCCCAATGTGCGTCTTTCATTTCTGTTGGTTTTCCCTCCTCTCTCTTCAACGTCAGTGTTAGGCCCGGTTGAACTAGGATATTATTCACCCTTCGTTGCCCAAGAATGAAATTTCCTTTGCCGTCAAATTGTTGCACCTTGAATGGATTTGTCATTTCCATGGTGTTCATCCGTAAAAATTCAAATCTCAATTTTCTACCTTGCCCGGCTTACCAAGTGGCTCTGATACCACTTGTTGGGTGCAGCGGAGGCGTGTCGTGGTTCGAGATTTGATTTATCCAGAATACCCAACAAATCACACCAACAAGATGATGGCAAAAATTAAATGACACCGACATAAAATAAAATGCACACGGTGATTTTACTTGGTTCGGCAAAACCCATCTACGTCCACGAGAGCTTCCATTCTTTACTAATAAAGAATTTCCCGGTACAAGAAAAATACACCCCTTGAGTTTTATGGACCAAACCTAAGAAAATAAGACTCGTACAACCACTTTATTAGCTATCAAAGAACACTCTCCCCAACCCCTTGGTATTGCCCCAAGAGAAAAAAATACTCCGAGTATTTTTCCGTACTTATCACAATTTGCCTCACACAAATTGATCACCCCAAATGTCTACGCTCTATTTTTTTCTCTCTTGATTTCTCAGTCTCGGTTGGATGATATTTCCTCTCAACTCATCAAAGCTTTTTATAGGCAACATGATGAGAGGATGCCAAATGCACATTTAATGTGAAGATGGAACTTCCATCATCCAACCCCCACAATAAAAGAAGTTTGGTGGTGGTTTCACCTAACACGTATAACGATAATGTGTTTCTGTTTTAAACTTTTAAGCAAGATAAATTAGAAAAAAATGATCCTCTCATTTGATGATGACGATTAGTGAAAAACTAAAGGTCAGAATTTGTGTATTGATAATTCTTGGATCTGCAGTATTCTTAAGTCATAATGCGACATGTTTCAAATCTGATGTCAAGCTTCCTACCGAGCAACAACTCAATTTTAGGTCAACGTCATTTTTGTTCCTTTTTTGATTGCTTCTCCGAATCATTTTCTGCAAACTTTCAAATAATTAAAGTTGCATTGTGGTAACTATGTAGCCATACTTTCTGTAAATGTGCTATATAATGATCTTGTAGTTACATAAAGGAACAGAGAAAACAAAACACTAAAAATAACCCTTGGTTTTTTCCCCCCATCTAATGTTGAATTCTTGGGTTAGTGAAACAGGGGATACCGACAATAAAGACAAAAGCAGTCGTTGTCTTTGCATCATTCTCTGATCCTACTCTACTGAATCCTTGTCAATATCACGATGACCACAAATTAAGTTGTTTAGGATGAAGAATACTCAATGGATTCATTCCACTTAGAAGATTGTGATTCAGAAAAGAGTTGTATTCAATCCTTTTTTTCTTTTAAAGTTGGGAGGAGTGGTTGCAGGGAAATTTGAAAGAATCGCAGCTCAAACCCTGATCAATACTCGTACAAAGGGTTATTAATACTACTTGAGCTACACGCTGGTGGTGTTGTATTCGGTCATTTTGATTCAACTATTAATTTTGCCCCTACTATCGTTCACATGAGGATAGGCTGAGAGGGGATCAATTCATTCTTATGATTTCGTGGCATAATCTCATGCTTCTCAGTTGACTTACGTACATCTTGTTGACTAAACGATCAGGTATGCCATGCCAGGTATCATCCCCCTCTTTCCATAGTGAAAGATAATGAAAAATAAAAGATATAGACAAAGCATCAACAATCTTTCCATCACTGTAGTTGCCAATGATAAGATGGACATGGCTTTCTCTTGAACTCCTCTATCACAAGACCTTTTGGTGCCATCACAAGGCGAAAGATACCCATGTCGTCTGGTGATAAAACCCTAAATCTTCATTGAGATTTCAAGCAATTGCGGTCACCACTTTGATGAAAGTGAAGATACTATCCACTACTTGTGTAATCATCATTTATTCTTTCTTTTCATTGTTTGGTTCCAAGAGTTGATAAGATGTGCTTTTCAAAAAACCCTCAAGATTTCCAAATTCTTTCTTGATATTTTTGCTTTCCCCAATTTAGTCATTTGAATTACTACTAACTCTATGAAAGAAGCAAAAATCTGCATATTATTCAAGATCTCATAATGACTTACTCATAGGAAAACAATGAAGTGTAGATGAAGAAGACAGTTTGATGACGGTTTTGTTTTGTAAGATCCACTTTCCATTAATCTTCTTCTGCAAACCTTATGCAGCTTGATTTAGGAGTAAATCGACATACTGACGCAGCACCCACAAAAAAGCGTGGTGAAGTGTGTTCCACGAAGCGACCCGGCGAGGATCCCCAAAAAGCTAGGTGAGGTATTTGTTGGGAGACAAACAGAACGCACGTTAAAGGGCTAATGGGATGGCTCCTCCCTAAGGCCTCCGATGCCTAAGTCGAATCGTAGTTGAGGTACTTAGGAAGCTAAAGAGCGAGGTAATTTAGAATAATAACAAGTTACCTTTTACCTTGAATTTCGTGCCGTATTTATAGTACTGTTCACCGGGTGAGGCGGATCTCCGTACACGTGGCGTCCGATCGACGGTCTGTGGATCGCGGGCGACCCGACCCGTGGATTCGGGTCCGGTCGGGACCCATATAAAAAGTCGCGGATCCTGAGGGTATTTTGGTAATTTCGCGAGGTGAGGTCAAGATGGTCAACTCGACCTAGGCGAGGCTATAATGGTAATTTCCACATCTGCATATTATTCAAGATCTGATAATGACTTACTCATAGGAAAACAATGAAGTGTAGATGAAGAAGACAGTTTGATGACGGTTTTGTTTTGTAAGATCCACTTTCCATTAATCTTCTTCTGCAAACCTTATGCAGCTCATCATTTTTACATTTCAGCTCCATTGAATTTAGAAAATACCCCACATATTGTTCCTTCGACAACATCTTTTGCGGTTTCTAATAGTGCCTCTGAAAAATCATCTTCTGAGGTCAAAGAAGAGTGTGTGAATGGGAATCAAGAAGCTGAGAATATGCTCAAAAGTTGTATTAAGAAAGTCCCTTATGTGCTGATACCACAAAAGAGGAGATTGGGAAGAAAAGAGTACAATGGATGAATTTCTTAGGGAAAGAACTTGCTGATCAGATCAAGGAGTTTGAGTCCAGGTGTTTTTTTTTTTTAATTTAATGATGCCTTTGATTTGCTTGTTAGATGATTAAATGTCTCATAGTTTACATGGATTTCAATGTTTTCACAAGAAATTAAAAAAATATAGGAAGTGAAGTCAGTATGGATTTTGGAGATTACAACATAGTGCTGCCTTGAAAACCAATTTTCAGGAAAACTCATGTCAGTGATATTTTGGAAAAAAAATATATATATATCAAAAGTATTAAAACATATCATAGTTACAACAATCGAACAAGCATTGAATACGGGTTTTAATGGTTCATTATCCTCAAAATCCCTACAACTTTTAGAATTTTCAAAATGATCATTTTTGCTAAACCGCTATAACTCGTCCTCAATTTTACGATTTTTGTTTTGCATGTTTTTGTATGTATTTTGTGTGATGATTTATACATATTTTTGGCGTGTTTTCTTTGCATTTGCATGTTTTAGTGTTACGTTGTGTATTTTGTTGATTTTCTAGGATTTTGTAGAAAAAACAAGTTTTGGACAAGAAACGTCAAAAAGTCATTTCACGCAACTGGGGCAGTCGTCGTATTTTGAATGTAGTGTTTGCATACAAAGTCAAATGGACATGATTCATACACCATTGGAAAGCTAAAACAAAGTTCTACAATATCTATTTTAGCTACAAATATCTCAGGCACGATTAAGTCGTCGCGCGATCACAAGACGCTACGACAAAGCCGCGTTGTTTGCCGCCACCGTCCACACACACTTTGTGCGCGATCACGCGCCCTTGAAACGTCAGAATTTGCTCTCGATGTCTTCTTATGAATTGTAGATATATCTTTTAGCTTTTTATAGCCATTTTAAGGACCTCAACATCAATTTGCTAAAGAAGATTATGGTCAAAATACTAAGACGTGTCATTTCCAAAATTTCAACACATTTCAACAGATTATTTCCACTTGCACATAATTTTAAAGGTCGAACATAGATTAACACTACAAAATACAACAAATACAAACAATTAATTCAAAAAAAATTACCAAAAAAGAAAGTACCAAAAGAAAATAGACAATGAGAGAGGAATTAATGTGTAATGATAAAAAAAATCTTGGCTCATGAATCATAGTAAAAACTTAAATACAAATACATTAAAAAATTAAAAAAAATAAAATAAAGAGGGACCGTGGCACAATTATGAAATCAAAATTACAAATAATTGTTTTTCACCCAAAGGTTCATAAACACTAATTAGTTTTCATATGAAGTTCGGGTGATGGTGGGAGAACGGAGGAGGGGGGCCTAGGGCCCACACATGGTCTATGTGGCTCAGCCATACCCATAGGCATTATACCATAAGTTGAAATCTCTATTTTGTTTTTTTAGTGACTCAACTTTCGGGTTTATGCTTGACTATGCCCGAGGGCAGTAGCTCTGACCCCACATCGCTACCACTAATGTAAATTGGGGGTTGTGCACGAACTAGCCATTGTCTTTGATGGGGTCTAGTGGCGTACAACCAGGTCCTCCTAGATAAAAACAAAATAAGTATATTCAATCCCCCCCCCAAATCGAACCCACACGGATGCTATTTAGTATGAATTCTCACCAAGTCTTTTACCAGCTCGAATATGCCCCGAGGGGGTATTTAGATGGAGTTGTATTTTGTTTCTTGTTTCAATTTATTATTGTGTATACTATTGATCAACAACAATAGGTTTATTGATAAACACAATCATGTCAATTAACTAAAAATACTAAATTTTGCTCGTTTATTTTTATCTCTCAATTTATAGTTAATTATATTAAAGCATAATATGTTTCATATTTTATTTGAGAATTTACCAAATAAAAACATAGTTGGTTTTGGATAACACGAAAATATGCTCACATTATGACATGATAATATGAATACATAAGAACTCATTATTACTTAATTAATTGTGGTTAGAAAAATAAGAATAATAGAGATATATTGAAATGGATAGAGACAAATTGAATTGTACATGCATAAACAATTCTAGTAAATAACATGATTAATAAAAACTAAGGAGGGCTTCTTCGTGTTAATAACATGTTATAATATAATAGACATTACACTACTTGATATGTATAATAAAAACGTGAGATGTATGAAGAGTATGAATGTAAAATAAAGAGAGAGAGAGAGAGATAATAAACTTGTTTGTCTTTTTTTATTTGTATTTTATTCATCACTTTCATTCACTATTTATAATAGACCAAATTGCAATTTTGGTACCCTAAGTATATATATGAGGGTGGCAAAATTGCTCCACTAACTATAGGGGATGGCAATTTAGGGACATATATTGCAAAAATCATGCAATTTGAGGACCTTCGATGACGAAATTCACTAAATTGTAAATTTTGCTGACTAGACATGCCGAAAATCACTTAAATTTTATGGCCTGATATTAGTCATCCAACCTGGTATATATTGGAGGAATGTTTTTTTGCAAATCCACTTCTTCTTATAAATCCCCTAATCAAAGACGGGAAAATGCCCTAGTTTTCTCCACATTAACGAATCATCCCCATTCTTCTATAATCTCAGAAATTGTTCACTATGTCACAGACCATTAGTTTTGTGGACTGTTATTGTGGAACAAGGGCAGTGTTGCGGACTTCATGGACCGATGACAACCCTGGGAATCGTTTCCATGCATGCCTTCTGTACGATGTATGTTTTTTTTTCCGAAAAAACATGCTGCAAAAACCCTAAGATTTAGGCTGTGATTGGTTGTGCTTTCGTTCCATTCATTTTTATTTTCTGAGAGAAAAGTGAAGAGAAATTTATTTGGGAGATGAAAGAGAAAATGTAGAGTGTGATTAGTTGTGAAAAAAAACAGTAATGATTACAGTTGATGTGATTGATTTACTGTTTAAGATTATGACTGTTTGTAAGAATTTTTGTGTGTTAGGATTTTTTTTTTTAATTTTAATATTTCCTTTAATTATATAAATATAGCTTGGGAGTACATTCAAATAATTGGTCATGTTTTATAAACCCATGCATTTCTATTAATTAAGTTTATGACCAATGGGAATGAATTAATCTAATATTTATTAATTAATCTATGATTAGTAATAAATATGATATTCGTTCTATTTGACATGTCTTACAAATCTCGGCGAATTGAACCACATCCACGAATCCATTCTATACATCATACTTCAATTCTTAAAACATTTAATCCTTTTTATAGATTTGAGTTATCGTAAACGGATAGTCTATTATTTACATCGAATAATGATGACCATATATGAGTTACAACATCTGTTAGTTGAAACGTGTATCATATCGATATAGTACACGTACGTATGAATAATTTAAAAATAATTCTATTTCATTTTCCGCACACATTTTGAAGCGTCGTTAAATACTCCATTTTTTTGAAATAAAACTATTAATATCCGTACTATAGTTATCCGTATAATATTTGACTAATAATACTTCATTTTAAAATTTTAATAATATTTAATTGAAAGTAAAAATAATTCAAAGGCATTCAAAGAAACAAACATGTGGCGTGGATTAGCCTACACATGCCATTTGTACTAGTTAGGGTGTTGTAGGCTTGTCAACCTTTTTAATACTTTCCAGATTCTTTTTCTTTTTTCCAAGGAATTTAGATAGTTTGGAAATGATGAATAGTAAATTTTTATAAATCAATCCTCACCCAATCATACTTTCTCTCCAAAAAAATTTTCTAGGATGAAATTTTCAAAAAAAATCCACATCTAAGCACAGTCTTATGCTCAGATATAAAAAAAAAAAAGCATACATCGTACAAAAGACATGCATGAAAACGCCTCCACGGATTGTCGTCGGTCCACGAAGTTCACAACACTACCCTAACAGCCCTGAAACCAGTGGAAATCTGAGATTAGAGAAGAATGAGAAGGATTCGTTAATAGGAAGAAAATTAGGGGATTTATAAGAAGAAGTGGATCTGTTAAAAATTTCACTCCATTATATGCGCCAGGTTGGATGACTAGTGCCTATTCATAAGTTCAAGTGATTTTCGACATGTCTAGTTAGCAAAATTTACAATTTAGTGAATTCCGTCATCAGAGGTCCTCAAATTGCATGATTTTTTCAATATGTCCCCAAATTGCCACCCCTATAGTTAGTGGAGCAATTTTGCCACCCCCATATAGTTAGGAGACCAAAATTGTAATTTTGGCCACGATTGGATGTCAATGAGAATCCATTTTCGTTCAGCTGGAAATTTTTTTTTTGACCAAACATGCGATTGTTTATGAAAATTTTCAGAAAATATACTATTCTCTCACTTTCACTTTTTCTCTTATCAATCACATCTACACATTTTTTCACAAAAAACTAATCATTATTACACATTCTCCCACAAATTTCACTATTCACCTACTCACACATTTCTAACTATCAATCACATTCAATCATTATTTTACTATTATTAAATCAAATTAACTCTCATCATTACTTTTTCATCTTACATCCAATCACACTCTCAAAATTCAACATTTTTTTCCAAAATTTTTTTCACCACTATTCTCTAGCAAAATAATTTTTTTTAAAATGAAAGCATATCCAATCGCGCAGCCATTTATAATGCAACAAAGTTCATAACTTAAATGGGTAATTAAAACCCAACAATAAATTCTAGAAAGAAACTTACAATGGAGATGCAAATCCACTTTAATATACTCATAACAAATCTCTATTATTTCTTTTTTCAAGTTTTGATTTTCACAAACATATAAAAAGAATAAAGCTTCAAATCCTAATACACATTGAAGAAATTCTCAAACCACCCATCCTCTATCTTACATATTCTCCTCATTTATGAATTATGAACTCGGACTTCCTTACACCTCCACAAATAGACATGTCCAACTGTTCGAACCGAACCGTGAATCAAGCGGTTTCGAATCGTGGTCAACGGTTTTCGAACCGTTGACCGGTTTTCTTCGTTTCGGTTCAACCGAACCGTAAACTAATTTTAAGGTTAGGTTACGGTTCCGAATTCTCAAACCGAAAACCGCCGGTTAAACCGCGGTTTAACCGGGCGGTTCAACCGCCGGTTCAAAAACCGCCCTTTAACCGCGCGTTTTTTTTTTTTTTTTTTTTTTTTACAATTTGAAATTGAAATTTGAATTTCAAATTTCAAATTGAAATTGAATTTCAAACGGTCACTTTTGTGACCGTTAAACCGTCAAACGATCAATTTTAGTTGTAGATCGTTGTGTTAAAATTGCACTACTTTTTAGATCTCTCATGCCTTGTGCTACTATAGACCAACTATTGCCCAAATGGGATTAAAATGGTTAAAATATTTCACTTATATTCCTAATGTATTTTTAGTTGCAAAAATATTAGATCCTAGAGTAAGATTAGATGGTTTAGAAGAATTGTTAGGAATATATTATGATGCTTTGTTTCCTATTAAAGAACATGACACTCCCATTCCAAAGTGTTGTAGTAGAGAATGCTAAATCATGTTTATATGATATTTTTAAAGAATATTCAATAAAATTTGGTGATAGTTTTAGAGGCTCATCTAGTTCTCTATTTCTACACCCGATGTTGAACATACTAAAGTGATATTGGTACGTTTAGTGAGGCGTCGGTATTTGCACCATTAGATAATTTTTATGACGCGAGGATACCAAAACGCTTCGAGAGGAGGCGCATCCCCTTATCTCAACTTGATACATATTTAACATCTCCTTTTGATTATACCGAATTTGTAGTAGGGAATTCAAAGTTCGATTTGTTAAAGTGGTGGTCAAAGAGGTCTTCCTCTTTTCCTATAGTAACTTTAATTGCGAGGAAATATTAGCCGCTCCCGCCTCAACCGTCTCCGCAGAGCAAGCATTCAAATGAGGAGGTTATATTCCTGATCCTGACGATCTAGATTAACGTTAGAAAAGTCTAGAGGCTCAAGTATTGCTCCACGATTGGACAAACGCCAAACACGTGAGCAACAAGTCGATTTTGATGATTCCAAGAAAAAGCGATAATCTTGATACCGATTCAAGCAACGGGTCACAAAATAATTGAAGAATCACGCTGCAATTGCCACCTTCCCTAAGGTAAGTAAAAGGTAAGAGAACTACGTAGGGTTTTGATTCCTCTACGAGGATACGTAAAGCAATTTTATTTCAATATTCAAAGTTAAATTTCAAATTTTTAACTTAGAATATTAAAATAAAACTCAAACCCATTTCTTTTTTTTTTTTTTCCTTTCTTTGTGGTTTGTACTTTGTACTTTGTAATTTAAACTTTATACGAAATTGTATTAACTTGTAATTTTATTTTTAAATTGTACTTTGGAATTGTAATATATTAGAATTTTTCATTTTGTAAATTGTAAGTTGTAATTTTACTTTTAAATCAATAAAATTATTTTTTGTGTTACTCAATTTTATTTCCTTCATCAATTGTGTTAATTTATCAATGGTGTTAATTTATTAATATTAAAAACTTAAAAATTCAAAAATTCAAAAAAAAAAAAAAAAAAAAAAAAAAACCGCCAAACCGAATCGAACCGCCGAATCCGGCGGTTTCAACCGGGCGTTCGAACCGAACCGAACCGAAACCTTCTATAGACGGTTAGGTTACGGTTCCACCCTTTGGGCAATCAGAATCGCGTTCCGAATCGAATCCGGTTTCGAACCGTTGGACATGTCTATCCACAAATGTCTAGAAATTTCTTTATCCAAAAAAATTAATTTACAACTCATCGCAATTTACTGACATGTCATCACAATTTTCACATGCCTGATACAGTGCCCACGCCATCGTCTCCTAATCCTTCACTCGACAGTCAAATTCAGAATCAAAATCAAGTAACAGAAGAGATAGCTGTAGCGAAAGGCTGAGAAACATGGCTTTAGTTCCTAGCCCAACAGCGAATGAAGGACCGTTGTTTGCTGAGGTTGACATGGGGGCCGATGCCTCTGCTCCGACCATTCGCGCCACCGTGGTCCAGGCCGCCACCATCTTCTATGACACCCCCGCCACTCTTGGTTAGTTAGATTCCATTTTTTTGGGGTCTGAATTTTTACTCCAGTTTTCAATTGTTCAATTGAGAAGTGAGAAGATTGCAAATTGGTGCCTTGGGTTGATTTTTTTTAATCTGATGGTTTCTGAGTTAATTGCATTTCTGAAATTTTCTAAAGTTAATGTTGAAGTGGGAACTGTGAAGATTGTTGGGTTTCTTGGGTTTTTTTTTTTTCTTCTTTTCTTTTATCTGATGCTCCTGAAATACATGCATATCTGGATTTTCTCGGATTTAATGTTAAGAAGTGAGAGAATTCAAATTTGATTCTTGGGTTGTGCTTTATCAGATAAGTTCTGAATAGATGAAGTCTATTTCTCAAGTGTGATATGGGTGGGTTCCCCCAATGTGGGGCATCAAAAGTATGTCTCTTCTCGTGTTCTGAATATCATCCCTAGACTCCAAGTGTAAAGTGTATTGGTTACGTCATTAATTTATACCTGACGTGTATTTAAGATACTTGGAATACGAGATGAAGCACACTTCTAAATAGAAGATCCGGAACTTTAATCAATATTGATGAAAAAAAGAAATGAAAGAAATTCTGGTTAGATTACAGGAAATAGACAGCTGGATTCAAGTCATTTATTTGGACACTCTTTCACAACATTATGTTTGGCTATGGTGGACATTTTGAGTGAAACAATTTCTGATTGGAATTCATATTATGGAAAAGTTTAAGTTTTAATAATAATGTTGGGGTGGGACTTGAGAGTAGGGTGGGGGATGTAGGGCCCTTTGTGCAGAGTATGAGGTGAATGGGAAAGGGTAAACCGTAATGTTCTATAGATTATTGAGCAACAGTATACCGGAGAGCAGAATGTACATCCATTTGGTTGTATAAGATGGCCTTGCTTTCTAAATAAATGCTATCTTATTTAAGAGTTGCTATAGCATTTTTTTTGCTAATCATAAGCGCTTGTTAGATGTGACGTACATTGTCCTATTGACAGCCCACAAAATTCTTGCAGCAACGAATTATCATCCAGGAATATACAAATTTTCATTTCTAATCCCGATTAACTTCCTTCTGAAGCATTTTGTAAAGATAGAAATCCTCTGTTCACAATTTTCTGTTTGACATCTGGAATGAAAAACCAGCTATGGCATTGTGATTAATTCGTTATTTATTGCCCAAATATGCTGTAAGAAAATGATATTAGAAAGGTGGGGTTGCTCCAAAATACAAGTTACCTCCTGCATATGGCCTTTTACCAATCTACAATCTTTATTGAAAAATACATCAGGATGGCTGTCAGCATTAGTTAAGTTCAACACTAAAGTCGGACATCATCTTGGTATTTTGTCTAGTCTTGACTATGATCCTATAGCTATCCTCATCTTGAATGCACATCTCTTAGAGCCCAGAGTTCTCTGAACAACATAGAAGTTAGAACATATACCGTTTCTTTTATAAAAACCTTTGAACCACACTCCCTTGCTATCCCAACTGAGTTCGACAAAAACATAACAAGAGGCATTAGCTTTGAGGCGACCATCAGTATTGAGGTTAAACCATCGACAAGATGGAACTTTGAAGAAACTAAGGATTGGCCGGAATTTTTTCCTTGAGATGGATATTACAAAATGCAATAATTGTTTTTTCTATAAACAGTTTTATAGCAAACAAACGTTTTCGACAGCGGCGATAACATGCTTATATGCATCCCTGTTTTGTATTTCATCTAGTATTACATTCTTCTTGGTTCTATTAATGTATACGAGAGGACCATGAAAAGATTTTAAAAGATTATATCACAGTAGAAGGTGTTATGTAAAAGAATTGTCATGTTGAGCTTTTGGGTGCTCCTTTCTTTATCTAGTTCTGTTAGGTCATATATGAATTGACTTATAATTACTATGCTGAAGCGAGATAATAGCAGACTGGTGCCTTTTCACTTTCTAGATACCCTTTGATTGCTTGAGTTTAGACTCTGCCGTTTCTTTATCTCTGTCTCTGTATTCAAGATAATCAGAAATGTTTGTTTCTATTCTTTCAGATAAAGCTGAAAGGCTGCTAGCTGAAGCAGCATCATATGGTTCTCAGTTAGTTGTTTTTCCTGAAGCTTTTATTGGTGGCTATCCACGTGGATCAAATTTTGGTGTTACAATTGGTAACCGTACGGCCAAGGGTAAAGAGGAGTTCCGTAAATATCATGCTGCTGCTATTGATGTCCCTGGTAAGAACCATTTCTACAAATCCAATCAGCGAGATGGCTTCTTCAGATTTCTCATGAAATGCATTACATAAGTTTTACCTTAAAGTCCACTTGGAGAGCGTCTATGCCATTTGAGTAACTTGAGTCTTAATGGTTTCTAATGTCAAAAACTCTTTCTTTAAATGTTATCATGATTAGAGTACTATCATAGTTGGTCCTTGTGACAAGAAACCCGTGTAAATCATCATCGATAATCGTCAGTTCATAATAAATTGTAATACCAAATAACCATTGTCACTTTTAAACCTTTCCTACCTGAGGAAAACCATTGTAATCATAGTCTCTCAGCAAATCCTAGTATTTGTAAGCACAGATATGGCTAGTTAATGGAGTTTTTATTCCTAATCGGTAGCGAATGGCATAATAGGCCTGGTAATTTGTCATGTCTTTCCTTAATGCTCAATGTTTTTCGAGCATACAAATTGAAACACATCATGTATAATTTTGTGATATATCTATCCCGCCTCTAGATCTTGCATGCAAAACTTAACCTATGAGTGTAAGAAAGTAAAAAAATGATATTTGTTTCGTGTAGTACTACATGATGTGGTTGGAATTGGACAGCAATTTAACTTACTCATTGAAAGATTATGTTATGCGAGAACGAATTGGGTCTTGCAATGCTATTATATGATTATTTCTGTAGCATTTAATATGTTCTTTGATTGTTGGATCTATAATCCTTTTAATTTAAATTAGGAATTTGCTACCCACTTCATTTGCTTATTACTAATAAGTTCTAAAACATCAAGTTTCAACGATATAAATCTCTTGATATGCTTTCATAAGGTTACCAATTTATTGTGCTTCTCTACTATATTATCCCATTACAATCTTTTTTATTTTTTTTCATTTCTTCAGGTCCTGAAGTTGATCGCTTGGCTGCTATGGCTGGAAAATATAAGGTTTATTTAGTGATGGGTGTTATAGAGAGAGATGGGTACACCTTATACTGTACTGTTCTGTTTTTCGATTCTCAAGGTCATTACCTCGGAAAGCATAGGAAAATCATGCCAACGGCGCTAGAGCGCATAATTTGGGGGTTCGGAGACGGTTCGACAATTCCTGTTTTTGATACACCTATCGGCAAAATAGGCGCTGCAATTTGTTGGGAAAACAGAATGCCACTTTTAAGGACAGCAATGTATGCTAAAGGTCTTGCCTTTAAAATCATCTTTTTTTTTTGCTCCTGTTTCTTTATTCGAAGCTTTCATTTTTTTTAGAGGTTCGTGTTTACAGGTGTTGAAATATATTGTGCGCCTACGGCTGACTCGAGAGACGTGTGGCAAGCGTCGATGACTCACATTGCTCTCGAAGGCGGGTGTTTCGTTCTATCGGCCAATCAGTTCTGCCGAAGAAAAGATTACCCGCCTCCGCCTGAATATGTTTTTTCCGGCACAGAAGAGGATCTTTTGCCGGATTCTGTTGTCTGTGCTGGTGGCAGTGTAATAATTTCTCCATCTGGAGCTGTGCTGGCTGGTCCGAATTACGATGGGGAGGCACTCATATCTGCCGATTTAGGTACGTCACTTTGTTGTCGCATGTTATGTTTATATCTAGAAGTTGTTCGGTTTTATGTCATGGTATTTTCTTTTTTTTTTCTTAAAGTTCGATAAAAGTGAAGAAACGGAATTGTTGGTACTCACTTGTCTTCTTTCAGGAAGTAAATTATCTATCATGAATTATTTCGGGCACAATTGCAAAACTAGTCTTGTAACTATAGGGCGGTAGCAAAAAGGTGATGTAAAACACACATTTTGCGAAAAAATCCTGTAACTATAGAAAACTCTCGATTCTGTTCATGCAAAATGCACGGTTTGCAAAATAGTCATATAGTTATATGAAAATCTTAATTTCGGTACTAATTTAACCGTATTTCAATCACGTGAGCGGCACATGTAGTTCTTAATTTCCGGTGAAATTAGGACAAAAAATGAGATTTTCATATAGTTACATGCCTAGTTTGCAAATCGTGCATTTTGCAAGACCAAAATTGAGATGTTTATATAGCTACTGTACTTTTTTGCAAAATGTTATTTTTACATGACATTTTTGCTACCGCCCTATACTTACAGGACTAATTTTACAATTTACCATTATTTCAACGTAGTGGTTTAGGTGGTTTAAATTTTAATAGTGTCAAAATCCGATTATTTCTAATCAAGTGTATTATCTAATGCACAGATCTTGGAGAGATCGTTCGTGCCAAATTCGATTTTGATGTGGTAGGGCATTATTCTCGACCCGAAATCCTGAGCCTGGTTGTTAAGGACCACCCCATGAGTCCTGTTTCCTTCACCTCAGCATCTGGAAAAGCAGAAAGCTCCAACAAGTGATTTGACCCCCTCTCCAACAGATAAATAACATCCGTTGATCGTGCAATCCGTTGCACTTTGACTTTCAAGATTGGTCAACCGGTTCGTTCACCTGTGTCTCTTTAAGTCCAGTCAGTTGTCTAATCTCGTGTCATTTATTGTCAATAATCGCCTTTTATTATGTTTTCGTTGATAAATTGGATGTTTCTCATCTCTTTCATTGAGTTGATTATGCTAATTCTGAATATGTGGTCAGATCTTGCACAATCCTGATACAGTGGTGAGGCATACAAACAAAAGCTATAATGCAATAATCTGTAAGTGGAAGCACGCATGTGGCCAACTTGTGTTTCTTTCTTTTGTGATTTCTTCTACGAGTTGGCATATTGACAAACAGTGAAGATCTCTCTGTCTGACATGACCATCTTTACCATAGCCAGAATGCTGTGTTCATCTTGTAACTTGGCAAATGAAAATTTAGGAATTTAAGGTTGTGTTTGGGCTGACACGGATTCGAGAAAAAGATTTGAAAGTGATTAAACTAAGTGTACCAGAAGTCACCTGGTGTCGCTTGAGTTGGGGGTCACTTCAGGTACTTTGAGTGAAAATAGAAAACAGGTTAGGCTCGCTGGCTGAGGTGGCCCAACTAAGGCCCTATAATGCTTTGGGCAGTTTGGGTCGGCAAAAGTAGTGAAGTATCTAATATGAATAGTAAGCTTAACATTCTTAATAAATGTGCCCAAATTTTATAGTTGTTATCATGTACGTACATATTGGTTCACGTGGCATCATCTGACCCAAATTGATTCCAGATTTACCTAAAGCAAAAAAACTCAAGTATCCTTGATTGCATCACTATAAATAAGAACCATAATTCCAACTCGAAGGGAAGAGGCTTGGGTTGGGTCGGGCCCAACCTGAACCTGTAGAAAAGTACGCGGATCTTCTCAATGTTTTTTCCAAGGGCACATTGGTAAAATCATATTTTGGTATATCAGAAAGACTTCAAATGGCTTTGCCTTGATTTCAAATTCATCATGATGATTTGAAAAACAATTCAAACATAGTTGCTAAAAAATAAATTAAAATTCGTAGTAACTGAAATTATCCAAACAAGTACAATAATAATTTCTAGTTCAATAGCTGATTTTGCTATTATAATTAAGAGATAATTACATTTTGCCCCCCAAACTATAGGCATTTTTTGAGTTTACCACCTAAACTTTTTCGAGTTCCATTTTACCCCCTGAACTCCTGGATTTTGCTCGGTGCCATATATTGGCCACATATCACGCGAATATTCCTAGAATATTCCGTCACATGAGGGCAAAATCGTCATTGTCTCAAAGTTGTTGCATTTTGCCACTTGAATTATGTTTGACTATTACTTTACCCCCCTAAACTTCGCATTATTTCACTTTGCCACATAAAATTTAAAAAAATTTATATATTTATACATGTATTTTATTTCTTTTTTCCTTCTAATTCTTTATCCACAAAAATAAATAATTATTTTAGTTATGTATATTATCAACAAAATTACACTAAATTCTTCATTTTAAACTTTCTTGTAAACTCATAGCTTATTTTCCTTTTATTGAGTTAATTTTTGCATTATAATTAAAAATATAAATTATTCTTTTCGTTTTCTAGGTGAATAGAATTGTAAATATTCACCAAAGTCAATTCGAACATAATACGATGCATTTAACTTTCTTTTGTAAGTAAAATTATTAAAAGATAAAAGTATTACAAATTTATTATCATATTATTTTATAATGTATTATATTTAAATTTATGGAAGAATATTCCTTTTCACAATTTAATTTTTTAGTTTTATAATTAAAAATTATAAAAATTAATTTATTTTATTACAAATCTTATACACTACTTAAATGTAAAAATAATCAAATTCATTAAATTTGTAATACTTGTATCTTCTAGTAATTTTACTTACAAAAGAAGTTAAATACATCATATTATGTTCAAATTGACTTTGGTGAAAATTTATAATTTTATTCACCTAAAATCATGAAAAGGATAGTTTATATTGTTAATTATAATGTAAAAATTAATACGATAAAAGGAAAAATAAACTAAGGTTTTACAAGAAGTTTAAAATGAAGAATTTATAGTATAATTTTATTGATAATATACTTAACCAAAGTAATTATTTATTTTTTGTGGATAAAAATTTAGAAAAAAAAGATATAAAATAAATGTATAAATATATGTGTTTTTTTTTTAAAAAATTTATGTAGCAAAGTGTAATAATGCAAAGTTTAGGGGGTTAAAGAGCAAGTCAAACAAAGTTGAGGTGGTAAAATGTAACTACCTTTTAAAAAATTTGAGACAATGACGATTTTGCCCTCACGTGCAAGGCACGTGCCGGAATATTCTGGGAATATTCCGCCGTCGGCAGGGGCTTGAGCCATTCTACCGGCTACCCCTAGCCCAAATTTTTTTCCTCATTTTCCCCTAGCTCAATTATTTTTTCTCTTTAAAAACACATATAAATTTTTTTTTAATTTTTTTTCCACTGAAAAAACGGGACAAAAAAAAATTTGGGGTGTGCCGGGGCCCCCCCTGGCCCCCCCCTATCTACGCCTCTGGCCGTCGGTGGCCAATATATGGCATTGTGCAAAAATCACGAAGTTCGGGGGTGAAGTTTACTTTAAAGTTTAGGTGGTAAACTCCAAAAACGCCTATAGTTTGGGGGGTAAAATGTAATTATCTCTATAATTAAACGGTTTACATCATGGAATTATTGGCATGTAATAGTATTTTTTATTTATTTTACATCATGCAAATTGATTATCAACAAACTATCTTTATTTTGAGGATTTTGTGATAAATCGAGTTTTAAGAAGAATCAACTTTGAATCGCAATAAAATAACAGTTAGGAACAATAAAATGCAAACCCACACAGTAAAAATGGAGATTGAATTTGAATATTTGCTTGACAGTGGAAAATTTGTGGGGTTTCTATTTCACATGTCAATTATGGAGAAGTGGTGAGGGATCTTTTGTCACATAGTAAATTTTGTAGTGGCCCCAACTCAATTGTGGAGAACCAAAAGGATTTCTTATCAAATTGTCAATCATGTCTACACGTATATGAACCAAAAGGGAATAAAGAGAGATTACTAAGAGCTAAAAGATTTTGGCTCTTAAGACAAGGGAAAAGAAACAAGAATAGAAAACATGCATGTTTAATCATGTAGATTTGCTGATGAAGGAAAGAGCAAACTTAATGAAGATATAAATCTTCTTTTTTTTTTTTTTTTTTTGGTTAAATCTAATATTTAGGTTTAGATATTTTGTTTGGACTGAAGTAAAAAGTAAAAAGATATAAGATAGATGCAGAAATGAGGTAGGGCAGTCTCCGCTAAAATTTGGCGTCAAATGGAATTTTCTTTTATTTATAAAAGGGATTTTTTTATTGTGGATGAGTAAACCAGTAACTATGATTGTGAAGCGTGTGGGCGAATTTGCAAAATTACTTCATTGTAAAATTTGAAAATAATTAAAGAAAAAGGGAAATTGACAAGGATACCATTCAGCAAATAATTCTCAATTTTATTTAGGAAAAAAGGAAGGGAAAAAATAAAAGAGATCGAATAATTAACATCCGTTGTTGAAGGAATTTGCTCTTCTTTGTGCTGACATGGGATCTCCTTTTTTTTTTTTTTTTCCCTTGGATAATTACCAAAAAAAAATTGAAGTTTAGGATATTTACATAAAAACGAGATATGTCTCAAAAATATGGAGAACCCTTGAGGTTTAATACCGTTTTAAATTTTACCTTCTTTCGTTAAGCGAAAACTGAAAACATGTCAAACACCTCGTTACATTTATTGATAATATCATAATTATCCCCTTTATATTTAAAAAGGAACAAAATGTCAAGAGAATCTATGTAATTTTGAAACTTCTTAACTGCAATACAATATTTACCTCAAATATCTCACATAATCTTCTGCAAGATATTTCCCCATGTCATTTTCTTTCATTTGTACTTTACTGAAAGATTTTTAAAATCCCAAATGAGTCCACAAAATAATAAAAAGACACTTAGAAAATGATGCTTCCACATGTGACAATCATTCTTTGATTGATTAGTATAATATCCATTGTAACCTAATGAGATTACTCTAAGAAGATATATCTAGAATGATGAGGGCCATAAACTCATTATCAATATTCACAATATAGAAAATTGATGGTTTTTTGGACATTGGAATCCCATTACAAGCCATAAGTTCCAGCTGTAGTGGGCAATGATATGAGTGCATGTGGTCTAAATAATCCAAGACAAGTTATTATAATTGCAAGAGAATTGTTTGTGACATGATCCCTACAACATTTCTGTGGTGTCAGCCAGAACACAGTCAAATCCCTATGCTTCTTCTATATTATTGTTAAACAAACCAACAAATTTTGATGGGATTAAGAATGTGGTGATAAGGTGACAACTTTTATTTATTTGTATATTTATTTATTTTGTGATGGCCCTTGAAATTTTCAATTCTTGAAGCCGAATTTTGAATATAAGTGTTTTTTTCTTTTGCTTATTTTAATCTGAATCATCAGGAAATTGGGAAAAGATAACTATAGATAGATACACTCTTTGTATTTTATTTTCTTGTAGTTAAGACATATTTGAAATCATTTAAGCAAAAATTTAGCTATTCTCATAAGACTTCTATTCACCTTGGAAATTTTTAAGCAAAAATTTATGCTTAGACACATTAGGGAGTGTTTGCAAAAACTTCTGCTTTTAAAATAAATAATTTATTATAGCATGCAGAAGCCAAAAAGTAGTTGAGAATCAAAAGTTAGTAGCGTTTGCAAATAGAATCTTGAATAAATTAATTGAGATTGTTTGTTAAATAAGTGTAATTATGCTTCTTTATTTGTAAATGTCAAGTCAGAAGCAGAATCAGAAATCTAAAGCACTCATCCCTTTGCATTCTGATTAAACCAAGCAGAAATTGACATTTGCAAACACTAAACTTTAATTTTTTTCCAACCATACGTTAAGAATCATTTTTTCTAGTGATTGCAAACACTCTCCTCTAATAATATTAATTTAGCAAAAATTTATACTTCCAGCCGTTCCAGGCGTATAGACCTTTAACCCAAAAATCTATGCAACACTGTGAAATAGATTAATTGAAACCAGTAATAATTTCCTGTAGCTAGAAAGCTCTGAAGTTTATAGAGAAGAATGTGAAAATGACTTTTGGGAAGTTAAGAGCAATCCCTTTCACATAAGTTCAAGCTGACATAATTCAGGAGGTGTATTATGATGATTTAATGACATGGGACCAAATAAACTTAGTGCATGTACCAGGTTATCAGAACATTATACTTGCTTAGGGTTTCCAATTATTGGAATAGCAAAACATCAGATCTTTAAATAGTGTAATTTGAAAAATTGCCTTTAGAAAGAAAAACCAAACGTACCCTTAACTTTGGGAAACATACATGTATGTAACAACAAGCATCTGAAGTTTTGTAAATAGTATATATAAAGTATAAAAACATATAACATTTGATTGCCTGCAGAAAGTAGCGTAATTTATACAGTTAAACTTTATGTAAACTATGGGAAAAAAAAAAAACAAAATTCTGATTACACTCTTAAATTCTTGATATATGATATCCATCCGAAAAAATTTATCCTCGTGCATGATGAAAATTGCTAGCCATGACATACCACCCCATTAGGATCCTCTGAAGAAACACAAACACTCTGTTGGCCGAAGTTTTTTCGGCTCGGGCTGGCCGAGTCTTGAGAGGACGCCATTTTCGAACCCGAAACAATATGGTCTCTCAAATCTTTAATCATGTTGTATCTCTCGATTTCGTCCTCAACGTCCTTCTTCCAAGGTCGTGACGTAAATTCAAACACTCCTCTCCTATCAAACACGTCTAAATTTTCTCGTTTATCGGCCGTGAACTCCCACTCTACGCCATCCGCGAGTTTTGTTTCCAACGGAATCGTCAGATTTTTAATTTTTTCCGAAATCGACTTTCGGCCTTTGCTTTTTTCAACCGTATTTCTCCTCGATTCGTTTTTGACACCACTATTCCAATGAAAGCTCTTGCTGATATCATCCATGTTTAATTCGATCGAGTGGAGATCACTGTCGGCCGAATCATCATCTTCCTCTTCATCATCCTCCTCTTTATTTACTTCTCCATTATTGTATTTTTCTGTATCGTGGATCTGATACGAGCCCGGCAAAGTTTCCCTCAAATATTTCTCGAGCTCCTTAATTTTATCGTAGCTCGGAGAGCCATTTTCTTGTTCTTCGCCTTTCTTGGACTTCAAATAAGCCTCGAGCTCATTCCTCAACTTATCAACAACCGCATTTTTCTCCTCAAATTGGTACTTAGCTTCCGAAAGCTTCATTTGCACTCTCTCCTCGCGTAGTATATCGGCTAATTGAAGCATTTCTCGTTCTTTTTCCACTTCTTCGCAAACTTTTGCCGATTGCCTCTTAAGTTCCTCGACCTCGGCCCTATCTTCGCCAATGCCTCGTGCCAACTCGTCACAAACTTGCTCCAAAATTTCACGTGCCCTTTTTTCGCTCTCAAAATCTTTGTTCGCCTTTGATAGAGAAACTTTCGTCTCGGCTAATTCTCTCCCAAGTTTCTTGTTGAGTCTCTCCGTCTGTCTCCTTAGCTTCCTCTCTTTGTCGAGCTCTCCGGCTATAGATGTAATGGCGCTACGAATTCTATCTTGTTCTTTTAATTTCCAGACAACCTTTTCCTCTTCAAATTGTTGCAACAGAATATCAATTTCATTCCGGTTTGTCCTTTGTTCTTGGATTAATTTAGTGACGTGGGCACATGCCCGGTCGAGCTCGAATTTCAAGGCGGAGAAAAGGGATAAGCTAGTTGAGTTCTCTTGATCGAAACGACAAATACGACTCATTACTTTGAGCAATTCTTTAGAAGTTATAAGACCATTATAGACATCCTTAAGACGATTCTTCGTTCCGATTATGTTTCTACATGGGCTCCGGGCATGATTCTGCATCTGATCAACCTGCATATTCTAAGTTAATTTATGATTTCAGCTTCTTTAGAACATCATTTCAAGCACAAACAAGAAATAGCCGATATGGGGAATTTGTACATCCAATGCATCCAAAACCACACGACAAATGAAAACGTTTGATATGTATAAATAAGGAGACAACCATATGACATGTTGGCTTTTATGGTGTCCATAAGAAAACCAAACCATGTTCTCTGTTCCATTCTTGTAACATAGCATTTTGTCCATTTCTTATCAAGAGTAGCTCCAAAAGCAATAATAAGTTATTAAAATCACTAAAAACACATTTAATTTATGAAAATACCTTAAAACTGTTTTATAAGCTAGATACTCAAAATAGAATGAAAAGTAGATGATCTGTCAAAGACTGAACTGCTATTTAATGTAAGTATTTCTCAAGTTAATCTGTAAATCATTCTTCACCTGTCACCCCCACCAAAAACAAAAGCCGAAAAAAGCCCAAACCAACTAACAGAATTATAGTGCCTACTATCTGGAAAAAGATTAGGACAGGGATCATTTTAACAAATAGGGATAATTACAAAAAGCCACCTAAGGTTTGGGCTAATTACAAAAGACCAGGAGTTATATCGAAATTACCAAAAAAAAACCTTGCAGTTTGAGTGTCTTAAATTTAAGGGGTTAACGGTAATATTTTGATAAACGTAATGGGAGCTTTTGAAATGTTTTTCTGCAAATGAAGGGGAAAATGTAAGATGGATCAAACCTAAAGGGGATTTTTTTGTAATTTCCCAAAATCTGGGCTTTTTCGTAATTAGCAGAAACTCAAGGGGTTCTTTTTGTAATTATTTCTCACAAAAATATAGTAGAGTAATTAACAGTTAATCATAAACAATACCTCCACCAAGCAATTATGGAGGGATTTAGCACCTCCCATATTACAATCAGCCTGCAGAAGTTTTTGAGAACCTGCTGATGCCCTTCTTCTATGGCTGTCCACTTTAGGTGGATCCATTCTCTGCACACACACACAAAAAAAATATATTAATACAATTTGCTGAATCAATTCTAACATCAATTTGATTAAAAAAAATTAAAAAGAGGCCAATTTTGTCCAACCAAGTACAATCCCACCTCAGAAACAGGACTATGTGATAGATCAGACAAAACAAGAGCCATTGATCCCAATTTGGAACTCCCCAAAATCCTTTGTTTTCTAACAACAATTCCTACTTCATTTATCTTCTCCTCCAAACACTCCCTTCTCACTCTTGTTGATGGCAACCCATCAATCTCCCACAGAGTGGCAGCCAATTTCCGGGCCGAAACCGACAATTCTCGGGCCTTTTCGCCCCCCAAATACTTGAATGCCCCATCATTTTCCATTAATGAAGGTGATTTTGAACTCATCATTTTCCACTTTGGCACTGGAGTGCTTGATCCCAATCTTTTCCCCACCAAAAAAGCACGTTTCAATCGATAATTCTGCGCTAATGACGATGAAGATGATGATGAACAACCCCTCTTTCTCACTTTGCATTTCCTTCCTCCAATTTTCCCATCCAAATTCAAATTCTGCCTTGGCATTTTATTTTCTCCAAACTACACCTATGTTTTTAGTAACACTAATGTTATTTCTATACAACAAAATACTCAAATATAGAAAGTATTAGGATTTTAAGCAAAAATTCACTAAAAAGCAAATCCCAAGAATCACTCCAATCAAGAAAACCCTGAAGTTTCAACAGATCTAAATAAAGCCAAATATTAGCCCATACTATTTGTACAGCTTTCAAATGACAAAAATTAAAACTGCTCAAAAGATTGTGCTAAAATGCTTTTAATCCCAGTCAAAAAAGAAGGGTTTCAATAGATTTTTGAACGTACCCGTTAATAATAATGTGGAGTGTCTCTTTTGATAATTTGATATTGATGGGCATGTAAAGTTGGGCTCTGATTTTCAAAATTCCAGAGAGGGAAAAGAGAGAAACATGTGAAGAGTAGTTGCAAAATGAGGCAACTGTCAAAAAAGCTTCGTCTTCAAATGTGGTTGGAAAAAAGTAATGCAAATGTGTGTGTGTGAGTGTGTGAGAGAGAAAGCAGGGGAGATTTTCAAGAAGTGAATAATCTGCTAATCTTTTTCATGGAAAAGGAAAAGTTTGTGAGAGTGAGAGAGAAAGGAACAGATGGGCAGTTGAGGTCTGTGAATTATAAAAGAGAAGGGATGACGTGGCGTACACGTGGGCAATGACCAGGTAAGGAAAGTTGTGTCACCGCCACACCCGATTTGGCCACTTTTAAATAAAGCACGACGTTTTTATAATTGTTCGAATAATCTCTTGAAGTTTTAGATAATAATTATTCTCGAATTTTTTTCTATTTTAGTAAATTATGCTAAGGAAATTTATTTTTCTTTTTTTTTTCGTATGAATAATGAATTTCATTAGATAATACAATATTTATGAGTAATATACTCACAATATATCTTTTCACAATATATCTTTCCATAGAAATGTATTAATTTGTGTAGAATGATTATGTATTTGCATTATTTTTCTAGTGTATTTTATAGATAGTTTTTGTTGTATAACTGAGATTTTGCCGAATTATCCCCAAATTATCTCAAATAATACTCAAAAACTTTAAGGGCTTATAAATAACTACAAATCCAAAATTTTATTATTATTTTTAAGTGATAATATCAAATTAAAAATAAAACTCCTATGCCCCTCAAAAAAAAAAAAGAAAAACAAAAAAACTCTATTAGTAGTTAGAAATATCAAATTACTAATCTGTATCAAATAAGATGGTCATACTTCCTATATTGAGATTAATTTGTAAAGTTCTCTCAAAAAAAAAAAAAGATTAATTTGTAAAGAAATATTAATTGGAATGTTATTTATTATTTCAATACCGTTTTAAACATTTTCCTCTTGTATGGTGATTTGTTACTTATTTTGGGTTATAATATAATTACATGCTAAATGAATCGCACGAGTCATTAATAACTTTTTCAACTTACGGTATGCTATTAATTATTTAAACAATACTTTCATTGGGTGGGAAGTGGTAACTATCCAACATAAATTACTAGCTCTTAAATAAGCTTAATTTGGGTCAACCCATTTAATTATTTCCTAAATTTACCCAATGCATTTTACCGCATTTGGAAAAGATTGTATCCTAGAGATCACCCAGCATTTTTCTAGGTGTTAATGATGAAAACTGCATTGGATGTTGTAGAAATTACCCTTCTAAATTATTAAATTACAAATACTTCCTTGAGTTATCGTAAATAACCTTTTTTTTGTCAATATCGTAAATTACCTTTTAAGTTTATCTTTATTGCAAATACACCATCTCATCAATAGGCCCTGTTGTAAAAATCCCCGCCTAGCCCCGATTAATCCCCGCTTAGGCGCTAGGCCCCCCTTGTCCGCCTACGATTTTTTTGCCAATTAGGTCCGCCTAATCCCGCCTAGGCGCTAGGCCCCAGTCTGCCGCCTAACGAGCGCCTAGCGCTTTTTACAACATTGTCAATAGGTGAACTTCGCAAAACATAAGCAAATATGAAAGAGTATTAATAATATAGAAATTTAGAGATAAATTAAATATGAGTAAGACATTTTACAATTAACCCATTTGGAATATGCTAAATTTTCTAAAACTTATGTCATGAATTTATAAAAGTGTTAATAGGCCATATTAACCACTTATGTTTGTGAAAATGAAAAAAAAAAAACATGATGTTTTTTAGCCATTTTGACTAAAAATTGACGGTCATACCCTTTGTGTATTCTCTGGGGAGATATTTGGTCATTTTTTCAAAAAATTGATGTGGTACATAACTGGGTACTGAGACACATAACTTGGTACCGAGTTATGTATCGATCCCCAAAAATAAAAGTACAAAAGCAAAATGGATATTTGAACTAAAAAAATGGCTAAAAGATATGTTTTTTTTTTTAAATATGAGTAAAAAATATTTTTGCTACAGAGAAAAACTGGGAACGGTCTCTCTGTTAAATATTGCGAAAAATGTCAAATTATTCATAGGTACAAATTACAATGTTGCTAGACATTAGATCATAGATGGTCATTGCCTCATTGGTCCATCTTTTCGGCAGTGTAGAATTATTTTGCATTATTGGCTCACAAGTTTCATGCAATATAATTACAGGCACTAGAAAACAGAAATTAATACATGGTACGGCTACGATTCTAATGTAAAAAATGATTTTAATGAATGTAAATATGTAATGAATAGTTGCAAAGTTTGACTAGGTTCTGTGCATTTACATTTGCTTCCCCATGATTTATGCTCAATTAAACAGAGAAGCAGACAAGTTTTGCAAGATAGCCCCTCTATTATAAGGAATTATCATTTCATTTTTTCTTGTGTTGTTAATAAAAGAACACATTTTTGCGCTCTACTACGTAATTAAAATTGGTGAAGTTTGATTTAATTTGTGGTTTTTAAATTATAATGCGGCCTTTGTCAAGAAAACGTTAGTGAGCTAACACAAATCCATATTGGAGATCGATTTTAATTTGGATAGTATATTAAATTTATATTATGAAATCGTTAAAGTTATGACTGTAACACCAGAAATTTGGGGAAATAAATCTTACAATTTCATAAGTTATGAATTTTGACTTGACCAACTAGAAATTTAAATAAACTGCATATTATTATTATTATTTCACTATTAGTATTTATACTATTCATATACATTACATTATATTATATTTTATTATATTATTATTATTATCTAATTTGATTTCATTTATATATATATATATATATATATATATAACATCAGTCTTAATTAATGAAGGGGAGTCTTAATTAATGAAGTTACCCTTTTAGTTATAAATTTTCAGTTACTAAAATGTATTGCAAAGCAATTACGTCTTTATGGTATAATGAGATAACTTTTAAAAATTAAGACATACATTAAATGTTTTTCAGTTTCTTTTTGTTCACCCTATATATATAAGCAACGATAATACCCTCAAATTTAAAATGAGAGCTTTCTCTTCTTCTCTTCTATAATTTTTCTTTAGCCGAAGTGCCCTCCCTTTCTTTTCCAGATTTATTTTGTCTTACAGGTAATGGGCTTTAATTTACATTAGAGGAAATGTTTTTTTAGTGTGTGTAGTAGTAGGTATATATATATATATATATATATAGTATAAATGGGTGAGCAATATGAACAAATGTAAAAGTGGGTCTTGGGTTTAGAAATTCACAAATTTCTATCTTGATAAGTGCGTATTATTATAGGATTAATGTTATAAACATGATTAATATTTTTAGTTTAATATATATATATATATATATACTTTTGTAGTTTACTGTTTGAACCATTAAAATTATCCATGTTTTTAAAGAAAACTTTTATAACCATGTATATGTTATTAATCTATTAAGTCTAAAGTATTTACTTATTTATTTATTTTATTTTATTTATAATATATGTTTCTGAATATATGTTATAGTCTAGAACATTATTATTATAAAACTTAGGGATTCTAAGACAAATCATATTATTTAAATTGTAGGCAACGAGGACTTTCGAGCATAGAAAACTTACATTCTTCATCGCATTCTACATCAAACGCTACTTTTCGAGGTGGGGTTTTTCCTAACTTTATTATTTGTCCTTGTTAAATGCCCTTATATGTGTTACTTGATAATTATGCAACTACGTGCTACGTATCTATAGTCGTGTGGGACCATAGGTCCGGGCATAAAAATTCCCTCCGGTGAAAATCCGTGATGCGAGCCATGTTTCAACAAAGAATAACTACAACTACATTAAATTTCCAATTTACAAGCATGTTATTATGTGATATATATTTGTGTATTTAGCATGGACAAATTACCTCCACGGAGCTGTTGATGCTCACCCCCCAATATAAATTTCTATTTCAGATTGCTGATGGAGTTGGCTGGACATGCAAGGCGGTGACCCGAATAAATAATTAGAATAATGAATTGTTATTTTTCTCTATTTGACTATTTTTAAATAAATATTTTTGGAACTTGAATTATTTATGTAATAAATTTTAGAATTGTCAAACTTTCAAATATTATTATCTAATTTACTTAAATATTCTTTTAGAATTATTAGAAAGCGCATATTATATCAAATCGTATTTCAATTTTATAAATCGTATTTAACTTTGGAAATTATGAAAATGGGATGTTACAAAAGTGGTATCAGAGCGGGTTGACGTTTCTGTAGACTCGTAAAAAGAAAAATCTTTTCTTTTAATTTTTTTTTAAAAAAAAAGGGTTACCTACCTCCGCATGCGACGCTTGACTCGATCGGTACAATTTTTCTACAATTATAGTTCAATGATAAATTGTTATTTCGATTCTATTTAATGCACGTGCATGATGTGCAATTTCTTCAACTTTATGAATGATAGATGAACATATATGACTTAATGGTAAAAAAAAAAAAATGATGACAATATAGGGACTTTTATCAAAAAAAAAAAAAAAAAACCCAGGAATGACTTAAGGTGAATAGCTTCTCAGGCGCACCAAACGATAAGATATAACCCATGCATAAACTTTGTGAATTAGATGAATTTTCGACGCAAACTTATGGGTTACACACTTTAGATATTAAGATATAAATATAAGATGTTTTGCTTTATGAATTTAGATGGCACCACAACGTGTCAACCAAAACCATAACCAAGTCATGCAATGGTGATTTGTGACATCATCGCTAGAAATGCTCCAGTTCAAGAAAATACGGGAGATTTAGCGAATATTGTGGCCAACCTGGTCACTGTTGTGCAAGGTCTGACTCAGCACAATGTGGCTAATGCTCAAAATGGCCAAAACCATCATGCTCCTATAGATACTACCTCACAAGTGGTGGAGCGGTTTCGGCGCTACAGGCCGCCCGGTGCTTACGGGGCGTGTGGACCCGAGGGCGTGGAAGAATGGATTGGTGAATTAGAGTCGATGTTTGACTTGATAGCTTGCTCAGAAGCACACAGGGTTTCGTGTGCAATCTTCCAAACAGGATGCAAAACATTGGTGGGACTTACACCGGCGCACAATCACTGATGAAGAGAGAGAGGCGCTAACATGGAGGGATTTCAAAGAGCTGCCGCACGCCAATTTTTCCCACAAGCTCATAGAAACAAAAAGGCGAGAGAGTTCATGAACCTTGTACAAGGAAATATGACGGTACTTGATTATGAGCGGAAATTCAACCAATTATCGCGTTACGCGACGCATTTGGTCAGTACCGATCAAATGAAGGCTGAGAGATTTGTGGAGGGCTTACGACCGGAGTTAAGTGGAATAGTAAGTGTACTTGGGGATGTTACCTATGCACAGGTAGTAGATCGGGCTCGATTAGTGGCAGTGAATATGAACCTAGAAGGAAATCCGCGAAAAATAAATGAAGCACCGAAGAGAAAGTGGGATGGAACAAGTAAGAATAACAATGAGAATAAAAATAAGTTGGCTAAGGTTGGAGGAGGTCCTACTCAACAACCGCCGCAAGAAAAACCTCAATGTCCAGTGTGTGGTAAAAATCACCAAGGGGAATGTCTTTATGGGAAAGGAGTTTGTTACAGATGCAAGACACCAGGGCATACTGCAAGGGACTGCCCAAAGTACAAAGGCACAGGATCGGGTCAGATGGCGACTGGAGGGAAGGCGAGGATGTATGCAATGACCCAACAAGAAGGCGATGATGAAGCAGTACGTTGTGCTGGTATGCTAGTAGTATGTAATGTGCCTGCTTTAGCTCTTTTTTTTGACATCGTGCTACACACTCTTTCATGTCTGCTAAATTTCATACTATGATTGGCGAAGTAAAAGAGCATGTAGATGAACCGCTTGAGATTAGCTTACCGTCAGGAAAAACGATAATTACGGACTTGAATGTTAAGAATGTGGGCGTGAACATAGGAGGAAAGGAATTTAGTGGTGACTTGTATATTCTTGATATGAAGGACTTTGATGTAATTTTGGGTATGGATCGCTTAGCCGGCATCGTGCAAGTATTAAGTGTAAAGAGAGGAGATAACTCTCAAATTACCGGAAGATGGAGAAATAAAGTACTATGGGACAAAGTCTAGAACTATGCCTCGAACAATATCGCAATGAAAGCACTCAAGATGTTGAAGAAAGAGAATTGTCAAGGGTACCTGGTAAACATAGTCGAACCTCGACATCGAATTAACTCCGACGACGTTCCGATTGTGCGGGAGTTTCGATGTTTTTCCAGACGATCTTCCAGGAATCCCACCGATCGTCAAGTGGAATTTACGATAGACTTGGAACCTGGGCGAAGACCGATATCCAAAGCACCATACGAGAATGGCACCAAAGGAGTTACAGGAACTAAAAATGCAAATACAAGAGTCATTGGATTTAAAGTTCATCCGACCAAGTGTATCGCCTGGGAGCTCCAGTATTGTTCGTCAAGAAAAAGGATGGGACTTTGAGAATGTGTATCGATTACAGGGAGTTGAATCGACTCACAATAAAGAATAAGTATCCATTACCTCGGATTGAAGACTTATTCGATCAACTAAGGGGTGCGAGCACATTTTTCCAAAATCGATCTTAGATCCGGATATCACCAATTGAAGATTAAGGAGAGTGATATTCAAAACAAGCATTGAACTCGTTATGGGCACTACGAGTTCGTTGTGATGCCTTTTGGGTTAAGCAATGCACCGGCGTGTTCATGGACTTGATGAATAGGGTATTTCACCCATACTTGGATAAATTCATCATTGTCTTTATTGATGATATACTAATATATTCGAAAAATGAGAATGAACACAAAGAGCATTTGAGAATAGCACTTGAAGTACTTCGCCAGGAGAAGTTGTATGCGAAATTCGAAGTGCAAATTTTGGATAGACCGAGTAGTTTTTCTCGGACATGTTGTAACCGCACAGGGAATCGAGGTTGACCCGGATAAGGTTGAAGTCCGGTGAATGGAAAACACCTACGAGTGCAAGTGAAGTTCGTAGTTTTCTAGGTGCAGCGGGCTATTACCGAAGGTTCATTAAGGGATTTTCTAAAATAGGTGGGCCCATGACTCAATTGACAAAGAAAGGAGAAAAGTTCTTATGGAATGAGAAATGCGAGAAGAGTTTTCAAGAATTAAAACAAAGACTAACTTGTGCACCCGTATTGACAATACCCGACCCTACGTAAGGATTTGTTATTTACAGCGATGCATCTAAACTAGGCCTTGGGTGTGTTTTGATGCAACATGGTAAGGTTATTGCTTATGCCTCGAGGCAACTAAAGCCACATGAGCTTAATTACCCTACACATGACTTGGAGTTAGCCGATTGTACACGCACTAAAGATTTGGCGACACTACTTATATGGAAGTAAGTGTGACATATACACGCACCATAAAAGTCTAAAGTATATTTTCACACAAAAAGAGTGAATATGAGGCAAAGAAGGTGGTTGGAGTTAGTGAAAGATTATGATTGCACTATCAATTATCATCCTGGGTAAAGCTAACGTGGTAGCGGATGCTCTAAGCCGCAAAACTAAGAGCAAATTATCATGTTTGCTAACGAAGAAGAGGAATTGGTGAAAGAATTCACCAAGATGAAAATTGAGATCGTGACTCCGCTTAAAAGTACGAAGCAATGCTAGCAACACTCGGTAGTACGACCCACGTTGCGAGATAAAATCAAAGAGACTCAACCACGAGATATATTTTTGAATAAGATGAAAAAACGAGTTCGAGAAGGAAATATTAAAGGTTTTGAGATAACCGATGATGGCGTATTGATATACGAAGGAGATTATGTGTACCAAAGAATGAAGAACTCGAAGAGAAATTCTTGAGGAAGCTCATAGTACGCCATATACCGCTCACCCCGGTGGTACAAAGATGTATCGAGATCCGAAAGAGATCTTCTCCGTGGAGAAGTATGAAAAGAGACATCGGATCATTTGTGGCAAGATGTTTGACGTGTCGCCAGTTAAAGCAACACCAAAGGCCCTCGGGTTTGCTAAAGCCCCTTGAGATCCCAGTGGAAAAATGGGAACATATAACAATGGATTTCGTAGTTGGGTTGCCACTATCGACGCTAAAAAGAATAATGCGGTGTGGGTTATAGTAGACCGAGTAATCTAAATCAAGACATTTTCGCCAAAAGTGAAAATGACGCTCAAAATGGACCAATATGCAAAGATTTATATCAAGGAGATTGTAAGACTACACGGGGTCCCCTGTAACGATAGTGTCGGACCGAGATCCGCGTTTCACTTCAAATTTTTGGAAAAGTCTCAGACAGATGTACTGAACGAAACTAAACTTTAGTACACTTATCACCCATGACGCATGCAGACGGACGATCAAAGAACGATACAAACACTAGAAGACATGTTGAGGGCATGCGTGCTCGATTCGGGTGAAAATTGGGAGTCAATCTTACCTTTAGTAGAGTTCGCTTACAACAATAGTTATCAAGCGACTATTAAAATGGCTCCATACGAGGCACTGTACGGACGAAAGTGTAGATCGCCTCTGTATTGGAGTGAAGTAGGTGAGAAGAAAATTTTGGGACCAGAGTTAGTTCAACAGACAGTTGAGAAAATAGAGAAAGCTCGGGACAGAATGAAGGTAGCACAAAGCAGACAGAAATCTTACGCTGATAGACGGAGAAAGGATTTACAATTCAATGTAGGAGAAAAAGTATTCTTGAAGGTCGCACCTATGAGGGGTGTTTTCCGTTTTGGTGAAAAAGGAAAATTAAAGCCGAGATACATTGGTCCATTTGAAATTTTACAAAGAATTGGTGAGCTAGCATACCAATTGGCATTACCACCGAAATTATCGTCTGTTCACAATGTATTCCATGTATCAATGCTCAGAAAGTACGTTTATGACCCAAGTCATATCGTCAATTATTCGGAATTGGAAATCAGAAATGACTTGACTTATGAAGAAGCACCCGAGACTATCTTAGAACGAAAAATACACAAATTAAGGAATAAAGATGTGGCGTTAGTCAAAGTACAATGGAGACAGCACGATAAGAATGAAGCCACATGGGAACGTGAAGAAGACATACGAGCTAAATATTCGAATTTTCTAGACCTTGGTAAGTATTCGAATTTCGAGGACGAAATTTATTTTAAAGGGGAGTAGATTGTAACACCAGAAATTTGGGGAAATAAATCTTACAATTTCATAAGTTATGAATTTTGACTTGACCAACTAGAAATTTAAATAAACTGCATATTATTATTATTATTTCACTATTAGTATTTATACTATTCATATACATTACATTATATTATATTTTATTATATTATTATTATTATCTAATTTGATTTCATTTATATATATATATATATCTATATAACATCAGTCTTAATTAATGAAGGGAGTCTTAATTAATGAAGTTACCCTTTTAGTTATAAATTTTCATTACTAAAATGTATTGCAAAGCAATTACATCTTTATGGTATAATGAGATAACTTTTAAAAATTAAGACATACATTAAATGTTTTTCGATTTCTTTTTGTTCACCCTATATATATAAGCAACGATAATACCCTCAAATTTAAAATGAGAGCTTTCTCTTCTTCTCTTCTATAATTTTTCTTTAGCCGAAGTGCCCTCCCTTTCTTTTCCGTTTATTTTGTCTTACGGTAATGGGCTTTAATTTACATTAGAGGAAATTTTTTAGTGTATGTAGTAGTGGGTACATATATATATATATATATATATATATAGTATAAAATGGGTGAGCAATATGAACAAATGTAAAAGTGGGTCTTGGGTTTAGAAATTCACAAATTTCTATCTTGATAAGTGCGTATTATTATAGGATTAATGTTATAAACATGATTAATATTTTTAGTTTAATATATATATATATATATATATATACACTTTTGTAGTTTACTGTTTGAACCATTAAAATTCTCCATGTTTTTAAAGAAAACTTTTATAACCATGTATATGTTATTAATCTATTAAGTCTAAAGTATTTACTTATTTATTTATTTTATTTTATTTATAATATATGTTTTATGAATATATGTTATAGTCTAGAACATTATTATTATAAAACTTAGGATTCTAAGACAAATCATATTATTTAAATTGTAGGCAACGAGGACTTTCGAGCATAGAAAACTTACATTCTTCATCGCATTCTACATCAAACGCTACTTTTCGAGGTGGGGGTTTTTCCTAACTTTATTATTTGTCCTTGTTAAATGCCCTTATATGTGTTACTTGATAATTATGCAACTACGTGCTACGTATCTATAGTCGTGTGGGACCATACAGAGGTCCGGGGCATAAAAATTCCCTCCAAAGAAAATCCCTAAGGTCGAGCCATGTTTCAATGAAGAATAACTATTCTACTACGATTAAATTTCAATTTACAAGCATGTTATTATGTGATATATATTTGTGTATTTAGCATGGACAAATTACCTCCACTGAGTCGTTGATGCTCACCCCCAATATAAATTTATATTTCATTCTTTGATGGAGTTGGTCGACATGCAAGGCGGTGACCCGAATAAATAATTAGAATAATGAATTGTTATTTTTCTCTATTTGACTATTTTTAAATAAATATTTTTGGAACTTGAATTATTTATGTAATAAATTTTAGAATTGTCAAACTTTCAAATATTATTATCTAATTTACTTAAATATTCTTTTAGAATTATTAGAAAGCGCATATTATATCAAATCGTATTTCAATTTTATAAATCGTATTTAACTTTGGAAATTATGAAAATGGGATGTTACAATGACTCTTACCTATAATTCATTTTTCATATTTCTTGATTTTCAATATAAAGCTTTACTTGCTATTAAATTTGAAAAGTTTGCTTCAAGTTATGAAAGCAAAGCAAGATGGAACTTTCCAAAACCTGTGGCAACCTTTGGGCATAAGTTTCTTGTAAATCTTGGTGTACTTTTGTTGGCTTCAATAACACTAGGACCACAAACAATTAATGTTGGTCTCCACAATAATACCTTAGGAAAAAAAATATGAGAGCCCAGGTTTTTTAGCCATTCCTATCAAACTAAAATATGTTTTAGCTATCTTTTTTAAACACATGTTTTTTAGTCATTTTGACACGTGCATGAAATTCCTGAAATTTCCCTTAAGCCAATTTACAACCTTTCGAGTCACACACACATCCTCATAACTCGACAATCAAAATTTGGGAACAAAATCTTATTCCAACGACAAATGGATTCTACGGCGATTGTATCTCTCACTTTACTCAATTCTTTTAATTTCATAATTCTTGTTGATTTAGTCAGTTTATAGTTGTTTAGGTTATAATTTGTTGTCATATTTGTAGAATTTTTAGGGTTTAGATAACTTAAGTTTGTGTTGAAAAGATTGATGTTTTATTAATGGTGTTGTTGGAAATTAGTTTGAGAAGTAATGGTTGATACCTAACTTTGACCAATTTTTTAGTGACTAATTATTTAATTTTAGAGGAATTAAATATTAAAATAAAATTCTACGTTTCGAGTAGATGAGTGTGGTATATTTAACTTCTCAAAACCATTTAGTGGTGAGTGAGAAATAAAATCCACAAGATAGTCACTTTGAAATGGGATAATGGATGATGGGAAGGTGAAAAGACACCATCCCACATGGGAATAAAATATTAATTTTATTCAATATATAAGTAAGTGGGTGTAGAAGAGTGTGCAAGATGAAATAACTATACACATGTGAGGTGTGGTGGGCCACACACCTGTGTGTACGCCTCGCCGACCCGGCCGCCGGCCGAGCCCGTGCCCGTGTCCCGACCGGACTGGGCCTAGTTTTGCACGAAAAACATTTGTTTTTTATTTTTTGGAGAATAAAAACAAATAAAGTTACAACTTAAAAGTTGAAATCGCGCTTTTATAATGGAACAAAGACACCACTCATTTAATTACTTGGAAGTTTCTGACATAGTGTGGTCATTGAAGGAGTGCCCACTACCGGGAGGTTACTGACCCATTATCCTGGAATTACGCCTGCAAAGAAAGAGACCCCAAGACTTGGAAGTCCTATAAATAGGAGCATTGTTGTTTTTCGATTACACACTTTCATACTCATTTTCTTTCTTGTACTTGCATAGTGTACTCGATTTTGCACATTTCGATTCGAAAGGTGCCTTGTAATTTGTAAAGTCTTTGCTATTACAAGGACGAAGTCATTGTATCTTTAGGGATAACACGCCCTTTCAAAGACTTATACGGACGTGTTTATCTTGCGAATAGAGTTTTTACTCGCCTCGGCCTATTCTCGCAATTTTCGATTTATTTGTAATAGTTTGTTACATTCCTTTGTAATCCATTTTTACGAAATAAAACACCGTAAATTTCAACAACGCAAGATAAACATTTTTTGTTTTTCGTAAACGATGGCGTCTACTTCAAGGGTGAATGTTCCCTCTCTTTGCTCCTGCTTGCTGGCGAGAAGCCGTAAAAATTTTCTCGGTGCCGATTTCAAAAGATGGCAATCCAAGATGTCGTTTTTATCGACTCTGTGAGCCTCGCTAAGTTCTCGAAGGAGGATCCACCAGTGGTGGAAGAAAATGAAACCAACAATGAAAAACGTGATGCCTTTGATGCTTGGGGCCGGGTGACTCACGCGCCGCAACTACGCCCTAAATGGACTGTCTCGACTCGTTATACAATGTGTATAGTGAAGTGAAATCTTCCAAAGAGCTCCGGGATTCTTTGGAAAAGAAGTCTGAATCGAGGACGCCGGTTCCAAGAAGTTCGTGGTTGGCGTTTTCTAGATTTCAAAATGGTGGATTCTAGAACCGTCATGGATCAAGCTCAAGAATTGCGATTAATTATGCGATATTCGTGCGAATGAATGCAATTGGATGAAGCTTTCCAAGTGGCATGCATGATTGAAAAGTTGCCACTGGATGGAAAGACTTCAAAAATTATTTGAAGCACAAGCGAAAAGAAATAAATCTTGAAGATCTAATTTTGCGTTTATGAATTGAGGAAGGTAATCGCAAATTAGATTCAAGGTTTGAAAAGGGTGTTGTTGATGCAAAAGGCGAATTTGCTAGAACATGGCGATTCTAGTTCTAATGAAACAAAAGGAAACGTGACAATAACAACAACAACTACAAGGAAAGAAGCACGTAAACAAAAAGCCGTTTACGAGAAATTGTCACAATTGTGGAAAGCCCAACCACATGGCTAAGGACCGCGGCTTCCTAAAAATCAAAATATAGACAGACTTAATGCTAATGTGGTTGAGCACATGGTATGATCCAAGAACCGACCGATATGGATCTATCTGCGGTGGTTTTTGAGGCAAATCTTGTGGATAATCCAAGGGAGTGGTATATTGACACGGGGCCACTCGGCATGTCCTGCTTTCGACAAGGATGCGTTCTCTACCTACACCCTTGTACGGTAGAAAACTTAATATGGGTAATTCTTCCTCTTCGATGTTGCGGGGTTTGGCAACGTGGTTCTCAAGCTCACTGAAAAGAGCTACTTACAAGGATGTTCTTCATGTCCCGAAAATCCGAAAGAATCTAGTGTCGGGATCTCTTCTTGTAAACCATGGTTTTAGACTTATGTTTGAGTCCGAAAAGTTTATTTTAACTAAGTTTGGACAGTTCTAGGAAAAGGTTATCCGTATAACGGACTGTTCAAAATGAATGTAATGGCAGTTCGGCGTGTAACCGATTCAAGCAGCAATAAAATTGAGCCTACTTCTGTTTATATGCTTGAGCCTTCAGTATTCGATTTCCCACATACACGGAGAAGGGAATCGACCAGCTGATCACCTTGCAGAGTTGGGAGCTGATGCCCTTGGCAGTCACATTGTTGATGAGGGCACGACTTCTCACCACCTCCTAGCGCTCATTCGGATGGACCAGCTGGGATATCCGAGCTTCAGATTTTCATAGATCATTGGTTCTCCTTTTATTTTTAGATATCTCATTATGATAGTCTTTCTAGATATCGTAGTGATAGGTTATTTGTTCTTTGATTTTCTCCCGCCTTGACGGGCATGACATTGTATGACATTTTGATTGTTTGATATACAGGTAGGGGATCACGCCTCAATCCCCCACCCCCCGGGGTGTTATTTAAAAAAAAAAATCTAAATGCTATAAAAAGATTAATGAACTTGGAATTACTTCCAACTTCAAAAATTGATTCTCAAAAGAGATGTGAAATCAGTATTGAAGCTAAAATGGCTAAGTTACCTTTTCATTCTGGAAAGAAATACAAGACCTCTAGAATTGATACATACTTGATATATGTGATCCGAAATTTGTGCAAACTAGAGGTGGTAAAAATACTTCATCACTTTTATTGATGATTGCACAAGATTTTGCTACTTATATTTATTAAGAAGCAAAGATGAAGCATTGGAAGCTTTCAAAAATTATAAAAATGAGGTTGAAAATCAACTTGGGAGCCGGATTAAAATAATTCGAAGTGATAGAGGTGGAGAATATGTTGCACCTTTTGAAGAATTATGTAACCAGTGGGGAATAATTCATCAAACTACTACACCATATTCACCACAATCTAATGGCATTCTTTGAACGTAAAAATCGAACTTTAAAAGAAATGATGAATGCCATGTTGATTAGTTCGACTACCTCCTAACATGTGGGGAAGTCTGTTTTGACAAAGAAACCACATTTTAAATAAAATCCCACTTAAAGGGAAAAACAAGACACCTTATGAATTGTGGAAAAATCATAAGTCATCTTATAAATACCTTAAAGTGTGGGGGTGTTTGGCTAAGGTAGCAATACCGAACCTAAACAAGTCAAAATTGGCCCTAAGACGGTTGATTGTATTTTTATAGGATATGCATACAACAAAAAGAGTGCATATCGGTTCTTGGTACACAAGTCGAAAATCCGAGAAATTTCTGAAGGTACCATAATTGAATCAAGAAATGCAATATTTCTTGAAAATGTATATCTTTGTAAAGAAAAGGTTGAAATAAGTTCTAACAAAAGAACTTATGAGAAAGTAAGTAGTTCTTCACCGAGAGAATGAAGAACCAAGACGAAGTAAAAGGACTAAAAGCTGCTACATCATTTGGTCCTGATTTTGTCACTTACTTATTAGACGGTGAGCCAATCTTTGTTAAAGAGGCTTTCTAGTCCAGATGCTCCGCTGGAAAGAAGCCATCAATAGTGAAGTAGAATCCATTTTACAAAATCATACCTGGAGTTGGTTGATCTCCCTGCAAGTAGTAAACCTTTAGGGTGTAAATGGATATTAAAAAAGAAATATAAGGCTGATGGAACTATTGATAAATATAAAGCCAGGTTAGTGGCTAAAGGCTTCAAACAAAAAGAAGGAAGTGATTTCTTTGATACATATTCACCTGTAACAAGAATTGCATCCATTCGAAAGTGCTTTATTGCGATTGCTGCTTTGCACAATCTCGAGATTCACCAAATGGATGTAAAAACTGCGTTTTTAAATGGTGAATTGGAAGAAGAAATATATATGGAACAGCCTGAAGGATTTGTAGCACCTGGTCAAGAGAAAAAGGTGTGCAAATTGATAAGATCGCTGTATGGACTTAAACAAGCTCCAAAACAGTGGCATCTTAAATTTGACACAACGATGTTGTCAAATGGCTTTAAAATCAACGAATGTGACAAATGTGTTTATGTTAAAGGCATGTCAAATGCATTTGTCATAGTTTGTCTATACGTAGACGATATGTTAATAATGGGTAGTAGTCATGATATAATCATGGACACTAAGAAAATGTTAAAAAGAAATTTTGACATGAAAGACATGGAATTGGCTTGATATGATTCTCGGAATCAAAATTGGCAAAACATCTGAAGGAATTAGCTTGACACAATCCCACTATGTGGAGAAAGTGCTCAAGAAGTTCAATGCTTTTGATGGTCCACCATGCAAAACGCCCATTGATTTGAGCATAAATCTGGTAGTAAATAAAGTTGAACCAGTAGCTCAGTTGGAATACTCGAAGGTGATAGGAAGTTTGATGTACATTACAAACTGTACACGTCCGTATCTTGCCTATCCTCAGAAACAAGTTGAGTAGGTATACAAGCAATCCAAGCCAAGAGCATTGGAAAGCACTAACTAGGGTACTAAGATATCTAAAATACACCCCGAGTTATGGAATACACTACTCAAATACCCTCCAAGATTTGAAGGGTATAGTGATGCTAGTGGATTTCAGATTCAAAGGACTCCTACTCCACTAGTGGATATATATTTACTATTGGAGGAGGAAGCGATGTCATGGAAATCCATTAAGCGGACTTGTATAGCTAGATCCACCATGGAATCGAGTTTATAGCTTTTGATAAAGTCGGGGAAGAAGTTTAGTGGCTTCATAATTTCTTAGAAGATATTCCATGTCGGAAAAAGCCATTACCTCCCGTGGCCGATTCACCGTGATAGTCAAGCTACTATAGGGAGAGCACAAAGTAATATGTATAACGGTAAGTCTAGACACATCCGTCATGACATAATACCGTAAGACAATTGATCTCTAATGGTGTTATATCAACTCGACTATGTAAAGTCAAAGGATAACATAGCGGATCCGCTCACGAAAGGGCTTAACAGAGATCAATTAAGTAAATTGCTAGAGAGAATGGGATTAAAATCCACAATTTAAAGAATGATTAAAGTGGTAACCCAACCTTGGTGATTTGGAGATCCCAAGAACTTGGTTCAATGGGAAAACTAAGCTTTAAAAGTTCATTAAGCACTTGTAAATCAGTTAACCCATCCCTAGAAGGCAAAACAAGTGCAATAAACTTGTTGGTTGTGGTAAGGTTAAATCATAAGGACTTTTAATGATAAATTGACTCCAAGAAGAGATCACCTATATAAGTGAGAAGTGAGGGCCGCTTCAATGTAACACTTATGAATCCAAAGATGTTGTCCATGGCCAAAAAGGACACAAATCAAGAACTAATGTGACAGTAATCATATGTGTAAATGTCATTGACTAGGTATACACGAATGAGGAATAGTTCAAGGCATTGTGTCCACTAGGCCCGGTATATCCGATGATATTTACAAAGGAAGGTTCAAAGTCGCAAACTACCCGTCCCGATACAATATGGTTTCAATTAAACCGAGTACAAGAGTCCGCATTTTCATGTGCATTTGATTTCCACTCATGCGGGGATTGTTGGAAATTGGTTTGAGAAGTAATGGTTGATACCTAACTTTGACCAATTTTTTAGTGACTAATTATTTAATTTTGGAGGAATTAAATATTAAAATAAAATTCTACGTTTCGAGTAGATGAGTGTAGTATATTTAACTTCTCAAAACCATTTAGTGGTGAGTGAGAAATAAAATCCACAAGATAGTCACTTTGAAATGGGATAATGGATGATGGGAAGGTGAAAAACACCATCCCACATGGGAATAAAATATTAATTTTATTCAATATATAAGTAAGTGAGTGTATAAGAGTGTGCAAGATGAAATAACTATACACATGTGAGGTGTGGTGGGCAAGGCCACACGCGCACGCCACAGCCTTTCCGCTTCGGCCACGGCCGGGCCGGCGGGCCGTGGCGAGCCCGTGCCCGCGCCGTGTGCCCGTGTCCATGTCCCGACCGTCCGGGCCTAGTTTTGCACATAAAACATTTGTTTTTTATTTTTTGGAGAATAAAAACAAATAAAGTTGCAACAAAAGTCAAACTCGCAGCTTTTATAAGAATGAAAGACCACTCACCCACTTTACTTTGAAGTTCTGAATAGTGGTCATTGAAGGAGTGCCCACTACCCTGGAGGTTACAACCCATTATCCTGGAATTATCGCCCTGCAGAAAAAGACCCCAAGACTGGTTGGAAGTCCTATAAATAGGAGCATTGTTGTTGTTCGATTACACACTTTCATACTCATTTTCTTTCTTGTAGACTTGCATAGTGTACTCGCTTTTGCACATTTCGATTCGAAAGGTGCCTTGTAATTTGCTTTGCTATTACAAGGACGAAGTCATTGTATCTTTGGGGATAACACGTCCTGTTCCGTCACAAGACTTATACGGGGCGTGTTTATCTTGCGATAGAGTTTTTACTCGCCTCGGCTATTCTCGCAATTTTCGATTTATTTGTAATAGTTTGTTACAGTTCCTTTGTAATCCAGTTTACAGAAATAAAACACCAGAAATTTCAACAGGTGTTTGGGGTGAATGAAGATGACGACGAGGATTTCAATTATGTAACTCGATATCAAGATACATAACTCGATACCGAGTCAAACCAGCGCCTAGTAAAAGACTAAAGAAGAAAATCTATGTTGTAGGTAACTCGATATCCAGTTATATAACTAGATATCGAGTAATCATAACTGGATATTGAGTTATATAACTCGACGTCCAGTTACATTTAACTCGATATATTTCAGTCTACTCTCACAACCCAGTTATTTTATTTTTATCCGAAAAACTTTGAATTGACATAACCTTTTCGATTCAAATCCATTTTGTATGTATACTATATCAAATTAATCATCTTTTCGATATCTACAATACAACAATAATATTGCAAATACAAAAACGAAAAACACCGATTCAAATTTTTTAAAAAGTTTGAAATAAAGATTAAGATGATATATATAGAGAGAGAGAGAGAGACAGAGAGAGAGATAAATAGACCAAATACCAAACAATTATGCTAGAAGAGTATAAATATCTATTGTTATGACAAAATAGCTAAAAACATTATTTTCAAAATATGGTTAGTTTTCATTATAGAATTGGTCATTTTGACCCATTACCACAAAAAAAAAAAAAAAAATACACATCTATGCACATATTTATGACTTTGGAAACATGTCATCCATTTTTTCCGAAAGAAATAAGATAAATCATCACTACAAGAAAACAAGAAAATTTCAACGAGAAAAATTTGTTGGAATTTGGCCAATTACTGTTGAAATTATCGATTCCAACGGAAATTCCAACAGAAAATATATCGTTGGTAAAATGGTCGTTAGAATGGAAAATTTTCAATAGAAATACCAATGGAAAAATATTCAAACGGTACTTCCAACATTATTTATCCATTGGAATATACAACCGTTGGAAAAAAACTCCAGCATTTTTTCCAACACTAATTCCAATAGAGTTATACCATTGAGATATTTAGTCCAACGATATATCCATTGGAATATATAAAATCATTGGAAAAAACTTCAACGGTTATTCTAACGAAGTTATACGATTGGAATTTAGTCGTAATTCCCATGGTATTTGGAATATTCAATTATTTTATCTTATTATCTAATATCTTTAACTTACCATTAGATCACCCATCATCAATTTGTCCCAGGTCAAACACATTTAACTATGTAGTTTCAATATGGTTAATGACAGTAAAAGAAAAGATATATTTTGTCGATATGAATAATACTATCAAATCTCTTAACTTCTATTGAAATTTTCCAATGGTATTGGAATTTCTAACAACATGTACCATTGGAATTTCCATTGGAATTTTAAAAACTTTCACGAAAATTCCAACGATTAATTCCATTATTTTATTTACCGTTGGAATTTTCCAATGGTATGTTTTAGCGATGGAATTTCTGTTGGAAATTTTAAAATTCCAATAGTATTTTCAAAGGTTTATTCCAACGTTTTTATTACTGTTGGAATTTTTCAATGGTTTATACTGGTGTTGAAATTTCTATTGAAATTTTAAATTCCAACGGGAATTCCAACAGTTTATACCAACGACTTTCTATATCGTTGGAATTATCATTGGAATTTTCCAATGGTGTAATGTAGCATTGGAATTTTAAAAATTCCAACAGTTTTCTATTTTGTTGGAATTATTTTGTTGGAATTTGATTGTTTTCTTATAGTGTATACTCTTCAGGATTTTATTTTTCAAGTATAAATCCGGGAATATAGGAGCTGGTGGGAATTGAAACTCTTTGTGCATGAGAGTCATTAACCACTAGACTACTATACAATTCTCATTATGTTGACAAATTTTAAGTAATGAAAATGGGTAAAGAGAAAGAGACATGTCCCCTTTATTTTACGAGGAAGAGAAAACGTGAGATTTTCTTATTTCATATAGGGGCTAATAAATCAACTTGCGCAAATAATTACAAACCCTTCTCATCAATAATGTATTTATATCAGATTAAGGAGACCAAAAACAAAACAAAAAAACTAAAGGGGCATAAGAAATTTGAAAATGTTAAAATTTGAAAGAAGATGGGGTTGCTAAACTAAATAACTAAAAAAAGGTACACTGAGGTATAATAATTGCACATTACATTATTCTTCTTCTTATTATTTCTAAATGGCACCAAGAAAATATGTTATAGTAGTATTGGTACAATGGACAGTTCCATCAATCAAACAAACGAAACTGAGGTTTGGGGCCCCTCTAACGGCTCACAAAGAATTGCCACTGATTTTAGGGTTTTTTATTTTCTGGATTTGGGAATCAGAAATTTCCATAAAACACCCACATACTGATAATAATTGAGGCCCCATCACATGGCCCCTACCCACATGACTAGCCACCCTCGAATCTAATTCAATTCCATTTTCATGTTTTTTCATGTTTTTTGAGAAATTTTCATCCACTTCCCTACCACCAATTTACCGTTATATATTTGGATTTTAATTTGACAACTACATTTTGTTTTTATTATTTTCATATAATTCATAGGGAAAAGTTTGAAATGGTTATTGCTAAACGAAAAGACTAAATTACCCTTATCAAACTTGGTGAAAATGGCATGAATTGAAAGCGATTGGATCCTCAATTGCATATTTGTATCATATATATTGTGTTTGTGTTTGTATGTTATCTATGCATGTTAAGTGTACTTAAATATATACTTAAGTACACTTGATATGTATTAATGGTAATGCAATGCTATCTACAATTGAGGATGTGAGGTTGGAAAGAGCCTTAATCAAAATTTCGTACTTCAAAGATAGTTCATCTTGGATTATCAAAAATCAAAGATTGATTTTGCCGAAGCGAACCTGAATCCATGATAAAATCTGAATAATCTAGTATATGCCCTTCCAAACGATCGATTTGTCTTGGGTTTCTGTCTCACGTTCTTAGAGAGAATACCAAAGTTATCTGACTTAAGAACCATTGAATGGGACCATAACCACTTTATGGATAAGTTTGCTTTAATTTTTAATTTGGTCCCTCAATAAATAAAAAATCTCCTTTTGGTATCTACATTTTTAATTCCATGATAATTCGATACCTCTTTTAATCCAAAATTGAAATGTAGAGCGCTTTAATTGGATTATACCCTAAGCAACTACGCACATTAATTAACATATGTTAGTCCAAATTAAAAATTTCCAACAATATCCCATTTGGACCACATGTATTATCAAACAAATGTGCAATATCTTATGAGCTCAAATCTTGACGTCACATTTAAGACTATCTGTTAGCAATCTCGTCCATTGATTGTACAAGTATATAGACTAAATATATTAAGGTTTAGTGGGACGCCACAATAACACATTCATAGGTTCTGCACCATTTGTTTAAGCTATGGAAATAATGAAGTTGCTTTTTCTTATGGAACCATCATGTGACTTCTTGGAATCTCTTGGATTCAAACGAAAGACTTTTTCTTTTAATGTTGTTGATGACGAGATTTGGTCAAGTTCCTTTGGAGAAGATGGTCTTTTTGACCGAAAAATTGTGACTTTGAGGCTAGTACGTAGTTTTCAGAATTGTGGGTTACATTGTGATCATTTTCCGTGTGGTGCCCCCTATTGAAGATTTTACAAATTGGCCCCAATAAATTAGCAACCACATGTATTATTTGCTAATGAACTGTTCAATTTATTTTAAATCTGTTTGGTACATCTCATGTCCCAATTTATTTTGTTTGATATTCGAAGTGAATTTATTAAAATAAGAAGTCGCCAAGGTTCCTGTTAATGAACAAATCGAAAATCTCATGTTGGTGGTATCTACACTTTTAATTCCATTATAATTTGATACCCTTTTTAATCTAAAATTAAAATTTTAGTATATCACTTTAATTAAATTATACCTTAAGACAACTATGCACATAATAACATATGTTAGTCCAAATTAAAATTTCGGAAAAAATGCAAAAATAGTCCCATAAGTTATGGCCATTCGCATTTAAGTCCCATAAGTTTTGAGGTTTCCATCTTGGTCCCATACGTTTGTGGACTTTTCATATTTTATTCTTATAAGTTTTAGTATAGTGCAATTTGGTCCTATAAGTTCCTAGCAGTTGCAATTTTGGTCCTTAGGGGCCACTTTATATTTTCATAATGCCAAAAATGTCTTTATTTGTTCAACTGACTTATTTGGCCTAAGTCTTGGCTTAAAAAAAGAGAGCAGGGTGGGTCGGGTCTGGGTATCACTTCCGCCACGCCTATTTTTTTAATATATTTAATATATATTTTGCATATATAATATATGTTATAATACAACTTTTATCTTTTAATATTATATCTAGCATTTATAAATTGATAAAATAACAACTTTTGAAAAGGATATTTTATAAATATATTAGAAATAAATATTTGTTCCTTTTTTTCCCTATTTAAGTTAATTTAATTCGGGTCGGGGGTCGCCCCGCCTCGTACTGAGGACGGGGCGGGTTTGGGTCTGGGTCTTTAGATACCCACCTGCCCCACCATATTTCCATCCCTAGCGGAAATGCATCCAGCCCAACCCGAAATTCATTTTGTGCATGAATATTTTTGGGTCGGGCCAATCGGACCGGACCAAGTAGATGCAAAATTTTTTGGGCTTGGAAAATCGGAGCTCAACCCTGTCCAAACCCTTGGTCGGTCGGGCCGACCCACAGGTCGAGATGGATTTTGCCAGCTCTAATACAGATGTATTGGATCTAGTTGTGATTACCCATGTGGCGTGGTGTATATTTTTGGTCTTTTAGCCTAATTGTGCAATGGGTCGAAATTGTCACCTCCAAAAAAATATGGCACTGTAATTGCTTAATTACTTCTAAAAGTTACGGGACTAAAATGCTATTTTTGCTATAAGGTTAAAATGGTCAAGGACTAAACTGCTACTTTACAAAGTTACAAGACTAAAATGTGAATGGCCATAACTTATGGGACTAAATTTGCAATTTTCCCTTAAAATTTCCAACATGTGAGCCTTCTTATAGCTAGTATGGATAGTGTTTTTTTTTTTTTTTTTTTTTAATAATGGGGGAATCCACATCTACTACCCTTCGATGCATACTGGGTAAATCTTTTAGGCTTGATGTAATAGGTCATGAACTATGTCAGCCACTTAAACTGCAATAGGTAAACGATGTGCGACAGACTCAATTAAGTCGTGCAGATCGTTGGGATTCGAACTTGAGACTTTTCCACCACAATGACCCACCCTACACGACTATCATATTCGCACACAATACAATCAAAGTCTCAAAACCACAATACCGAAACAGCTAACTACTTTGTTTTTTGTCAATATCTTCTTTAAAGAACTCTAAATGACAACTACAATCATACTCCAACACAATTTTTTTTACTTGAAGATTATTCTTACATCTTTCATATTCATATCTTTAATAAAGTAAAATAAAGAATCTTAACTTGATCTCCTAATGATATGTCTAATAATTGACTTATCCTTTTGCTGATATGGTCCCTTGTTGTATTGCAGAATACAGCACATGATTAACACAACAAAAGAGAAGAAAAATTATGAGATGAAAGTTGTTGTTCTTGTTGACCAAGTGCAATGTTATGAAGATCATTTGTCGTCATGTTTGTGGCCAAAGATATAGCCAGATTTATTATAATCAAGAGGGTATTAAATCTAGTGGCTTAGGACCAAATGCGTTTGTCATAAATGAATTGGTTATTACTGTTAACGTGGCCCAATTTTTGAACAGTATGTAACCTCATCTATGAATATTATATATATGTACCAAGCAAAAATACTGTTAGCAAACGTGTTGAGTAAAAAGCGAATGGAATGAAATGCGCCAGTTTTATCTATTTATTTATTTATTTATTATGATATGCAGATTCAATCTTGTATCTGACTAAACATATAGAATTGTCTCATTCATTCAAAATTATTATCAAAAATCCATTGCGATGAAACTATATAATGGCGTACATCGATATCGTTCTTATTAAGTTATTCGACCACCACGTACATGTGAACCCTATCTTCTAGGATTATTCTGCTTAATTGTTCCACCTCCTATTTTATCGATGTGTCATGCCCGTGGGGTGCCACTCAATTTTGAGGGGTCCAATTTCACTTAAGGCTTTATTTACAAATATTTTATTAAGTTACTTTTATAAGCATCCCCAAAAATTAAAAAATTATATAATACCTTAATGCTTTCAAAATTGTACTAAAAAGGTAATCTAATTTCTAAAATACAAAAAATAATTCTTTTTATAGAGGCCGTTTTTTTATTTTTTTGACCATTAGCCTCCAAAAAGTCAGAATCGACCCTAAATCAAGGTTTAAGGTAATTCTGTAAACTCAAGTTGGACTTCACCCCTATGAAAAATTAAATCAAGTAATTATGAGTTATAGAATTTTGTTTTGGTACTCAGATTAGTGTTCGTATTAAAAACGAATCGTATAAAATTTCAATCAAACTTAATCTAAAATCATTCTCATTTCAAAATATTAAACAAACAAGTTTTTTTTTTGTCTCCACTTTCAGTTCGAAGAAAATAAAAACAATTTTTCTTCGTTTATTTAATGGGTAGCGCTATTCGTACCCCCAAGACCTCTCTAAATACATCCTCTATATTTAATTAGATAATTACTATCACTTAGAAAGACTACAATGTCCTTAGTCAAAATTCTAACACACCCACCATATCTCTAATAATCTTGTTAACGCCACCCTCCTTCTTCTTCTCCAAATCTCTAAATAAACATTTTCTCACTTCCGTTCTACTTTTCATCACATTTGGGTGGTGTTTTTCAGATATAAAATCTGGTTCATTTGTTCTCAGGAAAAAAAAAATACACTTTTCTCCAAAATGGACATGGCAGGGTCATACTCACAAATCATTTTTGAATTTTTATTTTTGAAATTTTTTTTTAAAAAATCTCAAACATGACAGTAATCCTTTGGGGTTTAATTTGCTCCAATCAATATCTCGTCAAATGTGATCGTCGGCACTCATGCCCATGTCATTGATTTTATTAATTGTTGTTCCTTGAATTTGTTGGCCTTGATGGAGCTGATCAGATGCGGTTTTTTTTTTTTTTGTTGAAGAGTTTGACGTTTAATTAGGGGCTGAAGAATTAGATTTGGGGGCTAATTGGAGGAAGGGTAAATTAGGTAATATTAGTGGGTGTATATAGTAAATAGTCAATTTTTAGAAAGAGGATAGACGTGTATTAAGAGGTTTTAGGGGTGTGAATGGCGACACCCTTATTTAATTCTCCGCTCGTCAAACATGCAATCTGCCAAAAAGGCAAGTAAATAATCAAGCAGCTTAGTAAGCAATAGCTTTTCCCAAAAAGAAAAAAATAAAAAAAAATAAATGAGCAATAGTTTAATTATATTATCACTTGATTATCCTATAACTTCCCCTTTTTAGCATATGATCCATATATCATTATACCACCCTAATTACTGTATTTAAGATTGGTCTAATTTAACAAAGCGGTAATATAACGTGGATAGACAACTTCCAAATTTTGTAGTGATATATAATTTTATGTAGAGATTGGGCTGTATTTGGGCTTGAAATAGTTAAGTCCAACCTAGAGAAGAACCAACCTGGGCTTATTTTGGCAGAATCTAACCCAATTGCTACCAATCCTATGCAGCATATCATATATATATATATATATATATATATATATATATATATTAGCATTAAGTTGGCTTAGTTTTTGAGGAAATTACACAAAATACCCTCATTTTTCAAAAAAAGACAAAAATACCACCCTATTCCAAATCTACCCGACCCGCTCCTTTTGTTCCCAAATATACCCACCCACTTTACGTTTCTATTCAGTTTTTCACCCCCTCCTTTGGTTTCATCACCTCCTTTTCCGCTGAGGATTCGCGTTTAATAACATGACTATGAACTTCATGCTGGAACTCCGCATCGAACGCCTTCAAATCGTCCCCGGCGACAACTTCCACGTGGCGCTTGCAGTATTCGAGAACCTTCGCCAGGATCTTCGACGTTACGTTGTGTACCGGGATAACGGTGTCGGCGCAGTCGTCCTCGATCATGTGCTTAATACTCTGCGATTCGACGGCAACCGCCTCTTCCACCTCAAAAGTCTCGCCGTTGGAGCTCCTCAGAATGATCATCTTCGCTGCAGATGACATTGATGAGTTTTTGATTCAATGAATTTCGAAAATCCTAACCTAATTGAAATCGAGGGAGGAAATAATGGGGAAACAGGAAAATTGAATAATTGAGATTTGAGACTAGTTTTCTTGGCTTTTAGGATTCCGAAGTGAGGACGGAAATTTCCTTCAGCGATTTGGACTCCTGGTTTTTTTTTTTTTTTTGTGTGTTGAATGCAAATTTGAATGATTTGTTGATTTTGTGTTGCTGATGCATGATTTTTCTGTGTTCTTTTATTATTTTGTGGTTTGAAGTTTTTCGTTTGTTTCGATGTTGTTTCTTTTGTTCTTATTTATGTATTTTCCTTTTATTTTGTTCTTTTTTATTGTTTTTGATTTGTTGTGTTATCTATGTGTCTGTGTATCTTTTTTTTATTTCTTTTGTAGTGAATGTGAGATTTTTTTGTTGTTTGTTATGCCAAGCACTTTATTGTTGGGAAGGCTATGGACGTCGAAGCACTTTATTGTTGGGAAGGCTATGGACGTCGAAGTGTTCGAGACAGAGAATGAACAAGCAAAGCTCAGTCATCTGCTTCAAATTCATGTTAAGTTGAAGCTGCAAAATGGTGATGACGATGACAACGACATTGAAATTCTACCTCCACTTCCTAATGATTTTAGATAATTGTTGTTATGTAAATCTTAATGATGGTGTAATCAGTTGAAACATGTAAGAAACATAAATGAAACATGTAAGAAACAATTGTGAAACAGGAGATCATGTGATAAAAGTTTGTAGTAAATTGCTTTTAAATTTAGAGAAATATATTGTAGTTTTTCTCCATATAATCTTCAGCTTTTTTTTTGCCATCCTTGTAAATGTTGATCTTTGCTTCATTTCGATGTCTGCATACCTAATCTTGAACTAAATATCTCACGTACTCTAGCAAAGTTGTTACTATTAGGTCTTTCTCCGCTACAGTTGATGCATTCAATAATTCTACGATATTGGAAGTCAATACAAAGTATTTTTTGGTCTGATAGTGGAGTCGTATCCATTTTTGGTAGCCGATGATGGACAAGTAAGCTCAAATTTTCTTAATTTAATTTGTTGTTCCAAGATTTCGTTTAGGGTGTTGAATGTACAGTCCATTGGAATCAATATTCTTGTTATTTCAAAGTTGGTACACTCTCTATTTTCTTCCCATTGTCCATTTTGGCATACCACAACTGAGATTTTCTCCATACAACTGTGGAATTCAATGAAAAGTTGGCTAAGTGAAACATATAAGAAACCTAAATGAAACAGATATGAAATAACAAAGAAACAAGAAACATGTTTGAAACAACAAAGAACCAACAAAGAAACCAACACAAAAAAATCAGCGGAAAATTGGTATTTTTGTCACAAATCAGCGAAAAATGGGTATTTTTATCAAAATTCAGCGAAAAATGGTACTTTTGTCCAAAATCAGCGGAAAATGATCATTTGTCGAATCGGGGTATGGAAAATGGGGTATTCATGTCCTTTTCCCTTAGTTTTTTACGTTTATAAAGTAGATGTGAAAATGAAATATGGTTCTTAAAAAGAGATTTTATGTTCCCCGCTCGAATACAATATTCATAAACAAATTTATGATGGCCTACCACAACCATATCGAAAAAAAAAAGGTTTTTTGTTGTTGAAATATAAAGTCCGAAAACCTTCTAAATAATAGTAAAAATATTGCAGTTGTTAAAAATACAGTTCTCACCCTTGGGGTATATGTCCCAATAGCTTTTGATTACTATTTATTTATCTTCTATTTTTAATAGTTATATTAATTAAGTTATAAATAAACAAAGTATGCCCCATTAATTATTTTTATTTTTAATAATTATATATTAATTAGGTTATAAATAAACAAAGTATACTGCCGCCATTAATTATTTTTACTTTTTTTTTATTTTTTTTTTGTGATGAGAACCCACAACCACTATTCTTCAGGTACACACTGAGTAAATCATTGGGCTTGACGTAATAGCTTGCAACCACATTAGTCAGATAAACAGCACTAGGCAAATTTCATTCGACTAGCTCGACCAAATGGTACAGAGATGAAGATTCAAACTTGAGACCTCGGCCTCAAGAAACCTATCCTATTCCACTAGGTTATCCCATAAGAGTAGGAGTAGCAATCTCCGACACGACATGAAAATACGAAGATCCTAACATGATATAAGCAGGTTAGGGTCGACTCATTTATTATTCGAGTCATAATCATGTTCGACCCAATTAACCCGAACAATAAATGCGTCAATTTCGGGTTGGCCCGAAATGACCAATCGAACCCGTTTAATCCTTTTAAAAAATAAAATGTCTAATTAATTTTACTTTAGTATATGGTGAGTTAATTAATTGTCTTCATTGATATTTGCATCATAAATTAATTATTTTTTCTCTTAAACTTTAATCGGGTTTTTTATTTAAATTTTAACATATTGTATGAATGCAACTCATATGGAGTTTGTCCAGGTTCCATGGAGGTAAGGGGTGGCAATCGCGCCATCATGTCGGGTTCGTGTTTGGTTTCGAGTTATCTTAAAATACAACAAAAATAAAATAAAAATAACTCGCTTATTGAAATTGGTAACATCGCTATTATCGATTCGTGTTAGTTATTTCCATGTTTGGGTTTTTGTGTTCGTGTTCGGGTTTCTCTCAGTAACTTCGTGTCGGGATCATATTGGTTTATCGTGTCAGAGATTGTCACCCATACTTGGAGGCCTAACATGATAAACCTATTATCAAGTCAAATTATAATTGTAATTCTTTATGATATGTATAAATTAACCCAAAATCCTCATTTTATCATAATAAATAGATGGTTTATTCAAGACTAATAAATATATAGGTTATTTCGGGTCATGTTCGTGTTACACGTGTATTAAACAAGTCGTGTCTGATTGACCTATCTGACCCGTTTAATTATTCGGGTCGTGTCTGAGTTGGCCAACTTTATCTAATTATTGTGTCTCGACACGACCCGTGAAGCCGAATACGAATCGAATTGCCACCTTACATAAGAGGCCCCATTAATTTTTGATGTAGTTTATAATTGTATTTATTTTTCGTTCACTTGTTAAAATTTCTGGGACTCATTACTTATTATATACATACATATATATATATATTGGGCTCATATGCGGAATACACGATGCAATATTAATTACTAAAACAAGAAATTGATTTTCAAGGTAATATCATACACACATATTCAACATAGATTCATCATAAAACCATCCAAATTAAAAGTAATCCTCGGTCCTTCCCTTGAACCCAATTTGCCCAAAAGTAAGGGTCAAGAACAGTCCCAAGTGCCAGCACACCATCCACAACCTGTAAATTATGAAAACACCAAACTCAAATCAATCCACAACACTGAAAAATTACACACTGTCACATATATATACGAACACTATAATTCCAACATTAATTGATGAAATTAAATTCTGTCGTGTTAATTGTATCCAAGATTTATTTATTTTTTTTTTAAAAAAAATCAAGCAAATAAAAGAATAAGCAGCCATATCGGCCAACAAGTGGTATGAGAATCGTTTCAAACTAATGTACCGTTTGATCAGTCTAACATTCGGCTACTGAATTTTTCTTGGTAATTAATTATCTGGTGGGCTAATGTTGTTTAAGTTGTTGTAATAATTTAAGGTTTAGTTTATGTTTCTTGAAAATTAAGGTAAGAGAAACTATTTGTTTGGAACATGAATGAACTTTGGTCATTTTTACAGCAATCTAAACTATTTATTTTACAATTAAGAACCTAAACTCTCTGAGTTTTTCACTTTGCAACCTCCCGGCTAGCTGAAATTGGAATATTTCATTCGCTCATGTTACCCGAAATATTTCAAGAATATTCTTGGAATAAATATTCCAACTCCGACTATTTCAAAGTGTAAAAATGGTCAAAGTTCAGTTGCAAACAAGTATTTTCCCCTTTAAGGTAATTACCAGAATGGCGAAGAGAGGGCCGGGCCGGTGGGGAAGTGGGCTAGCTCAGTGCCAATGCTTGAGAAGAAAAGCCCAGTCAAGCTGTTGCCATTGATGGCTGGAATGCTTGATGGTGCAATCCATCCGATCAAACCGAAACCGATCACGTTCAGGTCCGTTCTCAGCCAGTTCCGTTCGAAACTTCAGTTTAATTTGATCAAGAAAAAATATTCAGTTTAATTCACAAGTTATAATAGGTAAAAATATATATATTTTATTTTGGGACTGTGTTACCATGTGAATTTTCCTCCTGAGGCTTGTGCTAGCTTTAGAGGGTTCCTGGCTGTCACGGGGGATTTTAGGAATCCTGGAAAATGTAAAAGAAATAAGCAAATATTATATACTCTTAGAAAAATATATCTCCTTTGTTTCAGTTGTGAATTGTGATGAATCAAGTGTTATTACATTTATAATTGGTATTAGAGCACATGATATGTACATTAGTAGTGTGTATGGTTCAAGTCCCGCCGGTTCACCTGTATGTATGAGTCGGGTTGGGATTTTCCATACACTCAAACTTAATTGTCCAAGCTCATCCGGGCTGATTCGATGCTATCTATGTGGGTCACAACTCCCACGAGATGTTGACGGGTTTCTCATTCCACAAGTTTATCTCCATTTTTTGGATAAAAAATACATGATATTTTATAAAATAGGATACATGTCAACATCTCATGGAAATTGGGCTCTATCCAGAAGGGTAAACATCGAATTAATCATGAGTCGCTCGTTCAATTGTCTCCGGGAGACAGGTCTCAAAAACTAAATTAATTATGGATTCAAAATCTTACAATTTTATAAAACAATATAAAATAAAATATGTAAACCGTCAGATCTACTGGGTTTATCCAACTCTTGGGCCGATTACAACATCGGGCTGTAGACTGTGGGCTGATTATGGGCCGGTCTCAGATTTGACCCAACCCGTGGTCAACAAACACACACAACTAGTATCAAAAATATGTAATGTTAAGGAGTTTGGACTCCACAGAATAATCACAACAGTATGCATAAGCTACATTCTGTCATAGATTCATATCGACGATTGTCATTACCATGGGACTCGAAATTTAAATACTTTCAAGAATAACCCATGCTAAATTTGTACAGAAATTAAGTCATTTGATGTGCAAATTCTAAGAAATGGGACAAAAAATGGAAAATGAAGTACAAGAGTGTGTTTTTTTTTTTTAATAACATTAGTACCTGAGGAGAGATTTAATTTCTTGGGAGAAGACAAAGTTGAAGTGCCCAATCCCACGACAGTTGAAGCAGTAGCCATTGTTGCAGCCATTTTTTTTTTCCTTCTTCTTTGACTGTGTGTGTGTTTGGGCCAAAGGCTCAGATGTGAGTATCTTAGTTTAAGCAAGAAAAAAATAGTGGTGGGATTTCAATCTCACGATTGATATTTGGCATGATTAGAGAGGATTATGTGACCAATCAGATTTCATGGATTGGCTGTGGAAGAATGATAACCTGCCATGTGGATTTCAGTGGATAAAATAGGTGTTGGCTCTGGATATATTAACTGACTCAGCATGTTCGGAAGTTGGAAAAACCCAGCCCCACGAATTAAGGGGTGACAATGTTTGTCATGTTCGCGGGAAAAAATGTAAAAATAGTCATGTAATTTTAGTTACTAAGCAATTTTAGTTTTACTTATTTCATTTTGCGAATTTAGTCCTGTAATTTAAATTTGTCGCAAAATTTGGTCATATTCTTATTGAAGTTCCAAATCCGGCACTTGCACTGAGGTGGATCCATTTCACTACTAGTCAAAATATTTGACCAGAACTCGAGCAAAATCGGTCCTATAACTTTATTTGGCTAGTAAAAAGTAAGAAAAAACAAAAAGAAAAGAAGAAAGATTTATTAATATATAAAAAAATATAAGTTTAAATAAATGTATAAATCTAATTAAATTAATAACTTTGAATAAATATACATATATTATATATCAATATTAAAATATTTTACTAATAATTTTTTAGTTTTTATAAATTGAAATATTTATATTTAAAAATCATATAAAAATACAAAAGTTATAAAAACATGTTAAAAATAATATTAAAAATAAGCATATATATTATAATATTAAAAATGAGAACATATATATATATATATGTCATTTTTATCATAATATATATTCTCATTTTTAAAATTATTTTAACATGTTTTTATGACTTTTGTATTTTTAAACGATTTTTTTGATATAAAAACTTTTATTTATAAAAATTAAAAGAATATTAGTAAAATATTTTAATATTGATATATATATATATATATGTATATTTATTCTAAGTTATTAATTTATTTAGTTTTATATCATTTATTTGAAGTTATATTTTTAATGTCTTAATAAATCTTTATTTTCTTTCCTTTTTGCCTTTTACTAGCCAAATAAAGTTACAAGATTGATTCTACTCATATTTTTGCCAAGTTTTTTGACTGATAATGAAATGGGTCTACCTCAGCATTAGAATGGGCCATGTGCACTTTACATACGAGTTGGTTGCCGGATTTTAGAACTCCGGTGAGAATATGACTAAAATGGCGATAATTTTAAGATACAATGCTAAATTCGCAAAATGAGAAACGGGCAAGATAAAAATTGCTTAGTACCTAAAATTACAAGACCATTTTTGCATTTCTTCTCATGTTCGCGTTCGCGTGTATAGTGTTGAGACATAAAATTGATGATATTATCCGTGTCAGATTTATCAACTCTAATCTGACCAATTTAGTTATTCATGTCAGATTTCTCAGTCCTAACCCGACTTGTTTATTATTCGTATTTTTTGGATCAATAAAAACTGATATGTATATTTTACAAATTTCAATAGTTTATCTATTTATATGGGTTGCATGAGTACGTTTATTCGAAAGTCATATTTGCATACATTTGGTATTTATTTTTAAAATTCAACCGTTATACGAACAATGTATTCAATCAATCAGATATTGCAAAACATAATATATTTACAGCACAATAGGATCAAATGGGTTAATGGTGTTATCTTAAGTTAACCTTAATATTCGTGTTATTTTGGTCCAACGTGATTCTGATAGTAACTCGCTTATAATGTGTTAGGCTCATGTTGTGTCAGAAATTGTCACCCATACCCATAATACTTTATGGAGAAAGACTTTACATCCTTTATTTTAATTTTTTTTTTGCATAAAATATTCTAATGTAGGATGGGGAATTAAGGTCACATCCCGAACCCATTGATTGATTAAAGAGTTATTTGTACGAGGAATGGAAAGTGATTACATCAGTTCTAAGCTAAGTAATTATAGTGATTACAGCAGTTCTAAGCTAAGTAATTATACTAAATCTAAAGGAAGAAAGCCCAAGCCGGTCTAATCTAGCTATCCTACCTGTGGGAGGGATTTGAGATGTAGAGTGATGATACCCGAGCCAAACTGGCAATAAATTAGTTCACGTGGCCATTCAGCTCACGCCTATGTGGGACCCACGGGACAACACAGACCGAGCTAATGACGTCAGCAGCCGAGCTAATGACGTCATCAACCGAGCTCGTGAAGTGGCACGGAGTGGGCTTGGCTCGCTCCAGGTTCAAATATGGTGGGAGATTTGGAGGATAACCATCCAACTAAGGAAAGTTGAATGCCCCATTAGCACAATAAACTGCCACTTGTCAGCATAACAACAAGATGAGTCGACAAGTGCCAAATGCTTGGCTAACATGCATGTTAAGGGAAGGACACGTGTCTCTTTGTAATCACTCTAATGTTGGATGTAATGATGATTAAAACCCACTAATGAGATGGGTATAAATAGGCCTCATTTAAGAGGAAGAAGACAAGAGAGATAATAGAGAAAAACACTTGTAAAAATCCAACTGTAAAAGCCAAACCGACCAGAGATTTTCTGCTCGGCCTCTTATATAAAAAAAAAAGGCAAATTAGCCATTTTTGAGTTCATTTACAATTCAACGTATTAAAATCTTATTGTATCTTCCTTGTTGACCGAAACGCTCATCAACAAATTGGCGCTAGAAGGAGGGCCCGTCTAGGCCCAGTCAGAATTTCCAGCTGATCAAGTCACATGAGTTGAGGTAATTTAGTGTTATTTACCTTGAAAAATGAGTCAGACGTCTTGAAATATTCGCGCAATAGAAGACCCACCATTGAATAACCAAACTGGCCAAAATACCAACGACCAGAACGTGCCCCCGACCGAAGTAGGGCGCGGCTTTGTTTTCTTTTACTCAGTTGTTTGCTAATCCTACGTTTGTCCAGCAAATGAATCAACTCATTTCACAGACACTCGCAGGTACTCCTCCACAGATACAGCCTCCACCTCCTATAAATACTCACCAACCTAACCTCCTACTAAATACTAATCCCCAAGGCCCAGCGCCTCCAGACAATGAAGGCCAGGAGGTTAGTTCCCATAATGAACAAGTCGGCCACCGTGATGTAAGCGGCCGCGACGAAGGCCTGGAGAGCAAAGTCTGGTAGCCGAGTCGCTACAAAGACCCTATCCATCCCGCCGATCGATAAATTCCAGGCTCCAATTCCTGGAGAAAGGAAGCCATCTAGGGCCATCCAAACTCGGGATCTAGCCCATTGAGAGCGGCGAAGCGGAGATCCCGCATCTACGTCGCCGTTTGGATGAGTTAGAGGAGAATCCCGACGGCACACAGTATCAAAGGCCGCACCTCGTGACGGGCCAGCCCAGTGTTGTGTCTCCGTTCGCTCCTAATATTATCAACCCCTTTACCGCCAAAGTTTAAAATTCCACAGGTCGGTCTATATAATGGAGAGACCGACCCGATGACCCACGTCCACAAATATTTAGCATGGATGGAGTTGTACAGTCCCATTGATCCATCCTATGCAGGGCGTTCCCATTGACGCTGGATGACCGAGCCCATCATTGGTTTCAGACCCTACCGCAAGGGTCCATTCGATCTTGGGGCGACCTGGCGCCCGTATTTACAACTCATTTTTTGACGTCCAAGATTCGCGCTGCGCCAAAAGACTCCCTTGTCAATATCAAACAAGGCAAGGATGAGCCTTTGAAAGTTTACATAGCTCGGTTCAATAAGCATGTCCGAGAGATGGAGCTAGTCTCGGATGATGCAATTCTGATCGTGGCCATAGTCGGGCTCGCTCTTGAAATATGGTTCAACTACTCTATCCATGAATCGTGGGCGACCTCATTTCAAGAATTTCTTATCCGCGCAGAGCGCCATATCTGCGCCAAAGAAGCCATGGCCAGCCAACGTCTCGAACAGAAGACTAGGGGCGCGAAGAAGGACGGTAAAAAGGAATCTGCTTCAGGATCGGGGTCGAGGTTCAGACCTTTTTTCTGAGAACCCGGCTACTGGGTATAATTCGCACCAGGAGGTGCGAGCCAAAGTTGCTGTGCTAAGAAGTGCTTTGAGTCACACTCCTTCAACGATATGGAATAAAATACAGGGTCTTAATCTGTTACCACCGGCTCGGCCTTTAAGATTGGAGCCTACAAAGTTGGATGCTCGAAGGTACTGTGCCTATCACAAGTCGATAAGCCACGAGACGGATGAGTGCCGAGACCTCATCAGGGAGATAATGTGCATAGTACAAAGTGGCGGCTGAAACGCACGTCCCACGAGTTACCACCACCACCAAAGACTCGCTCCGGATGAACCCGAGCGACTACCGACCTGCTCGCCTGCCGCTACCGCCAAACAAGAACCAAGGAAGAGAAATTTTGATGATGTCTAGTACCAATCGAATCAATACCAATGCGGCAGAAGATAACCGCTCTAATCAAAAAAGAAAAGCTGATATCAGGGAGGCCGCCCACGCGGAAAGAAAAGTTCGAGTGGTGGAAATCAGGGAAGGCCAACCGACGGGTCAATTTATCTTCTCTGATATAGATGTCGACTGCACCACCCCATTCTCGACCCCTTGGTCATCACAAAGACCTATTCCCGGGCATTCCGCACAATTCTCATTGATTGAAACTACTCATCATCATCTACATCCGAGCTTTTCGAAGGCTAAATGTGGATGAAAGTTACATTCGTCCATGTAACGACAGTATCTTGGGTTTCGGAGGTGGGAGAATTATACCACTCGGAGAAGTGGACTTGCCCATTCGAATGGGGCAAGGAATACACAAACGGAGTGTCATTACCACGTTCAAGATTATCAATGCCGACTCCGAGTACAATGAAATTATTGGGAGGCCGCTGCTATACCATTTGAATGCAGCCGTCTCCATATATCATTTCTGCGTAAAGTTCCCGACTCTGGATGGGGAGGCCATCCACAAAGGAAATTAAAGGGAATCGAGAGAGTGCTCACTCAAACTCCGACCCACCGAGATCAATGTGATGGAGAGAGGCGAGTCTAGCAGGACAGTAGAAGATAACTCGGGGAAGAAAGATGAGCTCGAGCAGAATAAAATTGCTACTTCAGAGGACAACCCGGGCAGGAGGCCCGGGAAAGAGCCAGTGACCGAGGTTGAGCTGGGAAATAGGCCGGTGATTGAGGAAGAACTGCCCCTATAGAAAAAAGAGGGGCAGAGCAAAAAACAAAAGCATGCGGAACTGGTGGAGCAGGTCAACATAGTTGATGTCGACAAGCAACATGGGGGACGCCAACTACGCATTGGCCAAGACCTCCAAGAGCCATTTAGGTCGAAATTTGTCGAATTCCTTGGGAATAATCTTGACGTCTTTGCATGGACGCACTCCGATATGCCTGGTATTGATCCCAAGCACATGTGCCACCATCTCAATATCGACCTTACATTTTGACCGGTGATCCAAAAACGACGTAAGCTCAGCCCCGACAGGCAGGTTGCCTTGGAGGCCGAGGTCAATAAGCTACTCGATAATTAGTTCATCAGGGAAGCCTTTTACCCTCGTTGGGTGGCCAACCCTGTCTTAGTAAAGAAGAGCAATGGATTATGGTGTTTCTGTGTCGATTTTACCGACCTTAACAAAGCATGCCCAAAATACAGCTACCCCTTGCCCAACATAGACTATATAGTGGATGCCACGGCCGGTCATGAGCTCATGAGCTTCATGGATGCATACTCTGGCTACAATCAAATTCGAATGCACCCAGATGACTAGGAAAGTACATCGTTCTTCTTGGCCCGTGGGGTGTACTGCTACAAGACGATGCTATTCGGGCTTAAGAAGATCGGGGCGACTTATCAAAGGTTAGTTAATAAGATGTTTGAAGAGCTGATAGGTCATACCATGGAAGTCTATGTTGATGACATGATGGTGAAATCTTTGTACATATTTGATCATCTTGCTGATCTTAATAAAATGTTTGCAATTTTGCACGAGTATAAGATGATGTTAAACCCGAAAAAATGTACCTTTAGGGTCGGCTCGAGAAATTCTTAGGCTATATGGTTAGTCAGAGGGGAATAGAAGCCAACCCAGATAAAATCAAAGCCATAATTGATCTCGAACCCCCCAACACTGTTAAGAAAGTGCAAAGTTTAATGGGCCGATTAGCCACCCTAAACTTATTTGTTTCAAGGTCCACGGATAAATGCAAACTTTTTTTCAAAATAATAAAAAAATAAGAACTTCGAATGGACTGAGCAGACAGAAGTCGCCTTCGAGTCGCTCAAGCAACACTTAGCCTCAATCCCTGTGCAACAAAACCCGAGCCGGGAGGAGAGCTTATATTTGTACCTTGCGGTCTCCGAGTACGCGGTCAGCTTGGTACTTATCAGATTGGACAACTCTATCCAACACCAGATCTATTATACAAGCCAGGCATTGCATGATGCCGAGCTCCGATATCCGCCTACAGAGAAGCTGGCATATTCGTTAGTTATTTCAGCTCGAAATTTCCGTCCATATTTTCTAGAGCATAAGATTGCAGTATTGACTAATTATCCGCTGAAACAAGTTCTTCACCGACCGGACACTTTGGGTCGGATGATCAAGTGGGCCGTTGAACTTAGCCAATTCGACATCTCGTACGAGCCACGGACCGCGATCAAAGGACAAGCGTTAGCCAACTTTGTCACTGAATTTATCCCTTCAATTCAGCTAGAAGTGATCGAGAACCAGGAATGGAAGCTGTTCGTTGATGGCTCTTCCACCGCAGGCCGAGTAGGGGGCGGGATTGTGATAATCGAACCAAAACTTAAGTGCTACTGCTCGGCCGTGCGGTTTCAGTTTTCAGTGACTAACAATGAAGCTGAGTACGAGGCGCTCTTGGCTGGATTGGAAATGGCATCGTCGATGGGCCTGAAATGACTGTTGGTGCACAGTGATTCACAGCTGGTGGTCCACCAAATAAATGCCGAATATGAAGCCAAGGAACAGAAAATTGCACGGTACCTGGATCTTGTAAAAAAGAAACTTGCACAGTTTAAAGCAGAAGTCTTACACATCCCTAGAACCGACAACATGCAGGCGGATGCCTTAGCACGGCTAGCTTCCAGCCTAGTAACTGACGCAATTGCAGATGTTACTATTACTCAGCTGTCCGCTCCATCGCTCAACGCACAAAAGATACATGCCAATGAAGCAACCGAGCCGACCTGGATGACCCCAATCATCTAGTACTTGGAGAATGGGGTTCAGCCAGAAGACAAGACCGAAGCCAGAACATTGCAAACACAAGCTGCTCGATTTACACTTGTAGACGGCGTTCTATACAAACGCGGATTATTCCGTCCTACTCCTTCGATGCCTATCAGAAATGGATGCGGATTATGCTCTCCGAGAGGTACACGAAGGCATATGTGGAAACCATGCCCGGGGCCAAATGTTGGCTTATAGGTTGATACGACAAGGGTATTACTGGCCGTCCCTAAAAAAGTATGCGATCTCACTCGTCAAAAGGTGCGAAAGATGTCAGAGGTTTTCACCACAAGTCAGGTACCACCCCGAACAACTCACTTCCATATTCAGTCCATGGCCATTTGCTAAATGGGGAATGGACCTCATTGGACGACTCCCCACTGGCAAAGGGGGCGTGAGATATGCCATCGTGGCAGTGGATTATTTTACAAAGTTGGCTGAGGCGGAACCCCTGACAAAAATAGATGAAAAAAGAGTTGTCAGCTTTGTGTGGAAGTATATTATTTGTAGGTTTGGGATACCATATTCGGTTGTCATGAATAACGAAAAGTAGTTTGATAATCGAAGATTTCGAAATTCTTGCGAAGGCTTCCACATTAAGAATCATTTCTTGACCTTGTACCATCCCCAGTCCAACGGGCAAGTCGAGATGGTAAACAAGATACTCAAGTATACCCTGAAAGCAAGGCTTAAAGAATCTAAGGGAAATTGGCCCGAGGAGCTGCCCGACATATTATGGTCGTATAGAACGACACACCGAGTGGCTACAGGGGAGACGCCTTTTTCGCTGGTCTATGGAGCCGAGGTCGTTATCCCAGTAGAGATTGGGGCCCCCACTTTTAGGGTTGCAAATTTTTTCGAAGAAAGTAATGAGGCCGCACTCCGAGCTGAGCTGGATCTATTGGAAGAGAAGAGGTGTAGTGCCGAGATGAGAAATGTTGTATACAAACAAAGGAGTGAAAGGTACTACAATTCAAGAGTGAAGGAGAGAGGGTTTCGGGTCGGTGACCTCGTTCTAAAGAGGGTAACCAGGATCGAGCCCAGCCTGTTAAGACCAACCTGGGACGGACCGTTCCGAGTAAGTAAAATTATGTCAAATGGGGTGTACGAGCTCAAGTACTTGAGCGGGGAAAAGTTTGCTCATCCCTGGAATGTATCTTACCTTAAGAAGTATTATCAATAAAATTTGGGATTCCTGGACATTTTGTTCAGATACAACTCTAATCCTTTCATCTGATATTCTGTGAGCTCTCTTAAAGGGGCAAATTTTTAGATCGCCTCGGCCAAGTGCCGAGCGCTGCTTCATTCGCCTCGGCCCAGATCCGAGTGCCGACTGCTCGTCTTGGGTGCGTCCCGTACATGTTTGAATAAAAAGGGGACCTGACCAAGCAGCGAGCCTACCCTAGACAAAGACTCGGCCTAGTTCCGAGCACAAAACTTGGTAAAAGTATATATCCAGGAAGTTATAGCCCATTATTTGCACCATTCATACGTTAGAGGGGCGAGCCCCATACCTAGAAAAAACAAGAGGAAGAAGGAAACAAAGCAAAAATGCAACAGAAAAGAGAAGACATCACAACACTTAACGAAAATTTGAAGATGCAGATGAATGCACGAGTGACCAAAAGAAATTTTCATTCATTGGCAAAAATATTTACAGTGGGGGGCCGGAGCCCATTACATCAAAATGCCCGAGGCCATTTAATCTATAAAAAAAACTTCAAAAACTAGAAAGCTCAAGCCCCGGTGGAAGGAGGTATTTCAACAGGCTCGCTGGAAGCCACTTCTTCCGGAGGGGGAACACCCTCGGCACCAGTAGTTTCGGGGAACTGAGGACGGATGGCATCCAGATCAGCATTTAATTGGGCGAGCTCCGCCTCAAGCTCAGCCACAGTCTTGCCATCTTTAAGATCCTGAAGGATCTCCCTGATGCTGGTCGCGTGCCCGCAGGTCAGCATGAAGGCGTACTTCTCTGAATTTTTATAAGCCCGGATAGCCTCCACCCGAGCTTCTTCCACCTGTTTTTGGGAAGCCTCCTCTACTTCCCTATGCACTTCGGCTTCACGCCTCTCCAGCTCCCCAGCATGGGCTGTGACCACTTTCCTTAACTCCACGACTTTGACCCAGAGCTCTTCTTCAACCTTGCAGGCCTGGTCCCGCTCGGCCTTGGCCTTCACGACAGCCTCCTTCTCAGCATTAGCCTTGGCCGTGGATTCTTCTGCTTGGGTTTTTAGGGACTCCTGGATCCCCAAGAGGGTGGCGTGAGTGTCCTGCAAATCCCGGTGGCGCCTCTCTAGGTCCTGCGCCCCTCCGATCATATGCCAAAGGATCCCGATGATGTGGCCGGATAAGCCCATGGCATATTGGGCCTTCTCCTCCCAAACGATCTCTAAGCGACTGCTCGATACCGTAGTCCAGGCCGCGACGCCGTATAAAGCGGCTCGCCCGGCCTCCAAAGAAATCCCTCACCTGCTCGTCAGTGGGCGTGGAACACTTGGCATATTCCACGAACCACCGAGGCCGCGATCCGACCATCTTCTCGCACGCCTCCTCCTTTTACTGGCTTGGGGGGATGAGGTGACCCTACCGACCTACTCCACACCTCGCCCTGCAAAAAGATTGGTTAAGTAAGGAACAAGGGGAAAGATTAAAAGGGAGAAATATTCAAAAATTGTGAACAAACACGTACCTTGGGCCCCAGTTGGCCTCGGCTACTTGGTGGTCCGCACCGGCTCGGCGGACAAGGGCACTTGCCCCTGAGGACTGACTATTACTGGGGATGGCCCGACCTACTCTGTCCGCGCTGGCTGCCATCCCGGCTCAGGGGTCCGCTCCTCCTCAGCCCTCGGCGTGCTCCTCTCTGGCTCCTCTTGAACCTCCACTTCTCCCACCTCTTTCTCGGCCGCCTGACTGGCCCCAGGATCGGCGGGTGCTTGGGACACTCCGTGTGGTCCGGCAACCAAAAATGAACATTGACCGGAATCATATATGTCTGGTGGAGGGCCTCCACCTCCCGCAGCATCATCATGCTGGGCTGGTCGTTCTAGTTGGAGGGCCCCCACCCATCTTCTATGCGTAGACGGGGCCCCCCTCCACGCCTGGCGTCCCCATGCCTGTGACGCTCCTGCCCTGAAGGCCTCGCAACCTTGGCACCCTCAGCTGCTCTCTCACTTTCCTGCTTGTGTCGTCGGGGGTCCATCTCCCTCTCTTCTTGCTGGTTGTCTAAGGTATCAGAATGTACTGCTCCCTCACTAGGCTCTTCTCGAACTAGCCCCGGTTTGTATACAACGCCCTCACGGTAGATAGTAACAAGAACAAGATCGAAAATGATGTGTGTCTGCTCAAGTGGAATCGTAGAACGAGGTGTCTGATCTGAACTTGAGAGCTCAACTACACTAGGACTGGGGAGGAATCTCCTTAACTGGAGAAGAGGAAATTGAAGGGTGAGAAGGAGGATCTCCTATCTCAACCTCAATGCTAAGGTTGCGGTTTTGACTATCCTCAGAAAGAGACATGGTGCTTAAAAAAAGTAGAAGAAGAAAGGAAAGAAGGGTTTGGAAAGTACCTTAGTGATCCTGGAACTTCTGAAACTCTTGAAACAGACCCGAAATTTTTGGTCGTTCTCAAGAGATTGCTGCTCGGAAGATGGTGAATGCGAAAGTGTCAAATGAAAGGGAAAAGAGGTATTTATAGGTTGAAGTCCCCTCGAAAAACGGTACACCCACTCAAAAGGCGTGTCCTTTCAAGTTCAAAAAACCGTTAGAAACGTCACATCCCCACGTTCCGCTACAGGGGCTGTCCCACCTCTTCGATTCCTACGCGGAGTTGGTCCAACCAAAAGACGCCACATGTTTGTCATTATGATACCCGAATTAAATGCACCATTTCAGGCATTAATTGCTAAGCGACAAGCTGTCAGAGATGAGTGACTTTTAAGGTTTCTTCTTCTCCATTAAGATTCATGATTGGCATTAAAGTTTAAGTCCGACTCAAATGACCCTCTCCTCGGAATTAAACTTGGGGGCCCTTGATGATACCCAAACTGAGCTGGCAACAAGTTAGTCCACGTTAAAGATGTCAATGGGTCGGGTCTGGGTCGGGTCCGCCCAGACCCAAGACCCGACCCGTTAAGAAAATACATTACACAGCCCCATACCCGCCCCGCTTCATCCAGACCCATACCCGCCCCGACCCATACCCGTGTCTTGCGGGTAAAACCCGTTAGACCCATTAGACCCGCCAACTTCATATATTTAACCAAATTTTTACGATTTTTACTTAAAATAGTGCATTCAAAATTTATGTTATTTATATAATTTTTTAAATATTATATAAATTCTGAAATAAACACCAACATATATAAATCAATACCCGCTATGTAAATAGTGCATTCAACATTTATGTTACTTAAAAGATTTCTTTAACAAGAATAATATAATATATTCATTTTATATATAAAATAAAAAAATAATAAAATATTATACGGGTCGGGCCCTGCCATACCCGTTACCCGACCCATACCCGCATGGGTCTAAAACTCAATACTCGTTATCCGTCCCATACCTATTTATTGGACCCATACTCGCCCAAAATAAGTCGGGTCTGGTTCGGGTCCGGGTCTTACCCGGACCCATTGCCATCCCTAGTCCACGTGGCCATTCAGCTCACACCTATATGGGACCCACGGGACAGCACAGACCGAGCTGATGGCGTCAGCAGCCGAGCTCGTGACGTGGCACGGAGTGGGCTCGGCTCGCTCCAGGCGCAATTATGGTGGGAGATTTGGAGGATAACCATCCAACTAAGGAAAGTTGAATGCCCCATTAGCACAATAAACTGCCACTTGTCAGCATAACAGCAAGATGAGTCGACAAGTGCCAAATACTTGGCTAACATGCATGTTAAGGGAAGGACACGTGTCCCTTGTAATCACTCTAATGTTAGATGTAATGATGATTAAAAACCCACTAATGAGATGGGTATAAATAGGCCTCATTTAAGAGAAAGAAGACAAGAGAGATAATTGAGAAAAACACTTGTAAAAGCCAAACCGACCAGAGATTTTCTGCTCGGCCTCTTATTAAAAAAGGAAATTAGCCTGTTTTGAGTTCATTTACAATTCCACGTATTAAAATTTTAATGTATCTTCCTTGTTGGCCAAACGCTCACAACACAGTATTATGTGCAAGCCTGCAAATTGTGTCCCAAGTTAGCAATGTGATCCACCACTTTATTTCCCTCCCGAAGGATATTGTTAGGAATTTTATTGTTTAGATTTTGATGAATGCCATGTAAAACTTAGAATAGAAAGTTGGCACCCCAATTCTTGTCAAAATGTATTGTAAACAATTAGAGCCGCCAAGCCGAGTTAAGTCGCCTACGCCCTAACATGCAAGAAGACAAATCAAGGCTTGAAGGAAAACTCTGCGAGAGACAATCGAGTACAAGAAAAGAAAAGCAGACAGAACTCGATCAAGAAGAAGCGGTGAGATACATATCTGGTGAGTGGAACATCACAAGTCAACTCAAGAGAAGCCAAGTCTCAAGTGAAGTGACGGAAGAGTCATCCAATGATTGGAAGTCGACTCTAAGTCACCTGGGAAAGCAAGGAAATGCAATCAAGTCGAGATAATCGTAAAAGAACCGTTGCCACGAAATCAAGAGATTTACTTAAACAAGTAATATCTCCATACCACCTTTCTCGGAGTGCTCGGTCCCCGAAAGCGTGCAATTGGAATGAACCAATGGGAAGCACTACACCGTGTCAGAACTCTGAAAAGGTGAAACAACAATTCATACGAGGAAACAGCAATTCCAAGAACTGCAAGCCAACGACTGCAAAGTGACTTTCAAAAATAAGCCTATCTCTTCAACGGGCAAATTTTTGAAAGTTCACTATAAAAGGCTGAGGAGGTTGTTTGAGAAAATGATGCATGAATGACACACACGTGAAGATATACAAGCTTATCAAAAACTGAAATATTCTCAATCCTCAAGCCTACATCTCAAGTACATCAATCCAACATTACTGTGAAGGAAAGAGAACTTCAATTAGTTGAAGAGGAAAATATCAAAAACAAGGGGTCTACATTCCGGGAAGGATTGTAGAAAGGTTCAAGGCGTCAACCAAGTCTTAAGTTCTTGGAGGGCTTCGTGATCAAATCCAAAGTGCTTAAGCAAGTGAGTCAGAGTAGCAAAGCGCAAATGCCTGTGAAGAGGCCGAGTCGTCACGAGAAGCTTGTGAGTGATCAAGCGTCTCGGCATCGAGTCCCAAAGGATCAAGTCGGTGTTGTGATCAAGACTTGTATCTGGACTGCTACCACTCAGAACCGATCATTACTTAGTGGATTCCTCCGGAGTTGGAGAAGAGAGGAGTAGAAGAATTACCCCATCTTCGAACCTCTATAAAAACTTTCTTGTGTCATTTACATTTCAAAGATTTAAATTTCTCGCACTTTTAATTGCTCATATCATATCACCGATAAATCTGCTATCCATTTGATAATTTATAAGTACTAAATCAAGTCAGAAAAACTTGCTTAATCAAACTTAAGGGTGTTAAGTCTTCCAATAAAACAAAACCACAATTGAGTCAATTTATAGCCAACAATGAGTTACTCTATTAATAAATCAAATTTGAGTCTGCTTGAGAGATTAACTCTCTTGAGTGACTAATTTGACTCCATCAAGACACAAATTGTGTAGAACTCTGTAGATTTAAAAGGCCTAAATCGAAAATTTGGTAAGGTTTATTCAACCCCCCTTCTAAACCTTACACTTACACCCCTTGGGACCTACAAGTGGTATCGGAGCGGTTGGTTCATTGAACCCTCCGCATTCTTGAACTAGATCTCCAAACTTTTCAAAAGTCTCGCTTTAGTACTTAAACTTTCAAAACTCTTTTCTATCATTAAAAGTTATTATCATGGAAGCAAATCTAACATGCATTCCTATGTTCACTATTGAAGAATTTGATGATTGGAAAATTCGTATGCGACTCATCTATCGGATTACATGATGAGATGTGGATAGTGATAGAAGATGGGCCTCTGCAAATATTAAAGGTGAACACAAATTTATCACGAAGAGTTGCGGTGAAGGAGAAGATCAAAGACACGGACGGTCATGGTTAAAAACCAAGAACTGAGTGGACAAATGATGACAAAAAAGATACAACCTGGACAATGTAGCCAAGGACATTCTTTACAAAACCTTGACAAAGCCATGTTCAATAAAGTGAAATCTTGCAAAATCGCTAAGGAAATGGGACAAACCGACATTGATTTGTGAAGGCTCGAGCAAATCAAAGAAAACAAACTATCGGTGGTCAGACAAAAATTTGAGAACTTTAAAATGATCTCGGGAGAAAACCTGGATCAACTGGATGCTCGGTTTACTGAAAATCACAAATGAGTCATCTACACTTGGAAAGGAATATACACGAAGAAATGTGTATGAAGATCCTAAAAAGTCTTCCAGTTGAATGGGAAATGAAGGTCATGGCATTGAGACACTCCATGGACCTATCAAAGACATCCAATCATGAGTTATTCTCGGACCTCAAAGCCTACGAGTTTGAGCCGAGAAGGAAAGACCAGGAAGAGACAACACCCAAAACAACATTCTAATCGTCAAAGATGGAAAGAGAGTCGAGGTCAAAGAGGCAATTGACCCGGAAGAAATAGCCCCGATGGTTAAAAGATTTAACAAGTTCTTTAACAAGAACTACAAGAGAGGAAAGGGTGAATCCTCCGGAAGACACTCGGCTCCTCCCAAATCAAGGGATGATAGGCCAACCAAGAGAATGGATCATCAACATGTTGAGTATCAAAGGGCCGACAACTCAAGAATAGAAAGAGGCGATCAAAAGGTCAATATCTATGTTGGAATTGTAGACAACCAGGTCACTATGCCATTGATTTGCTCATATCCTGTAGTCAACAAGTACGAAAAACGAAGAAGAAAGAAAGGTCTTGAGAGAAAAGAAGACAAGAGAAGAAAAAGGCAATGATGGGCTGCAGAGATCCGAGACACCAAGTCAAGAGAGACAATGACTCGAGAGAGCGGAAGTGACTACTCAAGTGACTCTGAAGAAGAAGCCTGATCCGCTTAATGGCCAAAGAACAAGATCAAGAAGATGAGGTACAATCTAACTCAACAAGCTCGGACACTAGTGAAAGTGATCGTGACACACACACTTCATCACCACACTCGATTTTATGATTCATTAGGCAAAATGATGAAAGATTTTGAGCACATTAAAACCTCACACACACTATTGAATGAGGAAAACAACTTTACTCAAAAGTCAAAACTCAAAGTCGACTAAGGAGCCGAGCACTCTAAGTCAAATAGCCGATGAGAATAAAAGTTTAAAGGTGAAAATGCTAAATTAATAGCGAAAATTGCTGCTATAGAAAAGAGGAGAATGACCTCAAAAATGTTATTGCCTCATTCACTAAGGCATCTAAATCATTGGATGATCTTATTATGAGTCAAAGAGAATGTGGAGACAAGACAGGCTTAGGATTTAATTCCTTTGTGCCATGTGAAACCTCTAGAGTAATTTTGGAAAAAGGATCTTCAAGTCATGAAAGAGTCCGAAAAATCCAAAACTCTAAATGTTGCACACACTTTCAATCCAAAGCACAATACTAAGCAAACGGCCTTGGTTACAAAGGAAAAGAAAAAGCGACCCGATTGAGAGTCTTTGAAAGGGCGGTGAGAAGAGATTCACCGAGTCCTCAAATGGACTCCAAACAAAATACTCAGTAAAGAAGAAGCGAGCTACCAAAAATCCCAGAAAACTCATAAAAGAAATACATATGATGGGAATGGTAGAAAATATCCAAGCCAAGTATCGAATAATGTGAACTATCGGCTAGACTTATGGAATACAAGCCCAAATGGCAAAGGCCTAGAACTCAACAAAGGCCATTCCAAAAGCATAAGAGCTTTCATCGACACATATGCACCTAGGCACTACACTCAAAGACACCACAATTACCCAAGAAAGGCAATTGCTAAAACACATATGCGGTATCTGAACAAAAAGACAATTTGTATGAACCTAGAATCCCCAAGCAATTTGCCAGGATTAATTATGATTATGGCAATCGATAGATGGCAACCTCTTAGAGTCAAATCATGTGGCTATAGGTTGGTTGGATCATCTTATAATTCTAACCCCTCGGGACCCGCAGACAAGAATGGGTACCTAAAACCTAATTTCCTTGTTTGCGGTTCAAGAACAATGCAGTGCCAAGGAACCTGGTACATGGATAGTGGTTCCCGGACATATGACAGAAATAAGAGAAATCACAAAATTCAAGGAAGTCAAAGGAGCAAAAGTCATATTTGGAGGAAATGAAGCTCCTGGTGAAATAAGAGGCATTGGATCCATCAAAAGGAATGGTTTAGAAATCACGGATGTTGCATATGTTGAAGGACTAAACTTCAATTTACTAAGCATCGATCCAACTCGTGACAAGGGCTACAATGTTGGATTCGACATGGGAATATGCCAAATCAAGGATATTGAATCAAATGAAGTTGTACTTTGCAAGGAAATAGACAGAAGAATATGTATGTAGTGGATTGGTCAACTGCAACACCCGGACTGTCCTACTTGCAAAAGCACCTGGTGAATCAAGTTGGTGTGGCACAAAAAGTTGAGTCACCAATTTCAAAACAATTACCAAGCTAGCAAGAAGTCATCGGTAGAAGGACTTCCCAGGACTCGATATCAAGAAGGAGAGTATATGTGATGCATGTCGGAAGGAAAACAAATCAAGTCGTCTTTCAAAGAAAAGACATGCCCATCCTCAACAAGAATATTGCATCTACTTCATATGGATCTATTTGGCCCATGGAACCAACCAAAGATAAGTGGAAAGAAATACACCCTGGTGGTAGTAGATGACTACTCAAGATATACATGGACAATATTCATGTGCAAGAAGAAAGAAACTCTACAAAAGCTACCACAAATGATGAAGAGGATACAAAATGAGAAGAGTCAAACCATTATCAAAATAAGATCGGATAGAGGAACCGAGTTTGTCAATGGAATAATAACTCGATCTTGTATTGAGAATGGTATTGGTCATGAACTATCACCGCAAGGACTCCACAATGAGAATGGAGTTGCGAGAAAGAAGAAAGAACCCTCAAAGAAGCGGAAGGACCATGTTAGGCGGGGTTACCAAAAAGATTTTGGTGAAGCAATCAACACACTTGCTACACCCAAAACAGATGTATGATAAATAGATAGATAGCCGACAAAGACTCCTATGAGATCGGATCGGAAGAAAACCAAATGTTGCATATTTCAGGATATTTGGATGCAAATGCTTCATCCACAACAATGGCAAAGACAACCTAAAGGCTTTTGATGCTAAAGGCGATGAGGGTATCTTCTTAGGATACTCACCAAAGCAAAGCCTACGAGAATACTCAACAAAAGAACTATGGTTACGAAGAATCCATTCATGTAGTATTCGATGAGCCAAATGTAAATGGGAAGACATTGAAGAGTCGGTGATAAGTCAATCGTCAACCTTACGAGAAGAGTCCCTATCTTTGGTCTGGCGAATTATCAATTCGAAAGAAGATGAGATAGTTTGAATCTCAAAAGCATGGAAAATCTACAAATAAGTGATTATGAGAGAGGACCACAAAGAACACAATCGCAAGTCGATCAATCCAAATAACTCACTCCAACCTTTGATGTAAGATGGTGAGAGACCATCCACGAGAACTTGTCATTGGAGATATAAGAGAAGGTGTCAAAACAAGATCTAGAACTCAACAAGAAGCTATGTTCACATGCTTCATCTCGCAATAGAGCCAAAAGATGTGTCACAAGCATTGGATGACACACATTGGATTCAAGCCATGCAAGAAGAGTCAATCGGTTTGAGAGAAATAAAGTATGGGAACTAGTGCAAAGACCCATACATCAAAATGTTATTGGAACCAAATGGGTATTCGAAATAAGATGAACGAGGAAGGTTACGTGGTAAGAAACAAAGCAAGACTAGTAGCCAAAGGATATTGTCAAGAAGAAGGGATAGATTTTGATGAAACATTTGCCCTGTAGCAAGATTGGAAGCTATAAGGATGTTTCTTGCCTATCTTGCTCACAAGAATTTCACTATATATCAAATGGATGTAAAAAGTGCATTCTGAATGGGTTATTGGAAGAAGAAGTGTATGTTGAACAACCTCCGAGGATTTGAGCGAAGACTCTTGGAGACAAGGTATACAAACTCAAGAAAGCCCTGTCAGGATTGAAACAGGCACCCAGAGCATGGTATGATACCTGTCACAATTCCTGACTGAAAATGGATTCACAAAAGGAAAAGTAGATAGAACACTTTTCGAATTCAAGACAAGAAGAGTATCTTTGCTTGTTCAAATATATGTGGATGACATCATTTTTGGATCCACTAACAAAGAGTCTGTGTGAAAAATTCTCAAACCTCATGCAAAGCAAATTTGAAATGAGCATGATGGGAGAGTGACATTTTTCCTTGGACTTCAAGTGAAACAATTTGAAGGATGGAACCTTCATAAGTCAAACAAAATATACCAGAGATTTAATGAAGAAGTTTGGTATGGAAGAGAAGTCTTCTGTAAAAATACCAATGAACACATCACCAAAATGGACATGGATGCGGATGGCAAGCCTGTAGATCAAACAATCTGAGCACTTATTGGATCACTGCTCTATCTCACAAAGCGGGGCGGACATCACCTTTGCTGTAGGTGTATGTGCAAGATTTCAATCTGCTCCAAAAGAGAGCCATATGACAGCTAAAAGAATCTTGAGATACTTAAAAGAAGCCAAGAAGTAGGCCTATGGTATCCAAAGGAAGGTGGTTTCGACTAATTGGCTATTCGGACTCGACTATCTTTGGATGCACGAGTGGACAGAAAAGTACTTGAGCACTGTCAAATGCTAGAAACAGACTAATTTCTGGTTTAGCAAGAAGCAAAACTCAATAGCCACCTCTACAAATGAGGCGAGAATACATAGGCTGGGGGGCAAACAAGCAGCCCAAGTCCTATGGATGAGACAACAAATGAGAGACTATGAAGTTGAAGAAAAAGAAATTCCAATCATGTGTGATAACACAAGTGCCATTGCAATCACTCAAAATCTGTGTTGCACTCAAGAACAAAACATATAGATGTCGATATCATTTCATAAGAGATCATGTTGAAAAGAAGGACATTATCTTGGAATACATCTCAACCGATAAACAACTAGCCGACATCTTCACAAAACCATTATGTGAGTCAAGATTTGAAGAACTCAAGCATGAGTTAGGGTTAATTGGTGACACTCGGCATTTAATCAAAGAAGAAAATTAGAACAGAAGAGAAGTGAAAAAGAGCGAAAACAAAAATCAACTCGATGAAATCACCAGATCGGAAAAGACAAATGACTACCGAGTCACCGATAGCCGAGTCAACAAGAGAACTGCGAGGAGTAGAGTTAAATCAACTAAGAGATAAGTCAATAACTTATAAGCAAAGTGACAAAAACGCAATCGTTTTAACTTAGCGGGAATGTTTTAAGGAACACGTCAACATAATGATGATGTGTACGGACATAAAGCCGCACACTAAGCTTATGATTGGATATAAATGCTTGCCGCATTAAATACGAGACGTGAAATGCTCAATAGGCGTCGAAATCAAGCCGTTGATTTCGATCACAATTCAAAACCGTCTGCACGTCCTTTCATAAACCATATTTAAACCATTTTCGCCCCGTTTCTCTCTCACACTTCTAAAAAATCTGTTCAATCTCTTTCTCTCAAAAGGCAAAGGCAAATACTCTCGAAACCCTATCAACCTTCAAATCAAATTTACGAACTTTTCCTTGAAATTATTAGAGAAATGGCACCAACGTATGACTTTACCAAGTTGGGAAAACAAATCCACACCCTGGTTCGACCGTGGATTTCGACGGAATGGTGAAGCGGGGGTCCGCGACACCCTGGTGAAGAAAATCGCGGAGAAGTTGGAAACGTCTGATCAAACCGTTTCTAACGGAATATCCTATGACCTATGTGGAGGAGGTCGCGACATTCTACGTGAATGCTTTGAGATTCACGATGAAGGAATCAAGTCATCTTCCTCACGGGGAAGCGGTGACTATCACCGCCAAGGATTTGGCTGAATATTGCTCACTACCCCGCGGAAGGAGCAATCAAATTAAGGAAGCTGATGTAAACTTGGGTGACGCATGGAAAGAGATAGCCAAGTCCGACCTTTGATAAAATTATATACACAAAACAAACAAGAGATCGGCAAGGAGGATTATCATAAATTGTTGGACATAGTTGCCAAATGTATCGACATCAAATTTGGCGACTTTGACCAACTATCAAAGGCAAAGTGGTTGTGATGGCTGCAATCATGGAAGAAAAGAAGATAAATCAAAATGAGTTTATCTACACCTCTGTCAAAAAACGTGGGGAACAAGTCCTTCAAAGAAGATGGCACATTTGGAGGATCCTAGGATATGGCCTAGTGATTGGCCGACTCTTTGGAGGTGAAAGGAGTACCTCTTAGACATGGGAAGGCTTTCCATGTCAACAAGAGGATGTTCGAGCTAACCTCTCTGGTGCTCGAAGCGAGCTTATGCCAAGAGAGCGACACCAATGAGGGGGAATCAACAACCCAAGATACAAATGCTTCTCTCCAAAGAAAGCCCTGCAGCTACTAAGAAAAGATATCGCCCCTGCGACAAAGAAAGAAAACCAAACATGCTCCTGCCCGCAGCGAGTCACGCCCGGCCAGTCACCCGTGTCACTGCCCTGCGGCCGATCGAGAAGGACTCACTAATGCCTTCTCCGATCGTCAAAAGGAGGAGAATCGACAAGCCTGACGGCCACTCTCTCGAAACAAACACAAGCACCGGCCCTGCGCCCAAGACTCGAGAGGGGCGCCTCAACCGAAATTCCCAGGTACAAACCAGGAGACGAAGGAGACTCGTCAAACAGTCCGAACAGGAAACCCGGTGAGTCGGTTACTCGGCCTAACACAAATCTGGAGACTACTTTGGAGAAGTAGAGTCTCGGATGTAATTGATGAAACAACCAAGTCTGTTTGAGGCGTCAGCGAGGCAACCCGAAGACACAAACACCGTAGCTCACACAACTCGACACTTCAAGAAGAACCCATTGCCAAGCGATAGTGATGTAATGATCCTATCTCCACCTTACCCTGACATCCAAAATCGTCTGCGTGAGTGGAGAAAATGGAAGTTGAGCAAGTCGAAGGGAACAGTTCAACGGCTCCGAATTCATAGAAGAAGAAGAGGAACTGCTAAATTTCCTTGGGCGACTCTTGTGCTCCCGGATGACTTGATGAGGACAACTGCTTAGACATCCCGCAAATCTACAAGGACGAGGGAGAGAGCAAAGCAAGTGAAGAAGCGAAGACGTGAAAAGGCAAGTATCTCGCCTATCTCGGCACCCAGAACACTTCCATCCTCTCCTTGATGTTTTCTCCGAAAGTGACGAGGAACTGCAGAATGTTCACCGCTACGAAGAGTTACAAATGCGGCAAGCATTGCATGAATCAAGAATCCTTCACGAGCAAAGATCGATGGAGGGACCAGGAGAGTCCTCCAAAACACACAGTGAAATCGATCCAATGGGAGTGGTTCGAAAATAGCCACTGATGTTCTTCTACCACTTCCCACTCACTCGGAAGAAGACAATAAGGAATCGGCTGCGATGAACGGGCTAGTGGGGACCCCAGGTCGAGCCAACCCCTATTGAAGGTGTGCTACCACCCGCCCCAACGGCTGAACCATCAATTGAAACAGTAGGGAGTCCGAGACGAGTGACCCCACTCCAAGTCACTCACCTGGTGCGCCACGGTGAGGGGAAACTCCTCCACCGCAGCAGGGTCGGAGGAGGCTGCGAGATGACTCGACAAAGAAGCAAGGAGGCGAAGAAGAGAAATTACAATCACTAGAAGAACAGCAAGTTGCCATCAACGAAGCTCGAGGCAGTGAGGCTGTCTCGGTGAGGTGCCAACCGCTCTGGAAGGCTAATAATGACGCTGCGATGCGGTCGAGGCACGAGAAGGAATGACCTGGGAGTTAACACTGGGGCGATGAAAGTGCAATCCATGGGGTTGAGACTCCAATGGATGCCATGTAGAAGACCCTGAGACAGTGACACTATCGAAAGGGAGGACCAAGGCCTCGCAGCAGATAGAGAGACTGCTGGAGGAAATGAAGGCCCACGGAGGTTGAGACTTCCCAGGGTAAAGAGGTCAAGTAAAGAACATCCCTCCCGCAATCATCGACCCATCTCGAGAAGGAAATCGGCGCACTTCATGATTCCCAGGACAACCACGATGTCACTTTTCCGGGATCGGAAGGCGATGAAGAAGCCGAGTCAACCCCCATGACAAATCCAAAAGACTCACATGCGGATGTTCCAGGCACGAGCAAGTCGACCCCAAGACTACTCGTCAAACTTTTAACTTTGATGATGAGCCACCTCTAGAAATCTCATCATCGTCCGATGACGCTGCGATAAGGCCGAGGATAAGTCAATGAAAAGGAAAACTCAGCAGACCAACGGTTAAGTTAAGACAAGGCTCGGCTCAGCAAGCGGGTCTACTTCACAACCAAACCCACCCTGTAAAACCATCGCTCCAGCTCCTCAAGCTACACTGGATCGATTCCCAAAAGAACTTCACGCACACCGCTCATCATCGAACGATCCCAGATCGGCGGTGATGAATCTTTTGTAGAATCTTTCCCTTTCTCACCGGAGATACCAGAACTCCACGAAGAGTCGAAAACGAGCAAGCACGTTATCACGGACCAGCTCTGTTTTCACTCAGGCACCATTGTTCCAAATAGACTTTGATTTCGACGCTGTATGGCCATCACCGCAATGAAGAATCAGTGAAGTGCGAGAAGTGTTCAAGGCACTCTTTCTTCAAGTTGAACGAATGGAAAGGCATCGAGGCCTCTTTGGACATGCGCTGGACAACAGAGATGCCAATCTTACGGTGACTTGAGAGGCATCACGGTCGAGAATAAGGGAATGGTGGCAACATCGGCAATCAATGCGTGTGGAACAAGTGAGATACTTGAACCTTATTCAACAAGGCTGCGGTGTGGAGAGTCGAAAATGTTGATGCGAAAACAAAGCCGAGGAACACATTGAACATATGCATGAAGCCCACACCGCTAGAGATCAAGGCGCTGCGTGAGCGAAATGCAAATGATATACGGCGTTTGGAAGAACACATGACAAGAAAATTCAGCCTTCTCATGGGTGAGATGAAGCCGATCTCACAGAATCCAACGCTACTCTCGGCCTCAATTTCGTGCAAAGATACAACGCAGCTTGACTTGAAGCAAAATTCAACCATCGAAGACTTCGACTTCATGCTTGCCGGATGTTCCCTGGGTTCCTCTATCCTTTGATGATGCCAAAAGGGGGAAGAGGAATACCTTAAAGCAAAAAAATCTGGAAAAAAGAAAGGAGAGCGGTGACAAAGGAACAAATGAGAAGGAAAATCACCGAGGAAATTGTGAAACCAAAGAAAGGAAAATCTCGAGGGGAAGGATCAAAAGATATGACCTTGATGATTGCACAAACCCCAACAAGGTCCTCCATCACGGTGACATTATAAGCGGAAACTCCCCATGACTCGCCACTCCAACACTCTGTTTGTATCTATGGCCGAGAAGAGAAAAGCAATTGAAGCGAGGGATGAAGGAGGTGGAAGGAAGAATGGATGCCAGGGTGATGAACATCTTGAAAGAACACGGAGGCATTCCGGTTGGACAGAGACACATATGCCATTTCGGATGTCGGGACAGAGCCAAGATCGGTTGACGAATTCAAAACGCTCGAATCAAGGATATTTTGCAAATATGTCCATGGCTCAAGCTTGGGACTGTCTTTGGGAAAAAGGGTCTCACATTATGTGAAGAAAGGCTGACAGACAATGACAACCGCGATCACTCTGCTGGTCACTCCGCTGGCACTCACCGGAAAGAAAAAGCCCCAAAGACAAGATACGCCCGGGTAGAGGAAGAAGCGGCAGGTGGAGGAAGAAGCTTTAGACCTAGGCCTCTGCCCAAGAATATTGAATACGTAGATCCAGGAAAGAAAGGAGGGATCTCTTTGGTGGCTTGACCAAGTGGCGAACTTGCAAGTGGCTAAAACCAACGCTGAGTATGCAAAAAGAATAGAAGAAAAAACAAGAGACAAACTCGGCTATGGCGGGAGAGACAGGAAAGAATAAGAAAAGATGAAGGCTGCAAGAAAAGCATATGAGAAGAAAAAGAAGGCGGTGATGACGAAGAAGAAGAAGAAGAAGAGAAGAAGATCTTGATCAAGATGAAAGAAGGAGACAATGAAGGAGATGAAGTGTTCTTTGTCAACCCTTCGTGTATTTTATATGTAAATACATACAATGTAAGTCTTCGTAATATAGCTATAAATTTCTATTTTTTTGTGAAGACAATTACATACTCGATACACCTTGTAAACAAATTGTGTTAAGTACAAGAATGATATGATCAATAAAAAGATTGATTCTCACGATACATTCTATGTCAATACACTATCTGTATGTATCTTTGTTATCTGCATCTTTGTATGATTTAAGTTTTGGCATCATCAAAAAGGGGGAAATTGTTAGGAATTTTATTGTTTAGATTTTGATGAATGCCATGTAAAACTTAGAATAGAAAGTTGGCACCCCAATTCTTGTAAAATGTATTGTAAACAATTAGAGTGGCCAAGCTGAGTTAAGTCGGCCCGCCCTAACATGCAAGAAGACAAATCAAGGCTTGAAGGAAAATCTCTGAGAGACAATTTGAGTACAAAGAAGAAAAGCGACAGAACTCGATCAAGAAGCGGTGAGATACAAACAGTGGAACATCACCAAGTCAACTCAAGAGAAGCCAAGTCTCAAGTCAAGTGACGAAAGAGTCATCCATGATTGGAAGGCGACTCTAAGTCACCTGGGAAAGCAAGGAAATGCGGTCAAGTCGAGATAATCAGAAAAGAACCGTTGCACGAGAAATCAAGAGATTTACTTAAACAAGTAATATCTCCATACCACCTTTCTCGAGTGCTCGGTCCCGAGAAGCGTGCAATTGGAATGAACCAATGGGAAGCACTACACCGTGTCGAAACTCGAAAAGGTGAAACAACAATTCATACGAGGAAACAAAGAATTCCAAGAACGCAAGCCAACGATCGCAAAGTGACTTTCAAAAATAAGCCTATCTCTTCAACGGGCAAATTTTTGAAAGTTCACTATAAAAGGCTGAGGAGGTTGTTTGAGAAAATGATGCATGAATGACACACACGTGAAGATATACAAGCTTATCAAAAATCGAAATATTCTCAATCCTCAAGCTACATCTCAAGTACATCAATCCAACATTTCTGTGAAGGAAAGAGAACTTCAATTAGTTGAAGAGGAAAATATCGAAACAAGGGGTCTACATTCCGGAAGGATTGTAGAAAGGTTCAAGGCGTCAACCAAGTCTTAAGTTCTTGGAGGGCTTCGTGATCAAATCCAAAGTGCTTAAGCAAGTGAGTCAGTAGTAGCAAGGCAAATGCCTGAAGAAGAAGCCGAGTCGTCGAGAAGCCAAAATTGTGAGTGATCAAGGCGTCTCAGGCCGAGTCCCAAAGGATCAAGTCGGGTGTTGTGATCAAGACTTGTATCTGGTATTTACCACTCACTCAGAAATCGATCATTACTTAGTGGATTCCTCCGGGAGTTGGAGAAGAGAGGAGTAGAAGAATTACCCCATCTTGAACCTCTATAAAAACTTTCTTGTGTCATTTACATTTCAAAGATTTAAATTTACGCACTTTTAATTGCTCATATCGGTGATAAATTTGCTATCCATTTGATAATTTATAAGTACTAAATCAAGTCAGAAAACTTGCTTAATCAAACTTAAGGGTGTTAAGTCTTCCAAAAAACAAAACCACAAATGAGTCAATTTATAGCCAACAAATGAGTTACTCTATTAACAACTCAAATTTGAGTCTGTTGAGAGATTGACTCTCTTGAGTGACTAATTTGACTGTCCATCAAGGACACAAATGTAGAACTCTGTAGATTTAAAAGGCCTAAATCGAAAATTTGGTAAGGTTTATTCAACCCCCCTTCTAAACCTTACACTTACACCCCTTGGGACCTACAGATATGATATATCCTAAATGAGGTTCTATACAAACTATTATTGATATGCACTAGAATATATCTACAAGACTAAGGACCATGAAGGTTTTTTGAAATGATATTACAAAACATTGAGGAGTCTGTTTCTATCCACATGTGCTCAATATTTTGGACAAAATTGTGAGTGAGGGCAGCTTCCAATGCTTTGCATTCTACATGAAGAGGATCGGAATCCTGTGTGTTAGGAAATTTATTGTTTAGATTTTGATGAATGCCATGTAAAACTTAGAATAGGATGTTGGCACCCCATCTTTTGTTGTAGAATGCATTGTAATAAATAGGGATGGCCAAGCTGAGTTAAGTCAGCTACGCCCTAACATGCAAGAAGACAACCGGAGATTAGAAGGAAGACTCATTGCGAAGACAAAATGAGTATGGCAAAGAAGAGTAGACGAACTCTATCAGAAGCGGTGAGATGCGGTGAGTGAAGCATCATCAAGTCAACTCAAGAAAAGCCAAATCTCAAGTTGAAGTGACAAAGAGTCATCCATGATTGGAAGTGACTCTAAGTCACCTGGGAAAGCAAAGAAATGCGATCAAGTCGAGATAATCAAAAAGATCCGTTGCCGAAATCAAGAGAATTACCTAAACAAGTAATATCTCCATACCACCTTTCTCGAAGTGCTCACCCCGAAGCGTGCAAAAAGAATAAACCAATGGAAGCACTACACCGTGTCGAACTCAAAAAGGTGAAGAACAATTCATACGAGGAAATGGCAATTCCAAGGATCGCAACAAGACAAGCCAACGATCGCAAGTGACTTTCAAAAATAAGCCTATCTCTTCAACGGGCAAATTTTTGAAAGATCACTATAAAAGGCCGAGGAGTTTATTTGAGAAAATAGACACAAGAGATGGACCAACCAAAAACGTTCAACCAATTATTAGAAAATCCGAAATATTCTCAATCCTCAAGCCTACACTACGAAGAACATCAATCCAACACTCACCGTGAAGGAAAGATAACTTCAATCATTGAAGAGGAAAATACTTGAAAAATCAAGGGGTCTACATTCCACGAAGGATTGTAGAAAGGTTCAAGGTCGAACCAAGTCTTGAGCTTTTGGAGGGCTTCGTGATCAAATCCAAAGAGCTTGAGCAAGTGAGTCAGTAGTAGCAAAGCAAATGCCTGTGAAGAAGGCGAGTCGTCACGAGAAGCCGGTGAGTGATCAAGGCGTCTCCCGGGAGTCCCAAAGGATCAAGTCACCGTGTGATCAAGATCAAGACTTGTATGGACTGCTACCACTCAGTATCTTGATCAATACCTAGTGGATTCCTCCAGGAGTTGGAGAAGAGAGGAGTAGAAGAATTACCCCATCTTCGAACCTCTATAAAAATTTCATTGTGTCATTTACATTTCAACACTTTAATTCCTGCATCTTAATTGTTTAAATCACGATAAATTTGCTATCCATTTGATAATTTCCAAGTACTAAACTAAGCACTAAATCCTTGATTAACCAAACTTAAGGGTGTTAAGTCTTCCAATAAAACAAACCACGGTTGAGTTAATTTAGACTTAACAAATGAGTTATTCCATCAACAACTCGATTGAGTCTCGTTGAGAGACTAACTCTCTTGATTAACTAAATTGGTCATCCACCAAGGACACACTGGTGTGTAGTATCAACTCGAATATTTAAAAGGACTAAATCGAAAATTTGGTAAGGTTTATTCAACCCCCCCTTCTAAACCTTACACTTACACCCCTTGGGACCTACCCTGTGAGTAAGCAGGAAAGAGATATAAAATATCACCCAAATAGTCCCTAATAACCCCCTCCCCCCCCAATCCCAGCTGCTCCAGTAAGTCCCTTATAAGCAACATCAATATTCAGTTAAGCCATAGAGGTGTGCTCCACAAAACATGCGAATGATATATCCTTGAAGGAGGCCTAAAGTAGAGGCCACGAGCAGTTGCAGAAGAAACCCTTCCAAGTGGAGGCCTAAAAATAACTTAGCTTTGGAAAGAAGGTGAAGATGATTTTCAACATGTCTAATGATTCTAATATAAGAAAGGTTGTGAAAATAAGTCTTTTTGTCTCATTTTCTAGTATAAATCGTTTGAATGTTTGTAGGAAATTATTTTCTAGCAAAACATCTGCTCATGTATCACGGAAATAGATTGGTGGCATCTTCACTTTGTACCATGGGGTACCACCTGCGCCTCCGATCATGATTTCTGCATGTGTAATTCCTCGATTAAGGATAAGAATCCTTTTAGAGAAATCCCTTCCTCAAATAGCTGGTAAATCTTCTCTCATTTCTTTAGGAAAAACCTCCTGCTTTGCAATACATATTCCATCACCTGAATCAATATAGGCAGTGAAATACTCGACCTTGTATTCAACATATAACATTCCAATGAAATATATATGGAGAATGGACTAGTGGTCATCTGATTCTGTATCTTTTATCAGCCACTGTGAACTCCATTCCATCTTGTAATCTTTCCCAAGGTTTATGATCCTCAAGAAATTCAATACCCAATATTAATTTCTTTGGGATTTTTCCTGTTGTTCCTGTGATAGTCAACTTAATTTCACCCATTTTTAGGCTTCCTTGATACCTTCCAACTATAGATTGTTGGAGATAATATAGAGCATCACAAGGAAAAAATATTATCCTTTTGAGTGATTGTTCGCCAAAAATATTTGGATCATACAACTGCAAGTGTACAGTGTAGTTTATAGAATAATGGCAAGCAAGGTCGTATTCCTTAGGGATTGATATGTGAAACACTTAGGCTATAATAACATCGCATTACAATTTTATTTAAGGGACCGAATATCAAGTATTAATAAGAATCGAAAATTAAAGGAAAAACAAATACATTTGCGAGCCCCACAAGTACTTTCAACAACTACATGAGCAACCTTAGGCACATAATATCAACATGTTTCTTCAATATTAAATGCAATTAAAGTTTTAAAAATCAAGTCATGCAATTCTATGTGTTCAATTCCTAAGATAGTTTATTCCCCCTACCGGGTGATAAATAAACAGTAGCTTAATAACAATTGTAGATCTCCCGATACATTACAACTATTATTAACTCCCAAAAGATTTATGAATTGAATGACTCCCCATAAACAATTGTAGGTCTCTCGACATGTTACACCTGTTTATGTCTGAATTCGATTTCCGTCTTTGTTATAACTCATCTCCCGAATCTCGTACTAATAAATATGACATGCAAATTATTCCCGGTAAATAAATCAATTATAAATAAGCACTCGAATTCATAAAATAGAAAGCACGAATTAATTAAGAAAATAATTAATCATATTTAACATGAATCCATAGTTTCGATTATGCCCCTAAGATCCAAAAGATATGTCAAACATTGATTACAAACTCATAGACAAATTCAAAATCAACATTATGACATCATTTAAGCACACAGACAAGAGATCTTAGACATAGAAAGAAAACTCTTTCTTGTCAGGATGGATTCCCCTCCTAAGCATTCGAAGCTCTTGTGCTCCTGTAGATGTGAAAGCCTTGTGGTGTTCTTCGTGACCTAGCCTTCCTCTCTCAGAAGATCTTCGATTCTTGCGTTTCTGGTAATTTGATGTGTTTTCTCTGTATGAAGTGATATATTATCGTGTAAGCCTTGTGTCCCTTTTATAGATGCTTGGAGAGATCACTTGTAGAGTTGGAACGGGAAAAAAACTCCAAAAAATGCATCCTGGCAGAGTCCCACACGACCGTGTGGTTTGTTCCTCAGCCTTTCTTCACATATTTGTATGAGTTCACACGGCCTGGCCGTGTGATATTATACCCTTTCTCACACGGTTGTGTGAGTTCACATGGCCTGGCCGTGTGGCACTGGTTCCGTCCCCTGTTTTGCCCCACTTCACATGGTTGTGTGGTTTCACACCGGGATTTTCACATGGTCATGTGACACCACACGGTCCGGCCGTGCGAAGTGTTTTTGTCTATTTTCTTCGTCGTTATTGATCTTCTCTTCGCATTCGTCAATCTTAGCTGTGAACTGATATTTCTTCGTTTTAAGCTCCGTTTCCTGTAAAATAACAAGAATACGCAGTATCATGCCCTTTTAAGGAAACCAAGTAAAAACATACTAAATACGCGTGCAATTGCATCAAATATATATCATTTTAAGCCCCAAAATGCACATATATTTTATACACATCAAAATCCCCAAAACTTATAGCATTGCTCATCTTCGAGCAAATTAAGAAAAATAATATAAAGTGTAAAAACGAACACCCAAGAACACTATGAACATTAAATAGCATTTGACTCCATATTGAAAGAAACCATGTAATTCATTATCAATAAGTTATCATTCATAAACTCGGCATAATTAATAATCTCTTGGGTACCTGACATCGCGACTCACAAGTAGATAGTGTATCACTCGACTCTCAAATTATATGGGTAGTGTTTACGCTCAAATTCAATTCAGTGAAAGTAGAACTACCATAAGCTTGCAAATCATCTAACATTTCTACCACTTTTGTGTGCACAACTTAAGAATCAAAAAGGACTTTTATTAGTTTGTAACGTAGACTCATTGGTAAGGGCAGAGAAATTTGGATTAAGTGACTTGACTTGAGCAATAGAATTTAAGCATACAGACTTGCAATTCACCAACCCAATTTCATATAATATTAATTTTCTGTTTCAATTCCACCTTTATTTCTCATTTTTCATACTTAGGCCTTTTTGCCTTCTTTTCTTTTTTCTAGCCTTTAAGCTTTCAGAATTTTTCTTTTGCTTTGCTCGATTTTCTCTATGTAATTTTTCAGTGATTTTCTTTCTTTTTTGTGCTTCATGTATTTTTTCATTTACTCAGATACTGCTCATCCCTCTGTCTTTTGCCAACGTCCTCTCTTTTTTTTTCATAAATTTTTGCCACTTCTCCCCCAAACTTGTTCATTTTCTATAAGCTCAATAAATTTCAGGGATAAAATCATGTTTAAATTTTAAAGATCAATGTGGCTCAAAATAAATATTTTGGCTCAAAATTGGCTAACTAGGGAATCATGAGCTCATAGGTGTATTTTTTTTAGGCTAAGTAGGCTAGACAAAGATGGCCTTAAATCATTTTCAAAAATTGTACACACACATGGCTTCAATGAAGATACCAGAACAAGTTCTAGAGTTCTATCAATCATGAATGACACAATCAAGAAAAATAAGTCTGCAAAATATAAAGCAGTTATAGGCACAAAAGCTCACAGGCTTATTTTTCGCAAGTGCTAAAATACCCAATTTTCTCAATTAATGCTAATCAAATAAATGACATCTTCCCAACAATTCATCACATTATTTCCAGAAGTATGTATTGCCACTTTTTTTCCCAAAAATATTAATGCAAAGTGCTCTACATGCAATCCTAAATGCATTGCAAAATGCAGGAAATTACTAAATTTTGCATTCTTGACAACCCCCCAAACTTAAAATATGCTTCGTCCTGAAAATATGGAAATTATCAAAAGGAAGAGGAATGCATAATAAGTACTTACATGGATCACTGTGGTGGTGGAGGTGGACGGTAGGGATGAGATATGCCACTTGTCCATACTAGACATCTTCTCGTACATATGTTGCTGCTGCTGGTTGATGGCATCGAATCGCTGTAAGTACTCCTGGTGATACTCATCAGCTGTGGTTGTCAACTGGTACGTGTCATCTATCAATTTGCCCACATCAGCTTCTACCCTTTCGAGCCTTTCACTCATAGTAAATGGTTGGTTACCCCCTTGTAGAGAGGATTCCGGCATCTCCCTCATCGACTCATCCTGCTCTTCTTGAGCAGCAACCCCTGTACACCTCTAAGCAACCAGTTATCCCTATTTCTAATGGATATGGCTTCGGGGTTAGGAAGCTTAACTGTTGTTCTATCTGCTTGATTGAGCCAGTAGTCACGCCCATCGAATTTTATCATTTTCATAGCAGTTAGAACGGTCAGATGAATTAATTTAGGCCCCGCGGCCTCCTCATACCCCTCCAAATTAATATTGAAATATTCAGCAGGGGTTATCATCCCCCCAATGCAAATTCCACCCATCTCAAATTTTCTTATCCTATCAAATTGCCGGGCTATCATAGCCCCGACCTTTAGCACAATTTCAGTCCCCGATACCATACACCATATAATTCGTCTACCCTCAACGCCTTTCTACTCTCTTCACCCGCAAAAAATATTTCAGCTAAGACTCGATGAAAATAGCAGAACACTGGGTTTCTAATTCTAGACGCCTTTGAGGTACCTGGCGTGTAGATTCGTTTCCCAGTTATTTTTCTCCAAAACCTATCCTTATCAAACTCCTCGTGCTCCTCAACCCCATATGCCGGAGTTTTGTAACTTTCATTTAAATCATCAATTCTTAGTTCCCTCGGCTCATTCCCCAGGTGAAACCTAATTCCCATCAAGTTTCTTTTTCGAACCACCAATTCAAAGCTACTCAAAAATTTAAGCGTGATAACCGAATAAGTAGCCCAATGCCCATCAAAAATTCATGCCAATCAATTATACCACACATAGCTCTAAAATTTTCCAATAAACTTAAATTAGTAAGAGTAGGTTCATCGGGATACCTTGTGTTAAACCATGGATGAAAGTAGAGTATCGCACATCTAGCCCGGTATGTTTCATTTGGCAAGATTACATTTGAAGCTTCGGGCTCCTCGGGGTCGAATATTGGTTGAGGCTCGGGTTCGGGCTCCCTCATTCTTCTTGTATTTTCTTGTTCCACTTTCATCCCTAGAAGCCATGAATTTCAAGATTTTGAAGTGAAAAAAAAAATCTGAAATTTTGGAGTTTTGAGGTGCCTCAAATTTGGAGTAGAACTTGGAGAAATTGGAAATTGAAGGTATTTCATGGTGGGTTTCTTGAGAGGGTGAAGGATTTGTGTTTTTGGTTTGAGATTTGTGGTGAATTTGGAGAGATTTGGAGAGGAGTTTGGGAATTTAGGGAGAGAATCTTCGTATATTAGGGTTTATGTATGAGAAAGTGGCAGAAAAAGTGATATTTTGGGGTAAAAATAGGGGGTATTCTGTTTTTTTGCCCGTTTCTGTTCGCTGGGCCACACGACCGTGTGATGCCACACGAGCCGCTATGTGGCCCTTGGCGTGTGCACCGCTTACACGCACTGTCGTCGACCTTTGTCACACGACCGTGTGATGGTCACATGGCACTGGTCATATGGTGCTGGGCATTTCGTCCTCTCGCACGGCCGTCGTGTTGTCTCACATGACCGTGTGGGATTTTTTTCCCAATAACCGTGAGTTTGCCGTGACACCTCCTATACAACAACTCAAGAAAACTAAACAAAACTAAAAGTTAATTTAATATAAAATAGAAACAATAAAAAATAAAATTAAAATTGAAGGCGATAGAAAAAAATTGAACGAAAATAGAAATAAATTGGGTTGCCTCCCATAAAGCGCTAAGTTTTACATCTTGAAATGGACTTGATTTCTAATCACTTTTTCTAAACCGTGTCATTTGAACTCTGTGAACCCTAATCGCCATCCATCAGACGAATGGCATAGCATTGTTCTCGCGGATTTAGCTCAGTATCGCTTGGGAATTTGCCTTTTTGATGTTGGCCTCCCACAACAGTTGCAATCTGGGCTACTTGTGTTTCCAGAGATTTCATTCTTGCGTTTACGTTCGTGTTCAGCTGAGTGACCTGTTCTTCTATCCTGTCTATCTTCGCTTCATCTTTGTTAAGTCTCGCCCTTGTTTCTCCAATAAACAAGAATAACATCTCTTCAACGAGATGCTTTCTTTTCACTTGACTCCGCTCTCCCTTGATTACCCACATTGTATCCTGGAGGTGGCTGCAAAATTTTTGTTGTTAGCATAAAAAAGGTTTTCATGGTTTCACAACCCCGGATGATAGTAGTTGGGTGTCTGATTATTTCTATAATTGTTGTTGAAGTTCCTTTGTTGGCCCACAAAGTTTGCTTCTTCTTCAACAACAGCAGGATCTCTTGTAGTCACTTCCTGCATCGCATCCAGTTTCATATTCAGCACGGATACTTGTTCTGTGAGCATGGCGACCTTCTCATCCTAAACTTTTGCCACACGTCGACAATAGATCTCTTGGATGGCCATTGATAACTGTTGTTCGCCATCTCTTCTAACAAATCTAGTGCCTCCTCAGGATATTTCCCAAGTAGTGTACCCCAGATGCAACATCTATAATTGTTCTTGTGTTGACACTCAAACCATTATAGAAGTACTGGACCTGTTGGTAGTCAGGATATCCATGTTGAGGGAATTTCCTTAGAAATTCCCTGAATCTATCCCATACTTCATATAGTGGGCTCAGCATCTAATTGCCTAAACTTGGCGATCTCAGATTTCAGTTGCAACATTTTACTGGGGGGAAAGTATTTGGATAGAAATCGTTGACTTAGTTCTGCCCAATTTGATGTTGGTGGTGTTAAAGAGCATAACCATCCCTTAGCCCCCAAAACCGATTTTGTGACACCATCGGATCAATCTTTGGTTTTAGTTCAAAGTTATGCATTGATCGTGACGACGGCCACACCCCCATAAGTCGAGACTTACCTATGGTTGGAAGTAGTCCTAACGCGCCTTGCGGGCCTTTCCATAGTCGGTCTGGCGCGCCCCTGGTGGCGCTCTTATTGTTTGTTGTCCACCGCGTTTGGATTTGTCCCATCCGCCATTGCTTTGGCTCTTTTCCTTAGTTGCTTTGTTGTCTTTTCGATTTCCAAATCAATAGGTATTGGTCAGGTTGATCTCGAACGCGTGATCATGCACTATCTGCACTTAACAAAAATAATGTTACAAAGAACAAATAAAAAATTATTTCAATTTTTCAAAATTTTAAAAAATAAAAATTATGCTTCAATTAAGATAGAACTACTTATTACTATATCTAAGTAGAATCTAATCAATCCACGGCAACAACGCCAAATACTTGATAGCCAAAAATATTTTGATCATAACACTGTAGTTTATAGAATAATGGCAAACAAGGTTGTATTCCTCGAGGATTGATATGTGAAACACTTAAAGCTATAATAACATGGCATTCCAATTTTATTGAAGCGACCGAATATCAAGTATTAATAAAAATCAAAAATTAAAGGAAAAATAAATAAATTTGCGAACCCCACAAGTATTTTCAACAACTATAAGAGCAACCTGAGGCACATAATCTCAACATGTTTCTTCACACAATCTCAACATGTTTATTCCCCCTCCCAAGTGATAAATAAATAGTAGATTAATAACAATTGTAGATCTCCCCATATGTTACAACTATTATTAACTCCCAAAAGATTTATGAATTGAATGACTCCCCACAAACAGTTGTAGGTCTCCCACATGTTACACCCGTTTAAATGTCAATTCAATTTCCGTCTTTGTTAGAACTCATCTCCCGAATCTCGCACTAATAAATACGACTTGCAAATTATTCCTTGCAAATAAAAGCAATTATAAATAAGCACTTGAATTCATAAAATATAAAGTATGAATTAATTAAGAAATAATTAATCATATTTAACATGAATCAACAGTTTCTATTATGCCCCTATGATCCAAAAGATATGTCAAACATTGATTACAAACTCATAGACAAATTTGAAATCAAAATTATGACATCGTTTAAGCACAGAAATAGATCTTAGACATAGAAAAAAACCTTTCTTGTCAGGATGGATTCCCCTCCTAAGCCTTCGAAGCACTTGTGCTCCCATAGATGCGAAAGCCTTGTGGTGTTCTTTGCGACCTAGCCGTTCTCTCTCAGAAGATCTTCAATTCTTGCGTTCCTATGTAATTTGATGTGTTTTCTCTGTATGAAGTGATAAATTTTCGTGCAAGCCTTGGGTCCCTTTTATAGATGTTGTGAGAGATCACTTGTAGAGTTGGAACGGGAAAAAAACTCCAAAAAATGCGTCCTGGCAGAGTCCCACACGACCTGGCCATGTGGTTTGTTCCTCAACCCATCTTCACACATTTGTATGAGTTCACACGGCCTGGCCGTGCAATGTGATACCCTTTCTCACACGGTTGTGTGAGTGCACACGATCCTGGGCCGTGTGTACTGCTTCGTTTCGTCCCCTGTTTTCCCCACTTCACACGGTTGTGTGGTTTCACACCGGCATTTTCACACTACCGAGTGACACCTTGTAGGTCCCAAGGGTGTGAGTGTAAGGTTTAGAAGGGGGGTTGAATAAACCTTACCAACTTTTCGATTTAGTCCTTTTAGGATGTTCAGAGTTAATACTTCACAGCTAAGTCCTTGATGGACAGCTAAGTTAGTTGATCGATCGAGTTAGCCACTCAATGCAGACTCGGCCTCGAGCTATTGATAGAATAACTCACTGTTTTGACTAAAACTTAACTCGATTGTGATATGTTTTATTGAGAAGACTTAACACCCTTGAATCTTGGTTTAAGTTTGTTTTAATACTTGATTATAGCACTTTGTTAATTATCGGATGGACAACAAATTTATCGTGATATCAAAATAGTATGCAATATTTAAAGTCTTTGAAATGTAAGTGACACAATAAATTTTATAGAGGTTCGAAGATGGGGTAATTCTTCTACTCCTCTCTTCTCCAACTCTGGAGAAATCCACTAAGTATTGATCAATGTACAAAGTGGTTATCGGTCCGGATGCAAGTCTTGATCACACGGTGACTTGATCCTTTGGGACTCGATCACGAGATACCTTGGTCACACAAACGGCTTCGTGCGACTCGAACTTCTTCACAGGCGGCCGCTTTGCTACTACAACCCACTTGCTCAAGCTTCTTGGATTTGATCACGAAGCCCTCCAAAAACTTGAAACTGGTTCGACCTTGAACCTTTCTACAATTCTTTGTGGAATGTAGACCCCTTGATTCTTCAAATGTTTCCTCTTCAACTGATTGAAGTCGTCTTTCCTTCACAGGTAAGTGTTGGATTGATTTCCTTCGAAGTTCTGGCTTGAGGATTAGGCTTGAATGACTTGAGAATTTTTCTAGTTACAATTTGAATAATGGCTTAAAAGCTTGTGTTTTAGGTATGCAAGGTAACCTTTTCTCAAATTGATTTCTCAGCCTTTTATAGTGTTCTTTTGAAAATATGCCCGTTGACTTCTTGCATGTTCAGGCATAGCTGACTTAACTCAGCTCGACCAGCCCTATCTATTACAATGCAAATTACAGGGAAAATGGGGTGCCAACTTTCTATTCTAAGTTTTACATGGCATTCATCAAAATCTAAAAATTAATTTCCCAACAATTTCCCCCTTTTTGATGATGCCAAAACTTAAAACATGCATTCAACAATTAAATAGCAAAGATACATACATACAATGTAGAATCACAGAATGTATGCACAGAATCAATCTTTTAATGATCATAGCATTCTAGTTCTCTACACAGCTGTTTACAAAGTGTATCAGAGCTTAATTAGAGCTTAAGGTAATCATGCTATTCTATATCTACGCAAGTATAGAAATTATACAATTTTATTCAATGTACAGAAGACTTACATGCAAATGCATTTACATAGTAAAATACATGAAGGGGTGGACAACACTTCATCTCCTTCGCTGCCTCCTTCTTTCCTCATCAGCTCTGTCTTCTTCTGATCTTTTTCTCTTCTTCTCTTCTTCAGCTGCTTTCTTTTTCTCATATGCTTTTCTGGCAGCTTCATCTCTTCTTTTTCTTTCTTGCCTTTCTTCCCACAACTGAGTTTGTCTTCTATTTTCTTCTTCGATTCTCTTCACATACTCAGCATTGTTCTTGGATACTTGTATGTTGGCTATTGCATCAAGTCCAAATTCTAATAGATCCCTCCTTTCTTCCCTGGATCTACGTATTCAATATTTTTGGGTAGAGGTCTAGGTCTGAAACCTCTTCCTCCACCACTGCTTCTTCCTCTGCCTCTGGGCGTGTATTGTACTGGGGCCTTCTTCTTCCCAGCTGAGTGACCAGCAGGGTGACCACAGGCAGAGCGACCGCGGTGTCTGTCACTGTCGGCTTCTTCACATAGCTTGAGGCCTTTTCCCAATACAAATCCCGGCTTGGGTCATGGACATGTTTTCAAGTAGCCCTCGGACTCGAGCATTTTGAATTCATCGATTGATCTCGGCTTGCTTCCGACGCCGAGATGGCATCGGATCTCACTTTCTTTGGAATGCCTCCATATTGTTTCGGATATTCATTACTCGGGCATCCATCTTTCCTTCCACCTCCTTCATCCCTCGCTTCTACTATCTTCCTCTTTTCGGCCATGGAGTGCGCGGAGTGTTAGAGCGGCGAGTCATCGGGAGTTTGCTTTGATGATATCACCGTGACTAATCCTTGTTGAGGGTTTTTGCAATCATCCAGTCATGTCTTTCGAACCTTCCCCTCAACATTTTCCTTTCTTCTCTATCTCTGTTCCTCAGTTGTCTTCTCCTTCACAACTGCGTCCTTCTTCTTCTTAGCTTCAGATCCTTTTAACGTCTTTAGGTATTCCTCTTCTCCCTTTTTGGCATCATCAAAGGAGAGAGGAACCCCTGGAAACATGCCAACAATCATGAAGTCCAAGCGACTGATAGCTGAGTTATGCTTGGAATCTGCTGCGGAGTATGCTGCACGGAATTCAGAGCGAGTGGCTTTCGATTCTGCTGCCACCTGCTTCAGTTCAGCCGAGAGGAGGCTGAATTTCTTCTCCATGTTCTCCTCTACGCGCAGAAGCTCTTTGCGATGAAATTCACGCAGCAACTCCATTTCTGTGTTATGTGAGGTATGCATTATGTCAATATTTTCCTGCATCCTCCTTTTCATGTCAGCATTATCAGCACTCCAGACTAGCATTTTATTGAACAATGTTCTGAAGTACCGAACTTGTTGTTTGATAAATGGTTTTATCATGATTTTGATGATTTTGCTTTTATACCAAAACAATATTTTTAAAGGTTGTCCAAATACTCCTATATGATTTAAAATGATTTTAAATATTTTCCAGAGTATTTCTTCAAGTCTTTTTCGACAAAATTGGACAACGATTTTATATGATTTTGTGTCAAGTGTTTTTACATCAAAACAATGTCCCTGAATGTTGTCCTAATACTCCCGATTGGTCTAAAATGTTTTTACTATTTTTTGGAGTATTTCTTGAAGTTTATTTTCAATATAAAATTGGACAACACTCATGTTTCAGGCTCGACCGGTCGCCCTATGGGGCAACTCGTACCTGTGTTGAGTTTTGGAACAGAAAAAGGGACGGAGGAAAACTTGAGGGAGGCGACCGGTCGACCGGTAGGGGCGACCGATCCACCCGGAGGTCGACCGGTGCCTGGGAAGCCCCAAGGTGCAAGGTGCGATCTTCTATGTTTCATGTTTTATCTAACCCCAACCGGTCCAACATGAGGCGACCGGTCGCACCCCCCCTCCAACCGGTCCCCTGTGTAAAAATTGCGAGTTTTCAATTCAACTTATCTCTCGTGACGGTCGAACCCTTCGTTTGACAGCAAACAATCCATTGAGTTTGCAGACAACTTTACCTTAATTTGAGGGGATGATTTCTAACAGCTCTTTTCTTCAATTGTCTTGGTATTTTTTACAGAATTCATGTCCCCAAGAGGAGCCTATCATGTACAAGACATCTTCTATAAATAGAGGAAGAATTGAAGCAACACAACAAGAGAGAAAACTACAACACAACAAGATACACTCAAGAATACACTTGTTCTTACATTGTCTTATTTCTTGTTGTAATTTGCCTAGCTATTCACTTTCACATCCTTGAGGTCTAGGCTATTCTTGATTACACTTTCACTCAATTGTATTATTCATTATCAAGTTGTAATCTTGAATTTGTGGGTTATCATTCAACACAAGATATCATTGTGAGTGTTCTTGTGGTAAGAACACACTTGGGTGATCTAGGTGTTAGGTGTAAGAAGATTGTGGTAATCTTCTTGTTGAGGTGTTGAAGAATTTGGTATTCTTCAAGGTTGAAGATTGTGGTAATCTTCACAAGGTGCCGTTGGAGATTGTGGTAATCTTCAAAGGGAGATTGTGGTAATCTCCAAAGTGGTGTTGAAGAAAGAGTGTGGTGCTCTTCAAGGTGTTGTTGTAAGTTGGTGTTGTATTAATTTTGGTAATTAATAAAATCTTTTTTTGAAATCCATCCGGATATACCGGGGTGGTAGAGATTAGGCCCTAGGTGGGTTGAACCTCTTTAAATCGACGTGTGTTGTTTACATTCCGCACCTTAATTATTGTCTTTGAGCTTTCGGTTTGAAAACGAGGTAAAATCGAAAAGATGGAGATAATCTATTCACCCCTCCTCTAGATTATCGTAGCCGCTGGACTTACAAGTGGTATCGAGCCAAACTCTTTGGCAAGCTCGTTTCACATCGCGAGTGAAGAGGAACGATCGTCGGCTACGAATGAAGTTCACCTTTCCGGCACCTCCACCACCAAGCCACCTCTATTTGATTCCAAAAATTTTATATTTTGGAAAGAAAGAATGGAATGTTATCTACAAGGTTGCGGGTTCGATATTTGGAACATCGTCATAAATGGAGAATCCATTCCGATAAAAGACACACCACACAGCTCCAAAGGCCTCAAAGAGCTAAATGATGAAGAGAATAAAATCATCTCCTTAAACGGTAAAGCTCTCAATATTTTGTATTGTTCACTTACTAATTTGGAATATGAACATATTGTAGGAATTCGATCGGCACATGAAGTATGACAAAAATTAGAAGCCATTCATGAAGTATATGCAAATGATAGGAGCAACTTAAAAGCATCTACTTCTCAAAGGTATACAATGTCAAATCTAAGGAACAATCCCCTTGCAACTTCCAACTATGAAGAAGTTGAACATTGTCTTATGGGCATCGAAGAAGAAAACGAGGTATGTCTTAAACCCTCTAGTTCTTATGATATTGTTATTCAAAATAATTATAGTGATTTGCAAAATGATTTTGATGATCTTCAAAATGAATTCCAAGATTTACTAGTTAAGTACAAAAATTTGAAAAAGGAATTCAATGTTTTGAAAAATGAAAAGGATAGTTTATTTACTTCCTATGAATTACTATCATGTGCTCACACCACCACACTTGACAAGGTTAGAAACCTTGAAAAACAAAATAGTACTCTTGTTGAGGATATGAATTGCATGAAAAATGATTTATCAAAATCAAACTTGAGTACCAATAAATTGCCCAATATTGTGAATGTTAATGATTGTGATAATTTGAAGAGTAAACTTGATCATGAGCCTAATGGTATAAATCATATGAAAAGATATCGAGTTCCTATGCATATTAGTGATGTTACTTGCTTTTATTGCGGTAAGAAGGGTCATACAGTAAATACTTGTCGGGCTAGAAATAGCTCTAATTATTGTTGGAGACCTAAAAGTCTCAAGACGAATCCCAAAGGATCCAAGCACTTGAGGGTACCACAAAACAATGTTATATTAGGTACCCGGAGAAATAATAATCGAAGAAAATTCATACCGCCAAGAAAACATCAAATGACCATTTCATTTGATCAAAGGAAAAAACATTTTCAACAAAGTCATTTTCCAAGAAGAGGAAATAATCAAAAATGGGATAAACAAAATCCTTGGAAGTGGCAAAGACATCATCAACAAGATGATTTTCCAAGAGAAAGACACTTTCAAAAATGGGAAAGCCACAATGCTTGGAAATGGAGCAATTGGAGAAACCATCATCAACAAGAAGATTTTCAAAAGGGAAGATACCATCAACAATGGGAACGACACAACCCATGGAAATGGCGTAATTGGTTAACCGTATCTCCCTATTTAAATATGCATTTTATTTTGTTATTATGCATGCTTTTATTTGTGTCTTAATTGCAAAACGAGTTTCAAGTATTTATTTTTTAATAAGGTCTTCAATATATATTTGTGCTTTTAAAATTTTTTTGAAAAGAAGACCTTATATGATGTTTTTAAAATCAAGTGCATTTTTGTAGACTAAAGTGTGTTATCATCTCTTATGGATTTTTATGGCATGAGCTTACTTGTGATATCTCTTAGCCTACACTTTTATCATTATGATTTGTGCTAGATTTGTTTTAAGAATTGTGTAGGATTTACATATTTTCACAAATGGCCATTTACGTCATTATTTGTCAAGAAAGGCATAAATTATCGAGGTACGCTTACTTGTGTTATTCTTACTCTTATAGACTCGATATATGTATTGCCATGTGCCTATGTGCTTGTTTTTTTTAGTATTTCATACAAGTGCCATTAAGAGAATTTTTAGATTTTTTGAAAGGCACTATTCGATATTTGATTGCACATATTTGCTTTGTCAACTCTTGTTCAAATACTTTTCTTAAATGAGGTCTCAACTATATGCTATCGGATTTTCAAATTTCAAAAGAGACATTTTGTAGCTTTCTTAAGCTTATTTGAACTTGCATGATTTATTAGACTCTTGATGATATTCTAAATGCATAGTATGTGTTTCTTGCTTCATAGTCTATATATATATAGTGTTTATTTCTACTATGCTCTTATGCAAGATATTTTGTGATTGATGATTGAGGCATGTTTTTACACTTAGGCTATTTTTTTCTTGCTTATATAAGCGATGTCGGTAATGAGTTTGTTAAGTTGTGTAGATGAGAAATAAAGTACTCCAAATTAGGGGTGTTCATCGAATCGAATTCCGGATTCTTCGACTTCTTCGAATCGAATTTAATCGAATGAACATTTTAAACCTCAATTCGAAATTCGATCCTAATTCGATTAATTCGAATCGAATTTAAACGAATTGGATTTCTCAATTTTCGAATCGAATTCGAATCAATCCAAAAATCCTAATTTATCGATGAAGTGAACAAGGTTTGGATTCATAACATAATATGTTTGGACTATACCTAGTAAAATTCCAGATTTTGTTTTTTCAAAATTACAAATTATCGACTAACTATTTTTCATTGTTTAATTTAACTATAAACTATCATAAATTCATAATGAACTCCTTTATATAAATTTAATAAAACATTTTGTGTCAATTTTATACCAGCACTAGTTACTTGATAAACAACTTCTATACTCAAATATGAGGTATCAAATTGACAAAGTGTATGTATGAAAATAGATAAAGAGATATAATGTGTGCTATCATATAATTTTTTATTTTAATATGATCTGAAGATAAATATATGTAATATAGTGTACAGATGTATAATATATAATGCATATTGTAATAAGAATATAAAATAAAGGAAAAAAAATCAAAGACTATATTGTATAAATGTGTAGTGTATGTTGTATAGTGTATGTACACAAATTTTGTACTTCTCTATACAATGGACATATCTGGTGGAATATTCTTATAGATTATTTCATCATATGCCCTCCACGTGAGATTGTAAGAACAAAACATTTTTTACCTAAAATATATTTTTTAACACAAAAAATGATTATTTGAATATGGTCTAAAGATAAAAATTTGAAGCAATGTAAAATGTATTTCATATACTATTAAGTGTAATTATTTCCAACAAAAACTAAAAAACAAGATGAAAAAGAGTTATAATTTTATATTTTAATTTAAAGAGTAGTGTTTTATTCATTTATATATATTATAAATACATGTGTATAATTTACATATATACAATAAATAATTATGTATAGTGTGAAATATATACATATAAATTTCGAATTGAAATACGAATTCGAATTGAAATATAAATTCGAATCAAAATACGAATTTGAATTTAGTCGAATTTCACCTCGAATTAGGATTTTCGAATAGAATTCGAAAAAAAAACCTCAATTCGTTATTCGATTCAAATATTCATATTCGAGATTCGAGTTGATTCGAAATTCGATTCGAAATTCAAAAATCCTAATTCGAAACTAAAATTTGAATTCGATCCGAATCGAATTTCGGATCCATTCGAAAAATGAACACCCCTACTCCAAATATTAGTTACCTCAAAATATTTGGATGTAAATGTTCTATTATGAACACCTTAGATCAATTGGATGCCCTATGATGATAGTGATGAAGAAGACAAAAAGGGTATTCCGGAACAAACTCGATGACCAAGGCAACATTGGTCGAACTAAGGCGAGGTTAGTTGCTCGAAGCTATTTTCAAGAAGAAGGTAATTGATTTTGATGTAACATTTGCACTCATAGCACATTTAGTAGCTATTTGCATTTTACTTGCCCATTCTTGTTTTAAGAAAATTTCAAGTTTTACCAAATGGATGTTAAATCCAATTTTCTCAATGGTTTTATTCAAAAAGAAATCTATGTAAAACAACCTCCGGTTTAAAATTTTCTAGGCCAAATGATATTTATACAAGTACCCCATGTATGGTATGATAGACTTAGCTATTTTTGCTAAATGATTTTACAAGAGGTAAAGTTGATACTATTCTCTCTGTTTTTTTTTTAAAAAGGGCAAGATTGTTTACTTGTGCATATTTATGAGAATATCTTTGGTACTACTAATGAATATTTGTGCAAGATATGTTTTTCTAAGTTGATACTAGGTGAGCTTGAGATGAGCATGATGGGGAGCTCAATTTCTTAATTGGACTACAAATTATTCAATGCCAAGACGATGGTTATATAAAAACTCTTGAAGGAGTTAAGCATTGAAGAAAGAAGAACCATCTCAACCTCTATGGCTAAAGATTGACAAAGGTTGAGAAAGGCATATCGGCCGACAAACAAATTCGAGGTATTTTTTTCTTGTATTATTCCTATAGACTCGACATTCCATATGCCTTATGTCTATATGATCGACTTCAAAAACAATCCCAACGAATCTCTTTGAAGTGCCGTTAAAAGAAATTTTCAAATACTTGTAAGACACTTCTTCTTATGACTTGTTCATCCAAAGTTTTAAAACGTTATTATTTTTCGGGATAACAAGTCCGTTATGTAAATTTTATTTTTCAAAATATGGTTCGTCATAATCGAACTAAACATATTAAGATTCGATATTTTTTAAGGGATTGCATGTTTTAACAAAAACTTGAGATGTGTTTAATTCCGTCTCAAAGATAACTCGCGGACTTTTTAATCGCTCACCGCCGAGTATTTTACCTCATTTCGAGCTTGATTATGACATAATGTATATTGAATGAGGTCTACGTTTGCATTTTACACGTTTTCAAAATTTAGGGACGAAAAATCGGATTTTTGGATCAAATTGCGGAATTTCAAAAACGTAACAGAACCAGTGGGCTGCCAGGGCAGGGGCCAACCGGTCGCCCACTAGCTCGACCGGTGGCCCATGCCCTGGACCGATCGCCCTAATGGATTTTTGGTTTAAAATGCGTCTGTTTTCCAGACTTAGCCATTTTTGGCTATTTTGGTCATTTTTCGTCCCCTTCGCCAATTGCACACAAATTTCACTCCAAATTTGTTTTGTTGCATACATTTCATGTCTTGGACTCATTTAGGCTCGATTATCATCATCATTGCTCATATTCACCGATTAAATGGTAAGAATTCTAATTCTTTATCTCAATTGGGTTAAACCCTTGAGAACTTGGCCTATATGTATTTTCTTGATGAAATTTGTATATGTTTGTGATGAAATAGTTATTTATGATATATTGTATTGTGTTTGAAATTATTTGGTGATGAAAAACTTGGCTTGATTGCTTTTACAAGGGTTATATATATCTTCTTCAATTTTTGATACCCGCCAAGTGTTCGATAAAATATCTCAATGAAAAATTCTTCACCTACATGATTCTCTTGATTTCAAAAGTCTTATATATTTATTGAGATCATGTTTTGCAAATCAAATGAGTTTTCATAAGCTTCTACAAGTCGTATGATTGACTTTTCCCTCCCTTTTGGCCTATAAGCTTCATTGTTCAAATAGCTCGATACATCGGTTTAGTTGCGCACTTTGATATGATTATATGATGTTTTTATCGTGCTAACATTCTTTTTAATGATTGCAAAGGGGGAGAAACCTGTTATGAGCTCTTTAGCTCAAAGAAGCTAAGATAAGCTTAACGAAAAGAATCTATAAGCTATGGCTTCATAAAGCCATAAGTTGTGGATCATATTTAGTCCACTTGGTGTTTTATGGCTGTGTATGATTCTTGGTCCATTGGTTGTAGTATGGACTTATATATGTTTCTAATGATGTCTCTTTGACAACTCCTTAGCTCAAAGAAGCTAAGATAAGCTTAACGAAAAAAGAAGCTATAAGCTATGGCTTCATAAAGCCATAAGTTGTGGATCATATTTAGTCCACTTGTGTTTTATGGTCATGTATGATTCTTGGTCCATTGGTTGTAGTATGGACTTATATATGTTTCTAATGATGTCTCTTTGACAGGGGAGCTTTTAAGTTATTGATACCTAAGCTCAATATTGAAAAGCTAAGCCTTTAGCTTTTGATTAAATTGCTTCTATTACTCTTGTTGTGCATGTTGATAGGGGGAGAATTTGCTATATGTGTTTGAATATCTATACTCCCTTCCTTGTGTTTATATTGCGCGGAATATTGTCGCTCTCAACGGATATTTTTTTACCAGAAAACTTGTTTTGTTTTCAATATCGCCTCTCAAAATTGTTTTGCTTTCAAAATCGACCTTGTTGAATTGTTTTGGTTTGTAATCATCAAAAAGGGGGAGATTGTTTGATAAATGGTTTTATCATGATTTTGATGATTTTGCTTTTATACCAAAATAATGTTTTTAAAGGTTGTCCAAATACTCCTATATGATTTAAAATGGTTTTAAATATTTTCCAGAGTATTTCTTCAAGTCGTGTTCGACAAAATTGGACAACACTTTTATATGATTTTGTGTCAAGTGTTTTTACATCTAAACAATGTCCCTGAATGTTGTCCTAATACTCCCGATTGGTCTAAAATATTTTTACTATTTTTTGGAGTATTTCTTGAAGTTTATTTTCGATATAAAATTGGACAACACTCATGTTTCAGGCTCGACCGGTCGCCCTATAGGCAACCCGCACTGTGTTGAGTTTTGGAACGAAAAAGGGACGGAGGAAAACTTGAGGGGGCCACCGGTCGACCGACTCGTTTCATGTTTTATCTAACCCCAACCGGTCCAACATGAGGGCGACCGGTCGCACCCCCCTCCGATCGGTCCCCTGTGTAAAAATTGCAGAGTTTTCAATTTCAACTTATCTCTGCGCGACCGGTCGAACCCCTCGTTTGACAGCAAACTATCCGTTGAGTTTGCATACAACTTTTCCTTAATTTGAGGGGTTGATTTCTAACAGCTCTTTTCTTCAATTGTCTTGGTATTTTTTACAGAATTCATGTCCCCAAGAGGAGCCTATCATGTACAAGACTTCTTCTATAAATAGAGGAAGAATTGAAGCAACACAACAAGAGAGAAAACTACAACACAACAAGATACACTCAAGAATACACTTGTTCTTACATTGTCTTATTTCTTGTTGTAATTTGCCTAGCTATTCACTTTCACATCCTTGAGGTCTAGGCTATTCTTGATTACACTTGCACTCAATTGTATTATTCATTATCAAGTTGTAATCTTGAATTTGTGGGTTATCATTCAACACAAGATATCCTTGTGAATGTTCTTGTGGTAAGAACAAACTTGGGTGATCTAGGTGTTAGGTGTAAGAAGATTGTGGTAATCTTCTTGTTGAGGTGTTGAAGAATTTGGTATTCTTCAAGGTTGAAGATTGTGGTAATCTTTACAAGGTGCCATTGGAGATTGTGGTAATCTTCAAAGGGAGATTGTGGCAATCTCCAAAGGTGGTGTTGAAGAAGAGTGTGGTTCTATTCAAGGTGTTGTTGTAAGTTGGTGTTGTATTAATTTTGGTAATTAATAAAATCTTTTTCTTTTTGAAATCCATCCCGGATATACTGGGGTGGTAGAGGATTAGGCCCTAGGTGGGTTGAACCTCTTTAAATCGATGTGTGTTGTTTACATTCCGCACCTTAATTATTGTCTTTGAGCTTTCGGTTTGAAAAAGAGGGTAAAATCGAAAAGATGGAGATAATCTATTCACCCCCTCTAGATTATCGTAGCGCTGGACTTACACTTGTTCCACGCGCATTGTCTCATTGTTGTTGCCACCATTCCCGGATCCCGACAATTATTCCACGCGCAGACGACAATGATCATTAGGCGTCTCGGTTATCCAGTCTCATGTCTAGTGAGGCCTGGTGCCTTTCCATCTTCTCTATCTCCGCAAATATGGCCTTGAAAACGTTTCGAACCTCACCGTCACTTGCTCTCGGTGCGGCCAAAGATCAAAGTCGAAATCTGCTTTGGGACGATGGTGTCTCATGGGAATGACGGGATCAGGTCTATGGAAACGTTGTTGATCTGTGGCTGATTCTTCAAGAAGATCAGGCAACTCCAGAGAGAAAGGGAACGATTCTTCGAACGGATCATCACGGACAACGGGAATATGTTCAATGGTAACTCATGCCCGTGATGTGCCCGGTTGCGTCAATTCTGCTGCAGCTTGGGTAGCCTGCGCAGTTGAATGTGTTTCAGCTGTGGTCTGTTGGGGTATTGACCACTGGCCGAGCCTCACTGTCTCAACACTTCAATCGGTCTCAGCTGGTTTTTCCATGTGAGTTGACTGGTCCTCGGCCGTATCAGTAGCGTCATCGGACGATGATGAGATTTGCATGGGTGGCTCATCATCAAAAGTAAAGGTTTGGCGAGTAGCCTTAATGTCGGACTTACTCGTGCTTGGGAGAACATCCTCACCGAGTCTTTTGGATCGGCAATGGGGATGACTCGCCTTCCGTCTTCACCTTCGATCCTGCAAAGGTTACATCGATTGTCTTGGGAATCGTGAAGAGCACTTATCTCCTTTTCGGATGGATCAATGATAGTAGGAGGGATGTTACGTGCTTCCGTCTTTTACCCCGGAAGTCTCAACCTCCCGTTGGCCTTCATTACCTCCCCTCGCAATCTCAACTGCAATGAGGCCTTGGACATTCCCTTCGGCTGCATTCAACTGCCTTTAGGGTCTTGAGAGGTGGCATCCACCGGAGTCTCAACTCCATGGATTGCACTTTCATTGCCCAGTGTTAACTCCTGGGCGCTTCCATCCTGTGCCTCTACCGCATCGCATCGCATTTTCCTTCAAAGCAGTTGGCACTTCAGCTGAGACAGACTCAACTGTCTGAGCCTCTTTAGTGACAACTTGTTGTGTATCCATTTGTTTTTCTTTCTCCACTTCGCCTCCAAGATTCGTTAGTGAGTCACCGCAAGATCCCCCCGTCCTTCTGCCGCAGTGGAGGGAGTTTCCCCTCAGCACACCACCGAGTGACTTGGATTGGGGTCACTAGTCTCCAGACTCCCGGCTGTTCCCTTTGAGTGTTCAGCCGTTGGGGCAGGTGGTAAGACACCTTCATCAGGGGTTGGCTCGACTTGGGTCCCCAAGTTCCCAGTTTCATCGCCAATTCCCTTAACACCTTCTTCTGAGTGAGCTGGGGAAGTGGTGGCAGCAACAACGGTTGCAATTCGCTGCACCACTCCCATAGGATCAATCTCCAGCTGTGATTTGGAAGATTCCCCAGGGCCTTCCATCAGCTGTTGCTCATTTAGGATCCTGGATTCCATTGCTTGCTTGCGTCTCCAATTCTTCAAAAGAAGAACAGGTCCGGATCCTCATCGCTCTCCTCGGCTACATATCAAGGTGTGGATGAGTATGATCGGTGGTTCTGTTAGAGGGCGTAGATCGCTTTCTCACGAGCTTCACTTTCTCTCGCCCGCTTCTCTTCTTTTGTCTTTGAATATCTGCAAGATATCCGTGCGCTTTTCTTCATCCAAAGGCTTGGACCATAGTGGTCAATCCGAGAAAATTCAACAGCTTGTTCTTCTTCTTCAATAAACTCCGGTCTTTGGAATCCCTGGATCGACTCAACTTCCACTTCCTCCATTCTCGCAGACGATTTTGGATGTCTAGATATGGTGGGGATAGGATCATCACGTCATCATCTCGCTTCATCATTATCTCCTTGCCGTCCCTCGTTCTCGGGGATTGAAGGTAGCAAACTTTGGTGCTCGACACCTCAGGCAGCATTTGCGGGGGGGGGATACAACCCCGTCAACAGAGAGTTTGCTTTCTCACTACTTCTTGTGTCTCACTGCTCGACTACCACAAACAGTGTCTTCAATTTGCCTCTGACGGATCGGCAGACTTGACTTTTGTTTCATCAATAATTTTAGGAGTTTCTACTTCTCCGGTTGTCTCCGCGATCTATTCCAAATGGTGTGGCGACTCGGCTATTTTCTCAAGCTCGATCGCTTGAAAAGTCTTCTCCTTTTGGTCCTTACCGAGGAATTTCTGGTTCGGATGCGCTTTCCTCCGAGTCCTGGGCGGCGGGGGCCGTCTTTGTCTTTTTCTGAGGAGCTAGCTTTCTAGGCTTGTCAGTCCTCCTTTTCTTGACAACCAGAGAAGGTATTTGAGGTTCCTTCTCCGTTGCGGCTGCAGGGGCAGGTGCATCTTTTGTTTTCTTTTTCTTCGCTGCAGGGGCAACAGTCTTCTTTGTAGCTGCAGAGGCAGCCTTCTTCTGGGGGGAGGAGGAGACATCTGTTTCTTCAAGGCCACCGATTCCCCTCACTCGTATCAACCCTCTTGGCGTATGCTCTCTTCTGTGCTCTGGAAAGGTTCGATCAGAACATTTTCTTGTTTACATGGAACGCCTTTCCATGTCGAAGAGGGACTTCCTTCACTTCCATCATCCGACCAATCACCAGGCCATATCCTAAAGATCCTCCAAACGAACCATCCTTCTTGAAGGATATATTCCCAATATTCTGGCAGAGTCTGCTGTATACAAACTTAGACCAGTTCACCTTTTTTCTCCTCCATGATCGCGACCATTACGATCAACTTGGTTTTGAGACGGTGATTAAAGCTTCCAAACTTGATATCTATGCATTTGGCAACAATGTCTAACAACTTGTGGTAATCCTCCTTCAAAGCAGCCTTCTTATCACCGTGGTAGACAACCTTTGCAGCAGAGTCAGGTTTGGCTACTTCCTGCCATGCAGCATCCAAGTTAACATCAACTTCATAAACCTCCGACACTCATTCCGCCGCAATGAATGAATGTTGTTCTCGCGCATCCTTGGCATAAATGGTGAAAACTTTCCGTGAACAGAGGACTTGATGCCCTCATCGTGAAATTCAGTGTTCACATAGAACTGTGCGACCTCCTCCACGTAGGTCATCTGAAACTCCATCAACAAAAAGGGTTTCAGTCCTGATTTCTCCAACTTTTCTGCTATCTTCTTCACAAGGGTTTCGTCTGACCCTTGTTTGATCATGCCCTCGAAATCCACAGTAGATCCCGTGTGGATTTGCTTTCCCAACTTGACGAAGTCGTACGTAGATGCCATTTCTCGAAGATTTACCGAATAAAACTTTGAAAAATAAGCTTTGAAGATTTGTAGGATTTTGAGAGTAAAAATGCTTTCTTTGCTCTTGAGAGAGATTAACAGTTTTGGTAAAGTGAGAGAAAATAGGACGAAATGGTATATGTATTGGTTATGAAAGGACGTGTGGGTGGTTTTTGAAATTTGATCAAGATCAACGGCTCAGATTTTGCACGCCGCTTAACATTTAATTTCTTGCATTTAATGCGGCAAAGATTTATATCCAATCATAAGCTTGGTGTGCAACTTTTGATCAGACACGTCATAATTATCTTTATTATAGCCGACGTCATTCTTAAAAACATTCCCGCTTAGTAAAAACGATCATTTGCGTTTTTGTCATTTTGCTCATAAATGTTTGACTTACTCCTTAGGCGATTTAACTCTTCTCTTTTTGCACATAGACACTCAAATCGGCTACCTAACTCGATGCACCGATTCTCCGATATGGTCGATTCACTTAGGCGATTCAGAGTTCACTCTTTTTCATCTTTTCATGTTCCATCTCTTTTCTTTGAGTCTTCCGAGTGTCGATTCGGCTCAATTAACCCTAATTCATGTTTGAGTTCTTCAAATCTTGATTCACATAATGGTTTTGTGAATATATCAGCTAACTGCTTATCAGTTGAGACATATTCCAAGGTGATGTCCTTCTTCTCTACATGATCTCTTATGAAGTGATATCTGACATCAATGTGCTTTGTTCTTGAGTGCAGCACAGATTCTGAGTGATTGCAATAGCACTTGTATTGTCACACATAATTGGAATTTCCTTTTCTTCAACTTCATAGTCTCTCAGCTGCTGTCTCATCCATAAGACTTGTGCACAACAGCTGCCCGCAACTATGTATTCTGCTTCAGCTGTGGAGGTGGCTATTGAATTTTGCTTCTTGCTAAACCAGGAAATTAGCCTATTTCCAAGCATTTGACATGTACCTGAGGTGCTTTTTCTCTCAACTCTACATCCAGCATAGTCAGAGTCTGAGTAACCAATTAGCTTGAATCCACCTTCCTTAGGATACCATAAGCCAACTTCTTGGCTTCCTTTCAAATATCTCAAGATTCTTTTGGCTGCAGTCATGTGGCTTTCTTTTGGAGCAGATTGAAATCTTGCACATAAACTTCTGACAAAGAAAGGTGATGTCCGCCTCGCTTGGCCGTGAGATAGAGCAATGATCCAATAAGTGCTCAGATCTTGTTTGATCCACAGTGCTTGCCATCTCAGATCCATATCCATTTTGATCGATGTATTCATTGGTATTTTCATAGAAGACTTCTCTTCCATACCAAATTTCTTCATTAAATCTCTGGTGTATTTTGTCTGACTTATGAAGGTTCCATCCTTCAACTGTTTTACTTGGAGTCCAAGGAAGAATGTCACTCTCCCATCATGCTCATTTCAAATTTGCTTTGCATGAGATTTGAGAATTTATCACACAGCTCTTTGTTTGTGGATCCAAAGATGATGTCATCCACGTATATTTGGACAAGCAGTATACTCTTCCCATCTTGAATTATGAAGAGGGTTCTATCCACTTTGCCTTTTGTGAATCCGTTCTCAGTCAAGAATTGTGATAATGTATCATACCATGATCTTGGTGCCTGTTTCAATCCATATAAAGCTTTCTTGAGTTTGTATACTTTATCTCCAAGAGTCTTCTGCTCAAATCCTGGAGGTTGTTCAACATGCACTTTTCTCCAATAACCCATTAAGGAATGCACTCTTTACATCCATTTGATATACAATGAAGTTCTTGTGAGCAACATAGGCAAGAAACATTCTTATGGCTTCCAATCTTGCCACGAGCAAAGGTTTCATCAAAATCTATTCCTTCTTCTTGCAAAACCCTTTGGCTACCAATCTTGCTTTGTTTCTTATCACCGATCCTTCCTCATTCATCTTGTTTCGAACACCCATTTAGTGCCAATAACATTTTGATGGGTAGGTCTTTGAACCAATTCCCACACTTTGTTTCTTTCAAACTCGATTCACTCTTCTTGCATGGCTTGAATCCAATGTGTGCCATCCAATGCTTGTGACACATCTTTTGGCTCTATTTGTGAGATAAAACAAGTGAACATAGCTTCTTGTTGAATTCTGATCTGGTTTTCACACCTTCTCTTACATCTCCAATGATTAATTCTCGTGGATGATCTCTCGGTCACCTTACATCGAGTTCGAGTAAGTTGGCCGGATTCGATCGTCTTGCAACTTGCAGTGTTATTTTGATCAGCTCTCTCATCATCACTTTGCCGCATATTTCCCACTGTCTTTGAGACTCACTATCTCATCTTCATCCGAGTTTATAATTCCAAATTTTCCACTTCAACATAGGGACTCTTCCGCATGGTAGGCTGATTCAAACTTTATCACCGACTCTTCAATGTATTCTTCATTTACATTGGGCTCATCAAACACCACATGGATGGATTCTTCTCAGAACTATTGTCCTCTTGTTGAGCACTATGTAGGCTTTGCTTTCAATTGAGTATCCCAAAAATATACCTTCATCGCTTTAGCATCAAAAGCCTTTAAATTGTCTCTCCATTGTTATGGATGAAGCATTTGCATCCAAATATTCTAAAATATGCAACATTTGGCTTTCTCCCGTCCAAATCTCATAGGAGTCTTTGTCACCGTCTGCTTATCATGCATCTATTTTGAGTATAGCATGTCAGTTTTATTGCTTCAGCCCAAAATCTTTTAGGCACCTCGCCTCACTAACATGGTCCTTGTCCGCTTCTTTGAGAGTTCTCGTTTCTTCTTTCGCAACTCCATTCTCATTGTGGAGTCCTTTGCCGCAGATAATTCATGACCAATACCATTTTCAACACAATACGAGTTATTATACCATTGACAAACTCGGTTCCTCTCGATATTATTTTGATAGTGGTTTGACTCTTCTCATTTCGGATTCTCTTCATCACCGGGTAGTTTTTGCAGTTTTTTCTTCTTACACATGAAAATTGTCCATGTGTATCCGGAGTAGTCATCTACTACCACCAAGGTGTATTTCTTTCCACTTATGCTAGCCGGTTCAACAGACCAAATAGATCCATATGTAGCAGGTGTAATATTCTTGTTGAAGATGGACATGTCTTTTCTTTGAATGATGATTTGATTTGCTTTCCCATCTGGCATGCATCACATACACTCCCCTTCTTGTATACTGAGTCTGGAAGTCCTTCTACAAGATTACTTCTTGCAAGTTTGTTAATAGTTTTGAAATTCAGGTGACTCGAATTTTCTTGTGCCCACAAACCAACTTGATTCGGCCGTTCTCTTTGCTAGTAGACAAGTGCTTGATGTTGCAGTTGACCAATCCACCACATACATGTTCTTTTGTCTGCATCCTTGTAGCACTACTTCATTAGATTCAATGTTCTTGATTTGGCACACTCCCATATTGAATCCAACATTATAGCCCTTGTCACAGAGTTGATTTATGCTTAGTAAGTTGAAATTGAGGCCTTCAACATATGCAACATCCGTAATTTCTAATCCATTTTTCTTGATGGATCCAATGCCTCTTATTTCTCCCGAGCTTCATTCCTCCAAATATGACTTTTGCACCTCTAACTTCCTTAAATTTTGACAGACTTTTCTTGTTTCTGTTATGTGTCCGGGAATGTACCACTATCCATGTACCAGTTCCTTGGCACTCACCGCCCCTTGAACCTGCAATCAAGGAAATTAGGTTTTAGGTACCCATACTTGTCTGGGTCCTGAGGGGTTAGTATTGTAAGATGATCCAACCAACCTATAGCCAAATGATTTGACTCTAAGAGGTTGCCATCTATCAGTGTCATAATCATAACTAATTTTGGCAAATTGCTTGGGGGTTCTAGGTTCATACAACTGTCTCTTTTGTATGTATGCCTGTGCATGTGTTTTGGCAATTGCCTTCCTTGGGTAGTTGTGATACCTCTGTGCTGAGGATAGCTCTTTTGCCTTTGGAATGACCTTTGCTGAGTTTTAGGCTTTTGCCATCTAGGCATGTATTCCATAGGTCTTTGCTGATAGTTCACATTGTTCCAATCAGCTTGGCTTAGATAATTTCTACCATTCCCATCATATGTGTTCCTTTTATGGAATTTCTGGGGTTTTTGGTAGCTCTGTTTTTCTTTTACGAGTACTTTCTCGCTTGGAGTTTGCTTTGAGAACTCGGCCGATTTCTTCTCACCGTCCTTTCAAAGATACTCACCGGGTCGTTTTCCTTTTCCTTTATAACCAAGGCCACCGGTTGTGATTGTGCTTTGGAATGAATGTGTGTGCACCATTTGGAGTTTTGGATTTTGAGACGCTTCATTGCTTGAAGATCCTTTTTCCAAAATCACTTTGGGAGCTTGACTTAGCATAGAGGAATTAAATCCTAAGCCTGTCTTATCTCCACATTCTCTTTGGCTCATAATAAGATCATCCAAAGACTTAGATGCCTTAGTGAATGAGGCAATCACATTTTTGAAGTCATTTTCCCTTTTTTCTATAGCAGCTATCTCTGCTATTAACTTAGCATTTTCAACCTTTATTTCTTTATTCTCATCAGCTATGTGACTCAAGAGTACTCAGCTCCTTAGTCAGCTGTGAGTTTTGGCTTTTGAGCAGGCTGTTTTCCTCATTTAGCAGTGTGTGTGAGGTTTTGATGTGCTCAAAGTCTTTCATCATTTTGCCTAATGAATCATAAAGATTAGTGGGTGATGAGGTGTGCATGTCAAAGTCACTATCACTAGTGTCTGAGTGAGATGAGTTAGAGTGTACCTCATCTTCTCGGTCAGGTTGGTCTTGTTCTTTGGCCATTAAACATATCAAGGCTTCTTTCTTCATAGTCACTTGAGCAGTCAGAGTCTTATTTCTCTGAAGACTTTTCTTTCCTCTTCATTCTTGTATTTGTTGACTACAGGATATGGGCAATCAATGGCATAGTGACCGGGTTGCCTGCAGTTCCAGCATAGATTTTCAACCTTTTGATCAGTTCTTTCCATCCTTGGATTGTCAGCTCTTTGATACTCAACCTTTTGATGCTCTGTTCTTTTGGGTGGCCTATCTTCCCTTGAATTGGAGGGAGCTGAGTGTCTTCTAGAGGATTCACCTTTGCCTCTTTTGTAATTCTTGTTGAAGAATTTGTTAACCTTTTAACCATCAGGGCAATCTCCTCTTGGTCAATGAATTCCTTGACCTCAGCTCTTTTACCATCCTTAACTATTAGAACAACTGCTTTTGGGCACACTGCCTCTCTAGGTCTTTTCTTCTCACCAAATTCGTAGGCTTTGAGATCTCGAGAATAGCTCATGGTTGGATGTTTTTGATAGGTCCATGGAGTGTCTCGGGGCCATGAATTTCATTTCCCATTCAACTCGAGACTTCTTAGAATCTTCATACACATTTCTTCGTATATTCTTTTCCAAGTGCGAGATAGCTCATTGGTAATTTCTGTGAACCGAGCATCCATTTGATCCAAGGTTTCTCCTGCAAGCATCTTAAAATTTTCAAATTTTTGTACAACAACAGATAGTTTATTTTCCTTGATTTGCTCAGAGCCTTCACAAATCAGGGTTAGCTTATCCTGCATTTCTTTTGCGGTCTTGCACGATTTGACTTTGTTGAACATGGCTTTGTCCAGAGTTTTGTAAAGAATGTCCTTGGCCACGTTGTCCAAGTTGTATCTTTTTCTGTCATCATTTGTCCATTCAGCTCTTGGTTTTTCAACCATAGCTGGTCTGGGAGCAACATCCTCTTCTCCTTCAGCTGCAGCACTTGTGGTCGTTGGCTTGTCTTGTTGCAGTCCTTGGAATTGACATTTCCTCGTATTGAATGAGTCTTCAGCTTTTCAGAGTTCTGACACAGGTGCAGTGCTTCCCATTGGTTTATTCCTTTTGCACGCTTCTGGGATTGATCACTTTAAGAAAGACAATATGAGAGTATTACTTGTTTAAGTAATTTTCTTGACTTCTGTGCAACGGATCTCTTTCAGTTGTCTCGACTTGACTGCATTTCCTTGATTTCCCCAGATGACTTCGAGTCAGCTTCCAATTATTGGATGACTCATCTTTCACATCAACTTGAGACTTGGCTATCTTGAGTTGACTTGACTGACATTTTGCTCAGTTGCATCTCAGCTGCACCTTCAGTCGAGTTCCTGTCTTTTCTTCCTTTCTACACTCAGCTGCCTTACAGCGGAGTCTTCCTTCTAGTCTCCAGTTGACTTCTTGCATGTTTAGGCATAGCTGACTTAACTCAGCTCGACCAACCCTACTATACAGTGCAAATTACAGGGAAAATGGGGTGCCAACTTTCTATTCTAAGTTTTACATGGCATTCATCAAAATCTAAAAATTAATTTCCCAACAATACCACACGATCTGGCTGTGTGAAGTATTTTTGTCTATTTTCTTCGTCATTTTTTATCTTCTCTTCGCATTCGTCAATCTTAGCTGGGCATTCCAACTGATATTTCTTTGTTTTAAGCTCCATTTCATGTAAAATAACAAGAATATGTAGTATCATGCCCTTTTAAGGAAACCAAGTAAAAACATACTAAATATGCGTGCAATTGCATCAAATATATATCATTTTAAGCCCCAAAATGCACGTATATTTTACACACATTAGTGATGTCATATATTACTTCAACTTCTCTCCCTCTTTCTGGACATTTCAACTCGCCTTGTGTTTTGAAAACATCCGAATTTGCTGAACTGTACTCGGTCTTTTTTCCTCCCAATGGCTACTGCTTATCATTATGTCTTGTTGGAAAGAAATCCTCCTTATCTCAACTCTGAGGCTCTAACTTTTGTTGAAGACCGGTTGATCTTGAATTTTCATATCGATCTCCTTTATAGTTGGAGATTCAATAAGTTCTGGTAGAACCACCCTGGCAAAGTCCTCAAAAATTCTTAGGACTTCAATAAATTCTTTTATCAAGAATACTTCTGAATGATGTGTATTCGAAAGAGCATAGGAAATCTTGTATGTGGTCGAGTAAGGTCTATTTCCTTCTTTTATCAAATCGATTCTTTTGAAGTCTTGATGAAGGGTTAAGGCTCTGTTGAAATCTCGATCTCCCAAATTGTATGTAATTCTAGGCTAGACATTAAATGCCAATTTCCCCGCATACAAATTTCATGTGACCGCTTCAAGGCATGAATTCTTCACATTAGAGATTCGCTTATCAAAGATAGCTAGGTTGAGTGGCGAATCAATTCCTTCCTTGAATGTTGCTTTAATAATAACTTTTATGGCTCCGATGTGAATCCATGAGAGTGTATTTGCAACTTCTCTCTTGACTCTGCTTTTGATCTCCTGAACTTCTCGATAAGGGACCAACTACATCTCGATCAGGTTACCGATAAACTCCATTGGGATGGCAAATTCTTCAGTAGTTACTCTGTTGATAATTTGGTGCTTTCTGTTACAAAACCCAATCTTATCCAAAGCCTTTTCCATAGCTCCAATTGTAAAACCGTCATATATCTGAAGCTTTAGATCTTCTTTCATAATCCTCATTAGAGTCTTATGAGAAAATGTAGTATGGGAGAGAAATCCTGACATGTTCTCTCTAACTGTGATGAAGAATTTCTTCTTTACTCTGATTCTGAATTAGATTCACTTCCATCGTCAGAATAGATCTCTTTTTCATAGATGCATTCATCTGAGGGTAGATCCTTAAATTGATACACCTGTATCATATCTTGATAATAGACAACTTCTTTGAATTTTGGTGTACCCTCGGCCGACTAATTCCTCGCTTTTAATTTTCTAGGCAATCAGTTGAGATATGCCCTCTTGCTCCGCATGTTCAAAGAATTCCAATCTTTGAAACTTTCATTATCTCTAGTGTGAGTTCGTCTCGAAAGTTCTTCTCTGGGTCCTCACAGGTACTTCCTTGATTAGAACCTCAAGAAGAGGCTCTACTCCCCGCTTGATGTTAGTCTTTGCCCCGATTTGTAACTTCGGATTTTATTTTTTTGACCAAAACCTCCTGGTCTCCATGAAGACCTCTTCCTTTTGCCGCTACTTCAACTACTGTATGGATGGGTTCTTGCTTCTTTTTCTTATGCCTCGCGTGGTTGACCTCCCACTCTTTGTTGGGATGTCATCATCTTCAAACATAGAGGAACCATTTTGTTAATTCCTCGTAGTCTCTTATAGTTCCTGTAAAGTGCTGCCTGGTGGCACCATTCAGATAACTTGGCCTTTAGAAAAGACATTCAACTTGTTTGATATATGTTTTATCATGATTTTGATGATTTTGTTTTAAAGTATTTTTACACCAAAACAATGTTTCTAAATGTTGTCCAAATACTCACAAATGATTTAAAATGTTTTTACTTATTTTTCGAGTATTTCTTGAAGTTTATTTTCGACAAAAATGGACAACACTACATTTTTGAGGCCAACCGTCGCCCTATAGCGCATCTTGTGTCAAGTTGATTTTAGAAAAAAACGGGACGAACACAAAATGCTTTGTCGCCTTACCATTTTGACAACAAACTTCTAGCCGTTGACAGCAGACATATTTTCATTAATTTGTGGTATTGATTTCTAACAGCTATATTCTTGATTTTAATTGTATTTTTCTGTAGATTTTCAATCCCCAAGAGGAGTCTATCCTTGATCAAACCTCTCCTATAAATAGAGGAAGTTTTGGAGCAACAAGATAACCATTATACACAACACAACAAGAGATACACTCAAGCAAATACTTGTTCTTTCATTTTCTATATTCTTGTTGTAATAGCCTAAGGCCTTACACTTTCACATCTTGAGGTCTAAGTTTTATTCTTGATTACACTTCCACTAAAAATTGTATAATTCATTATCGAGTTGTAATCTTGAATTTGTGGTCATCATTCAACACAAGATATCCTTGTGAGTGTTCTTGTGGTAAGAACACACTTGGGTGATCTTAGGTGTTAGGTGTTAGAAGATTGTGCTAATCTTCTTATTGAAGAGTTTGGTGCTCTTTTGAGGTGTTGAAGAATTTGGTGTTCTTCAAGGTGGAAGATTGTGGTAATCTTCACAAGGTGCCGTAGAAGATTGTGGTAATCTTCAAGGGAGATTATGGTAATCTCCAAAGAGGTGTTGTAAGGTGATGTTGTATTAATTGTTGTTTACTTCCCGCACTTCCATTCTTGTCTTGGCTTATTACATACAAAAAAGAGGGCATAATCGAAAAAATGGGCATAATCTATTCACCCCCTCTAGATTATCCTAGCCACTTGGACTTACAAGTGGTATCGAGCCAAACTTTTGGCAAGCTCGTTCCACATCGCGAGTAAAGAGGAACGATCATCGGCTACGAATGAAGTCTATCTTACCGGCACCTCTACTAATAAGCCACCACTATTTGATTCCAAAAATTATACATTTTGGAAAGAAAGAATGGAATGCTTCTTACAAAGTTGCGGGTTCGATATTTGGAACACGGTCATAAATGGAGAATCCATCCCATTGAAAGATGGAACTCAAACTTCCAAAGCTCTCAAGGAGCTCAATGATGAAGACAAGAAAATCATCTCCTTAAACGGTAAAGCTCTTAATATTATTTATTGTTCACTTACCACTTTAATATGATCATATTCTAGGAATTCGATCGACACATGAAGTATGGAGAAAACTAGAAGCTATCTATGAAGTATATGCAAATGAAAGGAGATATTCAAAAGCATCTACTTCTCAATTGGATACAACATCAAATCCAACAACATGGGATGAGCTTCTTACAACTTCCGATGATGAAGAAGTCGAACAATGTCTTATGGACATCGAAGAAGAAAACGAGGCGCTCTAACCCTCTACTTCTTTTGATAATGAATTACAAGATGATTATAGTGAATTGCAAAATGATTTTGATGAGCTTCAAATTGAATTCCAAAGCTTACTTGTTAAATACAAAAATTTGAAAAAGAAATTCAATGTTTTGAAAAATGATAAAGATAGCTTATTTACTTCTTATGAATCACTTTCTTGTGCTCACACTACCACACTTGATAAAGTTAGAAACCTTGAAAAGGAAAATGAATCTCTTGTGAAGGATATTAATTGTATGAAAAATGACTTGACCAAGTATAATTTGAGTACCAATAAAATGACCAAAATACTTGATGTGCATCGTTGTGATCATTTGAAATTAGGACTTGGGTATAAGCCTAATGTTGTTAATCGTAAGAGAAAGAACCAAGTCTCTATGCATGTTGGTAATTATGCTCCTAAAATTGTTACTTGCTTTTATTGTGGTAAGAAGGGTCACACGACTAATACTTGTCGGGCTAGAAATAGCTCTAATTATTATTGGAGACCTAAAAGTCTCAAAGCTAATCCCGTAGGACCCAAACACTTGAGGGTACCACAAGAACATTTTATGATAGGTACTTGGTGCAACAAAAATCAAAGAAACTTCAAATTGTCAAATCGACAACAAACATTTGCGCTCAAAGGAGAAGATATTATCAACAATGTCAAATTCCAAGAGGAAACTATAATAAACAATGAGAAGGACACAATCCTTGGAATTGGCAAAATTGGAGAAGACATCATCAACAAGATGATTTCCCAAAAGGAAGATACTATCAACAAAGGGAAATACATAACCCTTGAAAATGGCGTAATTAGTAAACTGTATTTTTCATTTTAAAATACGCATATTGTTTTTATGCATGTTTGATTTTCATCTTAATTGGCAAAATAATTTTTCAAAATCATCTTTTAAAAATACGCATATTGTTTTTATGCATGTTTGATTTTCATCTTAATTGCCAAAATGATTTTTCAAAATCATCTTTTAAAAAACATTAAGGTTTCCCTACATATTCTTGGAGTTTTAATTTAAGCGTGATAACCGAATAAGTAGCCCAATGCCCATCAAAAATTCATGCCAATCAATTATACCACACATAGCTCTAAAATTTTCCAATAAACCTAAATTAGTAAGAGTAGGTTCATCGGGATACCTTGTGTTAAACCATGGATGAAAGTAGAGTATCGCACATCTAGCCCGGTGTGTTTCATTTGGCAAGATTACATTTGAAGCTTCGGGCTCCTCGGGGTCGAATATTGGTTGAGGCTCGGGTTCGGGCTCCCTCATTCTTCTTGTATTTTCTTGTTCCACTTTCATCCCTAGAAGCCATGAATTTCAAGATTTTGAAGTGAAAAAAAAAATCTGAAATTTTGGAGTTTTGAGGTGCCTCAAATTTGGAGTAGAACTTGGAGAAATTGGAAATTGAAGGTATTTCATGGTGGGTTTCTTGAGAGGGTGAAGGATTTGTGTTTTTGGTTTGAGATTTGTGGTGAATTTGGAGAGATTTGGAGAGGAGTTTGGGAATTTAGGGAGAGAATCTTCGTATATTAGGGTTTATGTATGAGAAAGTGGCAGAAAAAGTGATATTTTGGGGTAAAAATAGGGGGTATTCTGTTTTTTTGCCCGTTTCTGTTCGCTGGGCCACACGACCGTGTGATGCCACACGAGCTGGCTATGTGGCCCTTGGCGTGTCTGCCTACACGCACCTGTCGTCGACCCTTTGTCACACGACCGTGTGATGGTCACATGGCCTGGTCATATGGTGCTGGGCATTTCGTCCTCTCGCACGGCCTGGTCGTGTTGTCTCACATGACCGTGTGGGATTTTTTTCCCCAATAACCGTGAGTTTGCCGTGACACCTCCTATACAACAACTCAAGAAAACTAAACAAAACTAAAAGTTAATTTAATATAAAATAGAAACAATAAAAAATAAAATTAAAATTGAAGGCGATAGAAAAAAAATTGAACGAAAATAGGAAATAAATTGGGTTGCCTCCCATAAAGCGCTAAGTTTTACATCTTCAGCCAGACTTCAGATTTCTAATCACTTTTTCTAAACCGTGTCATTTGAACTCTGTGAACCCTAATCGCCATCCATCAGACGAATGGCATAGCATTGTTCTCGCGGATTTAGCTCAGTATCGCTTGGGAATTTGCCTTTTTGATGTTGGCCTCCCACAACAGTTGCAATCTGGGCTACTTGTGTTTCCAGAGATTTCATTCTTGCGTTTACGTTCGTGTTCAGCTGAGTGACCTGTTCTTCTATCCTGTCTATCTTCGCTTCATCTTTGTTAAGTCTCGCCCTTGTTTCTCCAATAAACAAGAATAACATCTCTTCAACAGATGCTTTCTTTTCACTTGACTCCGCTCTGCCTTGATTACCCACATTGTATCCTGGAGGTGGCTGCAAAATATTTTTGTTGTTAGCATAAAAAAGGTTTTCATGGTTTCACAACCCCGGATGATAGTAGTTGGGTGTCTGATTATTTCTATAATTGTTGTTGAAGTTCCTTTGTTGGCCCACAAAGTTTGCTTCTTCTTCAACAACAAGCAGGATCTCTTGTAGTCACTTCCTGCATCGCATCCAGTTTCATATTCAGCACGGATACTTGTTCTGTGAGCATGGCGACCTTCTCATCCTAAACTTTTGCCACACGTCGACAATAGATCTCTTGGATGGCCATTGATAACTGTTGTTCGCCATCTCTTCTAACAAATCTAGTGCCTCCTCAGGATATTTCCCAAGTAGTGTACCCCAGATGCAACATCTATAATTGTTCTTGTGTTGACACTCAAACCATTATAGAAGTATTGGACCCGTTGGTAGTCAGGATATCCATGTTGAGGGAATTTCCTTAGAAATTCCCTAATCTATCCCATACTTCATATAGTGGGCTCGGATCTAATTGCCTAAACTTGGCGATCTCGATTTCGGTTGCAACATTTTACTGGGGGGAAAGTATTTGGATAGAAATCGTTGACTTAGTTCTGCCCAATTTGATGTTGGTGGTGTTAAAGAGCATAACCATCCCTTAGCCCCCAAACTGATTTTGTGACACCATCTGGATCAATGCTGGTTTTAGTTCAAAGTTGTCTGCATTGATCGGCAGACGGGCCACACCCCCATAAGTCAGACTTACCTATGGTTGGAAGTAGTCCCTAACTGCCCTTCTTGCGGGCCTTTCCATAATTCGGTCCTGGGCGCCGGCCCCTGGTGGGCGCTCCTTATTGTTTCTGTTGTCCACTGCCTTTGGATTTGTCCCATCCGCCATTGCTTTGGCTCTTTTCCTTAGTTGCTTTGTTGTCTTTTCGATTTCCAAATCAATAGGTATTGGCTGGGTTGATCTGGAACGCGTGATCATGCACTATCTGCACTTAACAAAAATAATGTTACAACCGAACAAATAAAAAATTATTTCGAATTTTTCGAAAATTTTAAAAAAATAAAAATTATGCTTCAATTAAGATAGAACTACTTATTACTATATCTAAGTAGAATCTAATCAATCCACGGCAACAACGCCAAATACTTGATAGCCAAAAATATTTTGATCATAACACTGTAGTTTATAGAATAATGGCAAACAAGGTTGTATTCCTCAGGGATTGATATGTGAAACACTTAGGCTATAATAACATGGCATTCCAATTTTATTGAAGCGACCGAATATCAAGTATTAATAAAAATCAAAAATTAAAGGAAAAATAAATAAATTTGCGAACCCCACAAGTATTTTCAACAACTATAAGAGCAACCTGAGGCACATAATCTCAACATGTTTCTTCACACAATCTCAACATGTTTATTCCCCCTCCCAAGTGATAAATAAATAGTAGATTAATAACAATTGTAGATCTCCCCATATGTTACAACTATTATTAACTCCCAAAAGATTTATGAATTGAATGACTCCCCACAAACAGTTGTAGGTCTCCCAACATGTTACACCCGTTTCTGTCTGAATTCAATTTCCGTCTTTGTTAGAACTCATCTCCCGAATCTCGCACTAATAAATACGACTTGCAAATTATTCCTTGCAAATAAAAGCAATTATAAATAAGCACTTGAATTCATAAAATATAAAGTATGAATTAATTAAGAAATAATTAATCATATTTAACATGAATCAACAGTTTCTATTATGCCCCTATGATCCAAAAGATATGTCAAACATTGATTACAAACTCATAGACAAATTTGAAATCAAAATTATGACATCGTTTAAGCACAGAAATAGATCGTAGACATAGAAAAAAACCTTTCTTGTCAGGATGGATTCCCCTCCTAAGCCTTCGAAGCACTTGTGCTCCCATAGATGCGAAAGCCTTGTGGTGTTCTTTGCGACCTAGCCGTTCTCTCTCAGAAGATCTTCAATTCTTGCGTTCCTATGTAATTTGATGTGTTTTCTCTGTATGAAGTGATAAATTTTCGTGCAAGCCTTGGGTCCCTTTTATAGATGTTGTGAGAGATCACTTGTAGAGTTGGAACGGGAAAAAACTCCAAAAATGCGTCTGGCGGCAGTCCCACACGACCTGGCCATGTGGTTTGTTCCTCAACCCATCTTCACACATTTGTATGAGTTCACACGGCCTGGCCGTGCAATGTGATACCCTTTCTCACACGGTTGTGTGAGTGCACACGGTCTGGCCGTGTGGTACTGGTTTCGTCCCCTGTTTTTCCCCACTTCACACGGTTGTGTGGTTTCACACCGGCATTTTCACACGGCCGAGTGACACCTGTAGGTCCCAAGGGGTGTGAGTGTAAGGTTTAGAAGGGGTTGAATAAACCTTACCAACTTTTCGATTTAGTCCTTTTAGGATGTTCGAGTTAATACTTCACGCCTAAGTCCTTGATGGACTAAGTTAGTTGATCAAACAGAGTTAGCCACTCAGCACTGATCGAGCTATTGATAGAATAACTCACTTGTTTTGACTAAAACTTAACTCGATTGTGATATGTTTTCATTAAGACTTAACACCCTTGAATCTTAGTTTAAGTTTGTTTTAATACTTGATTATAGCACTTTGTTAATTATCGATGGACAACAAATTTATCAAACAGATATCAAAATAGTATGCAATATTTAAAGTCTTGAAATGTAAGTGACACAATAAATTTTATAGAGGTTCAAGATGGGGTAATTCTTCTCCTCTCTTCTCCAACTCCCCGGAGGAATCCACTAAGTATTGATCAATGTACAAAGTGGTTATCACCCGTATGCAAGTCTTGATCACACAAATGACTTGATCCTTTGGGACTCGATCGAGAGATACCTTGGTCACACACAAACGCTTCTCGCACGACTCGGCCTTCTTCACAGGCGCACCGCTTTGCTACTACAACCCACTTGCTCAAGCTTCTTGGATTTGATCACGAAGCCCTCAAAACTTGAACCGGTTCGACCTTGAACCTTTCTACAATTCTTTGTGGAATGTAGACCCCTTGATTCTTCAAATGTTTCCTCTTCAACTGATTGAAGTCGTCTTTCCTTCACGGGTAAGTGTTGGATTGATTTCCTTCAAGTTCGCTTGAGGATTAGGCTTGAATGACTTGAGAATTTTTCTAGTTACAATTTGAATAATGGCTTAAAAGCTTGTGTTTTAGGTATGCAAGGTAACCTTTTCTCAAATTGATTTCTCGGCTTTTATAGTGTTCTTTTGAAAATATGCTCGTTGACTTCTTGCATGTTCGGGCATAGCCGACTTAACTCAAATTTCGACCCATTTATCTATTACAATGCAAATTACAGGAAAATGGGGTGCCAACTTTCTATTCTAAGTTTTACATGGCATTCATCAAAATCTAAAAATTAATTTCCCAACAATTTCCCCTTTTGATGATGCCAAAACTTAAAACATGCATTCAATAATTAAATAGCAAAGATACATACATACAATGTAGAATCACGCTGAATGTATGCACGAATCAATCTTTTAATGATCATAGCATTCTAGTTCTCTACACACTTTGTTTACAAAGTGTATCGAGCTTAATTAGAGCTTAAGGTAATCATGCTATTCTATATCTACGCAAGTATAGAAATTATACAATTTTATTCAATGTACGTAAGACTTACATGCAAATGCATTTACATAGTAAAATACATGAAGGGGTGGATAAAGAACACTTCATCTCCTTCGCCGCCTTCCTTCTTTCCTCATCACTCTTCTTTCTCGATCTTTTTCTTTCTTCTCTTCTTCACCGCTTTTTTTCTCATATGCTTTTAAAGGCAGCTTCATCTCTTCTTTTTCTTTCTTGCCTTTCTTCCCACAAAATGAGTTTGTCTTCTATTTTCTTCTTCGATTCTCTTCACATACTCAGCATTGTTCTTGGATACTTGTATGTTGGCTATTGCATCAAGTCCAGCCCAATAGATCCCTCCTTTCTTCCCTGGATCTACGTATTCAATATTTTTGGGTAGAGGTCTAGGTCTGAAACCTCTTCCTCCACCAATGCTTCTTCCTCTCGCCTCCGGGCGTGTATTGTCTTGGGGCCTTCTTCTTCCCAAATGAGTGACCAAAGATGGTGACCAAAGCAGAGGATCGCCGAGTCTCTGCCTGTCGCCTTCTTCACATAGCTTGAGGCCTTTTCCCCAATACAAATCCCAGGCTTGGGTCATGGACATGTTTTCGAAGTAGCCCTCGGACTCGAGCATTTTGAATTCATCGATTGATCTCGGCTTGCTTCCGACGTCTGAGATGGCATCAGTATCTCTGCCTGCTGGAATGCCTCCATATTGTTTCAGTATATTCATTACTCGGGCATCCATCTTTCCTTCCACCTCCTTCATCCCTGCTTCTACTATCTTCCTCTTTTCAGCCATGGGTACTGCGGAGTGTTAGAGCGGCAGAGTCACTGGGAGTTTGCTGATGATATCAGCTGTGACTAATCCTTGTTGAGGGGTTTTTGCAATCATCAGAGTCATGTCTTTCGAACCTTCCCCCTCAACAGATTTTCCTTTCTTCTCTATCTCTGTTCCTCAGTTGTCTTCTCCTTCACAACTGCGTCCTTCTTCTTCTTAGCTTCAGATCCTTTTAACGTCTTTAGGTATTCCTCTTCTCCCTTTTTGGCATCATCAAAGGAGAGAGGAACCCCTGGAAACATGCCAACAATCATGAAGTCCAAGCGACTGATAGCTGAGTTATGCTTGGAATCACGCGGAGTATCTTTGCACGGAATTCGAGCGAGTGGCTTTCGATTCTGCGCCACCGCTTCGATTCAGTAGAGAGGAGGCTGAATTTCTTCTCCATGTTCTCCTCTACGCGCAGCTCTTTGCGATGAAATTCACGCAGAACTCCATTTTCGTGTTATGTGAGGTATGCATTATGTCAATATTTTCCTCGCATCCTCCTTTTCATGTCGCATTATCGGCCTCGGACTAGCATTTTATTGAACAATGTTCAAAGTACCGAACTTGTTGTTTGATAAATGGTTTTATCATGATTTTGATGATTTTGCTTTTATACCAAAATAATGTTTTTAAAGGTTGTCCAAATACTCCTATATGATTTAAAATGATTTTAAATATTTTCCAGAGTATTTCTTCAAGTCTTTTTCGACAAAATTGGACAACGATTTTATATGATTTTGTGTCAAGTGTTTTTACATCAAAACAATGTCCCCAATGTTGTCCTAATACTCCCGATTGGTCTAAAATGTTTTTACTATTTTTTGGAGTATTTCTTGAAGTTTATTTTCGATATAAAATTGGACAACACTCATGTTTCAGGCTCGACCGGTCGCCCTATGGGGCAACTCGTACCTGTGTTGAGTTTTGGAACAGAAAAAGGGACGGAGGAAAACTTGAGGGAGGCGACCGGTCGACCGGTAGGGGCGACCGATCGACCCGGAGGTCGACCGGTGCCTGGGAAGCCCCCTCAAGGTGCAGTCTTCTCTGTTTCATGTTTTATCTAACCCCAACCGGTCCAACATGAGGGCGACCGGTCGCACCCCCCTCCAACCGGTCCCCCTGTGTAAAAATTGCAGAGTTTTCAATTCAACTTATCTCTGCGCGACCGGTCGAACCCTTCATTTGACAGCAAACAATCCGTTGAGTTTGTAGACAACTTTACCTTAATTTGAGGGGATGATTTCTAACAGCTCTTTTTCTTCAATTGTCTTGGTATTTTTTACAGAATTCATGTCCCCAAGAGGAGCCTATCATGTACAAGACATCTTCTATAAATAGAGGAAGAATTGAAGCAACACAACAAGAGAGAAAACTACAACACAACAAGATACACTCAAGAATACACTTGTTCTTACATTGTCTTATTTCTTGTTGTAATTTGCCTAGCTATTCACTTTCACATCCTTGAGGTCTAGGCTATTCTTGATTACACTTTCACTCAATTGTATTATTCATTATCAAGTTGTAATCTTGAATTTGTGGGTTATCATTCAACACAAGATATCCTTGTGAGTGTTCTTGTGGTAAGAACACACTTGGGTGATCTAGGTGTTAGGTGTAAGAAGATTGTGGTAATCTTCTTGTTGAGGTGTTGAAGAATTTGGTATTCTTCAAGGTTGAAGATTGTGGTAATCTTCACAAGGTGCCGTTGGAGATTGTGGTAATCTTCAAAGGGAGATTGTGGTAATCTCCAAAGGTGGTGTTGAAGAAGAGTGTGGTGCTCTTCAAGGTGTTGTTGTAAGTTGGTGTTGTATTAATTTTGGTAATTAATAAAATCTTTTTTTTTTTGAAATCCATCCCGATATCTTTGGGGTGGTAGAGGATTAGGCCCTAGGTGGGTTGAACCTCTTTAAATCGACGTGTGTTGTTTACATTCCGCACCTTAATTATTGTCTTTGAGCTTTCGGTTTGAAAACAAGGGTAAAATCGAAAAGATGGAGATAATCTATTCACCCCTCCTCTAGATTATCGTAGCCGCTTGGACTTACAAGTGGTATCAGAGCCAAACTCTTTGGCAAGCTCGTTTCACATCGCGAGTGAAGAGGAACGATCGTCGGCTACGAATGAAGTTCACCTTTCCGGCACCTCCACCACCAAGCCACCTCTATTTGATTCCAAAAATTTTATATTTTGGAAAGAAAGAATGGAATGTTATCTACAAGGTTGCGGGTTCGATATTTGGAACATCGTCATAAATGGAGAATCCATTCCGATAAAAGACACACCACACAGCTCCAAAGGCCTCAAAGAGCTAAATGATGAAGAGAAGAAAATCATCTCCTTAAACGGTAAAGCTCTCAATATTTTGTATTGTTCACTTACTAATTTGGAATATGAACATATTGTAGGAATTCGATCGGCACATGAAGTATGACAAAAAATTAGAAGCCATTCATGAAGTATATGCAAATGATAGGAGCAACTTAAAAGCATCTACTTCTCAAAGGTATACAATGTCAAATCTAAGGAACAATCCCCTTGCAACTTCCAACTATGAATAAGTTGAACATTGTCTTATGGGCATCGAAGAAGAAAACGAGGTATGTCCTAAACCCTCTAGTTCTTATGATATTGTTATTCAAAATAATTATAGTGATTTGCAAAATGATTTTGATGATCTTCAAAATGAATTCCAAGATTTACTAGTTAAGTACAAAAATTTGAAAAAGGAATTCAATGTTTTGAAAAATGAAAAGGATAGTTTATTTACTTCCTATGAATTACTATCATGTGCTCACACCACCACACTTGACAAGGTTAGAAACCTTGAAAAACAAAATAGTACTCTTGTTGAGGATATGAATTGCATGAAAAATGATTTATCAAAATCAAACTTGAGTACCAATAAATTGCCCAATATTGTGAATGTTAATGATTGTGATAATTTGAAGAGTAAACTTGATCATGAGCCTAATGGTATAAATCATATGAAAAGATATCGAGTTCCTATGCATATTAGTGATGTTACTTGCTTTTATTGCGGTAAGAAGGGTCATACAGTAAATACTTGTCGGGCTAGAAATAGCTCTAATTATTGTTGGAGACCTAAAAGTCTCAAGACGAATCCCAAAGGATCCAAGCACTTGAGGGTACCACAAAACAATGTTATATTAGGTACCCGGAGAAATAATAATCGAAGAAAATTCATACCGCCAAGAAAACATCAAATGACCATTTCATTTGATCAAAGGAAAAAACATTTTCAACAAAGTCATTTTCCAAGAAGAGGAAATAATCAAAAATGGGATAAACAAAATCCTTGAAGTGGCAAAGACATCATCAACAAGATGATTTTCCAAGAGAAAGACACTTTCAAAAATGGGAAAGCCACAATGCTTGGAAATGGAGCAATTGGAGAAACCATCATCAACAAGAAGATTTTCAAAAGGGAAGATACCATCAACAATGGGAACGACACAACCCATGGAAATGGCGTAATTGGTTAACCGTATCTCCCTATTTAAATATGCATTTTATTTTGTTATTATGCATGCTTTTATTTGTGTCTTAATTGCAAAACGAGTTTCAAGTATTTATTTTTTAATAAGGTCTTCAATATATATTTGTGCTTTTAAATTTTTTTGAAAAGAAGACCTTATATGATGTTTTTAAAACTGTTGTGCATTTTTGTAGACTAAAGTGTGTTATCATCTCTTATGGATTTTTATGGCATGAGCTTACTTGTGATATCTCTTAGCCTACACTTTTATCATTATGATTTGTGCTAGATTTGTTTTAAGAATTGTGTAGGATTTACATATTTTCACAAATGGCCATTTACGTCATTATTTGTCAAGAAAGGCATAAATTATCGAGGTACGCTTACTTGTGTTATTCTTACTCTTATAGACTCGATATATGTATTGCCATGTGCCTATGTGCTTGTTTTTTTTAGTATTTCATACAAGTGCCATTAAGAGAATTTTTAGATTTTTTGAAAGGCACTATTCGATATTTGATTGCACATATTTGCTTTGTCAACTCTTGTTCAAATACTTCTCTTAAATGAGGTCTCAACTATATGCTATCGGATTTTCAAATTTCAAAAGAGACCTTTTGTAGCTTTCTTAAGCTTATTTGAACTTGCATGATTTATTAGACTCTTGATGATATTCTAAATGCATAGTATGTGTTTCTTGCTTCATAGTCTATATATATATATAGTGTTTATTTCTACTATGCTCTTATGCAAGATATTTTGTGATTGATGATTGAGGCATGTTTTTACACTTAGGCTATTTTTTTCTTGCTTATATAAGCGATGTCGGTAATGAGTTTGTTAAGTTGTGTAGATGAGAAATGAAGTACTCCAAATATTAGTTACCTCAAAATATTTGGATGTAAATGTTCTATTATGAACACCTTAGATCAATTGGATGCCCTATGATGATAGTGATGAAGAAGACAAAAAGGGTATTCCGGAACAAACTCGATGACCAAGGCAACATTGGTCGAACTAAGGCGAGGTTAGTTGCTCGAAGCTATTTTCAAGAAGAAGGTAATTGATTTTGATGTAACATTTGCACTCATAGCACATTTAGTAGCTATTTGCATTTTACTTGCCCATTCTTGTTTTAAGAAAATTTCAAGTTTTACCAAATGGATGTTAAATCCAATTTTCTCAATGGTTTTATTCAAAAAGAAATCTATGTAAAACAACCTCCGGGGTTTAAAATTTTTCTAGGCCAAATGATATTTATACAAGTACCCCATGTATGGTATGATAGACTTAGCTATTTTTGCTAAATGATTTTACAAGAGGTAAAGTTGATACTATTCTCTCTGTTTTTTTTTTAAAAAGGGCAAGATTGTTTACTTGTGCATATTTATGAGAATATCTTTGGTACTACTAATGAATATTTGTGCAAGATATGTTTTTCTAAGTTGATACTAGGTGAGCTTGAGATGAGCATGATGGGGGAGCTCAATTTCTTAATTGGACTACAAATTATTCAATGCCAAGACGATGGTTATATAAAAACTCTTGAAGGAGTTAAGCATTGAAGAAAGAAGAACCATCTCAACCTCTATGGCTAAAGATTGACAAAGGTTGAGAAAGGCATATCGGCCGACAAACAAATTCGAGGTATTTTTTCTTGTATTATTCCTATAGACTCGACATTCCATATGCCTTATGTCTATATGATCGACTTCAAAAACAATCCCAACGAATCTCTTTGAAGTGCCGTTAAAAGAAATTTTCAAATACTTGTAAGACACTTCTTCTTATGACTTGTTCATCCAAAGTTTTAAAACGTTATTATTTTTCGGGATAACAAGTCCGGTGTAAATTTTATTTTTCAAAATATGGTTCGTCATAATCGAACTAAACATATTAAGATTCGATATTTTTTTAAGGGATTGCATGTTTTAACAAAAACTTGAGATGTGTTTAATTCCGTCTCAAAGATAACTCGCGGACTTTTTAATCGCTCACCGCCGAGTATTTTACCTCATTTCGAGCTTGATTATGACATAATGTATATTGAATGAGGTCTACGTTTGCATTTTGCACATTTTCAAAACTTAGGGGCGAAAAATCGGATTTTTGGATCAAATTGCAGAATTTCAAAAACAGAACAGAACCAGTGGGCTGCCAGGGCAGGGGCCGACCGGTCGCCCACTAGCTCGACCGGTCGCCCATGCCCTGGACCGGTCGCCCTAATGGATTTTTGGTTTAAAATGCGTCTATTTTCCAGACTTAGCCATTTTTGGCTATTTTGGTCATTTTTCGTCCCATTCGCCAATTGCACACAAATTTCACTCCAAATTTGTTTTGTTGCATACATTTCATGTCTTGGACTCATTTAGGCTCGATTATCATCATCATTGCTCATATTCACCGATTAAATGGTAAGAATTCTAATTCTTTATCTCAATTGGGTTAAACCCTTGAGAACTTGGCCTATATGTATTTTCTTGATGAAATTTGTATATGTTTGTGATGAAATAGTTATTTATGATATATTGTATTGTGTTTGAAATGATTTGGTGATGAAAAACTTGGCTTGATTGCTTTTACAAGGGTTATATATATCTTCTTCAATTTTTGATACCCGCCAAGTGTTCGATAAAATATCTCAATGAAAAATTCTTCACCTACATGATTCTCTTGATTTCAAAAGTCTTATATATTTATAGAGATCATGTTTTGCAAATCAAATGAGTTTTCATAAGCTTCTACAAGTCGTATGATTGACTTTTCCCTCCCTTTTGGCCTATAAGCTTCATTGTTCAAATAGCTCGATACATCGGTTTAGTTGCGCACTTTGATATGATTATATGATGTTTTTATCGTGCTAACATTCTTTTTAATGATTGCAAAGGGGGAGAAACCTGTTATGAGCTCTTTAGCTCAAAGAAGCTAAGATAAGCTTAACGAAAAAAATCTATAAGCTATGGCTTCATAAAGCCATAAGTTGTGGATCATATTTAGTCCACTTGGTGTTTTATGGCTGTGTATGATTCTTGGTCCATTGGTTGTAGTATGGACTTATATATGTTTCTAATGATGTCTCTTTGACAGCTCCTTAGCTCAAAGAAGCTAAGATAAGCTTAACGAAAAGAAGCTATAAGCTATGGCTTCATAAAGCCATAAGTTGTGGATCATATTTAGTCCACTTGGTGTTTTATGGCTGTGTATGATTCTTGGTCCATTGGTTGTAGTATGGACTTATATATGTTTCTAATGATGTCTCTTTGACAGGGGGAGCTTTTAAGTTATTGATACCTAAGCTCAATATTGAAAAGCTAAGCCTTTAGCTTTTGATTAAATTGCTTCTATTACTCTTGTTGTGCATGTTGATAGGGGGAGAATTTGCTATATGTGTTTGAATATCTATACTCCCTTCCTTGTGTTTATATTGCGCGGAATATTGTCGCTCTCAACGGATATTTTTTTACCAGAAAACTTGTTTTGTTTTCAATATCGCCTCTCAAAATTGTTTTGCTTTCAAAATCGACCTTGTTGAATTGTTTTGGTTTGTAATCATCAAAAAGGGGGAGATTGTTTGATAAATGGTTTTATCATGATTTTGATGATTTTGCTTTTATACCAAAATAATGTTTTTAAAGGTTGTCCAAATACTCCTATATGATTTAAAATGGTTTTAAATATTTTCCAGAGTATTTCTTCAAGTCGTGTTCGACAAAATTGGACAACACTTTTATATGATTTTGTGTCAAGTGTTTTTACATCTAAACAATGTCCCTGAATGTTGTCCTAATACTCCCGATTGGTCTAAAATATTTTTACTATTTTTTGGAGTATTTCTTGAAGTTTATTTTCGATATAAAATTGGACAACACTCATGTTTCAGGCTCGACCGGTCGCCCTATAGGGCAACCCGTACCTGTGTTGAGTTTTGGAACAGAAAAAGGGACGGAGGAAAACTTGAGGGGGGTGACCGGTCGACCCTGTTTCATGTTTTATCTAACCCCAACCGGTCCAACATGAGGGCGACCGGTCGCACCCCACTCCGATCGGTCCCCCTGTGTAAAAATTGCAGAGTTTTCAATTTCAACTTATCTCTGCGCGACCGGTGGAACACCTCGTTTGACAGCAAACTATCCGTTGAGTTTGCATACAACTTTTCCTTAATTTGAGGGGTTGATTTCTAACAGCTCTTTTCTTCAATTGTCTTGGTATTTTTTACAGAATTCATGTCCCCAAGAGGAGCCTATCATGTACAAGACTTCTTCTATAAATAGAGGAAGAATTGAAGCAACACAACAAGAGAGAAAACTACAACACAACAAGATACACTCAAGAATACACTTGTTCTTACATTGTCTTATTTCTTGTTGTAATTTGCCTAGCTATTCACTTTCACATCCTTGAGTTCTAGGCTATTCTTGATTACACTTGCACTCAATTGTATTATTCATTATCAAGTTGTAATCTTGAATTTGTGGGTTATCATTCAACACAAGATATCCTTGTGAATGTTCTTGTGGTAAGAACAAACTTGGGTGATCTAGGTGTTAGGTGTAAGAAGATTGTGGTAATCTTCTTGTTGAGGTGTTGAAGAATTTGGTATTCTTCAAGGTTGAAGATTGTGGTAATCTTTACAAGGTGCCGTTGGAGATTGTGGTAATCTTCAAAGGGAGATTGTGGCAATCTCCAAAGGTGGTGTTGAAGAAGAGTGTGGTTCTATTCAAGGTGTTGTTGTAAGTTGGTGTTGTATTAATTTTGGTAATTAATAAAATCTTTTTTCTTTTTGAAATCCATCCCGGATATACTGGGGTGGTAGAGGATTAGGCCCTAGGTGGGTTGAACCTCTTTAAATCGATGTGTGTTGTTTACATTCCGCACCTTAATTATTGTCTTTGAGCTTTCGGTTTGAAAAGGAGGGTAAAATCGAAAAGATGGAGATAATCTATTCACCCCCCTCTAGATTATCGTAGCCGCTTGGACTTACACTTGTTCCACGCGCATTGTCTGCTGTTGTTGCCACCATTCCCGGATCCTGACAATTATTCCACGCAGATCGACAGTCACATTGGCGTCTCGGTTATCCAGTCTCATGTCCAGTGAGGCCTGGTGCCTTTCCATCTTCTCTATCTCCGCAAATATGGCCTTGAAAACGTTTCGAACCTCACCGTCACTTCTCTCACCGGCGGCCAAAGACATCAAAGTCGAAATCTGCTTTGGGACGATGGTGTCTGTTGGAATGACGGGATCGGAGTCTATGGAAACGCGTTGTTGATCTGTGGCTGATTCTTCAAGAAGATCAGGCAACTCCAGAGAGAAAGGGAACGATTCTTCGAACGGATCATCACGGACAACGGGAATATGTTCAATGGTAACTCATGCCCGTGATGTGCCCGTCTATTTATTCCCGCTGGCTTGGGTAGCTGCGCATTGAATGTGTTTGGTACCGTGGTCTGTTGGGGTATTGACCCACTGGCCGAGCCTCGGTTGCTCTCAACGACTTCATCGGTCTCAGCTGGTTTTTCCATGTGAGTTGACTGGTCCTCGGCCGTATCAGTAGCGTCATCGGACGATGATGAGATTTGCATGGGTGGCTCATCATCAAAAGTAAAGGTTTGGCGAGTAGCCTTAAGGTCGGACTTACTCGTGCTTGGGAGAACAACCTCAGCTGAGTCTTTTGGATCGGCAATGGGGGATGACTCAGCTTCGTCTTCACCTTCAGATCCCAGAAAGGTTACATCAGGATTGTCTTGGGAATCGTGAAGAGCACTTATCTCCTTTTCGGATGGATCAATGATAGTAGGAGGGATGTTCTCGTACTTCCGTCTCTTTGCCCCGGAAGTCTCAACCTCCGTTGGCCTTCATTACCTCCCCTGCATCTCAACTCGCAGCGAGGCTTTGGACATTCCCTTCGGCTGCATTCAACGCCTTAGGGTCTTGAGGTGGCATCCACTGAGTCTCAACTCCATGGATTGCACTTTCATTGCCAGTGTTAACTCCCGGGCGATTCCATCCTGTGCCTCTACCGCATCGGCATCGTCATTTTCCTTCAGCGATTGGCACTTCACCGTGAGACAGGACTCAACCGTCTCGAGCCTCTTTAGTGACAACTTGTTGTGTATCCATTTGTTTTTCTTTCTCCACTTCGCCTCCAAGATTCGTTTGTGGAGTCACCAAGATCCCCGTCATTGCCGCAGTGGAGGGAGTTTCCCCTCGGGCACACCACCGAGTGACTTGGATCGGGGTCACTCGTCTCGGACTCCCTACTGTTCCTTTGAGTGTTCAAATAGTTGGGGCGGTGGTAAGACACCTTCATCGGGGGTTGGCTCGACTTGGGTCCCCAAGTTCCCGTTTCATCGCCAATTCCCTTAACACCTTCTTCTCGAGTGAGTAGGGAAGTGGTGGCAAAGAAACAACGGTTGCAATTGTGCCGCACCACTCCCATAGGATCAATCTCCGGTTGTGATTTGGAAGATTCCCGAGGGCCTTCCATCACCGTTGCTCATTTAGGATCCTGATTCCCGCATTGCTTGCTGCATCTCCAATTCTTCGATGGCGACAACGAGGTCCGTCCTCATCGCTCTCTCGACAAAGATATCAAGGTGTGGATGAGTATGATCGGTGGTTCTGTTAGAGGGCGGATCGCTTTCTCACGAGCTTGACTTTCTCGCGATCTCGCTTCTCTTTGTCTTTGAATATCTGCAAGATATCGTGCAGTTTTCTTCATCCAGTGCTTGGACCATAGTGGTCAATCCGAAAAATTCAACAGTTGTTCTTCTTCTTCTTCAATAAACTCCGGTCTTTGGAACTGTTCCCTGGATCGACTCAACTTCCACTTCCTCCATTCTCGCAGACGATTTTGGATGTCTAGATATGGTGGGGATAGGATCATCACGTCATCATCTGCTTCATCATTATCTCCTTGCTGTCCCTCGTTCTCGGGGATTGAAGGTAGCAAACTTTGGTGCTCGACACCTCGGCGTCTCGGTTGCGGGGGATACAACCCCACGGAGAGTTTGCTTTCTCGGCTACTTCTTGTGTCTCAAATTGCTCGACTACACGGTAGTGTCTTCAATTTGCCTCTGCTGATCGGCCCAATGAGACTTGGCTGTTTCATCAATAATTTTAGGAGTTTCTACTTCTCCCGCTTGTCTCCGCTGATCTATTCCGGTGAGTGGCAGACTCGGCTATTTTCTCAAGCTCGATCGCTTGAAAAGTCTTCTCCTTTTGGTCCTTACCGGAGGAATTTCTGGTTCGGATGCGCCTCCCGAGTCCTGCGGCGGGGGCGGCGCTATTGTCTTTTTCTCGAGGAGCTAGCTTTCTAGGCTTGTCGATCCTCCTTTTCTTGACAACCGAGAGAAGGTATTTGAGGTTCCTTCTCCGGCTGCGAGGGGCAGTGCATCTTTTGTTTTCTTTTTCTTCGACTTTCTTGGGGCAATAGCTTTCTTCTTTGTAGCTGCAGAGGCAGCCTTCTTCTGGGGGGAGGAGGAGACATCTGTTTCTTCAAGGCCAGCTGATTCCCCCTCACTCGTATCAACCCTCTTGGCGTATGCTCTCTTCTGTGCTCTGGAAAGGTTCGATCAGAACATTTTCTTGTTTACATGGAACGCCTTTCCATGTCGAAGAGGGACTTCCTTCACTTCCATCATCCGACCAATCACCAGGCCATATCCTAAAGATCCTCCAAACGAACCATCCTTCTTGAAGGATATATTCCCAATATTCTGGCAGAGTCTGCTGTATACAAACTTAGACCAGTTCACCTTTTTCTCCTCCATGATCGCAGCCATTACGATCAACTTGGTTTTGGACAGTTGATTAAAGCTTCCAAACTTGATATCTATGCATTTGGCAACAATGTCTAACAGCTTGTGGTAATCCTCCTTCAGCAGCTTCTTATCAGCTGTGTAGACAACCTTTGCAGCAGAGTCAGGTTTGGCTACTTCCTGCCATGCAGCATCCAAGTTAACATCAACTTCATAAACCTCCGACACTCATTCCACCGGCAATGAACAGTGTTCTGCCAGATCCTTGGCAGTAATGGTGAAAACTTTCCCGTGAACAGAGGACTTGATGCCCTCATCGTGAAATTCAGTGTTCACATAGAACTGTGCGACCTCCTCCACGTAGGTCATCCGAAACTCCATCAACAAAAAGGGTTTCGATCTGATTTCTCCAACTTTTCTCGCTATCTTCTTCACAAGGGTTTCGTCGACCCTTGTTTGATCATGCCCTCGAAATCCACAAGATCCCGTGTGGATTTGCTTTCCCAACTTGACGAAGTCGTACGTAGATGCCATTTCTCGAAGATTTACCGAATAAAACTTTGAAAAATAAGCTTTGAAGATTTGTAGGATTTTGAGAGTAAAAATGCTTTCTTTGCTCTTGAGAGAGATTAACAGTTTTGGTAAAGTGAGAGAAAATAGGACGAAATGGTATATGTATTGGTTATGAAAGGGCGTGTGGGTGGTTTTGAAATTTGATCAAGATCAACGGCTCAGATTTTGACGCCGGTTAACATTTAATTTCTTGCATTTAATGCGGCAGCATTTATATCCAATCATAAGCTTGGTGTGCAACTTTTGAACTGACACGGCATAATTATGCTGACGTCATTCTTAAAAACATTCCCGCTTAGTAAAAACGACTGCGTTTTTGTCATTTTGCTCATAAATGTTTCAGCTTACTCCTTAGCTGATTTAACTCTTCTCTTTTTGCACATAGACACTCAGCTGTCAGCTAACTCGATGCAGCTGATTCTCCGATATGGCTGATTCACTTAGCTGATTCAGGAGTTCAGCTCTTTTTCATCTTTTCATGTTCCATCTCTTTTCTTTGAGTCTTCTGAGTGTCAGTTCAGCTCAATTAACCCTAATTCATGTTTGAGTTCTTCAAATCTTGATTCACATAATGGTTTTGTGAATATATCAGCTAACTGCTTATCAGTTGAGACATATTCCAAGGTGATGTCCTTCTTCTCTACATGATCTCTTATGAAGTGATATCTGACATCAATGTGCTTTGTTCTTGAGTGCGACCACGAGTTAGTGATTGCAATAGCACTTGTATTGTCACACATAATTGGAATTTCCTTTTCTTCAACTTCATAGTCTCTCAGTTGTTGTCTCATCCATAAGACTTGTGCACAACAGCTGCCCGCAACTATGTATTCTGCTTCAGCTGTGGAGGTGGCTATTGAATTTTGCTTCTTGCTAAACCAGGAAATTAGCCTATTTCCAAGCATTTGACATGTACCTGAGGTGCTTTTTCTGTCAACTCTACATCCAAAGATAGTCGAGTCACGAGTAACCAATTAGCTTGAATCCACCTTCCTTAGGATACCATAAGCCAACTTCTTGGCTTCCTTTCAAATATCTCAAGATTCTTTTGGCTGCAGTCATGTGGCTTTCTTTTGGAGCAGATTGAAATCTTGCACATACACCTACAGCAAAGGTGATGTCTGGCCTGCTTGCTGTGAGATAGAGCAATGATCCAATAAGTGCTCTGTATCTTGTTTGATCCACAGGCTTGCCATCTGTATCCATATCCATTTTGACTGATGTATTCATTGGTATTTTCATAGAAGACTTCTCTTCCATACCAAATTTCTTCATTAAATCTCTGGTGTATTTTGTCTGACTTATGAAGGTTCCATCCTTCAACTGTTTTACTTGGAGTCCAAGGAAGAATGTCAGCTCTCCCATCATGCTCATTTCAAATTTGCTTTGCATGAGATTTGAGAATTTATCACACAGCTCTTTGTTTGTGGATCCAAAGATGATGTCATCCACGTATATTTGGACAAGCAGTATACTCTTCCCATCTTGAATTATGAAGAGGGTTCTATCCACTTTGCCTTTTGTGAATCCGTTCTCAGTCAGGAATTGTGATAATGTATCATACCATGCTCTTGGTGCCTGTTTCAATCCATATAAAGCTTTCTTGAGTTTGTATACTTTATCTCCAAGAGTCTTCTGCTCAAATCCTGGAGGTTGTTCAACATACACTTTTCTCCAATAACCCATTAAGGAATGCACTCTTTACATCCATTTGATATACAATGAAGTTCTTGTGAGCAACATAGGCAAGAAACATTCTTATGGCTTCCAATCTTGCCACTGGAGCAAAGGTTTCATCAAAATCTATTCCTTCTTCTTGGCAAAACCCTTTGGCTACCAATCTTGCTTTGTTTCTTATCACTGATCCTTCCTCATTCATCTTGTTTCTGAACACCCATTTAGTGCCAATAACATTTTGATGGGTAGGTCTTTGAACCAATTCCCACACTTTGTTTCTTTCAAACTGATTCAGCTCTTCTTGCATGGCTTGAATCCAATGTGTGCCATCCAATGCTTGTGACACATCTTTTGGCTCTATTTGTGAGATAAAACAAGTGAACATAGCTTCTTGTTGAATTCTGGATCTGGTTTTCACACCTTCTCTTACATCTCCAATGATTAATTCTGGTGGATGATCTCTCAGCCACCTTACATCAGGTTCGAGTAAGTTGGCTGGATTCAGTCGTCTTGCAGCTGTGTTATTTTGATCAGCTCTCTCATCATCACTTTGCTGCATATTTCCCAGCTGTCTTTGAGACTCAGCTATCTCATCTTCATCTGAGTTTATAATTCCAGCTTCAGCTTCAACATAGGGACTCTTCCGCATGGTAGGCTGATTCAGCTTATCAGCTGACTCTTCAATGTATTCTTCATTTACATTGGGCTCATCAAACACCACATGGATGGATTCTTCTGTAACTATTGTCCTCTTGTTGAGCACTCTGTAGGCTTTGCTTTCAACTGAGTATCCCAAAAATATACCTTCATCAGCTTTAGCATCAAAAGCCTTTAAATTGTCTTTGCCATTGTTATGGATGAAGCATTTGCATCCAAATATTCTAAAATATGCAACATTTGGCTTTCTCCCTGTCCAAATCTCATAGGGAGTCTTTGTCAGCTGTCTGTTTATCATGCATCTATTTTGAGTATAGCATCTTTGTGTTTATTGCTTGACCCAAAATCTTTTAGCGGCCTGCTTGACTAACATGGTCCTTGTCTTTCTTTTTGAGAGTTCTCCGTTCTTCTTTCTCGCAACTCCATTCTGTGTGGAGTCCTTGCTTTGCAGATAATTCATGACCAATACCATTTTCAACACAATCTGAGTTATTATACCATTGACAAACTCGGTTCCTCATCAGAGATCTTATTTTGATAGTGGTTTGACTCTTCTCATTTTGGATACTCTTCATCACCGTGTGGTAGTTTTTGCAGGGTTTCTTTCTTCTTACACATGAAAATTGTCCATGTGTATCTTGAGTAGTCATCTACTACCACCAAGGTGTATTTCTTTCCACTTATGCTAGCTGGTTCAACAGGACCAAATAGATCCATATGTAGCGGTGTAATATTCTTGTTGAAGATGGACATGTCTTTTCTTTGAATGATGATTTGATTTGCTTTCCCATCCGCATGCATCACATACACTCCCCTTCTTGTATCTTTGAGTCGGAAGTCCTTCTACAAGATTACTTCTTGCAAGTTTGTTAATAGTTTTGAAATTCGGGTGACTCGGCTTCTTGTGCCCGGCAACCAACTTGATTCGGCTTGTTCTCTTTGCTAGTAGACAAGTGCTTGATGTTGCAGTTGACCAATCCACCACATACATGTTCTTTTGTCTGCATCCTTGTAGCACTACTTCATTAGATTCAATGTTCTTGATTTGGCACACTCCCATATTGAATCCAACATTATAGCCCTTGTCACGAGTTGATTTATGCTTAGTAAGTTGAAATTGAGGCCTTCAACATATGCAACATCTGTAATTTCTAATCCATTTTTCTTGATGGATCCAATGCCTCTTATTTCTCCTGGAGCTTCATTCCCTCCAAATATGACTTTTGCACCTCTAACTTCCTTAAATTTTGACAGATTTTTCTTGTTTCCTGTTATGTGTCTGGAACAACAATTATCCATGTACCAGGTTCCTTGGCACTCAGCTGTCCCTTGAACATGCAATCAAGGAAATTAGGTTTTAGGTACCCATACTTGTCTGGGTCCTGAGGGGTTAGTATTGTAAGATGATCCAACCAACCTATAGCCAAATGATTTGACTCTAAGAGGTTGTCATCTATCAGTGTCATAATCATAACTAATTTTGGCAAATTGCTTGGGGGTTCTAGGTTCATACAACTGTCTCTTTTGTATGTATGCCTGTGCATGTGTTTTGGCAATTGCCTTCCTTGGTAGTTGTGATACCTCTCCGTCTTGAGGATAGCTCTTTTGCCTTTGGAATGACCTTTCTTTGAGTTTTAGGCTTTTGCCATCTGGCATGTATTCCATAGGTCTTTCTTGATAGTTCACATTGTTCCAATCGACTTGGCTTAGATAATTTCTACCATTCCCATCATATGTGTTCCTTTTATGGAATTTAAGGGTTTTTGGTAGCTCTGTTTTTTCTTTGAAGTACTTTTCTGTTTGGAGTTTGTTTGAGGAACTCATTTGGATTTCTTCTCACCGTCCTTTCAAAGATACTCAAATTTCGTTTTTTTCCTTTTCCTTTATAACCAAGGCCAGTCTGGTTGTGATTGTGCTTTGGAATGAATGTGTGTGCACCATTTGGAGTTTTGGATTTTGAGACGCTTCATTGCTTGAAGATCCTTTTTCCAAAATCACTTTGGGAGCTTGACTTAGCATAGAGGAATTAAATCTAAGCCTTGTCTTATCTCCACATTCTCTTTGGCTCATAATAAGATCATCCAAAGACTTAGATACCTTAGTGAATGAGGCAATCACATTTTTGAGGTCATTTTCCCTTTTTTCTATAGCAGCTATCTCTGCTATTAACTTAGCATTTTCAACCTTTATTTCTTTATTCTCATCACTATGTGACTCAAGAGTACTCGGCTCTTAGTCACCGTGAGTTTTGGCTTTTGGCTGAAGCGTTTTTTCCTCATTTAGCGGTGTGTGTGAGGTTTTGATGTGCTCAAAGTCTTTCATCATTTTGCCTAATGAATCATAAAGATTAGTGGGTGATGAGGTGTGCATGTCAAAGTCACTATCACTAGTGTCTGAGTGAGATGAGTTAGAGTGTACCTCATCTTCTCGGTCAGGTTGGTCTTGTTCTTTGGCCATTAAACATATCAAGGCTTCTTTCTTCATAGTCACTTGAGCAGTCAGAGTCTTATTTCTCTGAAGACTTTTCTTTCCTCTTCATTCTTGTATTTGTTGACTACAGGATATGGGCAATCAATGGCATAGTGACCGGGTTGCCTGCAGTTCCAGCATAGATTTTCAACCTTTTGATCGATTCTTTCCATCCTTGATTGTCAGCTCTTTGATACTCAACCTTTTGATGCTCTGTTCTTTTGGGTGGCCTATCTTCCCTTGAATTGGAGGGAGCTGAGTGTCTTCTAGAGGATTCACCTTTGCCTCTTTTGTAATTCTTGTTGAAGAATTTGTTAACCTTTTAACCATCAGGGCAATCTCCTCTTGGTCAATGAATTCCTTGACCTCAGCTCTTTTACCATCCTTAACTATTAGAACAACTGTTTTGGGCACAGCTGTCTCCTCTAGGTCTTTTCTTCTCAGCTCAAATTCGTAGGCTTTGAGATCTGAGAATAGCTCATGGTTGGATGTTTTTGATAGGTCCATGGAGTGTCTCAGGGCCATGAATTTCATTTCCCATTCAACTGGGAGACTTCTTAGAATCTTCATACACATTTCCTTCTGTGTATATTCTTTTCCAAGTGCGAGATAGCTCATTGGTAATTTCTGTGAACCGAGCATCCATTTGATCCAAGGTTTCTCCTGCAAGCATCTTAAAATTTTCAAATTTTTGTACAACAACAGATAGTTTATTTTCCTTGATTTGCTCGAGCCTTCACAAATCGGGTTAGCTTATCCTGCATTTCTTTTGCGCTTCTTGCGATTTGACTTTGTTGAACATGGCTTTGTCCAGCAGTTTTGTAAAGAATGTCCTTGGCCACGTTGTCCAAGTTGTATCTTTTTCATCATTTGTCCATTCAGACTCTTGGTTTTTCAACCATAGGCTGGTCCGGGAGCAACATCCTCTTCTCCTTCACCGCAAAGACTTGTAGGTCGTTGGCTTGTCTTGTTGCGATCCTTGGAATTGACATTTCCTCGTATTGAATGAGTCTTGACTTTTCGAGTTCGACACAGTGCGATGCTTCCCATTGGTTTATTCCTTTTGCACGCTTAAGGGATTGATCACTTTAAGAAAGACAATATGAGAGTATTACTTGTTTAAGTAATTTTCTTGACTTACAACGGATCTCTTTCGATTGTCTCGACTTATGCATTTCCTTGATTTCCCCGGATGACTTGAGTCGACTTCCAATTATTGGATGACTCATCTTTCACATCAACTTGAGACTTGGCTATCTTGAGTTGACTTGACTGACATTTTGCTCGATTGCATCTCACCACCTTGAATCGAGTTCTGTCTTTTTTCCTTTTTCTACACTCAAAGCCTTACAATGAGTCTTCCTTCTAGTCTCCGAGTTGACTTCTTGCATGTTTAGGCATAGGCGACTTAACTCACCGACCAACCCTACTATACAAAGATTGCAAATTAAAGGGAAAATGGGGTGCCAACTTTCTATTCTAAGTTTTACATGGCATTCATCAAAATCTAAAATTAATTTCCCAACAATACCACACGATCCGGTTTGTGTGAAGTATTTTTGTCTATTTTCTTCGTCATTTTTATCTTCTCTTCGCATTCGTCAATCTTAGTTGGGCATTCCAACTGATATTTCTTTGTTTTAAGCTCCATTTCATGTAAAATAACAAGAATATGTAGTATCATGCCCTTTTAAGGAAACAGTAAAAACATATTAAATATGCGTGCAATTGCATCAAATATATATCATTTTAAGCCCCAAAATGCACGTATATTTTACACACATTAGTGATGTCATATATTACTTCAACTTCTCTCCCTCTTTTTCTCGGACATTTCAACTCGCCTTGTGTTTTGAAAACATCCGAATTTTTGAATCGTACTCGGTCTTTTTTTCCTCCCAATGGCTCTTTGCTTATCATTATGTCTTGTTGGAAAGAAATCCTCCTTATCTCAACTCTGAGGCTCTAACTTTTGTTGAAGACCGGTTGATCTTGAATTTTCATATCGATCTCCTTTATAGTTGGAGATTCAATAAGTTCTGGTAGAACCACCCTGGCAAAGTCCTCAAAAATTCTTAGGACTTCAATAAATTCTTTTATCAAGAATACTTCTGAATGATGTGTATTCGAAAGAGCATAGGAAATCTTGTATGTGGTCGAGTAAGGTCTATTTCCTTCTTTTATCAAATCGATTCTTTTGAAGTCTTGATGAAGGGTTAAGGCTCTGTTGAAATCTCGATCTCCCAAATTGTATGTAATTCTAGGATAGACATTAAATGCCAATTTCCCCGCATACAAATTTCATGTGACCGCTTCAAGGCATGAATTCTTCACATTAGAGATTCTCTTATCAAAGATAGCTAGGTTGAGTGGCGAATCAATTCCTTCCTTGAATGTTGCTTTAATAATAACTTTTATGCCTCCGATGTGAATCCATGAGAGTGTATTTGCAACTTCTCTCTTGACTCTGCTTTTGATCTCCTGAACTTCTCGATAAGGGACCAACTACATCTCGATCAGGTTACCGATAAACTCCATTGGGATGGCAAATTCTTCGGTAGTTACTCTGTTGATAATTTGGTGCTTTCTGTTACAAAACCCAATCTTATCCAAAGCCTTTTCCATAGCTCCAATTGTAAAACTGTCATATATCTGAAGCTTTAGATCTTCTTTCATAATCCTCATTAGAGTCTTATGAGAAAATGTAGTATGGGAGAGAAATCCTGACATGTTCTCTCTAACTGTGATGAAGAATTTCTTCTTTACTCTGATTCTGAATTAGATTCACTTCCATCGTCAGAATATATCTCTTTTTCATAGATGCATTCATCTGAGGGTAGATCCTTAAATTGATACACCTGTATCATATCTTGATAATAGACAACTTCTTTGAATTTTGGTGTACCCTCGAACTGACTAATTCCTCGCTTTTAATTTTCTAGGCAATCAGTTGAGATATGCCCTCTTGCTCCGCATGTTCAGCAATTACAATCTTTGAAACTTTCATTATCTCTAGTGTGAGTTCGTCTGAAAGTTCTTCTCTCTGGGGTCCTGCTGGTACTTCCTTGATTAGAACCTGAAGAAGAGGCTCTACTCCTGCTTGATGTTAGTCTTTGCCCTGATTTGTAACTTCTGGATTTTATTTTTTGACCAAAACCTCCTGGGTCTCCATGAAGACCTCTTCCTTTTGCTGCTACTTCAACGGCTGTATGGATGGGTTCTTGCTTCTTTTTCTTATGCCTCTGTGGTTGACCTCCCACTACTGTTGGGATGTCATCATCTTCAAACATAGAGGAACCATTTTGTTAATTCCTCGTAGTCTCTTATAGTTCTGTAAAGTGCTGCCTGGTGGCACCATTCAGATAACTTGGCCTTTAGAAAAGACATTCAACTTGTTTGATATATGTTTTATCATGATTTTGATGATTTTGTTTTAAAGTATTTTTACACCAAAACAATGTTTCTAAATGTTGTCCAAATACTCACAAACGATTTAAAATGTTTTTACTTATTTTTCGGAGTATTTCTTGAAGTTTATTTTCGACAAAAAATGGACAACACTTCTGTTTTGAGGCCAACCGGTCGCCCTATAGCGCATCTTGTGTCTGAAGTTGATTTTAGAAACAGAAAACGGGACGAACACAAAATGCAGGTCGCCTTACCATTTTGACAACAAACTTCTAGCCGTTGACAGCAGACATATTTTCATTAATTTGTGGTATTGATTTCTAACAGCTATATTCTTGATTTTAATTGTATTTTTCTGTAGATTTTCAATCCCCAAGAGGAGTCTATCCTTGATCAAACCTCTCCTATAAATAGAGGAAGTTTTGGAGCAACAAGATAACCATTATACACAACACAACAAGAGATACACTCAAGCAAATACTTGTTCTTTCATTTTCTATATTCTTGTTGTAATAGCCTAAGGCCTTACACTTTCACATCTTGAGGTCTAAGTTTTATTCTTGATTACACTTCCACTCAAAATTGTATAATTCATTATCGAGTTGTAATCTTGAATTTGTGGTCATCATTCAACACAAGATATCCTTGTGAGTGTTCTTGTGGTAAGAACACACTTGGGTGATCTTAGGTGTTAGGTGTTAGAAGATTGTGCTAATCTTCTTATTGAAGAGTGTGGTGCTCTTTGAGGTGTTGAAGAATTTGGTGTTCTTCAAGGTGGAAGATTGTGGTAATCTTCACAAGGTGCCGTAGAAGATTGTGGTAATCTTCAAGGGAGATTATGGTAATCTCCAAAGAGGTGTTGTAAGGTGATGTTGTATTAATTGTTGTTTACTTCCCGCACTTCCATTCTTGTCTTGGCTTATTACATACAAAAAAGAGGGCATAATCGAAAAAATGGGCATAATCTATTCACCCCCTCTAGATTATCCTAGCCACTTGGACTTACAAGTGGTATCAGAGCCAAACTCTTTGGCAAGCTCGTTCCACATCGCGAGTAAAGAGGAACGATCATCGGCTACGAATGAAGTCTATCTTACCGGCACCTCTACTAATAAGCCACCACTATTTGATTCCAAAAATTATACATTTTGGAAAGAAAGAATGGAATGCTTCTTACAAAGTTGCGGGTTCGATATTTGGAACACGGTCATAAATGGAGAATCCATCCCATTGAAAGATGGAACTCAAACTTCCAAAGCTCTCAAGGAGCTCAATGATGAAGACAAGAAAATCATCTCCTTAAACGGTAAAGCTCTTAATATTATTTATTGTTCACTTACCACTTCGGAATATGATCATATTCTAGGAATTCGATCGACACATGAAGTATGGAGAAAACTAGAAACTATCTATGAAGTATATGCAAATGAAAGGAGATATTCAAAAGCATCTACTTCTCAATTGGATACAACATCAAATCCAACAACATGGGATGAGCTTCTTACAACTTCCGATGATGAAGAAGTCGAACAATGTCTTATGGACATCGAAGAAGAAAACGAGGTACGCTCTAACCCCTCTACTTCTTTTGATAATGAATTACAAGATGATTATAGTGAATTGCAAAATGATTTTGATGAGCTTCAAATTGAATTCCAAAGCTTACTTGTTAAATACAAAAATTTGAAAAAGAAATTCAATGTTTTGAAAAATGATAAAGATAGCTTATTTACTTCTTATGAATCACTTTCTTGTGCTCACACTACCACACTTGATAAAGTTAGAAACCTTGAAAAGGAAAATGAATCTCTTGTGAAGGATATTAATTGTATGAAAAATGACTTGACCAAGTATAATTTGAGTACCAATAAAATGACCAAAATACTTGATGTGCATCGTTGTGATCATTTGAAATTAGGACTTGGGTATAAGCCTAATGTTGTTAATCGTAAGAGAAAGAACCAAGTCTCTATGCATGTTGGTAATTATGCTCCTAAAATTGTTACTTGCTTTTATTGTGGTAAGAAGGGTCACACGACTAATACTTGTCGGGCTAGAAATAGCTCTAATTATTATTGGAGACCTAAAAGTCTCAAAGCTAATCCGTAGGACCCAAACACTTGAGGTACCACAAGAACATTTTATGATAGGTACTTGGTGCAACAAAAATCAAAGAAACTTCAAATTGTCAAATCGACAACAAACATTTGCGCTCAAAGGAGAAGATATTATCAACAATGTCAAATTCCAAGAGGAAACTATAATAAACAATGAGAAGGACACAATCCTTGGAATTGGCAAAATTGGAGAAGACATCATCAACAAGATGATTTCCCAAGAGGAAGATACTATCAACAAAGGGAAATACATAACCCTTGAAAATGGCGTAATTGGTAAACTGTATTTTTCATTTTAAAATACGCATATTGTTTTTATGCATGTTTGATTTTCATCTTAATTGGCAAAATAATTTTTCAAAATCATCTTTTAAAAATACGCATATTGTTTTTATGCATGTTTGATTTTCATCTTAATTGCCAAAATGATTTTTCAAAATCATCTTTTAAAAAACATTAAGGTTTCCCTACATATTCTTGGAGTTTTAATTTCTTATGAAAAGAGACCTCGTATAGAGTCTTGCAAACTCATGCATATTTCTAAGTATTTTTATTTATATCATGTCATGGTATACTTGTGACATCTTTTATTCCTTTAGCCTACATTACTATGTTTTGTGCAAGATTTGTTTAAGAATTGTGTAGGATATATATATCTTCATCAATGGTTATCTACTCATAATTTGTTAAGAGTTTCATAAACAATCGAGGTACGCTCACTTGTGTTATTCCTACTCTCACTCAGTATTTTTCATGACGTATGTTTATGTGCTTGCTTTCCAAGATATTTCAAAGAATCTCATACAAGTGCCATTAAGAGGATTTCTCAATTTTTAAAAGGCACTATTCAATAAAACTTGTTTTATCCGAGACTTGTAAAGGATAATAGTTTGTTTTGATAAAAATTTGATTTTTATCCTCCTCTTAAATTATGCATTTTATTGCACATATTAATGTCTTTATTCTTGGTTGTTTTGTCAAAGCTCTTCTTCAATATACTTCTTATAAATGAGGTCTCAACTATATGCTCTCGGATTTTCAAATTTCAAAAGAGACCTTATATTGCTTCATATAAGCATATTTGAACTTACATGTTTTATTAAACTCTTGATGATCTTTTTAAAAGCATAGTATGTGTTACTTGTTATAGTGTCTATATTATTCGATATTACTATGCTCTTGTGCAAGATATTTTTGCTAAGATTTTGCAAGAATTTTTTTTGGTATTTCGGAACAAGCTTGATGACCAAGGTAATATTGTTCGAACCAAAGCAAGGTTAGTAGCTCAAGGGTATTGTCAAGAAGAAGGTATTGATTATGATGAAACATTTGCACCTGTAGCACATTTAGAAGATATTCGTATTTTACTTGCTTATTCTTGTTTTAAAAATTTCAAGCTTTACCAAATGGATGTTAAATCCTCCATTTTTTTAAATGGTTTTAGTCAAGAAGAAGTCTATGTAAAACAACCTCCGGAGTTTGAAAAATTTTCTAGGCCTAATGATGTTTACATACTTAAGAAGGCCTTATATGGTTTAAAATAAGCACCCCGAGCATGGTATGATAGACTTAGCTCTTTTCTTTTGCAAAATGGTTTTACAAGAAGTAAAGTTGATACTATTCTCTTTGTTTTTGAAAAATGGCAAGATTGCTTAATATTGCACATTTTTTGTTAATGATATATTTTTGGTGCTACTAATGAATTCTTGTGCAAGAAATATTTCTAAAATGCAAGGTGAATTTGAAATGAGCATGATGGGGGCGCTAAATTTCCTACTTGGATTTCAAGCAATGCTAAGAAGGTATTTATATTTCACAATCAAAATATACAAAAGAACTTTTGAAGAAGTTCGGCATTAAAGAAGGAAGGACTGTCACCAATCCTATGGCAACCAACATCAAGTTAGATAAAGATGCTAAAGGCATATTGGTTGACAAAAAAATTCGAGGTATGTTTATCTACTTTTTTTATTCCCATAGACTTGACATTTTGTATGCCTTATGTCTATATGCTCGACTTCAAAACAATCCCAACGAATCTCATTAAAGTGCCGTTAAAAGAAATTTTCAAATATTTGAAAGACACTTCCTCTTATGGCTTGTTTTATCCAAAGTCTTAAAACGTTCTTATTTTTCGGGATAACAAGTCCAGTGAAAATTATTTCTCAAAATGCGGTTCTTCATAACCGAACTAAACATATTAAGATTCAATATCTTTTTCTAAGAGATTGTGTTTCTTAACGAAAAATTGAGATGTGTTTAATTCCGTCTCAAGGATAACTCGCGGACATTTATTTTTAATCGTTAACCGCCGAGTCTTTTACCTCATTTTGAGCTTGTTTAGGCATAATGTATATTGAGTGAGGTTAATGTTTGTATTTTGTGCGTTTTTAAAACTTAGGGGTGACAAATCGGATTTTTTGAATCAAAATTCGGACAGAACCAAAAAGGAGCTCCAGGGACCAGATTGAGGGAGGGGGCTCGGTCGAACCATACCTGGACCAGTCGACCCCCCTGGACTGGTTGCCCTGGCATTTTTCAGAGTTAAAATATGTTTTGTCCAACACTTAGTATTTTTGTGCTCTTCTTCTTCAAACTCGAACCCCATTGCAAATTTCACACACATTTCACTGAAAATGATTTGTTTCTTGTATTTTATATATTTTTTGAGATTATACTATTGGTATATCATCCATGATACCCGACCTCTCCGATTGATTGGTAAGAATTCGTGTTCTTTATCTCAATTGGGTTGTGTTGGACCTCTAGCGCTACTCGGATTGACGACTGTCCCCACAAACCAACATGAGTCTTTTCTAGCGCGCTTTGTCCTCACTCACGCGCACCCTGGAAAACTTCCCAGGCGGTCACCCATCCCATGTCTACTCTAGGCCAAGCACGCTTAACCTCAGAGTTTCTATGTAATGGGCACCAGAAAAGAATATGCATCTGTTGGTATAGGTAGTCCAATCATATCCTTTAAGCTATCCTTTAACTATGCAATCCGGCTCACGAGTTCGGAGTGCGGGCGCCCGTGCCTCTTTTAAAGCCCATTGCGGGCGGTGATCTTTGACCAAATCCCAACAATCCCCCCCGACTACTGCCCGATCTCTCGGCTCCGATTTGGCAACCTCCGTTGCTCGCCAAACTTTCTTAGTTCTAACGCCAACTTCTTCGTTCAAGCATCGCGTCACGCAGCCTCTCGATTCCGCCACCCGGCAGACCTACACCTTGATTCGATCTGTTTACCTCGATTCAGGCCACTGGCAACTTACCGCCGATTTTGGTCCACCCGGCAACCTACACCTTGATTCCGATCTATTTTACCTCGATTCGGACATCGGCAACCTACCCTTCGATTCACGGTCCACCCGAAGAACAACCTACACCTTGACTCGGTCCATTTTACCTTAGTTCCGCCACCTGGCAACCTACCCTTGATTACGGTCCGTTTACCTCCATTGCGCCAAAGATCTCGGTTCCACCGCTCCTGGCAACCTCCACGCGGCGTCTTCCAAGGGAATTCGAACTCGTGACTGCTCCGATACCACTTGTAGTCCCAGGGGGTGTGAGTGTAAGGTTTAGAAAGGGGGGTTGAATAAACCTTACCAACTTTTCACTTTTTGTCCTTTTATAAAATTCGAGTTGACACTATTATCTGTGTCTTGGTGGACATCCATTTAGTTAATCGTTAGAGTTAGTCACTCAACGGACTGGACCGAGCCGTTGATAGAATAACTCAATTTTGTTAAGACCGAATTAGCTCAACTGTGGTTTGTTTTTCATTGGAAGACTTAACACCCTTAAGTTTGGTTTAGATATGATTTAATCCTGGGTTTTAGTACTTAGAGCTTATCGAGTTGGATAGCAAATATGTCAATGAAATTAAACAAATAAGATCAAGAATTAAAGTGTTGAAATGTAAATGACACGATAAGTTTTTATAGAGGTTCAAGATGGGGTAATTCTTCTACTCCTCTCTTCTCCAACTCCCGGAGGAATCCACTAAGTATTGATCAATATACGAGTGGTAAATGATCCGATACAAGTCTTGATCACACGCACTAACTTGATCCTTTGGGACTCGATGCGAGATGCCTTGGTCACTCACCAAGCTTCTCGTCAGACTCGAACTTCTTCACAGGGCATTTGCCTTGCTACTACGACTCACTTGCTCAAGCTCTTGGATTTGATCACGAAGCCCTCCAAAAACTCGAGACTGTTCGACCTTGAACCTTCCTACAATCCTCAGTGGAATGTAGACCCCTTGATTCTTCAAAAGTTTCCTCTTCAACGATTGAAGTTATCTTTCTTTCACGGTGAGTGTTGGATTGATTTCCTTCGTAATGTAGGCTTGAGGATTAATCTTGAATGATTTGAGAATATTTTGGTTATAGTTCAAATGTTTTCTTGAATTTTCGTGTTCGTAACCTTCTCTCGTAGTCATTCCTCGGCCTTTTATAGTGATCTTTCAAAAATCGCCGTTGAAGAGATAGGCTTATTTTTGAAAGTCACTTGTGGCCGCTGGCTTGTCTTGTTGCGATCCTTGGAATTGCCACTTCCTCGTATTAATTATTCTTGACTTTTTCAGCTTGACTCGCACGGTGTAGTGCTTCCCATTGTTCATTCCCCTTGCACACTTCTCGGACCGAGCACTTCGAGAAAGGTAGCATGGAGGTATTACTTGTTTAAGTAATTCTCTTGATTTACGGCAACGGATCTCTTTCGATTATCTCGACTTGACCGCATTTTCCTTGCTTTCCCCCAGGTGACTTAGAGTCGCCTTCCAATCATTAAATGACTCTTCATCACTTTAACTAGAGACTTGATTTGTCTTGAGTTGACTTGAGTGATGCTTTACTCACCGCACCTTCATCGAGTTCCGTCTTCTCTTTTTTGCCAAACTGGTATTGTCTCGCAGTCAGTAGTCTTCCTACTAGTCTCCGTTGTCTTCTTGCATGTTTGGGCATAGGCGACTTAACTCGGCTTGACCCAGCCCTATTTGTTACAATGCGGTTTACAACAAAAAATGGGGTGCCAACTTCCTATTCTAAGTTTTACATGGCATTCATCAAAATCTAAACAATAAATTTCCTAACAATTTTCCCCTTTTTGATGATGCCAAAACTTAAAACATTCAAAATGTAAATTGCAAAGATACATACAGATAGTGCATTCACGAGAGAATGTATGCGTAGAATCAATCCTTTTATTGATCATAACATTCTTGTTCTTTTACACAAATCACAAGGTGTATCAAAGCAAACATTTATGTCTACGCAAAAAAAGAGAATTTACAAATTTATTATAGAAGACTTACATAGTATGTATTTACATAGTAAAATACATGAAGGGTGGACAACAACACTTCATCTCCTTCGTGCCTCCTTCTTTCATGTTCTTCATTTACGTCATCTTCTCTTCTTCTCTTTTTTCTCATCTTGACCGCCTTTCTTCTTCTTTTCATATGTCTTTCAAGGCGACTTCATCTCTTCTTAATCTCTCTTGTCTTTCCTCCCATAGCTGAGTTTGTCTTTTATTTTCTTCTTCGATTCTTCTCACATACTCGGATTGCTTTTAGCCACTTGCGATTGGCTACTTGGTCAAGACCACCCGAGATCCCTCCTTTCTTGCACGGATCTATGTACTCAATGTTTTTGGGCAGGGCTGGGTCTCAAACCTCTTCCTCCACCATCGCTTCTTCCTCTTCCTTCCTCGGGCGTGTATTGTCTTGGTCTTCTTCTTTCCCGGTGAGTGACAAGCGGAGTATCAGGTAGTCTCGCGCTGTCGGCTTCTTCACATAACGTGAGACCCTTTTCCCGATAAGTCCAGGCTTGAGCCATAGACATGTTTGCGAAGTATCCTTCGGATGCGGCGTTTTAAATTCATCAACGATCGTGGCTCGGTCGGAGCATCCGAGATGGCATAAGTGTCTCTCGTCTTTTGGAATGCCTCCATGTTGTTTCATGATGTCCATAACTCGGGCACCTTCCTTCCACTTCCTTCATCCTCGCTTCAATCGTTTTCTCTTTTGACCCGTTGGTGCCCGAGTGTTGGAGTGGCAGAGTCACCGGAGGAGTTTTACGATAATATCACCGTTGTGACAAGACCTTGTTGGGGTTTGTGCAATCATTAAGGTCACATCTCTTGATTCTTCCCCCTCAACAGATTTTCCTTTCTTTTCCTTGTAAATCCCTCGGCTATCTTTCCCTTCACAAGCTCCCTCCTTCTCATCTTGAGATCTCTTTAGCTTTAAGGTATTCCTCTTCCCCCTTTTTGGCATCATCAAATGAGAGAGGAACTCCTGAAACATACTAGCAAGCGGGAAGTCGAGTCTTGTTGATGGCCGGTTACGCGCTTTCGAGTCTGTGCTGTGTGTATCTTTTACTAAACTTCGAGCGAGTAGCGTTGGATTCACTTTAAGCAACTTCATCTCGGCCGTAAGAAGGCTGAATTTTCTATCCATGTTTTCTTCCATACGCAGATAGCTCATTCTTATTTTGCTCACGCAGCTAATGACTTTATCTCGGCGGTGTGAGATTCATACATGTGGTCAATGTGTTCTCTCAATTTTGTCTTTGCATCGGCGTTCTCGGCTCTCCGGACAGGCGACTTGTTGAACAATGTTAAATATCTAGGTTGTTCCACGCTAGTGTTTTGCTTTGATGTTGCCACCATTTCTCGATTCGACTATTATTATGCCGCTCAAGTCGTCGGTAGGTTCGCATCTCTTGTCGATCTCATGTCCATCGAGGCCTGGTGCCTCTCCATCCGTTCAATTTACGCAAATAATGATTTGAACACCTCCCGAACTTGATTGTTCCCTCTGTTGCGGTGATGGCCAAGCGTCAAAATCATAGTGGTTTGGGCGATGGTATCGATGGAATGACATGATGCAGTGCGGAAGGCCTGCGAGATTGTTTTTCGACTCTTCGGGAGGTCGGGTACCTCCGGAGAGAAGGGAAATGATTCTACAAAGGAATCATCACGGGCAACCGGGATTTGTTCAATGATGAGTGGTGCGGCGTGAAGTTCCTGTGGAGTTGAACTGTTGCGGCTTGGGGAGCTGCGCGTGATGGACTCATTGCATTGCGGGGTCTTTGTGAAGTTGACCCGACTTGCGATCTCAATTTGTCTCAACGGCTTCGTCGATCTCAATTTGGTTTCTTCAATTGAGTTGGTGGAGTCCTCTGCCTTTATCGAGCGTCATCGGACGATGATGAGATTTCCATGGATGGCGCATCATCAAAGTTGAAAGTTTGATGAGTAGTCTTGAGGTCGACTTGCTCGTGGTTGGAACATCCTTAGCCGAGTCTTTTGGATCGATCCACGAGGATGACTCGGCTTCATCGTCTTCTTCCGATCCCGGAAAGGTTACATCGGGATTTTCTAGGAGTCGTGAAGTGCGCTAATCTCCTTTTCGGATGGATCAATGATAGAATGAGGGATGTTCTCTTCTTGACTTTCACGTACCGGGAAGTCTCAACCTCCCGTTGGCCTTCATTACCTCCTGCGTCTCAAGCTGCAGCGAGTCACTGGACCTCCTTTCGGCTACGTGTCGGTGTCTTAGGGTCTTCGTGGTGGCATCCATTGGAGTCTCAACCCCATGGATTGCACTTTCATCGCCAGTGTTAACTCCCGGTACATTCCTTCGTGCCTCGACGCATCAAGGCGTCATTAGCCTTCGAGAGCGATTTGGCACCTCGGTGAGACAGTCTCAATCGCCTGCGAGCTTCGTTGATGGCAACTTGTGTATTTTGTGTTTGTACTTTCTCCACTTCGCCTCCTAGATTCGTTGTGGAGTCATCCCGCAACATCCTCCGACTTTGCTGCGGTGGAGGGAGTTTCCCCCTCGGTGCGCACCACGGAGTGACTTGGAATGGGGTCACTCGTCTCCAAACTCCTGGCTATTTCTATTGAGTGTTCAGTAGTTGGGCGGTGGTAAGACACCTTCATTAGGGGTTGGCTTGATCAGGGTCCCCACTAACCCGGTTCATCGCCCGATTCCTTAATTCCTTTCTTCCGAGTGAGTGGGAAGTGGTGGCGGCAAGAATAATCATGGCAATATCTTTGTACCACTCCCATTGGGTCCAACTCGGTTTGTGTTTTGGAGGACTCTCCTGGTCCCTCCATTATTCTTTTCTCATGAAGAATTGCGGATTCGTGCATTGCTTCTTTGCATTTGCAACTCTTCGTGGCGGCAGGTCCAGATCCTCATCACTATCGATAAGGCGTCGAGGAGATGATGTGTGTGTTGTGTAGTGCGGTGATAGGCGAGATCTTTGGCCTTCTCACGTGCCTCGGCCTTTCTCTCCTGTCTCTCCTTCTCCTTGTCCTTGAAGATCTGCAAGATATATGTGCGTTTTCTTCATCCAATGCTTGGACCACGCGTGATCACTCCAAGAAAGTTCATCGATTCCTTCTCTTCTTCTTCGATAAACTCGGGCCGTTGGAACTTTCCCTGGATCGACTCAATTTCCCTTCTCCACTCTCGCATGACGATTTTGGATGTCCGGATAAAGTGGGGATAGGATCATCACATCATCATCTCTTTCAGGCTTCTTTCTTGTGTCTCGGTTGTTCGAACTACAATCGGGTCTTGATTGCCTCTGCGACGCCTTGACGAGACTTGGCTTTCATCAATAATATCTGCAGACTCTACTTCTCCAAATGAGTCTCAGTATCTGTTGCGATTGAGTGGTGACTTCGGCCTTTTTCAAGTTCGGATTGCTTGATGATTCTTTTTCGTCTCTTAGTTCGTATTTAGAGGATTTCGGCTTGGAGAGAGTGTCTTCGAGTCTGGGGCGGCGGGGGCCGATCTTGGTGTTTTCTTACGAGGAGCGAGCCGTCTTGACTTATCGATCCTCCTCTTTTTGGCACGGAGAAGGTATTTGAGATTCCTTCTCGGCCATTTCTTGGGGCGGGAGACACGGGGCTGCGAAGCGGCGGCGACTCAGCTGCGAGCGGGAGCGGTTGTTTTTCTTAGGCTGCCGAGGGCAACGATTCTCTTAGCAGCATGTGGGGCGACTTTCTTCTTTGGTGGAGAGGAAAGCAGTTGTATCTTGAAGTCGGTGATTCCCCCTCACTTGTATCGACTCTCTTGGCGTGGGCTCTTAAATGCGCCATAGAGGTTTGATCGAACATCCTCTTGTTTACATGGAACGCCTTTCCATGTCGAAGAGGACTCGCTTTCACCTCCATCACCGCCAATCACCGGCCATATCCCGGGGATCCTCCAAATGCACCATCCTCTTTGAAGGATTTGTTCCCTACGATTCGCGTCTGCTTTGTAGACAAACTCAACCCAATTTACTTGCTTTTCTTCAATGATCGCGGCCATTCACGATCGGTTTTGCTTTAGAACATTGGTCAAAAGTCGCCAAATTTGATGTCTATGCATTTGGCAACTATGTCCAACGATTTGTGGTAGTCCTCCTTGGCCCCCTTTTTGGTTGTGTAGACTATCTTTTCAAGATAGTCGGTCTTGGCTCTTCCTTCCAGCGGCCCGACCAAGTCTCGTCGACTTCATTGATTTAGTGCTCCTTGTAGGTAGTAAGCGGTGTTACGCGGATCCTTGGCGAGAGATGATGAACTCCTTCCCGTGAACAGAGGATTTGATCCCTCATCGTGAATCTCGGCGTTCACGTGAAGCATGCGACCTCTTCCACATAGGTCATCAAGAACTCCATCGTCGAAATGGTTTCGGCCGGGGCGTTTGAGCTTTTGATTTTCTTTATGAGGCGTTATCGGACCTGTTTGATCATTCCCTCGAAATCCATAAGTAGACCCAGTGTGGATTTGCTTCCCTAGCTTGACGAAATCATAAGTTGGTGCCATTTTTGATTTTCACGAAAAGAAACTTAGAAGTTGATTTGAATATTGATAGGGTTTTGAGAGAGTTTTGCCTTTGCTTCACGAGATAGAAATGAAACGTTTTGGTAAAGTGAGAAAAAACAGAGACAAAATGGTTTAAGTATGGTTTTACGAAAGGGCGTGCGGGTGGTTTTGAAATGTGATCGAAATCAACGGCTTAGATTTTGCACGATTAGCATTTAATGTCTTGAATTTAATGCGGCAACATTTATATTCAATCATAAGCTTGGTATGCAGCTTTTTGTCTGCACACATCATCATTATCTTTGACGTCATTCTTAAAAACATTCCCGCTTAGTAAAAACATTTGCGTTTTTGTCACTTTGCTCATAAATGACTCGGCTTATCTTTAGGCGATTTAACTCTTTCCGTCACGAGTTCTCTCATTGACTCAATTTGTCGGCTTATTCGGTATAGTCATTGTCTTTTCCGACATGGTGATTCATTTAGCTGATTTTGAGAATTGATCATTTTCTCTTTTTGTGTTTCATTTCTTTTCTTTGAGTCTTACCGAGTATCGGCTCACTCGATTAACCGTAACTCATGCTTGAGTTCTTCAAATCTTGACTCACATAATGGTTTTGTGAATATGTCGGTAATTGTTTATCGGTTGAGATATATTCCCAAGATGATGTCCTTCTTTTCAACATGATCTCTTATGAAGTGATATCGACATCGATATGCTTTGTTCTTGAGTGCAACACAAGATTCCCGAGTGATTGCAATTGCACTTATGTTATCACACATGATTGGAATTTCCTTTTCTTCAACTTCATAGTCTCTCATTTCTTTGCCTCATCCATAGGATTTGGGCTGCAACAAATTTACCGTGCCTATGTATTCCCGGTTTGTAGAGGGTGGCTATTGAATTTTGCTTTTTGCTAAACCAGAAATTAGCTTTATTTCCAAGCATTTGACATGTGCACGAGGTGCTCTTCCTGTCACTCTGCGCATCCGTCATAGTCGAGTCAATAGCCATTAGCTTGAATCCACCTTCCTTTGGATACCATAAGCCAACTTCTTGGCTTCCTTTCAAATATCTCAAGATCCTCTTAGTTGCGATCATGGCTCTCTTTTGGGGCGATTGAAATCTCGCACATACACACAACAAAGGTGATGTACGGCCTGCTTCTTTGTGAGATAAAGCAATGATGCAATAAGTGCTGCGTATCTTGTTTGATCTACGAGGCTTGCCATCTGCATCCATGTCCATTTTTATTGATGTATTCATTGGTATTTTCACGGAAGACTTCTCCTCCATACCAAATTTCTTCATTAAATCTCTGGTGTATTTTGTTTGACTTATGAAGGTTCCATCCTTCAAATACTGTTTTTGCTTGGAGTCGAGGAAGAATGTCGACTCTCCCATCATGTTCATTTCAAATTGCTTTGCATGAGGTTTGAAAATTTTTCACATAACTCTTTGTTTGTGGATCCAAAATGATGTCATCCACATATATTTGAACAAGCGGTATGCTCTTCTTGTCTTGAATTACGAAAAGTGTTCATCTACTTTTCCTTTTGTGAATCCATTCTCGATTAGGAATTGTGACAAAGTATCATACCATGCTCACGGGTGCTTGTTTCAATCCATACTTGAGCTTTCTTGAGTTTGTATACCTTATCTCCAAGAGTCTTACGCTCAAATCCTGGAGGTTGTTCAACATACACTTCTTCTTCCAATAAACCATTTAGGAATGCACTTTTTACATCCATCGATATACAATAAAATTCTTGTGAGTCGCATAGGCAAGAAACATCCTTATAGCTTCCAATCTTGCTACGAGGAGCAAATGTTTCATCAAAATCTATTCCTTCTTCTTGGCAATATCCTTTGGCTACTAGTCTTGCTTTGTTTCTTACCACAGATGCATTCCTCGTTCATCTTGTTTGAACACCCATTTAGTACCAATAACATTTTGATGGGTGGTCTTTGAACTAATTCCCATACTTTATTTCTTTCAAACCGATTCACTCTTCTTGCATAGCTTGAATCCAATGTGTGTCATCCAATGCTTGTAACACATCTTTAGGCTCTATTTGTGAGATAAAGCATGTGAACATAGCTTCTTGTTGAGTTAGATCTTGTTTTGACACCTTCTCTTATATTTCCAATGACAAGTTACGGTGGATGGTCTTTCGGCCATCTTACATCGAGGTTGAAGTAAGTTAGGTGGATTGATCGTCTAGTAGTTTGTGTTGCTTTGATCGCTCTCTCGCAATCACTTAGCTGTAAATTTTCCGGCATTTTATGAGACTTCGGCTATCTCATCTTCATCTTGAGTTTATAATTACGGACTTGACTTGAAAGATAGGGACTTTTACGTATGGTTGGATGATTCAAACTTATCGTTGATTCTTCAATGTCTTCTCCATTTACATTTGGCTCATCGAATACCACATGAATGGATTCCTCTGCAACCATAGTTCTTTTGTTGAGTACTCTTGTAGGCTTTGCTTTTGTTTGAGTATCCCAAGAAGATACCTTCATCGGCTTTAGCATCGAAAGCCTTTAGATTGTCTTTTCCATTGTTATGGATGAAGCATTTACATCCAAATATTCTAAAATATGCAACATTTGGTTTTCTCCTGTCCAAATCTCATAGGGAGTCTTTGTCAATTTGTCTGTTTATCATACATCTATTTTGAGTGTAGCAAAAATTTGTGTTGATTGCTTGACCCAAAAATCTTTTTGGTAGCCTGCTTGACTAACATAGTCCTTGTTGCTTCTTTGAGTGTTCTATTCCTTCTTCTCGCAACTCCATTCTGGTGGAGTCCTTCTTTAGCGATAATTCATGACCAATGCCATTTTCAATACAATATTGAGTTATTATACCATTGACAAACTCGGTTCCCTACATCCGATCTTATTTTGATAATGGTTTGGCTCTTCTCATTTTGAATCCTCTTCATCGATTGTGGTAGTTTTTGTAGAGTTTCTTTCTTCTTACACATGAATATTGTCCATGTATATCTTGAGTATTCATCTACTACCACCAAGGTATATTTCTTCCCACTTATCTTTAGCTGGTTCAACTGGACCAAATAGATCCATATGTAGCGGTGCAATATCCTTGTTGAAGATGGGCATGTTTTTCTTTGAATGATGATTTGATCTGTTTTCCTTCTCGCATCGTCACATATACTCTCCTTCTTATATAATGAGTCTGGAAGACCTTCCACAAGATTATACGCAAGCTTTTAAGTGTTTTGAAATTCGGGTGACTCATCTTTTTTGTGCCACATACCAACTTGATTCAATTGTGCTCTTTTTGCTAATAGGCAGTCTTTGGGTGTTGCGGTTGACCAATCTACTACATACATGTTCTTTTAAGCGCATCCTTGCAACACAACTTCATTTGATTCAATATCTTGATTTGGCATATACCCGTGTTAAATCGACATTATAGCCCTTGTCACGAGTTGGGCGATGCTTAGCAAGTTGAAGTTGAGTCCTTCAACATATGCAACATATGTGATTTCTAATCCGTTCTTCTTGATGGATCCAATGCCTCTTATTTCACCTGGAGCTTCATTTCCTCCAAATATGACTTTTGCTCCTTTAACTTCCTTGAATTTTGACAGATTTTTCTTGTTTCCTGTCATATGTCTGGAACAGCCACTATCCATGTACCAGGTTCCTTGGCACTCAGCTGTTCCTTGAACCTGCAATCAAGGAAATTAAGTTTTAGGTACCCATACTTGTCTGGGTCTGAGGGGTTAGTATTGTAAGATGATCCAACCAGCCTATAGCCAAATGATCTGGCTCTAAGGGGTTGCCATCTATCAGTGCCATAATCATAATTAATTTTGGCAAATTGCTTGGGGATTCTAGGTTCATACAGCTGTCTCTTTTGTCTGTATGCCTGTATATGTGTTTTAGCAATTGCCTTCTTTGGGTAATTGTGGTGTCTCTGAGTGTAGTGCCTAGGTGCATATGTGTGCTGATGAAAGCTCTTATACTTTTGGAATGACCTTTGCTGAGTTCTAGGCCTTTGCCATTTGGGCTTATATTCCATAAGTCTATGCTGATAGTTCACATCGTTCCAATCAGCTTGGCTTGGATATTTTCTACCATTCCCATCATATGTGTTTCTTTGATAGAACTTTTGGGGTTTTTGGTAGCTCTGTTTCTTCTTTACAGAGTAATTCCTGTTTGGAGTTTGCTGAGGAACTTGGCTGAATTTCTTCTCAGTTGTCCTCTCAACGCACCCAACTGGTTGTTTTCCTTTTCCTTTATAACCAAGGCCAGTTTGCTTGTAATTGTGCTTTGGAGTGAATGTGTGTGCACCATTTGGAGTTTTGGATTTTTGAGACTCTTCTTTGCTTGAAGATCCTTTTTCCAAAATTACTTTTGGAGTATGACATAGCACAGAGGAATTAAATCCTAAGCCTGTCATGTCTCCACATTCTCTTTGACTCATAATAAGATCATCCAATGATTTAGATGCCTTAGTGAATGAGGCAATCACATTTTTGAGGTCATTCTCCCTCTTTTCTATGGCAGCTATTTCTGCTATTAGCTTGGCATTTTCAGCCTTTAAACTTTTATTCTCATCAGCTATTTGACTTAGAGTACTCGGCTCCTTAGTTTGTGAGTTTAACTCTTGAGTGAGTTTGTTTCCTCATTTAGTAGTGTGTGTGAGGATTTAATGTGTTCAAAATCTTTCATCATTTTTGCACTAATGAATCATAAAGATCGATGGGTGATGAAGTGTGTGTGTCATAGTCACTATCACTAGAATCTGAGTTTGATGAGTTAGAGTGTACCTCATCTTCTTGGTCAGGTTGATCTTGTTCTTGGCCATCAAACAGGATCAGGGCTTAACTTTGAGTCACTTGAGTAGTCGACTTCATTTGCTCTCTGAATCGAGATGTCTCTCTTGACTTGGTGTCTCGGCTCAAATGATCTCTGCGACCAACATTGCCTTTTTTTCTTTTCTTGTCTTTTTCTCGTGACCTCTCTTTCTTAACTTCATTCCTGTATTTGTTGACTATAGGATATGGACAATGAATGGCATAGTGACTGGTTGCCTCTGAGTTCGGATAGATATTCAACCTTTTGATCGACTCTTTCCATTCTTGGATTATCGGCCCTTTGATATTCAGCTTTTTGATGATCATTCTCTTGGTTGCCTATCTTCCTTGACTTGGAGGGAGTGAGTGTCTTACGGAAGATTCGCCCTTGCCTCTCTTGTAGTTCTTATTGAAGAACTTGTTGAACCTTTAACCATCGGGGCTATTTCTTACGGATCAATGACTTCTTTGACCTCGGCTCTCTTTCCATCGTCTAACAATGAGAGCAGTTTTGGGTACAATGTCTCTTCTTGATCTTTTCTTCTCGGCTCAAATTCAGAAGGCTTTGAGATCCGGGAATAGTTCATGGTTGGAGGTCTTCGATAGGTCCATGGAATGTCTCGGTGCCATGACCTTCATTTCCCATTCGGTGGGAGACTTTTTAGGATATTCATACACATTTCCTTTTGTGTATATTCCTTTCGAGTGCGGATAGCTCGTTGGTGATTCTAATGAACGAGAGCATCCGGTTGATCAGGTTTTCTCACTGCGATCATTTTGAAATTCTCAAATTTTGTCTGACCCGGCGATAATTTATTTTCCTTGATTTGCTCTTGCTTTACAAATCAATGTTAGCTTATCCCCAGGTTTCTTTAAGC